>OVBN01000181.1:600000-1200000 GCA_900406565.1 Turritis glabra | reverse complement strand
GTGCAGTAGGCTCATATTATTATTGCCTACTCAATTTTCAAACCAAAAGCTCTCAAAAAGCAAACCCAAATTTTGTCGCAGGGACAAGTGGAGATTCTATTGACCACACCCATCCACTTGATTTTTTCCTTTTCCCTAAAGCCAATTGCTCAATTCATAATTCGGGTTAAAGTGTACGATGTGATTGAATTTCTGTTAACCAATGAGATCGTGCCGTGTCAGCATAACGGTATATGTTTGTTGTATTTTTTCCTTTGAGCCAAAACAAGTGATCAGAGACGTATCATATTATAGGGGCATCTAGCTACGTATTGAATTATGAAATTTTAGCTTTTAAGGTGTCTTGTTTTAAATAGATTTTTTGTCTGTCTAAAAATAAATCTGAGCTAACTTGGTTGGCCCAATTATATCACGATTGGCAAAAGAAAGTTTCGTTTCGATTACTTTGTATCAACCGATTAAAATGATAATATTTTGCTCAAATTAGCAAATATCGAATATTTTAATGAAACGCTCAAGTTTGGTTTAAAAGTACCAAATAAACAAAAAAAAACTCACCATGTTGTACTATACACAAACTGTTCAAGCTACCAAACAAAACCTACAACTTTATCCGGGTCCACCCATATAGTGGATTCAAACTTAGGTTATAATTCGATCTTGGGAAAAATTTACGAAACCCTTATACTATTTTGAAGATCTTGGTCTGCCTCAACTTAGGATTCCTTATTCCTCTGCCTTATCGCTTATATATTTTGAAGATCCTAATAGCAAGATGAAAACTGATTTTCTACTGTCTCAAGATTAGACACAATGAAAAAAGTATAAACTTTCAACTAAAATTACCATCGATATCTTCTCTTGTATCATTGCGTAACACTCCATCTACCGAATCCATATCTTTAAGAAGAGTAAGAAATTTCATTTAGTTCCGAAGACAATTATTGTAATTTGTGTGAAGTCAAGATAGATTTCCCCGATGCAAAATCCTCGCGACGTTCATGTTTATCTTTACTAAAGGATTTAAACTCTTTTGATTTAACAGAAAGTCAAATGAAAAAAGTAGTATATTAGATCAATCAATAATTATGCGTCTTAATGACTGCGGACAAAATATTTGGACGTTTCAACGCTTCTTAAATGCAACGAATTTGAAGTATTCACACGTTGTTCTATAACGATGAGATTATCATTACAGTCTTCAAATGTTTTGCCGTGTGGTTACATATAGAAGAATATGATGAATTTAGTTAACGCAATGTATTTATGTATCTATTAATCTATATATAACTGATAGTAGATGTTAAATATGTATAAAGTTTTGGCTATATCTAGATAGACTCATTCATAATCATAGTCATCATATGAATTTAACATCTATGACTGATAGATGTTAAATTTTGGTGATAATTGTTTTTTTTTATATATATAGATTCAGCAGACAGACTTAAATATGTAGAAAAATTAACATCTATCAGTCATACTCATTCATAGTCAGAGACTCAGAGTCATCATATGAATAAAACATCGTCATCTACTGTACCTATAAAAGAAAAAATATGTTTGGCGTCGTTTATACATTTTAGTTAGATCCTCTTCACTTTCTCAATTTAAAATAGCTAGATCCTATAATTAACCTTTTTAATGCTTTGATTGCTAAATAATTTTCCATAGTCCATACTCCAGAGTCCTCTCTTTTATCCCTATTCTTTTCCCTATATTATTAAAACATGGGCTTTAAGTAATAGTTCATAGGCCTATAGAGAAGCCCAATATGAGGCTTTGGGTGAAATGAAATAATTTTCTCTTTTATTTTCAATTCTGCTGGAATTGTTATCCAAAAATAAATAGTGTTCAAACTTTAAATCTCGATAATTCATAATTTCGTTCAATTCAAAATTTTGGATTCATAATTTCTAATTTAAAATTCGGTTAAGTTCGGTTCAAAAGTGTCAAAATTGGGTAATCCACCAAAATTGTAAATTAGTCACTAGTAAACTATAGAAGAACTTAAAAACATAATAATAATTAGTTCTTGGCATTCGGATACTGAATCCGATCGATTTTTTTTTTCGGCTATCGGGTATGTTTGGGTAGAGGGTTCTAGACCTATTCGGGTATTCCAAAAATTCGGTTCGGGTTCGGATATATGTGTTGAGACCCGAAAATACTTGGGTTGGGTTCTTTTTTTTATCCAAATATTTCCAAAAATATTCAGAATACCTAAAATACTCGATAAACTAAAACATTGGTTATAGTTTTTACCCAAATGTACCCGAAAATACCTAAATTATCCGAAAAACTAAAACATTAATTACTTTTTACAAAAATATAACCAAATATATATGAATTACTCAAAAATATATAATATATTCGGATTTATAATTTTAGTTTTGGATATTTGAGTTATTATAAGTATATACATAACTAATATTTTTAGATGTATTTGTATTTTGGATACATTCGGATATTGGATTCAGTTCGAGTTTGATTCCAATTTTTTGGGTATAAAGATTTAGGATCTGTTCAGATATTTTTAAAAATCGATTCGAGTTTGGTTCGAATATTTTTTTCGAATTTTTCGGTTCGGATATTTGGTTCCGGTTTTTTTATGCAGGAGTAATAATAATATTTGAATGGAGAAGATAACGTATATAAAGATGAGAGGTTAAGATTGATCCAAAAGCTTCGATTTTCACAGCCATGGTGGTTGTCACTCACATCTCCACTTCACTCCACCAAATTTCTCCTTCCTTCTTCCATCTCCGTCTTCGCAACCCCGCCTCGTCCCCTCCCAAACGCGGCGGCGAAGGAGGAGGAGGACACAGTGGTTTCGCTTTGTCAATCAGAGCTTACATAGAGAAACCAAACTCATTCTCCAGCTTCGCCAACAAAGTCATCGGTTCGCTTCCGGTTATCGGACTCCTCGCTCGGATTCTCAGCGATGAAGGCGGCGTCGGTAGAGATCTCGTTGATTTCGCTGAGTTTAGGAAACGAGTTGGGAATAAATGTACTCCCGATGATTCTAGGGCTTTCTACGAGTTCCAACAGCGAAGAGGCAAAGTAAATTTCTGATTTTTCGCATTCGATTTTCACGGGAATTTTTTTGAGTTTAGAATCCCTCTGATTTTACATAACAATCAAGCAAATGTTTTAGCAATTCTGTTGATTTGTTCAGATGATAATGATTGAATTGTTGTATTTGTGTACATAAAGAGTTTCATTGCCTTTTGTTAATGTGTGATCAGTTCTTTTTAAGTGGCTTGTTGTTGCTTTGTTTGGTGTGTTTAGGCAGGAGAACCTTTGTATGTACTTCTGTGTTGTTGGGTTGCTGCAGTAGGTGCAGGGCTTTTAAAATCTGAGGAGATTCTTGAAGGTGTTACCAGGGTTAGTATTTCGAATGATCTCGAGTTTGAAGAGCAGAACTTCATTGCTTTGATGACTGAAGCAAGACAGGTTTGTTCTGTTTCTTTATGTCTGCTTTTGATTTCTTTCTTACTAAATGCTATTGCTCTCTTTTTCCTCCAATTGAAATTGGTTTGCAATCTTATTTATGTCTGCGTCACTCGAACAAATAGGTTTTCTTTCTTTAAGAGTTGGATCTTTTAGAGCAAACTTAGTTTTAGAAGCCAAGATGTTGATACTTTGGTAATATGCTATACAGAAAGGTTTATACGTTGTTGGGTTATGCAGAGAAGGGCAAAGTTGAACGTCGATGCGCCAATAATACCCATGGAACTAAGAGTTGAAAAGGCTCTTGAAGGTATTTATGCTTGTTGCTTTCGTAGAGGACTTATCGAAGAGGAGGATGAGAAGCTTCTTCAAGTGATGCTAATCGCGGTTTTCCCTTCGGTTGACAAGTCTGAGATAGAGAGGATCATCAAAGAGAAGGCCACAAGGGTTGCGGAAGGAGGAGAAGAAGAGAATGTCATGGCGAAACGGTTGCCCAAAGAAGCTATTCAAATGCAGATGAAGGATCTTGAGTTCCTTCAACAACAAAACATAGAATCTTAACAGTAGAGGTTGAGATGGCCAAACGTGTTTTTTTTTTGTTCAGTCCAAATTATAAGAAAAATGCAATAACTTTAAGTATATTCATGTTTTGATTCTATGTTCATAAATTAAAGTAGTCCATAGTCTCTAGGAGATATGCAGGATAATATTTGACAATCAAGAAAGTCCTTTGATGCTTGGATGGGACATATTCTAAGAAACTAGTATAACGAGTACTGTATAGGGTTCAAATGATACTGGAAAAACTAGTGGAAGTGAACCAATCTCACCATCGTGAGCCGCGACTGGAGACTGAGGAAGGCCAATTGGTGGAGAAAGTGGATAAGGACTTGTGTCCTCCCTCTTCCTGAGGACTATGTTAAAGAGAAGATGTCGAAAGATGAACCCTCACGATTAGAGCTTCAAATGAAGACATGTTAGATGAAGATTGCATAGATTGCAAAGAATAATCAAGGATCTTCTTCAAAAGACAATAGCTTGGATGAGATTATCGTGATTCTGAGATCAGTAGTTTACTATTTGTCTTCATTTGAAGCTCTTTAGGCAGGTAGAGTCATGAAAAGCGTAGTTGTTACTGTATCTATAGAGGCTTCAGATGTGGTTGTTTCCTATCAAATCTTTTGAGAACTTGGATAGACTCATCTAATTTTCTTAGATGGTGTTTGTCATGCGGTTGCCGTAAATCAGCTCCGATAAATTGGAACAACAGTCGAAACTATAGGTAATAGAGTTAGAAGCTTAATTAGTTTTCAAAAGGATGTTTATGTAAGAGAAAAATAATATATAATCCATCTATAAAAAAAAAGACTTAGTTTGCTTCTGTGGATATATAAAAACTTCAAATAAACATTCGAACATTATAAAAGGTATTATTTTATTCTATCGTTACATTTATTTGATAAGATATAGTGATAACAATAATCTTTTTTTTCTTCTTAATTAAGGACCATCCTCCCATTTGAAACAATAAGGATCGTCTTTCTCAGCACGAAGAATACGACAAATAGGGGTTTTATCGTATTTTCCCACCTCCCAAATACATTCTTTACAGACAGGAAATTCTCCAAATACATTATCATCTCTTGATGCTTTAAATATAGAAAAATAGTGTGATCCGCCTCCATGCCACGTAAAATGACAACGAAATTTCGTAGTTTGCGAAATATTAACATGAAATCTGAAACCCCATGTACTATTCCATGGAATATGGATCATCCCAAGATCATCTTCATCAGATATGCAATGTACATTCAAAATCTCTCTGTTTTTTACTTTGTTGCGGATTACAACATGTTTTCCGGCTAAAGGTAACAAGCCGTCGCTGCCCGAAGTTGGTGCTTCCGCTGGAGTATTTGAAAAATCTAATGCAGACGCAAAAAGAATTAGAGTAGAAGAGACCATAAACAACAATATAAAATGAGGTTTATTAGTGAATGCCATGGTTATTTAAATTATGTAGGAGTGGTTAGATACAACTTATAAGTTCCCTATTTATAGATGTAACAAATGTCAATATACTTGAGAATGAGGGTGACTAAACATTCATGTATCGTTGAATGCATGTATTTAGTCTATCTTAGTATTCAAAGACGTAGATTTATGTATAAATTTATTAATTTAAAAATAAGAATTATATATATTTTTGGTAAGAAATATAATTTGGAGTATGTCTTATTTATTATAATTTATAATATTTGGATACAAATTATTCTTTCTGACTTTAAATAGAAATTATTATTTTTGACTGTGACTTTGACTTTGTAAAACTACTAAAATATTGTGTAGGTTTAGAAAGTTTTTATTTTGCAACCAATACAAAAGTATTATTATGTCACACCGACCAATCCACTCAAATTCATACATGTACACACTAAAAAAAACTGATTACCGACGAGCAAAATCGTCGGAAAAATACTTAAACGACGGATTTCGGATAGAGTTTGTTCGTTGGTTTCAAAACGTCAGAAAAAATATCATCGGAAATTCGTTCGAGTGTCCGACGGATTACTGACGAATTTTTTTCCTGATGCTCTGGAAGCAATAGAAGTTGAGATGACCAAAAATATTTTTTTTTTAAGTCCGATTTAGAAAAAATGCAATAACTTTGAAGTATATTCATTTTTTTAATTATATGTACATAAATTAAGTAGTCCATAGTCTCTAGGAGAAATGCATCGTAATATTTGACTCAAGAAAGTCCTTTAATGCTTGGATGGGACATATTCTAAGAAAGGAGTATAACGAGTAATATATAGGGTTCAAATGATATTGGAAAAACTAGTGGAAGTGAACCAATCTCACCATCATGAGCTGCCACCGGAGATTGAGAAGACCAACTGGTGGAGAAAGTGGATAAAGACTTGTGTCCCCTCTCTTCGTGAGGAATATGTTAAAGAGGAGATGTCGAAAGATGAACCTTCACAATTGGAGCTTTAAATGAAGACATTTTACATGTTAGATGAAGATACGGAAGAAGAGATGTCGGTAATGATTGCAAAGAACAATCAAGAATCTTCTTTAAAAGACTATAGCTTGGATGAAATTATCGTGATTCTGAGATCAGTAGTTTATTGTTTTGTCTTTATTTGAAGCTCTTTAAACAGGTAGAGTCATGAACAAGTAGTTGTTACTGTATAGGTTTCGGATGTGGTTGTCATATGGTAGCTGGAACAACAGTTGAAACTATAAATAATAGAATTAGAAGTTTAGTTTTCAAAAATATGTTTTTGTAAGAGAAAAATAATATAATTCATCTAAAAAAAAAACTTAGAATGTTTCTGTGTATATATCTTCAAATAAATAAACAAGCTTCTAAACATTAAAACATTATAAATGGTACTATTTTATTCAATCAATTTGGATGGTTACATTTATTTGATAAGATATAATGATAACAATAATCTGCTTTTTGTTCCTAAGGACCATCTTCCCATTTGAAACAGTATGGATCGTCTTTCTCATCACGAGGAATACGACAAATGGGGTTTTTATCGTCTTTACCCACCTCCCATATACATTCTTTGCAAACTGGAATTTCCCCAAATGCACTATCATCTCTCGATACTTTAAATATATAAAAGTAGTGAGATCCGCCTCTATGCCATGTAAAATGACAACGAAATTTCGTAGTTTTCCAAAGGTTAACATGAAATCTGAAACCCCATGTACTATTCCAAGGAATATGGATCATCCCAAAATCATCGTCACTAGATCTGCAATGTACATTCAAAATTTCTCTGCTTTTTATTTTGTTGCGGATTACAACATGCTTTCCGGCTAGAGGTAACAAACCGTCGCCGCCTGAAGTTGGTGCTTCCGCTGGAGCATTCGACAAATCTAATGCCGACGAAAAAATAATAAGAGTAAAAGAGATCATAAACAACAATATAAAATGAGGTTTATTAGTGAGAGCCATGGTTAGGTATGTAGAAGTAGGAGTGGTCGGATAGAACTTATACGTTCTCTATTTATAAATTTAACAATATGTAAATATATTTGAGATTGATTAATGTTATAGTATTCATGCATTCACCTCATGAGGGTGACTAAACATTCATGTATGGTTGAATGCATGCATTTAGTCTATGTATAGTATTCAAAGATATAAATTTATGTATAAATTTTTATTGTTTTCCTTTAGAGTAAATAAATTTACTAATTTTAAAATAATTATATATATATATATATTTATAAGAAATATAACTCATATATATCTTATATAATATAATTTACACGATTTGGAAATAATTTAATCTTTTAACTGTAAAAAATAACAAAAATCTTTTTGATTGTAAATTTGACTTTGTAAAACTATAAAACAGTTTCAAAGCCTTATTTTAGAAATTTTTTATTTTGAAACCAATAAAAAAATATTATGATGTCACACCGACGAATCCACTCATTTTTATACAATATACATATGAATCTAAACGAAGAAAGTTTGACTAAACATACTTATCTACATAATTAATATATATATATATATATATTTATATTCAAATTTCTTGCAATATTACAACAAGTTGAAAAGATTATTTTATAATAATCAGCCATAAATTTTATTAAATTACGTAAAGAACTATGATTTTTTTTTTTTTTTTTACAAAATACACTTAACTGGTTTGGGTGAAAAGACAAATGTATTCTCCAAGGTAACAATAAATATTTGAATTCAACGGACTTCGTGATGGAGTGGATCCAAGGCGAAATGGTCGAAAACGTGGACTTACAAGTTACCGACACAGACGATGGGCTTTACTGGTTCTTCGACCCTTTATCTGTTCGATTGGACTCTTATAAAACCACCCTTTGAAACAAGACAAGTCTCTCTCATAGTCCCTAATTAAGAAGTCCCTACTTTTCTTGATCAAATTACTTTGAAACAATGTCTTCCTTGACCAGTGAATTCGCCTGTAAGATCTCTCTTTATCTCTTTCATGTTTTCCGTTTGGTAATTGTTTATGTGTTTTCTGATTTGTAAAACCTCGCAGCGGTTGAAACAGGAGTGTTTTGGGACATGGTGGATTGCCCAATCCCTAATGATCACTGTCTTGATTCGATTTATGAGAACATCAAATCATCTCTTGCGAATGAAGGTTATTGTGGTAATGTATAGTCATTTTACGAGACAGTACGATTCAAACATTGGCTCATCAAGTTTCTTAGATGGTGTATTTTTTATATCATGGTAGTTGTGATACAGTTCCAATAAATTGAAACAACAGTCGAAACTCTAGGTAATAGAGTGTTACAAGGATGTTTCGGTAAGAGAAAAATAACATAATCCATCTAAAAAAAACTTAGTTTGCTCTTGTGGATATATAAAAACTTCAAATAAAGAAAGCTTCTAAACATTCAAACATTCGAACATTATAAATGGTATTATTTTATTCAATCAGTTTTGATGGTTACATTTATTTGATAAGATATAGTGCTAACAATAATTTTTTTTTTTATTTAACGATCGTTCTCCCAATTGAAACAGTATGGTGTGTCATCCCCTAAACGAGCAATACGACAAATAGGGTATTTGTCATCTCTTTCTCTTCCCACCTCCCAAATACATTCATTACAAACTGGAGTTTCTCCAAATATATTATCATCTCTTGATGCTTTAAATATATAAAAATAGTGAGATCCGCCTCCATGCCACGTAAAATGACAATGGAATTTCGTAGTTTTCCAAACGTTAACATGAAATCTGAAACCCCATGAACCATTCCATGGAATATGGATCATCCCAAGATCATCTTCACTAGATTTGCAATGTACATTCAAAATTTCTTTATTTTTTATCGTGTTGCGGATTATAACATGTTTTCCGCCTAGAGGTAAGTAGCCGTCACTGCCCGAAGTTGGTGCTTCCGCTGGAGCATTTGACAAATCTAATGCCGACGCAAAAAGAATAAGAGTAGAAGAGATCATAAACAACAATATAAAATGAGGTTTATTAGTAAAAGCCATGGTTAGGTAAATTATGTAGGAGTGGTTAGATACAACTTATAAGTTCCCTATTTATAGATATAACAAAATGTCAATATACTTGAGAATGAGGGTGACTAAACATTCATGTATCGTTGAATGCATGTGTTTAGTCTATGTTAGTATTCAAAGATGTAGATTTATGTATAAATTTCTATTGTTGTCCTTAGGAGTTATAAATTTAATAATTTTAAAATTAGAATTATATATATTTTGGGTAAGAAATATAATTTTGAGTATGTCTTATATGTTATAATTTACAATATTTTGATATAAGTTGTTCTTTTTGACTTTAAAAAGAAATTATTATTTTCGATTGTGACTTTGACTTTGACTTCGTAAAACTACTAAAATATTGTGTAGGTTTAGAAAGTTTTTATTTTGCAACCAATACAAAAGTATTATGATGACACACCAACCAATTCACTCATTTTCATACGATGTACACACTAAAAAAAAAATTGATTATCGACGGTTATCGACGAGCAAAACCGTCGGAAAAAGATTTAAACGACGGATTTCCAACACACTTTGTTCGTCGGTTCTAGAGCGTCAGAAAAAACCATCGAGAATTCATCCGAGTGTCTGATGAATTACCGACAGATATTTTTTTGACGTTCTCGAATCAATAGAAGTTGAGATGGCAAAAAGTGTTTTTTTTAAGTCCGATTTAGTAAAATGCAATAACTTTGAAGTATATTCATTTTTTTTATTATATGTACATAAATTAAGTATCCATAGTCTCTAGGAGATATGCATGATAATATTTGACTCAAGAAAGTCCTTTAATGCTTGGATGGGACATATTCTAAGAAAGGAGTATATCGAGTAATATATAGGGTTCAAATGATATAAATGATATAAATGATATTAATATAGTATAACGAGTAATAAAAACTTCAAATAAAGAAAGCTTCTAAACATTCAAACATTCGAACATTATAAATGGTATTCTTTATTTCAATCAATTTTGATGGTTACATTTATTTGATAAGATATAGTGATAACAATAATCTTTTATTTATTTAACGACCGTTCTCCCAATTGAAACAGAATGGTGTGTCATACCCTAAACGAGCAATACGACAAATAGGGTATTTATCATCTCTCTCTCTTCCCACCTCCCAAATACATTCATTACAAACTGGAGTTTCTCCAAATATATTATCATCTCTTGATGCTTTAAATATATAAAAATAGTGAGATCCGCCTCCATGCCACGTAAAATGACAATGGAATTTCGTAGTTTTCCAAAGATTAACATGAAATCTGAAACCCCATGAACCATTCCATGGAATATGGATCATCCCAAGATCATCTTCACTAGATTTGCAATGTACATTCAAAATTTCTTTATTTTTTATTTTGTTGCGGATTACAACATGTTTTCCGCCTAGAGGTAAGAAGCCGTCACTGCCCGAAGTTGGTGCTTCCGCTGGAGCATTTGACAAATCTAATGCCGACGCAAAAAGAATAAGAGTAGAAGAGATCATAGACAACAATATAAAATGAGGTTTATTAGTGAAAGCCATGGTTAGGTAAATTATGTAGGAGTGGTTAGATACAACTTATAAGTTCCCTATTTATAGATGTAACAAAATGTAAATATATTTGAGACTTCAAGTAAGGGTGACTAAACATTCATGTAAGTTGAATGCATGTATTTAGTCTATGTTAGTATTCTTCTCTTTTTTCTTTATTTCCGTAAAGTCTATGTTACTATTCAAAGGTGTAAATTTAGGTATAAATTTGTATTGTTTTCCTTTGGGATTAGAAATTTATTAATTTAAAATATGAATTTATATATATTTTTGGTAAGAAATATAATTCAGAATATGTCTTATTTAGTATTTACAATATTTGGAAATAAATTAATATTTTTATTGTAAAACAAAAATAATCTTTTTGATCGTGACTTTGACTTTGTAAAATTATTAAAATATTTTGTAGGTTTAGAAATTTTTTATTTTGCAACCAATAAGAGAATATAATGATATCACGCCGATCAATCCACTCATTTTTATACATATATGTACATAAACACATAAATCTAAACGTAAGAAGTTTGATTAAACATATTTAACTAAAATATATGTTTATATTTAAATTTCCTGCAATATTACAACGATTTATAAAGATGAAAGATTATTATTATTATTATTATTATTATTATGACATCAAAGATCATTTTATAATACATAGCCATACTATACATTTTATTAAATTACGTAAACAACTATGATTTTTTTTGTTTACAAAATACACTTATTTGCTTTGGGTGAACAAGCAAATATATTCTCCAGTGGTAAGTTGGTAACAGATAACAATGAATATTTGAATTCAACGGACTTCGTCGTGAATGAAGTGGATCCAAGGCGAAATGGGCCGAAAAAGTGGGCTTACAAATTACAGACACAGATGATGCGCTTTACTGGTTCTTCGAGCCTTTTATCAGTTCGATTGGACTCTTACTTATAAAACGACCCTTTGAAACAAGACAAGTCTGTCATAGTGTCCCTTATTAAGAATTCTCTAATTTTCTTGATCAAATTACTTCGAAACCATGTGTTTTCCTTGACCAGTGAATTCGTAATTTACTCTCTTTATCTCTTCCATGTCTTCCGTGTGGTACTTGTTTATATGTTTTTCGTTTTGTACAAGCCTATCAATGGAGGAAAGCCTATCGACTGAAGCCTAAGTTCACAATACTTCTGTACGTAGCGGAAGGTCACAACGTAAACGGGAGAAACGTAGGAGTTATAAATGATTCTGTTGCCAATAAGTAGCTAATCCAGGGTTGGACAATAAGATTTTTATCAATCTTAATTTTTAGATGATACTTTGTGTTGTGTCCAAACTCCAAAGGCAATAATAGCTTTATATTATGTATGGAAAGCATATTTGACGTTTCATCGTTGTTCTGATAAACCTCAGTTTTAGGGTAAACAAAACAAATTGTAAAGTTGAATCTAAAGTACTGTGGTAGGTACGATGGTTAACTTGAAAGGCTCCATACAAATTCAAATAAGTTGCACTTAATTTAGTTTTAAGAAACGACATTGGAACGGATGATATAAACACACCTAAGTAAAGAGTTAAGAATGTGTTTCCACTTTCCACCGAACTAACCGAAACATGATGCTAACTCAAAGTGGTTGTTCCTGTAATAAATAAAAATTGAATCTTTCGAATAAAAAGTTCTATCTATCTTCTTATATGACAACAATCCTCCATTGACCAAAACTCTGTTCAAAATGTCAACGAATCTTCTTCTTTTGATGTTCCTCTCTTTATCTATCACTTCGTCTCTGTCATCTCCGTCACCGGCTGATTCTCCTCCTTATCTATGGCCGTTGCCGGCGGAGTTTTCGTTCGGAAACAAGACCCTCTCGGTGGATCCCGCCGTGACTCTAATCGTAGCTGGAAATGGCGGCGGATCTCCGATTGTTAGAGCTGCGTTTGAGAGGTATATGGGGATAATCTTTAAGCACGCCTCTGGTAGAGCTTCTCTATTGGCGAGAATTAGATTCCTGAGAATGGTTGAGTATGATATCACTTCTTTGAAGGTCGTTGTTCACTCTGGTTCTGAGGAGGTAAAAACCAAAACTTTGGCTTTCTTGGTTGGAAAATTTTAAATCTTTTAGGAGCTGATAGTGGCAAAATTTTTAATTTGGTTGATTTTGGTCAATTTCAGCTTCAATTAGGTGTGGATGAGAGTTATACATTAATGGTTTCGAAGAAGAACGAGCAATCGATTGTTGGAGCAGCCACTATCGAGGTTTTGCGGCTGTTATTATGTCTTCTTCATCTGAGGAATGTGTCTGTGATAATCTTATCCATTGTTTCTTGTGGTTTCAGGCTAATACAGTCTATGGTGCCCTTAGAGGATTGGAGGTGTGTAAGTATGACGGCTTTAAACTTTTTTCCCTTAGTGGGATGAGTATGAATGCTCAATTTGACTCTGTGGTTACACTAACTTACACACGTTTTTGTGGTATTAATTTCTGCAGATGTGTTTCCTAGTTTAAAACTAATATTGCAGTGTAAATGTTTTCCCGGTTTGAGGAATTTGGTTAATCTAATTCTCATTTCATTTTGCTTTAAACTGGTGCATTGATATTTTAGGGATGAGTTCCTCCATCTTGATCCTTGGGATTGTAACATAGCCTATAATGATCTTATATGTCTAGTGAATATTTCTCTTCATATGTTTGCTTGATAGCTTTATTTTGTTTGTATTTGCACAGCTATGTCTTCCTCTTCCTATTGACTTTCTATGTCTTGACTTGTGAACCTTGAACTGTTTGTTCAAAATTCCAAGTTTAGTTCTTGTTGAGTGTCATTGATTCTTTGCTATTTCGTGTTCTTTTCTGAAAATTTTGCAGACATTTAGCCAATTGTGTGCCTTTGATTATTTAACCAAATCTGTGCAAATATATAAAGCACCCTGGTATATTCAAGACAAACCTAGATTCCAATACCGTGGCCTGCTAATAGGTAATAGTCCATATCTCTTTCTCTCCCTTGCTTTCATTCCATCACACATGTAAAGAGAATGCAATCATACGCTGGCTATTACTTACTACTTATACCGCTTACTGTTGCAGATACATCAAGACATTATTTACCAATTGATGTTATTAAGCAAATAATTGAATCCATGTCCTTCGCTAAACTTGTAAGAAATCATGCTTGTTTTTTTCGGGACTATCTTTTAATATTCATCTGATATCTAATTTCTTCCCTTTCTTTTTCCCATGGGCGGTAATGTGAGGTAGAATGTCCTGCATTGGCACATTGTAGACGAGCAATCATTTCCTCTTGAAACTCCTACATATCCTAATTTGTGGAAAGGAGCTTATTCAAGATGGGAACGTTATACAGTTGAAGATGCTTCTGAAATTGTCAGGTAATGGCTTGATGTTTTGTATGTTAAAGAAGTAGCTTGTTTATTCCAAGTCCTCCGTGTATATTTGTTTGTCTGAGTAAACGAATATGTCAACTATTCTTTCTACTTACTAATATTCTTTATTTTATAATTTTCCATTTTGTGTTACATGGTGCGTTTGTGATTTTCCACTGTGAAGGTTTGCCAAAATGAGAGGTACTTATTAACTAACTCTGCAGCCTAACATGATTGTTATGGCAAGCAACTCGTAGTAGTTTAAGCTGAGAATGATTTTTAAAGGATTTCTATTTGATTACTGATTTCTGTTTTAACGACATGCTTCTCATGGTTGAGGTATTTGATTGCAGGTATTAATGTCATGGCTGAAGTAGATGTCCCTGGCCATGCGGAATCATGGTAAGAATTATAATTCGAAATTGTTTAACTTTGTTGTCATATTCCTCTCTCTTCATGTCACACTATTGCTAGTCACACACAGGTCTTTTATGTTCCACCCCGAGATTGTAATATCCTAGAGTAGGATAGGATCTTCATTTCTAAGATTTAACAAAAGAATGTGGCTATATTTTGTATTGCTATACTCCTAATGTTCAAGAATAAGTTATGTTGTATGGGTTTGAGCTGTGGTTTCTTTCCGGGATTTATAGCTTCTATTTGTTTAATGACACAAAATGTCACCTTTGAATATATGGTTTGCTTTCACTGTAGGGGGACTGGATACCCTGATCTTTGGCCCTCTCTATCTTGCCGAGAGCCCCTTGACGTTACTAAAAATTTTACATTCGATGTGATTTCTGGCATTTTGGCAGGTCTACTTCAAGTATTTACTTCTTTTCTCCATGTATAGTACACATTTGAATCATTGCTCTGTTTCTAGTTTTCTAATCCAATTAGTATTAATCTTACAGAGAGCAAATTAATCTTGAGATGCCGCATAAAGTTATTAGGAAATCTTGATCCATCCAGCATCATATGTCTTGCTTCTTAGTCTGTGTATTATTGTGTAGTATGTGCATTTATCTGTATGTCCTGTTTAGATTCTCATATTTTCTCTTGCGTCTCGGTTTGTGGCAGATATGAGAAAAATATTCCCATTTGAGCTTTTCCACTTGGGTGGTGATGAAGTTAATACAGGTTAGTTATTTAACACCTAGAATCATTTCCTTCCACTTCATATAGTTATTTGTTTTTGCTTCTCTTAAGTTTTTCGCTTCTCGGTTTCTTATCTACCAGATTGCTGGAAAAACACAACTCATGTTAAAGAATGGTACAGTCCTGACTCTCCCACTCTTGTCTCCTTGATCATTATACGAGCTAATACTACTTAATTTAGTTACTTAATATAAAAACTCTTGCTTGATATGTTTCATCATTCTCAACTGCAGGCTTCAGGGTCGCAACTTCACGACTAAGGACGCATATAAGTACTTTGTACTTCGAGCGCAACAGATAGCAATATCGAAAAATTGGACACCTGTCAACTGGTATAATCTTTGACAAAGATTGCATTATCTGTCAAGTTCTCTAGTTCTTCAAAACTATTCTTACTCCAAAGATCTATTCAAACTTATAGAAATCTGAAAAGGGGGTTGAGTTCTAGCTTTAACAAATTCTATTTTGCTTGGTTTTGAAAATCAAAAGATTGACACGAATACTGTGAATACTATGGAATGATCCCAGGGAAGAAACCTTCAGTTCCTTTGGAAAAGATCTTGATCCCCGGACTGTTGTTCAAAACTGGTAAGGTCATACAGTACCATATCAAAAGAAGTCTTCGTTTTTTGGTATGATATATGTCAAAACTACTAAGCTCGTTGCAGGTTAGTGTCTGATATATGTCAAAAAGCGGTGGCAAAAGGATTCAGGTGCATTTTCAGTAACCAAGGATATTGGTACCTCGACCATCTAGATGTTCCGTGGGACGAGGTTTATAACACTGAGCCTCTAAATGGAATCAACAATCCTTCTCTCCAAAAGCTTGTGATCGGAGGAGAAGTTTGCATGTGGGGTGAAACAGCTGATACATCCGTTGTCCTTCAGACTATTTGGCCGCGTGCTGCGGCAGCTGCAGGTAACTCTACATGATTTTTAACCCGGTACATTTTATTGGTCTCAGTTCAGATTTGATTTTGTTTTGTTTAAACGCTCACCTCTGCTCTGATTTTTCCTAAATCGTTATCGTTGGTGAAACAGAACGGATGTGGAGCACCAGAGAGGCCGTGTCAAAGGGGAACATAACGTTAACCGCATTGCCACGTCTACACTACTTCAGATGTCTGCTTAATAACCGCGGGGTTCCAGCGGCTCCAGTCGATAACTTTTACGCACGAAGGCCGCCTTCGGGACCTGGCTCTTGCTATACTCAGTGATTCAAAACATTTCTTCTCATTGTACGATATGTAATATCTCTCGTCTGAAGTCTGGTTGTTGCATTTTATATTCTAAACTGTGTGCTTCTCAATTACTCAATTCAAAGTTGGCTTTCGTTTTTTGTTTTCCTTGCAACAAGAATGAATCATGAGAACATCTGAAATTACGATCTAAACTATCATGAGTAATTTTACTCTTGTACATGTTGTTAGTATATAGAGTTAGTTAGAACTAAGCTTATGTTAGTTTTACTTCCACACTTGAATATAACGAAGAAACATTTTGTACAGTTGCCTTAATGAGAAAACCAATTTAATAACTCTCTTTCCCCTTTGGCCTCTCTCTCGAGTTTGTTACAGAAGGTGATTGAGTTTGTTATGTTTTCAGAGCTCTTCGATTATCATATACACACACGACGCATCGCTCTTACCGCATTGTTAATTACCATAAAATATTGACTTGGTCATTATAAAAAAAAGATTCCTCACTACAGTATTGTAATATATGTTTGTCGTCGACCGGTCTTATATAATATTATTACATATAATGTTGAAATATGAACTACCACATGGATCGATTGAACCTGTAATGGATTTAATCTCATTGGAACGTAAGTTTTTATAGTTGTGGTAAAGATAGCTAGATCACTTTGAATTGTTTTGTTGTTTTTACGTATGCTTTCGTGTGTATCGTGCTCTAATTTATTACGTTTCTAATTTTAGAAAATGATTAAAGTTTAAAACTCTATAGTTTCATATGAAAACAAGACGTTTTATTTTACTATATCAACGTAAAATATAAGCTCAAATACTGTTATACGAACTCAGTCAAGTCCCATATTTAGCCATGACGTTTTGTTAAATAATGATAGTACAGTAAGCTATATAGTTCAGGCTTTTTCTTAGTATTAAATGATTTTCGTAGAGACATCTATAGCATTGTGGAAAAAAAAAAGATATCTAATTGCATTGACGACGACGTGTAAATTACGATTATTGACCAAAAAAGAACATCAGCTATAGCGACTGCGTCCTTAAATTCTCAAGAAAATCCAACGTTAGATTATATCATATTAAAATTATCTGGTTTTGACTAGTTCTACTCTTATCTTTTCTAACAAACAATTTCAGTATAAAGTCGTTGATTTCGTAGGGTTGTGCGTTGTTCATTGATATTTGATGGTGTATTTTCAGTATAAGAAAGAGGCTTCTAAAATTTAGAAATTAAATGTTTTAAATTGTGAACACGGATTGGTTTTCTTATAAGTGAATGCTTTAAATCTGGTGATGATGCAATGTATATGAGATCTATCGTAGAATGATAGAACATCAGCAATACTAATGATTTTTTCTTCTTCTAAATAATCATTTAAATGCTATAAATTTTGTTTTGGAATTTGTTATAACTCAACATTTGTGTGATAGAGTTTTAGTAGTTACATCTTTAACACTTGTATAGTATACAACAAAATAAATTTCAAATACCTGAAAACATAAAAAATTTATATGATGCGAGTATTTTAAAAACAGTAGAAAAAGAGTGTTATTCATCATCTATATACCAATTTTCAAAAGATCAACATTACTTTTATGAATTAGTCTTTTATTTTCTTATATCTCAAACAACAATATTACTTTTCTTTAATCTAGTAAGATTGTGTGTTGCTTTAAACACTAGACTATTCAAAGAGTCAAAGACATGCATGTAAATTTCAGAGAACGGGCACTTTCATCAATCTTAATTTTTACTTTTCTTTTCATTAAAACAAAAACATAATTTTTAGATTCAGTTTGTTTATTAATAATTTAATATAGCAGTAGTATATTTTTTTAGTTCACATGATAAGTGTCAAACAACACTAATAGGATAGATATTTCATGCCTACAAGTCGAATAACATATAAGGTAATAAATAAATTTGATACCTAAAATATCAAAAAATATGTGATCTTAAATTGACCAATGAGTATCCTTTGGAAATAAAATAAATTACTGCACACGGCCTGGTCAACACAAGAACTTTCCCTTGCTTTCGAGACTCCTTTTAACTACAAATGTTGATGTCTATTTTTACTAATTATTATGTTATTCAAACCACTAACATGATGATTCGAAATTTCGAGTGGTGATATATGTAAATGATGCGGTATGAAATATTTTTGATAAAGTGGAATAACCAACCAAATAGTTGTTATAGATAAAAACGATCGATAGAGACTTTTAGATAAGGTAACTTAAAATGATTAGTTTTAGTAGTTAACGTTAGAACGATTAAAATCGAATATTAGAATTGTTTTTAGTTAGTATTCAAATTTGTACATACCACACTTTGAACGTCAGAAAAATGTAATAATAATGCAGATCGAGTAAGGTCAATGCCACATACAATACAACCACACATTTTTGGTTTTATTGCAGTCATATCAAACTAGCTTATCGTTCCAAAACATGATTGATAACACAATCCCTGCATATTATTCATTACCGTCGGACGTGTCAATATTAGTAGACGTGGAACTATAAAATTTTTAAAGCTATGTAGTAGTTAAAATAAAACAAAAGAAATAGTATATGTTTCAAATTTATGCGAAAAAATATTTTGTTTTGATGAGGAAAAGTCTTTTTTTTTTCTTCCTCCAAGTGAAAAGACAAAAAATTAATATTGCAAACAAGACAAAAATAAAGAATAAATAAAACAACAATCATTACTGTCAATTATCACGGGGAAAAGTTATGAAGAAATGTCTACCAATGAGTATCATTATCATCATGCTTTTTAGTTCTTTTAATTTATTAAGATTTAGTCTTGTTAATAAATTTTGAAGTAAAATTCATAATGAATCAGTTCTGCTATTTTTTCCTACATCTTAACGATAAAAAAAACTCAGATTTAAAATTATTTTGTTAACTTTTAGAAGATTTAGACGCTGAGTCAATGACAATAGACTAATTAATTAGTTAAGTACCAGAAGAAAATACAAAAAATAATAGAGTACTTTTTTTTTTGAGATTTGTATATGTACATAAAGAAGAACATTTAGCATTCTTTTTGTATTTAATGGTAAATAATTTTGGTTCAAATGTATAATTAATGCTTTGATTACCATCAGTTTGATTTACAAGTAGTCAAAGTACATACTTACGTAATTCTCTAAGGTTTTTATTTGTGTGTGAAGAAAAAAAGGGATCCTAAATCCCAAGGTAAATTACTAATTACTTTTATGTGAAAATTAAATGTAAGAGTTAAAAACGTGAGAAAACTAGTAAATTTGTTAGTATCTTTGACAAGCAATAAATGAAATGCTGACAAATTGGTTTCAAAGTTTCAACGCGTTTCTATAAGAATTCAATTTCGTGCAGCTAATCAGGAGATAAATTATCAAAATTAATTTAATCGTTACTTTATATTTGTTATAAATATAAATACCCAAAAAATAAAAAATAATTTTTTTAATATTTATAATTAAAAAATTACTGCTTCCTCCCACTTCCCATCTTTCCTTTTGTGTTCTTCTTCTCCCCTTTGCTTTGCCCCAATCTCTCTCTCTCTCTCTCTCTCTCTCTCTCTCTCTCTGTGAAGAAAATAAAAAGATCTAACTTTGACGGCTCTCTTAATCCTCCTCACTCCGTAAGTTCCAAATCTCTCTCTTTTACTCTCATATCTATATCGTCCGGAGACAACCTAGGAGAATTGCTTCAGCCCTTTTTGGTCTTTTTTTTTTTGTTTTTTATCATCTTTTCAGATTTCTCAGTCTCTGTCTCCGTTTTTTAGGGTCTGGGTTCTGTATTGTCCTTTCTCAAGTTATTTTTGTTCTTATTGAATTTGCTTATTCATTTTGTTACGGAGTGGTCACATGGTAGCTGAATTTGTTAATTCTGATGTTGTTATGCGTTTTCTTCTTTATGCAGTTTGGCTATGTCATGTTTGATCTGATACTGGGTTCTTCTCGCTTCCTCTATTTTGGTATGTTTTAGGGTTTAAAGTCGGAATAGACTGATGGATTCCGGATTCTTGAGAGCTTGATGGTTATTGTTACATCAGATGTGGATTTAAGCCGTCTGAGCTAAATACTCTTATGGAGGAAACAAAAATCCTTGCTTTACAGTATATGTTGTGAGGAATAAGTCGGATTTTGGGGGATAAAAGTGAAGTCTTTGCGTGTGTAATCTTGAGATAAGATTTCGATGGTGGGAAGAGAGGATGCGATGGGGAATGATGATGCTCCTCCTGGTTCTAAGAAAATGTTTTGGCGGTCTGCCTCTTGGTCTGCTTCACGGACTGCATCACAAGTTCCCGAGGGTGAGGAGCAAAACCTGGCCATTCCTTGTGCAAATAGTTCTGGGCCGAGTCGAAGATGCCCAGCTGCTCCTTTAACACCTCGGTCCCATCACAACAGCAAGGCTAGAGCTTGTTTGCCACCTTTGCAGCCTCTTTCCATTTCTAGGAGGAGCTTAGATGAGTGGCCTAAGGCGGGCTCGGACGATGTCGGTGAGTGGCCTCATCCACCGACACCTAGCGGGAACAAAACCGGGGAGAGATTGAAGCTCGATTTATCATCAACGCAGCAGCGGGTCTCAGATAAGAGCTCTGGTCTAGCTAAGAGGGAGAAGATTGCTTACTTTGACAAAGAATGTTCAAAGGTTGCTGATCATATATACGTGGGCGGAGATGCTGTGGCAAAAGACAAGAACATATTGAAAAACAATGGAATCACGCATATCCTGAACTGCGTTGGTTTTATCTGTCCGGAATATTTCAAGTCTGATTTTTGTTACAGATCCTTGTGGTTACAGGATAGTCCGTCAGAGGATATAACTAGTATTCTGTACGATGTGTTTGACTACTTTGAAGATGTGAGGGAGCAAAGTGGAAGGATCTTTGTTCATTGTTGTCAAGGAGTTTCACGATCTACCTCGTTGGTAATAGCATATCTGATGTGGAGAGAAGGGCAAAGTTTTGACGATGCATTTCAGTATGTGAAGTCTGCTAGAGGTATTGCTGATCCTAACATGGGCTTTGCTTGCCAATTGTTACAATGCCAAAAGAGGGTTCATGCGTTCCCGCTTAGCCCAACTTCTTTACTTAGGATGTACAAAATGTCTCCACACTCTCCTTATGATCCTTTGCATCTTGTTCCAAAACTGTTGAATGATCCATGCCCGTCTTCTCTGGATTCAAGAGGTGCATTTATCATTCAGTTACCTTCTGCAATTTACATTTGGGTTGGTAGGCAGTGTGAAACCATCATGGAAAGAGATGCAAAAGCTGCTGTTTGTCAGATTGCTCGATATGAGAAAGTCGAAGCACCTATTATGGTGGTCAGAGAAGGCGATGAGCCTGCTTATTACTGGGACGCTTTTGCAAGCATTTTGCCTATGATTGGGGGCTCGGTGGTTAAAATTCAACCAGGTGACAGGAAGGTCGACGCATATAATCTGGATTTTGAGATTTTCCAGAAAGCCATTGAGGGAGGTTTTGTGCCAACTTTAGCATCATCCAACAACGAACATGAGACTCATCTTCCTGCAAGGGAAAACAGTTGGAGCTCACTGAAATGTAAGTTTGCATCAAAGTTTGAGAAGGGTTTTCGGTATGTCTCCAAAACACCACTATCTAGGGTCTATTCTGATTCGATGATGATCGTGCATTCATCAGCCTCACCTTCCTCAACAACTTCTTCATCATCCTCTGCGTCGCCTCCTTTTCTATCTCCTGATTCTGTATGTTCAACAAATTCAAGCAATAGCTTAAAGAGTTTCTCACAATCCTCTGGGCGCTCGTCCTTGAGACCTTCTTCTATTCCACCATCGTTGACATTGCCCAAATTTTCCAGCCTATCTCTCCTCCCTTCCCAAACTTCTCCTAAAGAATCTCGTGGTGTCAATAATTTTCCACAGCCTTACATTGAACCGTCACCAAATAGAAAGGCTTCACCTTCTCTTGCGGAGCGTAGAGGCAGTCTGAAAGGATCTCTGAAGTTGCCAGGTTTGGCTGATTCCAACAGAGGCACACCTGCTTTTACTTTACATCCGGATGATAGTAATGACATAGTCTTCAACTTGGAGGGTATTAGAAATGGCGATCTAAATCCACCAAGTGATTGCAAAGGGAGAATTGTAGATTCAGATTTGCCACAGAAGGAAATAATATCCTTCATCAGTAGCAGTAAATCTGACAAACACGAATTGGGAGGTGATAACTCAGGCCAGCCTTTAGCATGTTGGTGGCCAAGTATGGAGATGATTACAGAACTGAGCAGAGCTTACTTAGATTCAGAATCTGTTATAGCAATCCCATTGCCAAGTGATGCTATAGGAGAAACGGGTAGTAGGATTTTGTACATTTGGATAGGAAAGTCATTCTCTTTTGATAACAAAGGTTCTCTGATAGATAGCAACAAAGCGGCGGACACTGTGGAGAATGTTGATTGGGTACAAATTGGTGAAACCATTTTGTCACAGATGGACTTGCCAAAAGATACCCCTATAAAGGTAATAGCCAAAATTTGGGATACCCTGATACTTTGTACTAGTTTTAAAATCTGCTTAGTGATCTTTATTTATCATGTCTTATCCAACCAAACTAAATTTGAAGATGAAAATTACAATCTCAGGACTTTCATTACTGATTTCAGGAGTTGTATTTTGCTTACTTTATGCATGATGTACTGATTTATCCTCTAGTGTTTGCATGGTTTCAACTTGTGATTCTTATATTGTTGTGATCCTTTTATTTTGTGTAACTGATGAGTGTCTCCTCTTTTTGTTCACAGATAGTTAGGGAAACTGAGGATCAGACAGAGTTTCTTGCACTGCTGAGTGCGCTATAGCACATGCCTGCAAATTCTACACATTTACTTTCTGTTTTTTATTTCTTTCACAGATTCCTTCAACTGCAACACTTTTCCATTTTCAGACAGAGTATTCATTCAGTGTAGGTGAGAAATTTCTCTGAACGCAGTCTGTAATACGTTATCTTTACAGTTGCATCCCAGTAAAACCCATTTTGATCGTCAGTTCTGGATTACGCTATCTGATCATGGATTTGAGTTTAGGATGGTTGGAACAAAACACTTATAAGAAGCTCGAATGACCGGTTTACCAGATTCTCATAAACCTTATTGTTCTTTTGGTTTACCTCTGATGCAGGGATCTCTCTGTGCTTATGGAAGTTGATGTTGGGGGAAACAACTCTCTTGTACAGTGGGGGAAAAAACTACTTCTGTCACATTAAATCCTCAAGGGCCATTGTTAGCATGATCAGATATAAAATTGTAAGGTAGGGCTTTATGAGGATTTTAGATAATGGACTTGTTACAATGTTTACATATACACTCAGCACAATAGATTTTTGTTAAATTTCTTTAACGTTATTCAAGTAAAGTACTGAGTAGGTTTCGAACAATAAACGAAGAATTAGTTAATTACAGTCTTTATCATTTCATCTACTGTTATCCTCACCCAATTTTGGTTTAGCGCAAAGTTCTGCTTAGATGGTGACGGTGCGAGCTAGGGCGGAAAGGTTTGGTGCGGTTTTTTACTTTTCCGAACGCTTCTAGAAATTACTCTTCCTTTTAGGGAGTTGTTTGGTACAATTGAGCAATTTACAATTGTTCATGTGATAAGCTTTTTTACTCAAATAGTCAAATTCATAACCAAAACTCAAATAAAGATTTGGACTTTGGTTTGGGACCTTCTTACACTAACAGAAGCATCAACTATTTGATGTCCCAATCTTGGTTTCTATTTGAATTTTCATTTAATATTTAATGAGTTTACTTTTTATTCAATGAAAAATATACGTTCACAAAATGTTGGTTTGTCGATAAGTGATATGCATTAAAAAGTAGACAAGTCAAATCTAATGAAATTATTCAGCGTCAAATAAAAATTATCAAACCAACCATCATGTTTATTTATCGAGTGATGAAATTTGTTAACCTAGTTTCCAATGGGCTTTTATTATAACCAGTTGAAAGAGGAAGCCCACTACTGTATCTAAGGCCCAAAAAACATTCGATCTAGGGTTTACTCTTTTATTTCATTTTCACTTCCCCTTTACCAATAAATAAAAACCTCGAGCAACTTGAAGCTGTTTTTAGGGTTTCTGATTCGCCGCTCAGGTTCGTCCGCCTCTCTCGATCTCCCGTTCTACCTTCTTCTCAGCTTCAATTGCGTTACTTTCTTTGCTGATTTGCTTTTCTGGGTTTAGAAGGTTTCGTGGAAAGGATCTATCTTGAGTAATGGCTCCAGCTAAAGGTCCGTCTTTTTTTTTTTTTTTTTTTCATTGTTATCTGATTTGATTCTTGTTACTTTGATTCACAATTTGATTCCAAAATCTATACTGTGACTTAACAACTTACTGCTAAACAGCTTTCTGAAATGTATGATTCTTGCCTGCCTCTGTTAATATCGTATTTTGATCATGGCATATACTCAAACTCGTCCTTATGTTACTTGTCTCTGCTATATTGGTTTGCTAAGGTTCAAATTTTCTTATATGAGTTGTTTTTTTTGCTTCTTATTATAGCCCTGAGCTTGATATGGTATCTGCATTCGTGAATATGTATGTTATATAACCAGCAGTATCTTCATCGTAATGGCTCATACAAGTTATTGATTTGTTTATTTTCATTCACTTGAAAGAGTAGTTTTTATTTTAAACTTATCCTTGTAAAGTACAAATTCAGTTTTTCAAAACTTTCTAAATTGGTTCAACGTTCCATTGTTTTTGCAGTTGATGTCACCAAGAAAGCCGACCCTAAGGCCAAGGCCTTGAAAGCTGCGAAAGCAGTGAAATCTGGCCAAACCTTTAAGAAGGCTGCGAAGAAGATCAGGACAAAGGTGACTTTCCACAGGCCAAAGACATTGACCAAGCCTAGGAATCCTAAGTACGCACGAATTAGTGCAACGCCAAGGAACAAATTGGATCATTACCAGATCCTCAAGTACCCTCTTACTACTGAATCTGCCATGAAGAAGATCGAAGACAACAACACCTTAGTCTTCATTGTTGACATCCGTGCTGACAAGAAGAAGATCAAAGAAGCTGTCAAGAAGATGTATGACATTCAGACCAAGAAAGTCAACACCCTCATTAGGTAAACACTTTAATCCACAAAAACTTCACTGATATATGGGTTTATGTATAAACTTAACATGGATGATAAATGTTACAGGCCCGATGGAACGAAGAAGGCATATGTGAGGTTGACTCCTGATTATGATGCTTTGGATGTGGCTAACAAAATCGGGATCATCTAATTTTATCATCGTCACTCTGTGATTTCACTTTTGGGTTTGAAACAGACTTCTGGTTTTCCTCTTCCATAGTCTCAGTTTTGCTAGAGAAATTAAGATATTATCATCATATCTCTTTTGTTATGCTTTATCGTTGGATTCAATGGTTATATGGTTTGGTATTTGTTGATGATGAGTCGTATTTCTCTTTGTACCAATTCTTTATGCGACTTGCGACCTCTATGATCCCGGTTTAATTTGGTTAAATCGTACCCGCACATTAAATCAACTCCAAAATTCAATTGGAACATTGGGCCCCGAGTCCTTTGTGATGTTGAAGCAGAGCCACTTGTTCAGTCCCCTGTGGCTAGACAAAAGAAATAAAAACTATTGATTTATTTTAGATAAGTCACAAATATAGTAAAGAACAGGTCATTGTGGAGTCCAAACTCTAATCAATAAACCAATCGGTCCGCGAGACACTCGTGGTTATAAAACTATAAATATATGAATTATTTTTGTTTGTTGCCAAAAAAAGATAGAAAAAATCATTGCGCTTTGAAAATGTATTGTCGGTATTGATAGTTGACAAAACGAAAGATAAAAAGAAATCGGATATAATAAAAATCATCAAACCTTATTAGTTTCGTTGGGTTACATGAATCAGTTAAAGACTTAGATTGCCACGTTAAATTGTCGATCTGGTGATGAAGAAGGCTTTATATCTAGGGTGTTAATTAGGACCTTAGATACTACGGATTGGGCATAAACCGTCTTGTTATGGGACGTGTTCGAGTTGGTGTCTGTCTCTAGAACCGCGGTATTTGGCATAAGAGTTCACTAAAATTCGCAAAATATCTTATCCCGTTGTGGAACATATCAAATGAGACGAATTACACTGCTTTGAGTCTGACACTCCTTATATATATATAAGCTGTGTTATGGGCTTCTCCTTCTCCATCGAACAGTACACACACACAGAAATAAATATGAGCAATCATCAAACTGTGAGATACCTTTTCTCTCATATCCCATATTTTTTTTCTTTTTTTCTCCAAAACTATCTGATAAGCATTTGAAACAACCTTTTATGTCCCTTTCGATGATTCTAACTTAAATTTTGATTTGTGTTATCTTTTTCATCGTATTATTCCATGGAATTTGTCAATCATGTGTTTCTGTCTTTCTAATCTGAAATTACTTAGATTTTTTTTTTTTTTTTTTGTGTGTTTTGGAGAGAAGCAGGTATTGAGGCAATTGGAGCCATGGTGTGAACTTAAAGACAAAGTGGTTCTTGTGACTGGAGCTTCTTCTGGTATAGGAAGAGAGATCTGTCTTGATCTGGCAAAAGCTGGCTGTAAGATTATCGCAGCAGCTCGTCGTGTCGATCGACTTAACACTCTCTGCTCTGAAATCAACAGCTATAATTTAACTGGAATCCAAGCTGCAGCTCTTGAGCTAGACGTTTCATTAGATGCAGCTACCATTCAAAAAGCGGTTAAGGAAGCTTGGGAAATCTTTGGAAAGATCGATGTGTTGATCAACAATGCCGGAATCAGAGGCGATGTCAAGTCGAGTTTGGATTTGTCAGAGGATGAATGGGACAAAGTCTTCAGGACCAACTTAACCGGACCTTGGTTAGTCTCCAAATACGTCTGCATTTTGATGCGCGACGCTAAACACGGTGGCTCGGTGATAAACATCTCATCGATCGCTGGGCTTCACCGTGGGTTGTTGCCTGGTGGACTCGCATATGCTTGTTCGAAAGGCGGAGTTGACACCATGTCGAGGATGATGGCATTGGAGTTAGGTGTTCACAAGATCAGAGTAAACTCGATCGCACCGGGGCTTTTCAAGTCAGAGATTACAGAAAGCCTTCTGCAGAAAGAGTGGATGAAGAACGTGAACGAGCGGATTGTCCCGTTAAAGGTGCAACAAACCGTGGATCCCGGGCTTACCTCCCTTGTTCGCTATCTCATTCATGACTCTTCTCAATATGTGTCCGGGAATACATACATTGTTGATTCCGGAAATACATTGCCCGGTGTGCCCATTTTTTCATCTCTCTGAATTTGAACCCCCATATATTGTGCAATAATAAGTGAATACATTTACACATTCTCTATACTTTTTAAACTTTACATACAACATTCATGTTTTTACGAGAACAAACCAGCACAAAAACAAAGGAAAAGACAAATAAACAACCTCCGAAATGATTTACCAGCCTCCTAAAATCTTCGGATTCAATGAACAAAATCGATATACCTTGGCGAACGAAGCAATGACCATGACCTACTTCTGATGCTTCGTCCCCAAAAAAGAATAAGCAGCTCGAACACCATGGAAATCTACATCTACAGGCCCTATCTGCTACAGAACTAACCGTGGTTGTATAATTTTTGTTTGAGCATTTAGTGTCCCTCCCGAGAATCATTGATCAGAGATGCCAAAATCATTTCTATCATTGATGGAGCCTCGAACTCTATATCAGTCGATGTTGGCGTAGACCTTTACCGAAATGTGGTTGCATCAAACGGACATACAACCCATTCTTCGCTGCTAAAGAATCATGTGTACCTTCCTCTACTATCCTCCCTCCATTGAGAACCACAATGTTATCCACATGTCTCATCATAGCCGCTCTATGTGCTATCAGAATCGTTGTTTTGTTCCCCATTATCAATGTGTCAAGAGCCTCCTGCACAACCCGACTCGATTCAGATTCGATAGACGAGCTTGCTTCATCTATTAAGATGATGGGAGCATTCTTCAGCACTACCCGTGCTATCGCTATTCTCTGTTTCTGTCCTGGGGTAAGTTCCACACCTCTCATCCCGATATGTGTGTCGTAACCGTGAGGTAAGCTGCTGATGAAATGGTGAGCGTTTGCAATTCTTGCTGCTTCCTTCATCTCAGCTTCACTCGCATTATGCCTTGCATATATGATATTCTCTCTGATTGTTGTGGAAAAGATTATGGGTTCTTGCTGAACCAAACCCATGTGGCTTCTCAACCATCTCAAATTATATAACTTTAAGTCTCTCCCATCTAGTAGGACTTGACCAGCAACTGGATCGTAGTATCTCTCTACCATTG
Organism: Turritis glabra; assembly: GCA_900406565.1. NCBI lineage: Eukaryota > Viridiplantae > Streptophyta > Magnoliopsida > Brassicales > Brassicaceae > Turritis > Turritis glabra. The sequence continues at coordinate 1,170,888 of OVBN01000181.1, read as the reverse complement.
AGATTATTGTGCTTTTTCCAGAACCCGAAACGCCAACCACAGCTACGGTCTGTCCGCCACTGACTTTCAGACTGAAGTTGCTCAGCACTAGTACCTCGGGTCGAGTTGGGTAGCAGAAGTCGATGTTTTTCAATTCAATGCTTCCGTAGACATTAGGCGGTTTGAGAGCAGAGTTATCATCTGGTTCAATTGTAGGGACTCGATCTATGATCTCAAAAACTGAAATGAGAGACTTACGTCGCTTGAGGATGTACGGTGCTAATCCAAATGGCTCGACAAGGGCAAATGTAGCAAATGAGAAAACCATGTACTCTTTTATAGCTGTGGATAATTTCATATATCCGCGGTTTACAGATAACGCAGTGCACCATAGGAGGAGCGCATTGCAGGCGAAAAGAAGAAACTGTGAGAAACCAAACGCAAAACCAATAACCATCCCATGGAGAAAGCTCTGCCTGAGTATCCGCTGGAGTTGCATTCTGTACAGTTCCATCACTTTGTTACCAGCACAGAAAGCAACAACAGTGTAGATGTTTCTAACAGCATCCTCGAGGACTAAAGATGCCTTTCTATGCATCTCCTGTATGCCTTTTGAGAATCCGGCAAGCCACAGTTTCTGCAAAATCATTTTTGAGGATGATTAGAATGTCGTGTTCTGAATAAACAAACATTTCTGAACTACGTGCATTGAGAATCAGGAAAAAAATGAAGTACATGCTAAATCACTATTTGAACTGGAAGGTATGCAAAATCAGAAACACATGTGACAGGGGATAATGAACACAAATTGACCAAAATATAATAATAAATTTCAAACAATTTTCTAGAAGAAACGATGCAAACCTGAGCAATGGCAGAAAGTGTGAGAATTGGCAAAGTTGCCAATGCAACAAGGGCCAAACGCCAACCAAGCAGCAACCCAATAAGAAGAGCAACAATAACAGCAAAACTATCTTGAATAAATATCGAAAGCCTGTTGCTGAAGGCAGCTCGGACAAAAGTAGCATCATTTGCTAAACGCATGGATAAAGTATCTGGACTGTTCTCTTCATCATCGAACCATCCAACTTCGTTACGCAGCATTGCTGTAACATCAGGAAAACTAATGAACTGAGGCAAGTAAAAATAGTTAAAATGTAATGAAGTAAATTATAATGAATAAAAATTTTCCAATACCTGAGAACATCATCCTCCGAACTCTCTCCGTCATTTTCTCCCCCATTATGCCAAAATAGAAGTGCTGCAAGAAATTGGCAACAACTGTCACAATCCCCATGCAGGCAATAATCAAACACCATTTGTCAACCTCCTCGCGCAGGTGGCCTCCTTCCTTTTTATAATATGCTGTCACTACCAACGCAATGACATAAGCCAGAAGAGGATTGAAAGAACCAAAGATGGCAGCACCAAGACTCCCTAATACAGCATAAAGCCACTCTGGGAAACTAAGCTGTGCCAACCTCCAAAATGAAGGTGACTTCTTGTGTTGAGCATCCTTAGCCGTCTTACCATTTGCTGTAGTGTCATCAGAAGAACTAAGAGGACGACTAAACGTCTGCGAGTGAGAACGCTCGTTTTTAGGATCGGATGTTAAAAGGGGTGAAACAGGGGACTCTGGATCTGAGCCGTTTGATTTTTGTCGGGGACAATGAACATCAATTTTCGGAAGTTCTGGTAACCTCATCTCGAAACTATCTTGCCTTTTGATAGTTGGCTCTTTATCAGCATCGTCCAGAGGCAAGCCATTTTCCCCCAATTTCTCAGGTACATGGCTATGAGCATTAGGTGATTCTTCAGTATTAAAACACAGTTCTTGGGGACGGAACACACCATTACCTCTTTGAAGAGATGGAGACTTGATCATTTTGGGTGATGATGGTTCTTGGATGCCACAGCCAGCTGACGAGTCTCTCTCAACCTGAAACACCGCAGACTCCTTGTAGTTCCTAACTGGCATCCTGGACCAACATAAAAGTTCCTTAAACAAGTAATCACCAAAAAATTCACACTCCTAGAGATAGATCATAACAACAGAAAACAAATGCCCAAACATATATTCTGCCACATGACTACTACACAACTTAATAATTAAATTCTAAGCTATCATACCTTCTTGGAAGCTTTGTTGCTTCTTCACACTTCAGAAGCTCAGCATACAGCCCACCAAGATTTATCAATTCATCGTGTGTACCCATTTCAACGAGCTGACCCTCCTCCAAAACGGCAATATAGTCAGCATTTCTTATCAAACTTAACCGTCGGGCTATTATTATGGTTGACCGTCCCAACATCAGAAGATCAAGAGCCTCCTGAACAATTCTTTCAGCTTCGAAGTCTAGTCCTCCAGTTACTTCGTCTAGCAGAAGAATTGTTGGATTCAAAAGCACAGCTCTAGCAATCGAAAGTTTTATTTTCTGCTCCTCTGTCATTGATAAACCGGCTCTCCCGACCTACAAGACAAACAAGGCATTTCCCACTTCAATGTTGAATACCAACTGAAAAAACAGGACCTCATAACAGTCTTTTTGCAAATGATGTCTACCTGAGTTTCATATCCTTTTTCAAGTGAGCTGATAAATGTGTGTGCATGCGCAATTTTAGCTGCCTCCTCTATCTGATCAAGAGTAGCATCACGACCATATGCAATATTCTCTCTTATGCTCAAGCTTAGCAAAGCAGGCTCCTGGGTAACCAGGCCTATTTGGCTTCTCAGCCACTCCAGTTTTAGATTTTTAATATTTTCTCCATCAAGAAGAACTTCTCCTGCATAAGAGAAAACCACAGATGTAGTCAGCTCATAATTGTCTCCATGGACAGGTGAGTGGTGCATCTTTTATCACAAGTCAAAGTACCTAATGTTGGATCATAAAACCGTTCCATTAAAGGAATGATGCTGCTTTTTCCAGAACCATTTCTACCAACAAGTGCAACTGCTTTTTTAGCAGGAACCGTGAGGTAAAATCCACTCAAGATTGGAATTTCAGGTCGTGAAAGATAACTGAAATACACATTCCGGAACTCAATATTTCCTTGAACAGAAGCCAGCACAGCTCCTTCTTGATTAGCCACAGAAGATGAACGAGTTATCATCTCAAAAAGTCTGTACGCAGCAATCCTTCCTTGATCAAAAGAATAGAAGTTCGTAGCAGCTTGATTTAAACCCCTGCCCAACAGAATATGCATAATCAAGACATTATTCTATGTAATAATATGTGTATATATGTATATGTAATAATAACATCAACAGAATATGTATTATATATAATGTAATAGAGACTGGGAAGATTTCTCCACCAACAGAAAAGCTTACAGGCCACTTAAAATAACAGCAAAAAGAGCTGCTATGATTTCTCCACCATTTGCCCTTCCATTGTTAACAAAGAATCGTCCAATCCAAAGTTGCAGGGCACACGAGCATATAGCAAGCCCATAAGTAAATCCAAGTCCAAGGCCTTGCACAAGACTAATTAATATGCCGTATCTCAGGGTTGCTTGAAGGGAGGTTGCATATGAATATTTTGCAAGAGTTTCATTTGTAAAGGCATATAAAGTCCTAATGTACGAGATTGCCTGCACATTTAAGATAAATCATTCTAAGAATTAGAATATTCACACCAGCTTCTAACTGAGGCAGTAAACTAATCTCGGAAGGGAGAAACTAGAAAATGGGAACTATAGGGTATACATTACAAAACCACTTGTAATCATGCATAAACTGGCAGAAGTTAAACTGATTCTTGATCGCAGTAAACCTCATTGTATCTAGTGAAGTAACCTAGAAATTCGTGCCTAAGTACAATCTTAACCCTCTTGGATTCTGCCTACCATTTTCTGAAACTTAATAAAAAAAGTTTGATTAAATAAGAGCAAAAAAAGAAAAGATGCTGAACTTTGTAAGCATAATTCTAGGTTAAAATATGCAGAAAAGAAAGTTCGATGCCAACAAGGCACATATGTATATGAGAAAATTTAGTCATACAAATTTTTAACAGTTCAAGTATTCAGCGATCAAATTGGACAACTTCAAGTTTTAAATTGCGGCGAAGAGAAAATCTTGATGCTAATTCCATAATCTCAGAATAAACCTATTAATTGTAATTCCATAATCTCAGAATAAACCTATTAATCGTAGTACCTGTTCAGCAATGCCGGCTGCTTCAGCATATGCATCTTGTATGTTCTCAGCAAGTCTGTGGAGAAATATATTTGATATGCCTCCTGCAGCAACAATGAAAGGACCGGTGGCTAGTGTAATCAATGCAATTTCCCAGCAGTTGACAAATCCAATAACAAGTCCACTGATAAACGTAGCCATGTTATGAATATAATTTCCAACCTGCAAAGTCCAGGATCAGGAAGAAGATTAGAGAAATAGCAAAAAAAAGACTCACTGTGAAAAAGAAAGATATGAACGAGAAAACTAGAAATCAGAGTCAATATAAATCGAGCTGGACAGACATACTTTTTCGCTTAATGCTGACTGAATGAGTAAGACATCGCTCAGCACTTGGCTCACAATATCCCCATTATTACCGTATGTATCAAAGAAACTCATATCCTGATTCAATAGTACTTGGACATACTTGGACCTGATCACAGCAGTCTGCCTCTCTCCAGTCAATATCCAGCAAGAAACCTCTATTATAAGAAAAATTTAGTGATAGTGACTGTTAAAACGTCTATTATAAGAAACATTTATATGAATCTTAAGCAAAAAATCAACTTACCAATCCAACCAGAAATGAAAACACCCCCGGCGATGTACACGATAGTCAACGAAAGCTGCAGAAATGAGCATAAGTAACTTTAAAGGAACACATAATTCGGATTTGATTACTGAAAAAAAAAGCAAATACTTAACATAGAAACACTTCAGTAAAGAGATGGCTTGTTCGTATCAATGCATTCAATCAAGAAATTGAAGTAAAACTGTTCAAAAACACTCTCTCCAAACTAACTCAACCTTCTAATCCAGCAATGACAAACACATAAACCAAGCCAATTCCGAGCTAAATCATGAACTGTCAAAAGCTGAACTAACCTCGACGAGCCGGTCAAACTGATCCTCAGATCTCTGCTGACTCGAATCATTAGAGAAAGCAAGAACCTCAACAATCTTCGCGAAGTAATGCAAGTAAATAATAAGCGCAGTACCATGAGCAGCAGCAGCTACAGAACCAACAATCATAAGCACCCAATCGAACCGGTCACCGCAAGCGAAGAGCTGAGAGAAAGGAACAGCAGCAGGAGGTGGCTCAACCTCATCTTGCTCCTCCATCTCTTCATCAGCCTCGGCTTGCGCCGCCGCCGCACCCGTGCCACCACCAGACTCAGCACCTGGGTCGAGATAAGGAGAAGGAGACTCGGGAGGCTCGGAGACTTCAGAGACTGGAGTTAACGGTTGCATATGAGGTGGAGACCATCCGAATAAACCTCTAGAGATCATCATCTTTGGAGTCTCAGAAGGAGCAACCACACACCTTCTGGTGTATAAAACCCTAGATTTAGAGATTTTTTTAGGGATTTTGATTTTGGTTTTTTTAGTTTCTAAAATTAGCTGGATCTGTGCTTCTGTTTGTTTGTAGAGACTAGAGAGGAAGAAGAAGAAGAAGAATCGTAGCAGAAGCGGAGAAGAAGAAAATAATTTTCTTCCGCCTTTTTTTTATATTTAATTTTGTTTTCCAATAATTTTGGTGAGATTTTTGATCTCTGTGTTTTTTTCTCTAATAACTGTGCCGTCACCTACCGTAACACAAGAGTTGGTTCTGCTAACGGTCACGGCGACTTGGAGTTTGCGTACGGTATTTATATATATATATATATATATACTGGTGAGCTAATTATCAACTTCTTTAAAATAAAACATATACAGATTGTCTAGAGCTGTTAATGAAAACTAGAATGCTAATTTTTTTTTATATGAACCAGTCAAATTAATTTCTGCAAATTTTATGAGAATATTAGAGCACAAAAGATATAAAGGATGATCTTGTAACATCCCGGTTTCAGGAAATATAGTGGTGCATGCGGAGAGGTTTAAAAGAATTGATTTGGCCACCTATGTCACCAAAGTGCACTTATCTTTTCGGTCAACTCTCCTTTGAGAACTCCACAGTTAAGCGTGCTTGTGCTGGAGCAATTTCAGGATGGGTGACCTTTCGGGAAGTGATTGTCGGAACCGTGTGAGTGAGGACAAAACACGGGAAAAGATCACGTGGTGATTTGTAGGGTCGGTAAACAAGTCTTTAAAGCCTCCCGGACGTAGCGTACCAACCGTCAGGCTAAGGGTGGGCCCACGGGCCGAGAGCGGACGTGGGGCCTATTAGGTGGCGGTCGGGGCGTTACATATCTCTTTTTTACTTTTTATATATTTCTCTTTGTATTTATATAAGATATTAGGAAAGAGTTGTTAGACATAACAAAAGACACAACAAACATGTTTTGATCTTTAGTCTGAGGATATGCAGAAATTTCCAACCAATATAAGTATAAAACGAAATGTCATAGGAAACTTCTATTGATTATGAAATTTTCATAGTTTCTAACTAAATTTTACTTTACCAACCAAAAAAAAAAATCATTATACTCTTCATTATAATTTCTTTTTTTTTGGAAGGAAAAAAACAAACGGTCATTATACGAAATTCATTATAATTTTCTTTTTCGAGGAAAAAATGGTATTGTTTTCCTTTTGGTGCCGTATGATGTATGTAGTTATGTAACAATTGTGATCGACTCGTCTATTGTCATAGTAATGAAAAATGTGAGGGGTGCGGGTGACGGGGAGAATGGTGCAACCACAAGTGAGACTATCATTTTCTCTGGGACGAACGAAACAATATAATTGGAGACAATGTGGAAAAGCCTACCTTTTTCCTCAAAACTTGACAGAGCATTTGGTCTATTCCGTTTTCTGCCTTTTCCCGTAGCTATAATTAGAAAATCTAATTTATAAACCCTTTTTTATTTATAGCCAAAGTTACAAAACTGCGTTTATGATTCAATTGTGATAGGAGATCAAATTGACCAAATGAAGTTAGTTTAACCACCATGCGGCGCGGTTACCATTCGGAGCATTGGTAGAGACAAAGAGAGACAGAGACAAAGAGCAAAAGTAACCAAACCAAACTTGATATTTTCAAACAGTAATCTTGGCCAAATTCTCTAATAATCTGTTTGCTAGTTGGGACCAATAAACATAGAACCAAAAACCAAACTCATCACACTTTGTTATTGTAACAAAGCATGATCTTTCGTCAACTGATCCTCCCTTTTCTGCAAGGAAACGATCAGATTCTGATTAGTGATTATCAGTGGCAAGGCTTGTAGACAGAGCTACTCGAAAATAGAAGAAGTTGTGCTAATGTATGATTGTAGATGACCCATTACTAAGTTTGTTATTGTTTTGTTAAGGTTTTTTTATTTTTGGATTTGAATCATTGTTTATTGGCTTCCTCGGAAAGGAGAGAAATGTTTCTCGTCGACTCTTGGTGAAGATAATCAAGAAAATTAGAGGGTGTGAATCTTTAACGTTGAAGTTTGTTACAAATGTGAGCCTTTGTCCTTGATTTGCTTAAATCAATCTGGTAACCTAGTAGATATTTCTGGTTTAACTATATAATTTTTTGGTTTGGATTAAAGACTAGTTCTGGGAATATCTTGCACAATTATGGTTTAAATATGTCAATATGATAATTTTGGGGAAATTGCACCTCCTTCTCCCAAAATAAGTCTAGTTGTCGATGAAAATTGGGCAATTTTCCCAAAATTATCATATTGCCATAACTTTTTTGTTTGGATTAAAGACTAGTTTTGGGAAAGACAATTACATTAATTTTTTTTTTTATATTTCTGGTTTAACTATGTAATTCCATATAGAGGTTTTGGCCTTTTGGGAGGGGGAGGGGCAATTTTCCCAAAATTAATGTAAAACTATTTAAGGAATTTCATGATATATTTTTTGTCTTCTTGATAGGGGTGGACATTAGGTTAATCGGTTGGATTTTGGTTCGGTTAATTTGGATTTAGGTATTTTTAGATTTTTTTAAAAATAATTTTATTTCGGGAAATAATTTTATTTCGGTTTGATTCGTTTAATTTTTTTATTCAGTTTCGGTTGTTTTAGGTTTTAAAAAATAAGACTCATTCGGGATCTAATTACATTTTCGTTCGGTTTGATTTTGTTTTTGATAAATAAATTATAAAAATATAATAATAATAATACTGTTTTAATTAAGATTGTAGACTTTTAATATATTTAAATTAGGTAAGTATGTTATTTAAGAGGTGTGTATTCAACTTTATATTTTGAATGATTTGAGTTTTAATGAGTTTTTATATGATTTTGATGTATTTGAGTGATTTTAGGAAAGTTGTTATGATTAATTGTAAAATCCTCCAAAATCTCACATAAAAGCATGAGATTTAATATTCTATATTTTTAACTAAGAAAATCTACTAAAATCCACTAAAATATCTTAAAATTATTAAAAATCCAATCCTTAAAATGTTTTCAATAATATAAGATTTTAAAGTGAATTTTTAAATCACTAGTTCAATAACATTGGATTTCATTAGACTTTTTATAATCCTTGATTGAATAACATAAAATTTGTTATTTTAACATAAATCACTTGAAATGTTTAATTGAATACACCACCCTAAGAATTAGATATAAAAAAGTATTTTTTAATAAAATTAGATGATGTTAATGTGTGGTGTTTATCTGGTATAATATTAGCACTTTTACTCCAGTATCGATAATAGGTTAGACACTAATATATGTTATCTGTTGTGATCCAGTATCTAACTCATACTCATCTTTAGAAAATGGTACTCGTAGCTTTCAAGTTGGGTAATGAATATCACTTACCCGCATATGCAAATCGGATATCAGATGTCAAACATTTTTTAACTATCCATCTTATTATTTATTGCGTTACTCGATATATTATATGATCCATAAATACTCGTTTTATTAGTATTATTATATCACTAATAAATAAATAAATTTTAGAAAATGGAGCTTATAAAATTCTAAAATTAAGATATGAAGTTTCATACGTCTATACAATAGTGAATTTATTAACCGGGTAAGGAAGCCTACATGTTTCACCTAATGGATTTAATATTTTACATGACTAAATTGTCTTTAATGAGAGAATATTATTTGTTCTTTAGAAAATTATTTTGTAATTGCATTATAATGTAATTATTATCAACTTTTAGGTTATATTTTCAAATGTATTTCCAGGTCAATATTAGTAGGATTAATAATATTTAACAACTTTTTATAAACCTTAAACATTAATCATATTTTTTTTTTATAGAGTTTAAATATTATTAATATTTTAAACCTTTTATAAAGTTTAAATAAATATAATATTTTAAACATTTTAAAGTTTAAATATTTAAAATATTTCTTATTCCTATATACAATATCCAATAAATTATTAGTTCAACTAAAGAACCAAATTAAACCGAATAAAACTTTTAAATTTAGATGTCTGATAAGTCAAGCGTCCTACACATTCGGATTTGGAATCATTTTGGTTATTTTTATAATATAAATCTGAACAATTACCCAAATATTTTAGCCGATGTGAGATGTTGAACACATTTTTTTTTCATGGATTAGTAATATATTTTCGTTTTTAAAAATTCGAATTGTAACATATGCAGAAAAAATTATATTTTTTATTAATTATATGTATCATATGATAATTCAAAATAATTTTAAAATAAGATCAATAAAGATATGATAGAAGAATCATATTTTCAATCTTAACAAAATCTTACAAATATAATACTGAAAATAAATAATATGGTATAATTAGATATCAAATCTTAGTTATTCAATTTTGATTGGTTAACAGTTTTTTACAAATTATTTTTTAATTTTTGTCTATAATTAATGAGAAAGAAAGTGAGTTTAATTTTTAGAAACTAATAATTATTTAAGAGTTTTTTTAAATAATTTTTCAATTTATTTATATTGGTTTCGTGATTACTATTGTATCCTTAATGATTTTTTTTTTAAAACACTAAAGACCAATGACATAATAATGTAAATATTAACACTTTCTAAGGTTATATTCATATAAGTACTTTCGAATTAATAGTATTAGATAATTGTGAAGGTAAAAATATATTTAAAATAAATAGTATAAAAAGTATATAATATGTCGAGGTTTTTCTATCTATAATTTTTTTTATATTATATTTCAAATGTAAGAAGATAATTTTTTTTTTACGTCATAAGCTAATAATTTTGTTTATCTGTATTTATTACATAGATAAAAAAATAAACAACTAAAAAAAAGATCCAATATATAATTGGTCTACAAAAATAAAATAAAGCCCATAATTAACTCATTTGTACAATTTCACAATATGAGGAATTTAAAAGTCAAATTAAAAAAAAAAGTAAAGTGTAAAAAAACAACCATTTGTGCTCCCTTCATTATTTCAACCCATTACATTGTAAAACAACGTCGTCCACGACTCTGTTTTACGCTCTTGTCGTTTATTTGTCAAGTTTTGCCTACATGTACATAATTATTGTAATCCCATGATCCAACATAAAAACTAAAAAGCATAACCAGCGTACATAGAAATGAAAAGATAATAATATTAAATACACAAACCAATAGAAATTTTTTATGATAATTGAAGTAGATTTGTCATTTTCGCTCTCGAGGACCTATAATCTATTAGCTGATGCACCATAGACACATAAATTTTTGTGTCTTAACTTATGAGAACAAATGAAAGAAAAAGGAGAAAATGTTTCCTTGCACAAGAGAGAAGTAAAACCTTCATTAATTTATCATCACAACTCTTAACTTATGAGCTCACCTATATTTCATTAGCTGATGCATTATAGACACATAATTTAATGCATTATAGACACATAAATTTAATAGTCGACAAAAAAAAACATACACATAAATTTAATAGAGTAATCCATCGATTGGATTTTGGTTCGGTTAATTTGGATTTTGGTGTTTTAGATTTTAGAAAATAGTTTTATTGGGAAATCATTTTACTTCGGTTCGATTCCTTTAGTTTTTTTTATTCAGTTTCGATTTTTTAGGTTCTACAAAATAAGACTCATTCGGGATCTAATTATATTTTCGTTTGGTTTGATTTGGTTTTCGATAAATAAATTATAAAAATAATAATAATAATACTGATTTTAATTAAGATTGTAGACTTTTAATGTATTTAAATATATATTTATGTACATTTAGTTAAAAATATTAGTTCTTGTAATGAATTTTGGTTAGTTTGGTTCGGTTTTCTATAGTTCGGTTCGAGATCCGAAAATTTGGTATATAAATTTTTATTCCAGTCGGATTATTTTATAATTCGGTTTGGATTCGGGTTCGAGAATTTTGGCTCGGTTCGGGAATTTTGTCCAACCCTACTTCTTGATATATTGTTTTATGCTCTATTTTTTAATAGTTTTTCTTTATGCCACGGGTGAAAATAAGTTTTAGATCCGCCAATGATAATTAATGATGTTTTTTCAAAAAATGACAAAAATAAGCAAATAATAAGAAAAAGATAAGCAAAACATAAGGAAAACATAAGAAAAATATAAGAATATAGGTCAAAATAACAAACAAATGACAAAAAAAACATAAATGATTATTGTATATATGATTGCGCATCTAAAAATATGAGCTTTAGAGAAAAACATTTGTATATAGACATTAGTGGCTTAATTGAGTAAAGCACAAAAATATGAGTTAATCTCTAGGATGAATTAATTAAGTTAATATGTATTTTATTATGTTTGTGATTGACAGTCTAGATTAGCTGACTTAGGAGGAAAATTCATTTTCCCTTATACAATTAATGCATTTTGTATGCAGTTTGATCTCTTTGGCTTTCTCTACGTATCTTGTAATTACAAGCCACAATACAAAACCTTAGCGAATAAAGAAATTTAATTACGACAACTCTATTCAAAAACTTGGCTTCTCCTCTTTCTCTTGCTGTATCACTCTTTCCTGGTTTTTGTATAGCCGTCCTCTCCTGTGGCTTTCCTTAAGGTTTTTGATTTCCTCTCGCTCTTTTAGAATCAATCATGGTTACACACTTCCTTCTTGTCATAACTGTGCTTGTGGCTGTTTCTGTTGGTGCAAGGTGTGTTACAAGAGGAGAAAATGATTGCAGTTAAACAGTTGTCTTCAAAGTCCAATCAAGGAAGCCGAGAATTTGCGAATGAAATAGGGAAGATCTCATCTCTACAACATCTAAATTTTGTGAAAGTATGGATGCTGTGTTGAAAATAAACAGTTGCTATTGGTTTGCGTATTTGGGGAACAAGTCAACAAACTGTCTGTCTCATGCACTATGTGGTCCATATCTTCAGCTTTTTTTTTGCTAAAGACTACGAAGCATGTATATATTATTCAGTGACATGAGTGCCAAAAATTCTTTATGAATTAATTTTGCAGGAAAGGATGAGAGATTGAGAATGAAATTAGAATGGTCAACAAGGAAGGAGATTTGCTTTGGCATAGCTAGAGGGCTAACATTTCTTCATGACGGGTCTGCGATAAAGGTTGTACATAAGTATATAAAGGCGAGAAACATGTTGCTTGATCTATGGATCTCAACGCAGAAATCTCCGACTCTAGTTTGGCAAAGCTGAGCGATGATGAAAACACACACATGAGCATCTGTCTGCAGGAACAGTGTAAGGCCCTTTCTTGCGCATCAGTTCCAAGTAGAGTTCTGAATGGAAACAATTAATCTTGGCAGTGGCACTCTTATGTATTTGCACAGTAGATGATATAACGCTCCCGAATACACGATGTGTGGTCATTTAACTGAAAATGCTGATGTCTATCGCTTCAATGTGGTTGCTCTTGAAATGACAGGGGAAAGAGTAACACAAGCTTCAAGCCAAGTGAGGACTTCGAGGGCCTTGTTGATTGGGTAAAAATATCACTCTTTATTCTTTAAAAACAGTGTGATTCAACAAAAGAGAAAACATCATATACCATAGTTGGAATCAATGTGGAAAGCCTTTTTTTCTCCTAATTCTTGACAGAGCATCTGGTCTGTTTCGTTTTCTGACATTTTCGTCACTGTAACATCACATTTTATTAGCCCTTTTTGATTAGTAGCTAAAGCTACAAAACTGTGACTAGGATTCAGATTGTGATAGGATATCAAATTGACCAAACTATATGTTGTGAAAATGAAGTTAGGTTAAAAAGCTGAGAGAGAAAGGTAAGAGGCAAGTCAAGAGTATTGAATCTCTCTTACAGGAAAAGAATATTGTTAAGGGAAAGAGAGAAGAAGAATGAACAAAAATACAAGAAATGGACCTTTTCAAAACAAGAGATATAACCAAACCAAACTTGATATTTTCAAACAGTAATCTTGAAGGAATCTATCACAGTGTGAAGCCTATCTTTCATCTTCTCCCACCTCCTCTCATTTGCCCCCGTCGTCAATGTGTAGAATTTTCCTGCAGCGCAAAACACCATTTTACCGATGAATCTTCTCGGAAAAAAAATCATGGCATCCAGTCATTGGTTTGATGAGCACTGGATACGGCGGTGTATACTAGATTATATGTTTTAAACTCGAAAAATCAGATATTATTGTGAATATCATGGAGATGATGATACCATTGAACACGGTGATTACACCCAGGGCATGGCGGGTGTAGTTTCTAGCCTGAGCAGTGAACTCAAACTGATAATAAGTCTTCCCATCAACATCGTGCTGCAGCAAACGAAACAAACCAAACTATAAAAACCACACTTAAGAGCCTCAACTCGATGTATAGTTGAAAAGTTATCAAAGGAGCAAACCTCTGATGCATCAACAAGGGTTGTTTTCTGATTTGGAGGGGCCAAAACTTTCTTTATCAGTGTTTCAGCGATCTGTGACCAAACCAAGTTCAATCATTTGAGAGAAAACCAACAACAAAAAAAAAAGAGAGAAGAACATTACAATCCAATCGAACATATACAGTACCTGCTTGGGAGGGCCAAATTCTTTAATAGTCTGTTTGCTAGTTGGGACCAAATTCACACTGACGCTTTCTAACGGCTCAATCACATCTTTGTATACTTTGTCTTGACCCTCAATCACAACTTCCTAAACCATTTCAAAACAAGGAGACAGACATGGTAAGTCTTTTGTAATGGGTCGGTGTTAATTAAAACCGATGAAAAAGTGAAACAAGAAGATCACAATGATACCTGCCAACCAAATGGATAGAGAAACGAATATGCATCCTTATTGTCAGAGACAGCAAGGAATCCCTTTTTGCTTTCTGCAGCAACTGAGCCATATCAATCCTCTTAGGATAACATTTTCAAATTGCACAAATTAGTGTCAAAAGGCAGCAAATCTGAAACTAAGTTAGGATTAGAGAAACAAGTTAATCAAGTGTTTTGACAAAATTTATAAATAAATAAAAAGGACTTACATGATACTGGAGCTCTACTTAGCAATGAGATCCAAGGAGCAACAACACCAAATGTTACAACCAGACGTCTCTGACATTTATCTGGATATAAAATAAAACACACAAACTTCGTAAAATGGTTTAAAAAAAAAAAAATTCATTATTTCATCAGAGCAGCAAAATCTAGAGAGAAATTTGATGAATTGAAACGAAACACAAACCTTGAAGATCAGAAGGGGAAGACGAAGAAGAATGCTCAGCTCTTACAAGAAATGAAACTCCTTTCCTAGAGCAAGGAACACCAACCTTAGGGATGGAGATTGGAGAAGAAGGTGAAAGCTTCAGAGAAGCCATTGGAGAGAAGTGTATATGTGGTTAGAGAGAGATTAGATCTTTTCTTGTCTCTTTATGGTTTCGGTTCTTTCTCAGTTTATCCACTTTGAAACTTCCTGACCTTTTAAAAATGGGAAGCCAGAGAGAAGGTAGGTTTTAAAAAAAGAAGAGAAAAACAAATTTGCAAAAAAGACCCTTCAAAATAACTAACCTTTGCAAGATTACCCCTACACAATCAACGCTTGCTATTACAACCACCATTTCCGGAGGGGGGAGGGGGGTAAGAGCGTATTGTATTTCAACCCCTATTTTTTTTACGGTGCCTTGTCCTACCCACACAACGAGACAGTGTTTTTCCAACCCAAATCTTTTATAGAATTCAAATTACTACCTAGACTTCGAATCGTGAGTCGAAACCAACATTGACTCAAACAAACGTTAATCAACCGCTAAAATCGATTACTCGGACAATACAGTGGCAAGGACAACGATGATGTGGCAAGGTGTTTAACAAAACGACGTCGTTTCTCGTTTCTTGGAGTTCATTAACAAAAACGACATCGTATTGGTTCTTAGAGTTTATTTGGGGCAAAATCTCGATTTAGGGATTTCATTTCTCAGTCATCTTCTTTCTCCTTCGTTAGTGAGCCCGTGTTTCTCTTCTTCAATTAGGGATTTCAAAGAACTCATGGATAATCGAATAAGAGGCTTCCCTAAGAGGTGTAGATGTGGAGAACTTGTAGTTATGAAGACAATTGCTAAAAACCTAGGAAGATTATTTCATGCGTGTCCATTTGGAAGGGATGGGGTAAGTGTGGCATCTCAATTATCGGGTAGAATTTGGTTGTGTCTGCAATTTGAAGTTTTGCATTGAGTTATGTCTTTATATGTGATAGGATTGGAATCATACATTTAAATGGACCGATACGTCTATGGTCGAAGAGATTGAGGACTTGATTAAGAAAGTGGATAATGTTGAAGGAGCTTCGATCACATTGCAAAAAGACTACAATGCTTGTGAATCTAAGATTTATACTCTTGCCATGGAGACGCATGTGTGTGAGGCTGTGGTTGACAAGGAGATTCGAGAGTGCAAAATGCAACTACAGAGCTTGAAGAACATTGTCGGGTTTGTTTTGGTAATGGCTTTGTTTTTCATGTTTATATATTGAGTATGTGAGTTGAAATTCGTAGAATCTCTCCCAACTCAATCGACAACTTGATGAAGAAATCTTCTGCTTTACATTCTATAGTCATGTCTTGACCATCAAGATAATAAATGTCTCCTACATGATTCTTCATCCAATACCCTCCATAGTTCACAACGAACGATACATATTCTGAAAAGCTGTCAACAACACATTCAAACAATATTTCACTCACTCAGACATTTAATCAAACACTTGGTGTGCAAAAAACAAGTAACACTCTATAGTCATGAAAACTTAAAATTATTGAGTCCAAATGTCTTAAGGATAAGCCTTATAAACGAAAACAAAACAAAATTTTTGATTTTTTTTTTCAAAACTACTAATTAAAACAATTCGATTCCACAAAAATTGAAAACAAAACTACCTCATTTTTCCGCTTCTATACTAGCCCAATTCATAGATTTGATTCTTCTCTCAGTTCCTACGAATCACGCCTCGATTTTTCTCCAGTTATCCTTCTCAGTTTTCATCAAACTGTGTGCTCCATTTCTCGTCAATCCACTCTCAATTTCACAAAGGAGAACTATGAAATCGAATGAGAATAAAGCCCTAATTTCTAATTTTCTCCCCAAATCAATACGATGGCGTTTTTGTTAATGGACTCCAAGAAGCGTGAAACGACGTCGTTTTGTTAAACGATATGCCACATCGTCGTTGTCTTTGCCACCGTGTTGTCTGAGTAATCGATTTTAACGGTTGACTAACGTCTGTTTGAGTCAATGTTGGTTTCGACTCACGATTCGAAGTCTAGGTAGTAAATTTGAATTACATAAAAAGGTTTGGGTTGGAAAAAGCATTGTCTCGTTGTGTGGGTAGGACAAGACACCATAAAAAAGGAGGGGTTGAAATACACACTTTTTCCATTGCTAGAGCTTGGCAAAATATTCGGAATCCGAAATCAGGTCCGAACTGAGAATAGAATCCGAAGTTCTCAGATCTGGATTATGGTATTTTGATTTATATAGGTCAGGATATCCGATCCAGATCTGATATATATAATAATATAATTGTTCAAAATATCACCAAGAATAAATTATATATTGAAAAAATGAGTGTATTCAATAAACATAAATAAATAAATCCTAAAATACTTTTCTAGGAGGGCTTCAATAATAGTGAAATTTCGAGTAGTGATTTGAGGTAGCAGAATGATCCAACGCCGATTCGATATATGTATTTTATTGAGTATACATTGCGTAATAATATTTGATACATGAATTAATTGTTCCCGATCTTTGGTCGATATTTTCCATCTCGTTTTTGCGAACATGTGTGTCGATCAAACGATTTCAAAGTTTAAATAAATGATGACCTTACAACAAAAGTTACAAAAGCATAATAAAAGCTGAAATGAAGATTGATAACTCCATCACTGTTTTTTCTTTTGCTTCTCCTCTTTGGTTTTAGCTTTCCCTCTCTCTTTTTACAATAGAAACATGGTTACATCCCATTCTATGTATTTCATTAGGGTTGACTGCCTCAGACCCCCCTTATAATACAACTTCCGCATCGTTCCCCCCAAACTGCTAAGCTCTTGCTATTTCCCCCTCAACTATCACATTGAAATTTATAACCCCTCAAACTTCTTTTTTCTGCAAAATTCCACATACGACACCAAAAATTTAATCGACGATTAATATCTTCAAATTGCGTTTAAACGCTACGAAATTGCGTTTATAACCCCCAATATTGTTATTCTTCACGATATACAAAAGACGACACAAGAGAGGGAGAGAGCTAGACACGATAAACACAAAAACACGAGAGGGGGAGAGAGCTAGACATGATAAACACAAAAACACGAGAGAGGGAGAGAGCTAATGTCAAACGAGAGAGCTAGACACGATTACTAAGCTATCTGAGAGGGTTGTGTGAGTGATATCACATCATGGTTGTGACCTGAAGCTGAAGTAGTACCCTCCTGCAACAAAACAAAACAAAAGCACTTCCAAATGAGACAACAGCAGTAACAAAAACAAAACAAAAGCAACACTTCTACATATGACACCAAAAACCAAAACTTTAGCCAATACCTCTGTAGTCTCTTTTGTTTTCCTTGGACTTTTCTTTGGATGTACCATATAACCATTGTAATTATGGCCTGCTTCACCACAGTTTGAGCAGTGAATAGTACGGCCAGTTCTAGGCAATTTTTGAACCTGTTTCTTATTCTTCTGTGATGACTCGTGCTTGCCTTTTTTCCGCTTTTGAATCTTATTTGACTTCTTCTTTCTTCCAGGCATAGCAGGTTCCGGAGGTTCGACTACGAGGCGACAACGTCTTTTTAGCCAGAATCGTGGTCCTCTTACTGGTTCTATGTTTTGCTCATAATTGAGTGCCCACATATCTTTTGAAAAATATAGAGATACATAGTCATCCGCATCCAAACCTGCATTTATCATAGCTCCATAGGCATGTTCACACGGTATGCCTATAAAGAAAATCAAATTTAAAACTGCAACAAAAAACTCAAGTCCAATTGAAGAAAACAGGCAAATACACGAGATATACCTGTTATTTGATACTTTCCACATGTACAAGTATGATTACTTGTGTTCACAGTGTAAGAATTTCCAAAGAGGTCGACTTCATGCACTCCATGTGTCGCAGGAATTGATGTGCATTTGTCAGCATGCTCCTTTTGTAATGCCAGCATCTTCTTCACGTACTTTGAGTTCTTTCCTTCCCACTTCTCTGATTTCTTCCTTCTCTTACTGATGCGAGCCATAGCTTGCCTCCGAATCATCTCCAACATAGGAACCATGGCCTTGGCTCGTGCTTTGGTGATTGTTGCATTGAATAACTCTGTTGAATTGTTATCAACGTCCTCACAGCAGCTTCCGAGCTTGTAGAATGCGAGAGACCAAGTCTCTGGTTTCTCCTTCATCACATCATCATGCAAACTCGGACTGTAGGCAAGGAGGTTTAGACGATTCTCTTCATATTCAACAGTAGTATAGCTCCAAGCTAGGCTCCAAACCATCAGCTTTATGAGATCTTTGTTTGCATGGCCATTATTCTTTAGATTCTCCACAATATGTTTAACACACATTCTGTGTTCAGCAGATGGTAACTCTTGTTTGACAGCACTAATAAGTCCCTGCAAACATGAAAGAAACCAAACACATAAATAAAATATTGAGGGACATAACACATTAAGACTTATGTGAAATACAATTTGATTACCTTTTATCTATATGAGATCATGACTATTCCAAGGCCACTTTGAAGACCTAAGTCATGTTTCAATTGCTTGATGAACCACAACCAATTTGGCCCATTCTCCGACTGTACCACTACCCAAGCAATGGGATATATCTGATTGTTTCCATCGTGTCCAACAGCAGTAAGCAGTACTCCTTTGACAGCAGCTTTCAAGAATGTGCCATCAAGACCAATAATTGGACGACAAGAAGAATTCCAACTGTTTTTCAGAGCTGCTAGACACACGTAAAACCTATCAAAAACATCTTCACCAGCCACGTTTGGATATGTATCAACTATTGTAGTTAAACCCGGATTTGTTTGGAGTATTTCTTCAGTATATCCGCGGAGATAAGCAAACTGTTCTTCATATTCCCTCGCAATCCATTTCAATGCTAACAGTCTTCCTCTCTGACACTGGTTTCTTGTACTCACTATTTTCCAGTTCTCTTTTATAAGATTCTGAATTTTTTCAGGCATCAACTCCGGTTCTTGCTTCAATTTGTCCAAAAAAATTCTCGCAATCACTGGACCCTTTAGTAACTTGCATTTCCCATTTGGACTACAACTATGATACGGATACCTAGTCTTCACCACCCACATTTGACTTTGAAGATCATATGAGCAATAAACCCTCCATTTGCATTTCCCACCTATGCCACATCTATACGACAACTTATTCTTGTCCCATCTATCTTCTTGGATGTTCCTAGCCTTCTACAATGCATAATCTAATACAGCTTCTTTGAACTGATAGCCTGTATAGAACTTACTTCCTAAAGCTAACTTATCATCCTTGTTCTTTTCCATTCTTCTCTTTTTCACCTCCATTTCATTTTCTTCTTCATCCGAGCTCTCTGGAATTGTGTGCCTTTCCCTATACTCCTCATCAACAAAATCAACAACATCTTCTTCAATTTCATATTCATACCGCCCCACTACATCATCCTCTTCATCTCCATTCTCATCTCGATTCTCTTCATTCTCTTCTTCACCATTCAATTCCTCCTCCACGTTTGCCTTGGAAAAAAAATATATATATATCAAATTCTGTCCCGTTTTGCCTCTCTCTCACTCTGCGCTTTCTTTCTTTCTCTCTCTCTGCGATTTCTTCCGCTATCTCTCTCAATTTCTTTTTGGGTTTTGAAAATAATGGCATATCCATCGAGTTTCTGGGTTTTGAAAAGATAAACACTAAAATTACCTGTCAATAATGGCATATTCGTCGGGTTCCATCTCGATTTCTGCTTCATCCATCTCGGTTTCTCCTCGGCGGAGACGACTCTCGGCGATTTCTTCCGCTCTCTCTCTCACTGCGATTTCTTCCGCTCTCTCTCTCTCTCTGCGATTTCTTCCGCTCTCTCTCTCGGTGATTTCTTCCGCTCGCTCTCTCTCTGCGATTTCTTCCGCTCTCTCTCTCCATTTCTTTCTGTCACGTGAAGAATAACAATATTGGGGGTTATAAACGCAATTTCGTAGCGTTTTAACGCAATTTGAATGTATTAATCGTCGATTAAATTTTTGGTGTCGTATGTGGAATTTTGCAGAAAAAAAAGTTTGGGGGGTTATAAATTTCAATGTGATAGTTGAGGGAGAAATAACAAGAGCTTAGCAGTTTGGGGGAAACGATGCGGAAATTATATTATAAGGGAGGGTCTGAGGTAGTCAACCCATTTCATTATTATCATAACATTGTTTGTCACTGACATTTTTGAATCTTGTAACACCACGAAGCTCCAGGATGCTGAAGGTGCTACTCTTTTAATTAGTGTTTTCTTACAACATATGTTTATATATTTTTTGGCCTCTTTGACTATAACTATTAATCTAATCCAAATTTTGGTGTATGATGATGATAATGGTTGAAATTGGGAATTGAAAGCATTGAAGAAAAAAGATTGGGACTTTAGCAAAGATCCATGCAGTGGAAAAGGGAATTGGATTGTAAACACTAATCCACTTATGCAGAGCACTCACTTGTGATTGTTCTCTTCATCCTCCCAATTCATCGTGTCACGTCATCTCAATGTAAGTCTTTTTTTCCACCACTTATAATATATATTATACAAAAATGTTCATCCATCTTGGATTTTATTGAGTCAGAGCCATGCTTCAAACCAAAAAAAAACATCTTTAACTCCCTTAATATAGTATATAATTTATAAACATTTTTTTTGTTATAGTATAATTACAAACATTCATTTAATCTATTGGAAAAAAAATTGTATCTTTAAAGTGCTTTCTTTTTTTGGTTCAGAAACCTCGTTTTATGGGTTTTAAAAATCTTTTACAGTCTAACTTTAATTCTTTAGTTATTCATGAGTCTCTCTAGCTAGTGTAGTTGTCCAAACGATGATTATCCTTGACTATATTCTATATATATTATTTTCTTTGATAATATTTGGAACACTTCCATTGATTATTTGGAGAAGATTTCTTTAAATTTAAAAAAGAAAAAAAAATGAAAATGATTTTAAACTCAATGAGGTATTTTTAGATAGACACTTTATATCTTCAAAGTATGGGTGTTTTTAAATTTTAATATAAAATTATATTTAAGACACCCATGAAAGTATTTGGTAGGACTAGACATTCGGTTAACCGTTCGATTTGGGTTCAGTTGCGTTCGGTTTCGGTTAGTTCGGATATGGTAATATAATAATCATTCGGTTATTTTAAAAATTTCGGTTCAGATCGGTTCGGTTTCTTTGCGGTTCAGTTCGATTCGGATATTTGAATAAATAACCGTAACTAACCGAAATTCTTTCAAGTTCGGTTAGATTCGGTTTCTTATCCAAAATAACCAAAATTAACCAAATTTAACAAAAATTAACCGAATATAACCGAAATTAACCGAAAAATACAAGAAAAATAGTATACTAGGTTTTACCCCGCGGGTCAATTTTTTTTTAACTAAAAAATTTAAATTTGTAAGTTGTATTTGTTTTGTTAATATTGTTTGTTTTGTTTAGAGTTTAAGATTGTATAATTGTATTTTGATTGTTAATTCTAAGATTTCACCCGCGGTATACCATCCCGTATTAATATCGATCCAAACATGTCATGTCATATAACCCCGTCCAGTGATATTTTATTTTTCTTAAAGTTTAAATATTATCCTTTAAACGTTTTATAAAGTTTAAATATTTATAATGTTTAAACTTATTACAAAGTTTATATATTTATAATATTTAAAATTCTTATAAAGTTAAAGTATTTATAATATTTGAAACTTCATAAAAATCTTAATATTATAAATATTTCAACGTTTTATAAAGTTGAAATATTTATAATATTTAAATTTTAATAAAGTTTAAATATTTATAATAATAAATTTTATAAAGTTTAAATATTTATAATATTTAAATTTTATATAAAGTATAAATATTTATAATATTTTAAAACTTTTTAAAAGTTTAAATTCTTTGAAATAAAGAACCGAAATAAACCGAATAAAAGTTTTAAATTTGGACGCATTATAAGTTAAGCTTCCTGCTCATTTGTATTCGAAATCATTTTGGTCTATTTTATTGTATGACTCTTAACCATTGTCCAATTTTTCAGGCGATGTGGGACATTGTACACATATTTTTTTTATTCATTTATTGGGTAATATATGTCCGTTTTAAAAAATTTTAATCACATCATACGCAAAAAAAATTTCAGATTTTAATAACTAAATGTATTATATAATAATTCAAAAATAATTGAAATATAAGATTAAATAAAAGTGAAAGGAGAATCATATATTTATGTTTGAATTAGGTAGAGATATTTTAGGAAATTAACTCAAATTTGTTATGGTAATTGTTGGTGTCAATATCCATTAAAGATTTTCGGATATTTTGTGACCCGATTTCAAAATTGACCCGATCTAACAATGACAATTTTTGTAAATAGTTTCGAAAACCAAGGGTTTTTCCCAAATGTATTTCAAAAATGTTAATATAGATAAGTCGGAAAAAATTAGAAAGAAAATTAAAATTCCGTATGATTTTGCAAAAAAGTGTTTAACTTTGACAAATATAACTAACAACATTTGGATATGTTTATTATTTAAAGTATTTGATTGTTTTGAGTCTAAAAATAATTAATATTTTTGAGTTTATAATTATAGTTTTGGGTATTATGGATACTATTTTTAGGTATCTTCTAGGTTTTTGAATATTTCGATTAACCATTCGGTTATCGGTTCGATTCGGTTCGGTTTCGGTTTGTATGGATAAGGGATTTTACTAACCATTCGGTTGTCTTAGTAACTTCGGTTCGGATTCGGTTTCGTTTTATTTGGTTCGGTTCGATCGATTATTCGGTTAGCAGTTTTTTTGTCCAGACCTAGTATTTGGGATAAAAATGGTCTAATGTAATTCTAAAATATACTTCTAGTTAAATAATAATAAAATATATTACAAAATAAAGTTTTTAAATTTTCCTCCATTTTAAGACGAGTCAATCAATGAATGTCGTATTTTTTTGTCAGAAATGTCGTCATTAAAGAGAAAAAAACAAAGACACTTTTTAACATAAGAAAAAGATATATAAAATGCTCCATTTTTAACATATGTTTTTGGTTTTATAATAGAATAAATACATGTGTAAATGCATTTTAAGTTTTAACAGAGACAAGAGGAAAGTAAACTGAGCAAAACGATCCTGCTTATATATGTAACTTGTCTCCCAAGAAAAATTGTTTGAAACTGATACATATCAGAGTCCATCTCTTTTTTCTTCCTCTGCAGAGATTTGACGTCGCAGAATTTGACAGGCATTATCCCCGCAGAGTTCTCTCAGCTGCGTTATCTCAAAACTCTGTAAAAAAAGCAAATGGACTTTAGATTTTCTTACTTTCTCAAAATTAAAATGTGTAATAATTGTGTAATGATTCTTATACCACTTGGTGCAGGATCCTTAGCCGTAACTGTCTTACTGGTTCAATTCCAAAGGAATGGGCATCAATGCATTTGGAAGAGTTGTAAGATCACTGTTTGGTTTAGCTTCGTTTTTTTTTTTAATTGTTGTGTAATTAGTTAATTATCCATTAACTAATGATTGATGTCTTTGTTGGTTCAATGGACACATATATGCAGATCGTTTTTGGGGAACCGACTAACTGGTCCATTTCCGAAAGTGATAACCAGCATTACGTCACTCCGAACTCTGTAAATTTCTGCATCCTTTTTATACATAACCTTGGTTAACCAAGAACCAGTGACTTTTATGGTGATTTAACTTTATTGTTCTTAATGATAGTTATGATTATCTTGACATTCTAAAAAGTTTCAGCATTTGAAATTATGCAGGAACCTCGAAGGAAACCGATTATCAGGACCAATCCCTCCTGAGATTGGAAAGTTGGTTCATCTGGAACGATTGTAAATTTCTTTCTCTCATATCGTTTTCAATCTTTTATACTTTTTAGTCGAGTTACTTATTGTTATTATCCTTTTATCTGATTTTGCGGCAGATTTCTGTCTTCAAATTCTTTTAGTGGTCCCTTACCTGAACAGCTTGGACTCCTTAAAAACATGTTTTCCATGTAAGGATATAGTTCTTTGACATGGTTAATATGACAACAAATGAGTACATTAAATTAATTAAATTTCCTTGTTATTTAATTAACGATAGATTTCAATCTATTGCTATATATATATATATATATATATATATATTTTTTTTTTTTTTTTGTATTTGTGGTCTGGTTAGGATGATAAGTGATAATGACTTTACTGGGCGAATACCAGAATTCATTGGAAGCTGGACACAGTTATATAATCTGTAAGACTACTGCTTATTTTATTTTTTCCAAAGTTCTAGCTCTCCTCATGGAAAACATATGCACTGGAATATTGTTTTGTAGGGAGATATTTGGTAGCGGTTTGGATGGTCCATTACCTTCCAGTACGTCAGCCCTGACTAGCTTGGGCAAACTGTATGGCACCGTTATAATTTTTATTCTCTTCAAATCCGATCCGGTTACTCTTGAAACAATGTTGCTTTATGTTGTTGTATTTGACAGCCAGATTAGCGATCTAGGAGGAAAATCGTCTTCCTTTCCTCCATTGCAGAATTTGAAGTCTCTCACTATATTGTGAGTTAGAACACAATTTATCTGCTGTGTATGCAGTAAAAGCTATCTTAGAAAACATTACCATTTAACCATGAATATGCATGCAGGGAGCTGAGGAGATGCAACATAAATGGACGAATTCCAAAATATATTGGAGATATGACGAGTCTCAAAACACTGTAAGTCATCAAGATACATTGAAGTGAAAAAAACATTAAATTTTACACTGGATATTTAGAGCTGAACTCGATATATATGTTGATTATGTTTGTTGTAGTGACCTCAAATTTAACCTCTTAACCAACACGATCCCTTCATCATTAGCCAACTTGAAGTTAGCAGATTATATGTAAGTTATACTAATTTCGTTGTAGGTAATAATGTCTCAGTTAGAATCTTTTTTTCTTCTCCATTTATGAAGATTATTTTTGAAATCTTTTTCTATTCAGTTACTTGGCAGGAAACAAGTTCACAGGGGGTGTTCCAAACAGTTTTATCGAAAGTAACAAAAATATGTATGGAGATATGACTGGCTAACTTTCAAATGTGCCAACTATATATATAGAGACCTTTTAAATTATCTTTGTTCTACTTTTATGTGCAGAGATATATCTTCCAACAATTTCACCCTTAAAGTTCAATTCCTAATGGTGATTGTGACCAAGTTAATAATGCGTAAGTTTTCACAAAATAACTCTTATAATCATAACAATTTGCTCATACGTTCAGAAAATGATAATGTTGTTCTTCATTTCTAGGAATTTGGTGGAAAGCTTTTCCATGTGGAATGAATCGTAAGAAACCATGTTTCCAATTATAAAAACATGATTGTTTTTTATGGCTGTTTTTGTGGTTTAATGCTTAAATAGTTTTGTCCTTTTCAGCTATGCTTAGTGAACTGATTGATGAAGGTTTTTCTGTTTCCTCTGAATTTGGTATTTCAGATATAAGGGCTATCCTTGTTACTTCCAACACTTCCCTTGCCTTTTGCCTAAAAGAAAGTGTAAGCTTCAAACACTTCTCTGAGAGAAGGGAACTTATGCATGCATGTAGATGTGTAAAAATTAAATTGTGGTAAAGAGCCTTATGCAACTTAATTGATTAAAAATTTATAATTTTTTTCTTGCAGACAAATATAAGCTGTACATAAACTGCGGGGGAAATGAAATAAAAGTTGATAAAGAAAAGACATACGAAGCTAACGTAGAGGGCCAACGATCTTCTACGTTTGTCTATGGCTCTGACAAGCACTGGGCATTTAGCAGCACCGGACACTTCATAAATGAACTTACGGAAGTGGATGATTACACCGTGTCTAACACCTCTACACTATCAGCCGATGCTTCGTCTCCAAGATTTGTTCTTTACAAGACGGCTCGGATTTCTCCTCTCTTGTTGACCTACTACGGACTCTGTCTGGGCCATGGGCAGTACACTGTGAGTCTCCACTTCGCAGAGATAATATTTACCAGCGACAGTACATTCTACAGTCTTGGCAAACGAGTGTTCGATATTTATGTTCAGGTACGTCTCGTCTCTGTGGAATCCAACAAATGTAACTAAATCATAGCAATTAAACTCTTACTTATTTATAACTGCTCACAGGAGAAATTGATGATCAAAAACTTCAACATTAAAGAAGCTGCTGGTGGTACGGGAAAGCCAATCATAAAGACATTTGGGGTAAATGTAACAAATCACAATCTGAAGATCAGCTTGAGGTGGGCTGGCAAAGGGACAACTACGCTTCCAATTAAAGGAGTTTATGGCCCTATGGTCTCAGCTATATCAGTTGAACCTAGTAAGTTGTGGATTTTGGTCTAAATTCACAAAAAATCTGGTTTAGGGGTTTTTAAAGGAAACAAGAAAGAAAGAGATGAGAGTTTCTAGATGGAGTAGAGGGTTCACTTTACGAACAAAATATAAGAAATAAAAGTCAGCTCTTTGTTCTCTCTCTCAATGACATCACTTTGTCCAGATCATACAAGCAGAAGAAGCAGAAGGCACGCGATGGTTTTCTCAAACAAGCCGCCTTCAAGGTTGCTTCAATTCAGATCCGTAATTGAAGCTGGAACACCTGATTCATGTAAGAGCCAAGCACGAGCTGTCGGGTAAGTCTAGATCCTTCTCTTTGTCTCTATAAAAGAGTTGGTCTTGCAATTTTGTACGATAGAGCTTGTGAGAAGGTTTGTAAGAGAGAGAGTTGTAAGAACCCTAAAGGCTCAAGATAAGAGCAAGTTTCTTAGTGGATTTCCGAGAATATCTCGGCGAGACGTAGCGTTCCGGTTTGGACGTGAACTCGTAAAATTCTTGTGTGTTCTTTACTTTCAAGTTTCCGCATTTACAAACGAGTGAACAAATTAGTGAGTTGAGAGAGTTAAGTTTAAGTTCTAAGCTTTAAAGTTCTTGACTTGGTGTTCTAAAATCTCACAGTTTGGTATCAGAGACAGGTTACAACCTAGGAGTAAGGAGAGCCTCACAAGATGTCTTCGGGCAAGGTTGAGGTGGAGAAGTTCGATGGAGATGGTGACTATATCCTGTGGAAAGAGAAACTGTTGGCACACATGGAGATTTTGGGACTTCTAGATGGTCTTGGTGAAGAAGAAGATGCAGAAGCTACAGAGGCTGAAGGATCAACCGCAGAGACTGGTGAAGCAGCAACTCTTGCGTCTAAGACCACTGCAACTGATTCAGTAGACAAGGTCCTAAAAGAAAAAAAAGGAAAAGCTAGATCCACTATCATTCTGAGTGTGGGAAACAATGTCTTGAAAAAGATCATCAAGGAGAAAACTGCAGCAGGTATGCTAAAGGTTCTAGACCAGTTGTTTATGGCAAAGTCTCTGCCTAATCGCATATACTTGAAGCAAAGGCTCTATGGTTACAAGATGAGTGAGAGTATGACGATTGAAGAGAACGTTAATGATTTTTTCAAGCTAATCTCAGACTTGGAAAATGTCAAAGTTGTAGTTCCAGATGAAGACCAAGCTATTGTCTTGCTCATGTCACTACCAAGGCAGTTTGATCAACTGAAGGAGACACTGAAGTATTGCAAAACAACTCTTCATCTGGAAGAGATTACAAGCGCCATAAGGTCTAAAATTTTGGAGTTAGGAGCAAATGGTAAACTGCTAAAGAACAACTCAGATGGTTTATTTGTTCAAGACAGAGGCAGGCCTGAGTATAGAGGGAAAGGTTCTAATAAGAACAAAAGCAGATCAAAGTCAAGAGCAGGAGGAGGGAAGACGTGTTGGATCTGTGGTAAAGAGGGTCATTTCAAGAAGCAATGCTATGTATGGAAAGAAAGGAACAAGCAGGGTTCCACATTTGAAAGAGGAGAGGCTTCCACAGTCACTGCACATATCATAGATGCAGCTGCTTTGGTAGTCTCGAATGCCTTACTTGGCTTTGCTGAGGTCACCCCAGACACATGGATACTAGACACTGGATGTTCTTTTCATATGACCTGCAAAAAAGGAGTGGTTAATTGATTTTAAAGAGACTGCTAGTGGGAAAGTGAGAATGGGGAATGACACCTACTCAGATGTCAAAGGCATTGGGGACGTCAGAGTTATGAATGATGATCGTTCTACCATCTTGCTCACAGATGTCAGGTATATACCTGAGATGTCCAAGAATCTCATATCACTGGGAACCTTAGAAGACAAAGGCTGCTGGTTTGAATCAAAGAAAGGTACTCTAAAAATTTTCAAAGATGATATTACTGTACTAACTGGAAAGAAGAAGAATACTTTGTATTTTTTCCAGGGAACCACTCTTGCTGGAGAAGCTATTTCGAGGGAACCACACTTGCTGGAGAAGCTAATGTCATAGACAAAGAAGATGAGACAAGTCTATGGCACAGCAGGCTTGGTCACATTGGTGTTAAAAGGTTGCAAGTATTGGTTAGTAAAGGTCATCTTGACAAGAACAGGATAAAGGAGTTGCAGTTTTGTGAAGACTGTGTGTATGGAAAAACACACAGGGTCAGTTTTGGAGCTGCAAAGCATGTCACCAAGAACAGACTGGACTATGTACATTCAGACCTATGGGGGTCTCCAAATGTATCATTCTCTCTCGGTAAGTGTCAGTATTTCATCACTTTTATTGATGATTATACTAGAAGAACATGGATCTACTTCATCAAGACAAAGGATGAAGCTTTCAGCAAGTTTGTAGAATGAAAAACACAGATTGAGAATCAACAGAACAAGAAGCTCAAGATCTTGAGGACCGACAATGGGGTAGAGTTCTGCAATCAAGAATTTGATTCATTCTGCAAACAAGAAGGAGTCATAAGGCACAGAACGTGTGCTTACACACCACAGCAAAATGGTGTTGCTGAAAGGATGAACAGGACCATAATGAACAAGGTCAGATGCATGTTAAGTGAATCAGGGTTGGGGAAGCAATTTTGGGCAGAAGCAGCTTCTACAGCTGTGTTCCTCATTAACTAAAGTCCAAGCTCTTCAATAGAGTTTGAGATTCCTGATGAAAAGTGGACTGGTCATCCCCCAGAATACAAGATGCTCAAGAAATTTGGATCCATTGCATATATTCATTCAGATCAAGGAAAGCTGAATCCAAGAACTAAGAAAGGGATCTTTCTAGGATATCCGGATGGAGTTAAAGGTTTTAAAGTATGGCTTCTAGAAGACAGAAAATGTGTGATCTCTAGAGATGTCATTTTTCAAGAAAATCAGATGTACAAACAACTGAAGATGAATGACCTTTCTGATGAAGAAAAACGACTTACAGAAGCAGAAAGGACTCTCATAGAGCTTAAAGGTTTGTCAGTAGATGAAGAGAATCAGGTTGAAGGAAGAGAATCTTCTAACCAAGAACAAGCATCTACACCGAGATCAGATAGAGCTGATAAACAAATGGAAAAAGAGTGTTCTGATGATGATTGTCTAGAGAATTATCTACTGGCCAGGGATAGAACTCGAAGACATATCAAAGCTCCACAAAGGTTTGATGAAGAAGATGAAAGTTTTTTTGGCTTTGCTTTGACAATGACAGAAGATGGAGAAGCACCAGAACCAGAAACCTATGAGGAAGCAATGAGGAGTTCTGAATCTGAAGAGTGGAAGCAAGCCACAAAAGAAGAAATGGACTCCATGAAGAAAAATGATACATGAGATATCATAGACAGACCTGAGTCAAAGAGAGTGATAGGCTGTAAGTGGATATTCAAGAGAAAAGCAGGGATTCCTGGAGTTGAGCCACCAAGATACAAAGCAAGGCTGGTCGCTAAGGGATTTTCACAGAGAGAAGGTATAGACTATCAAGAGATATTCTCACCTGTGGTCAAGCACGTGTCGATCAGGTATCTTCTCTCTATTGTGGCTCAATTTGACATGGAATTGGAGCAGCTTGATGTGAAAACAGCATTCTTGCATGGAACTTTGGATGAGTACATTTTGATGAGTCAACCTGAAGGGTATGAAGTTGAGGGAAACACAGAAATGGTTTGCCTGTTGAAGAAATCTCTGTATGGGCTTAAGCAGTCTCCAAGACTATGGAATCAGAGATTTGATTCCTTCATGATAAATTCAGGCTATCAAAGAAGCAGGTATGATCCTTGTGTTTATTCTCAACAGCTTACTGATGGAACATACATCTACTTGTTGTTATATGTAGATGATATGCTTATAGCATCAAAGGACAAGGATCAAATCCGTAAGTTGAATGAGTTACTCAATCAAGAATTTGAAATGAAGGATTTAGGGGCTGCAAGAAAAATCCTGGGAATGCAGATCAAGAGAGATAGAACACAAGGTATTTTGGAGTTGTCTCAGAGTGAATACGTTGGAAAAGTCTTGAAAGCTTTTGGGATGGATCAGTGTAAGGCTACACAGACCCCACTGGGTGCTCATTTCAAATTGTCAGCTGCTACATAACAGATTCTCATGAGAGAAGAAGAGTATATGAGGTCAGTTATTGGAAGCATTATGTACTCTATGATAGGATCTAGGCCAGACTTAGCATATCCTGTGGGGGTTGTAAGTAGATTCATGAGTAGACCCTCAAAAGATCATTGGCAGGGTGTGAAATGGGTTATGAGGTACATGAAGGGGACACAAGATATGTGTCTAAGGTTTAAGAAAGAAGAGAAGTTTGAAATCAGAGGTTACTGCGATTCTGATTTTGCATCTGATTTAGACAAGAGAAGATCTATCACAGGGTTTGTATTCACAGCTGGTGGGAATACAATAAGCTGGAAGTCAAGCTTACAGAGAGTGGTGGCTCTCTCAACAACCGAAGCCGAGTATATGGCTCTAACAGAGGCAGTAAAGGAAGCTATATGGCTGAAAGGGTTAGCTGCAGAGATGGGATTTAAACAAGAAGCAGTAGAGGTTATGTGTGACTCACAAAGTGCTATTGCATTATCTAAGAACTCAGTTCACCATGAAAGGACGAAGCATATAGATGTGAGATATCACTTCATAAGGGAGAAGATTGCAGATGTAGAGGTTCAAGTTGTCAAGATATCAACAACTTGGAATCCTGCGGATATCTTCACAAAAGTTGTACCAGTGAGTAAGCTTCAAGATGCACTGAAGCTTCTCAGGGTCTCCAGCAACTAAGAGACCACAGATCCGAGATTGGAAATCAAGAAACACTAAGAAGGTAAGACCAGTGAAATTTAAACCAAGGAGGAGTTTTGTGGATTTTGGTCTAAATTCACAAAAAATCTGGTTTAGGGGTTTTTAAAGGAAACAAGAAAGAAAGAGATGAGAGTTTTTAGATGGAGTAGAGGGTTCACTTTACGAACAAAATATAAGAAACAAAAGTCAGCTCTTTGTTCTCTCTCTCAATGACATCACTTTGTCCAGATCGTACAAGCAGAAGAAGCAGAAGGCACGCGATGGTTTTCTCAAACAAGTCGCCTTCAAGGTTGCTTCAATTCAGATCCGTAATTGAAGCTGGAACACCTGATTTGTGTAAGAGCCAAGCACGAGCTGTCGGGTAAGTCTAGATCCTTCTCTTTGTCTCTATAAAAGAGTTGGTCTTGCAATTTTGTACGATAGAGCTTGTGAGAAGGTTTGTAAGAGAGAGAGTTGTAAGAACCCTAAAGGCTCAAGATAAGAGCAAGTTTCTTAGTGGATTTCCGAGAATATCTCCGCGAGACGTAGCGTTCCGGTTTGGACGTGAACTCGTAAAATTCTTGTGTGTTCTTTACTTTCAAGTTTCCGCATTTACAAATGAGTGAACAAATTAGTGAGTTGAGAGAGTTAAGTTTAAGTTCTAAGCTTTAAAGTTCTTGACTTGGTGTTCTAAAATCTCACATAAGTAATATATCTTACTTCAAAACTGCTTTCACTCTTAAATGGGTCTATGAAGTGTGGAGTGAGAGGAATCGCAGGTTTCATAGTGGAAAAACTCTACCACCATCTGGTTGGATGTAATTGGAGGACTGTTGCAAGCGGCCCCAGACCCGGATTGGAATGCAACTCTCCAAAGTCTGGCTACACGTTCCTATGGAGGTAACTACTACATCCTCTTACGGCTAGCTTTTTAAGCATCTGTATATTTTTTATGGGGAGAACGCAATGAGAGGAAGCACAATAATACATATCGAACACATATGCAGCTTGCTAATACGATCGACAAAACTATCCGGACTCGAATCATGTCGCTGCGATATTATAACAACAAGAAACTATAAGGACTACTTCAACTTTGGTTCAGAACGAGAACACGTTGATAGCTACCTAAGCTCTTGATTGATCGGTTTCTAGTATAGGATCTATTGTGCTGTAACTATTAGTTTTCTTTTGACCAAATTCTTTTGTAAATGTTCTGCTTTTTTAATCAATTTCACATTTCATCCCAAAAAAAAAAAAAAAAACTCTACCACCATCCTCTGTTTTCCGCAATGTCCTGAATGTTTGCACAAGCAGAGCCCACACTGGTTCTACATAATCTCGCCTAATCGCTAGGCTCACCCTCTCCGCTGCTAGGAAAATCACTAGTCTCTCGCTTCTATACCATGGAAACTGTTATGCTCAATGCATAACATTAATTATGGATTCGATCTTCTTCTCTCTTCTTCTTCTTGCTCACCTCTTCTTTACTCTTCTCATTCTCATTCTCATTCTAGCTTCAAAGCTAGCCTTCTGTCTTATTCTATATTGTAATAGATGAGTGGTCATCTAGACTCCTTTGTTAACTCTTATCTTGATTCGTCTACTAGAATGAAATGTCATGTGAATAAGAAGAAACAACCACACACATAAAGGAGTCACAAAGTAGTTAATGTGTATCGACCAGGGTTTTCTAGATTGGTCACCATGTATTCAAATCCGAAAGAATGCGTATGTGAGATATTGACAGAAAAAAATATACTACATGTCTCTAATTTTAAAAGATAATTATTTTGGTAAAATAGATATACTTCTTACAGTTTATATATGTTATTGCTTCGAGGAAGGTGGCAGAAGAAGTGCTGTCTAAGCCTGACATGATATCGCCCAAATAAGCAAAGGAAGGGGAGGCGGACAGTGGTGGAAAAGAAAAGAGAGACGATGGTAAAAAGAATGTTAGGTTGAGATATCGAGACATATTGGCATCATACTATTATATATGAATATTGATTGTATTAACTGTACACCAATGTGTACACATATTTATAAGATTACATACGAAGAAGAGACATTAGTCATTTGGTAATTCAAATTATATCCTTAAACTTAATAAATCTATATTAACATTTTTGAAATACATTTGGGAAAAACCCTTGGTTTTCAAAAATATTTACAAAAAATTGCCATTATTGGGTCGTGTCAATTTTGAAATCGGGTCACAACATATCCGAAAATCTTTAATGAATATTGACACCAACAATTACCATAACAAATTTGAGCTAATTTCCTAAAATATCTCTACCTAATTCAAACATAAATATATGATTCTCCTTTCACTTTTATTTAAATTATTTTAAATTATTATATAATATATTTATTTAATAAAATCTGAATTTTTTTTTTGCATATGATGTGATTAAAATTTTTTAAAACGGACATATATTACTCAATAAATGAATAAAAATAAATATGTGTTCAATATCCCACATCGCCTGAAAAATTGGACAATGGTTCAGAGTCATACTATAAAATAGACCAAAATGATTCCGAATACAAATGAGCAGAAAGACTGACTTATCATGCGTCCAAATTTAAAATTTTTATTCGGTTTATTCCAGTTCTTTATTTCAAAGAATTTAAACTTTTAAAAAGTTTTAAAATATTAAAAATATTTATACTTTATATAAAATTTAAATATTATAAATATTTAAACTTTATTAAAATTTAAATATTTCAAAAATTTTAATTTTTTAATAAGTTAAACTTTATAAAACGTTTAAAATATTTATAATATTAAAACTTTTATGAAGTTTCAAATATTATAAATACTTTAAATTTATAAGAAATTTAAATATTAAATATATAAACTTGGTAATAAGTTTAAACATTATAAATATTTAAACTTTATAAAACGTTTAAAGTATAATATTTAAACTTTTAGAAAAATTAAAGTATCACGGGACGGGGTTATATGACGGGACAGATTTGGATCGATATTAATACGGGATGGTATACCGCGGGTGAAATCTTAGAATTAACAATCAAAATACAATTATAAAATCTTAAACACTAAACAAAACAAACAATATTAACGAAACAGATACAACTTAAAATTTAAAACTTTTAGTTACAAAAAAAATCGATCCGCGGTGTACCGCGGGGTAAAATTTAGTAATATACACATAATTGCATCGACTTTAACAAAGTAAAAAGTATGAAAATTTGATATGTGTTACAAAAGTTAACAATTATAACTTCAATAAAAGCGATGGCCGTCGCTTAATATTATTATGTGGAGTCTATTGTCACTATACATGTATAGTAACTTTTGTATGTCTATATAAATGATTAATCAATATACGAAACAACAACATTCACAACTTCAATTACAAAAAAATCTTTCTCTCTTATTTTATTCAGTATCTCGATCCTTCAACAGGTATATATACCCTGTTATACCGGCGTTATGTCTCTCATAAAAAAAATTAGTCGGCTGAGCCGTCTATAAAAAAATTATTATATTGGTCGGCTGAACCACCTATAAGAAATTATTATACTGAACGGTTGAGTCGCTACATAATTATTTATTTACTGTTAATGGACGGCTCAGCCGCTATATAATTATTTATTTATTTTTAATGAACGGTTGAGCAGCTGCATAATTATTTTACTGTTAATGGACGGCTGAACCGCTGTATAATTTATTTGTTGTTTTAATGTGGATGATTCTGTCACTATAATATTGTTATTTAAATATATTAATATTTTGGTTATTATATAAGGAGATTCACTACCTATATATAAATATTTTGTCTGAAATCGGTAAAATTGATCTGATTGCTTGTTATAATTTTTACGATTGATTTTCTGTTTAATACTTTTCGCCAACGGTCATAAAGAAAAAAATTTCAAATTTTTTAAACTTTTCAAACAGCTATTAACAGGTAATGAACAGTATTTTATCAATCTATAAATACACTCATTCATTTCACTCAAAAATCATATCTCTCCCCAAAATATTTTTCTAAGAAATTTGTTTAAGTTTTCATTTTGTAAAATGATTCGCCTGTTTATAATATTTTGTTTAATTGCAATTATTATTTGTATTTATGGCCTTTTCGTCGGAGAATTTAGTCGCGAAGAGTTTACCATAAACATTGCTTTACTTTTCTATGCAATTGTATTCTTTGTAATCGCATGCATTATTAATAGAAATAATACATTTTAAAATAAATAAAATTATCCGACTAATAATATTTATTCAGTTTTGTATTTAGATAACTATGCAATTGTATTCTTTGTGCCAACGTCGAACTACATTTAAATTTTTTTTGCTTAATAAAAACCGTAAAAGAGAATAATACTTCGACGGTTCAATAAAATGCAAAATCGATGATCTTTCTTATAAGACACTTCGATTAAACTGTCATATATGATTATGCACATATAAAAGACCTCAAAGAGATCTGAAAATCCTTGAATGATCAATTTGATAATCAAAAAGCTATATTCTCCCACTTGTTTGGGATGAATGGAAAAGTTTAAAATTTCAAGACTTTGATAATGTGATGAATTACAATTCCGCTATGTTGGAAATTGTGGCTAAACTGAGATATTATGGAGATACCATTACTGAATCTCAGATGCTTAAGAAAACGTATACCACGTTTCACAAAGACCACATTACCCAGCGAGAACTATATATGTTGTGCGGGTACAACAAATTTTTGGATTTGTTTGTGGCGCTTCTAATAGCGAAAAAAATTAATAAAATCACTCATGCGGAAAACTGAAATACTTGTAGTGAGACTACTAGTTTCCAGTAATGTCATTATATAAGTATTATATATTTCAGTTGTTTTAAAATAATATTGTTTCTTAAAATGAACTAATGCATGTTTTCTATATCAATAAAATTTGCTTATATTTATTGATATTTATGTTGATTACAGAAATTGATGAGTATTCAAACAAAATAATAGCAATGAAAAATAGCATAGAAATTTGCATATCAGGTAGTGGAACAACATACACTATTCTGAGACATAAGAGATTTTTCTATGTGATAAATCTGACAAAAATTATTGTCAATATAATATCGGGTCCTACGGACTTGATTGAAGGAAGTGGCAAAACTAATTTTATATTGTCTAATGTAACAAAGTTTTCCGTAAACAATGTATTATATTCTCCGAATTCTAAAATGAATTTGTTAAGTCTTAAAGATATATACCTTCAAGGGTATGAAACTCAGTCTGTTACTGAAGAAGAAAATAAGTATATATATATGACTTTTAATAAAGCTGGAAAAATGCATATACTGGAAAAAGTCACAGAACTTCATTCTGGTTTGCATCATACTTATATAGATGCAATAGACTTGTGATAAAAAAAATCTAAAAGATTTCACATTGTGGCATGATCGTCTTGGTCATCCAGACATCACAATGATGCGAAAAATCATAGAAAGCTCACATGGTCATTCTTTGAAAATTCATGGATATATAAGGGAAATAAAATGAAATGTGCATCATGTTCTCTTGAAAAATTGATCATACGGCCATCGCCAACCAAAATTGATAAAGAATTACCAAAGTTCCTTGAACGGATTAAAGACGATATTTGTGGACCGATACATCCACCATGTGGACCATTCCATTATTTTATGGTGTTAATTGATGCATCTAGCATATGGTCACATGTTTGTCTATTGTCATCTCAAAATTTAGCATTTGCGAGATTTCTAACTCAGATAATCAAATTAAGAGCTCAGTTCTCTGATTATCCCATTAAAAAAGTTAGACTAGACAATGCTGGTGAATTCATATCCCAAACATTTAATTGCATGGTCATGGGAATTGAAGTTGAACATCCTGTAGCCCATATTCATACACAAAATGGTTTGGCGGAATCTTTAATTAAACGTATGCAATTGATTGCAAGACCATTGATCATGAGATTAAAACTTCCAACCTATGTATGAGGACATGCCATTTTGCATGCAGAAGTACTCATTCGGATAAGACCAAATGCATATCATAAATATTCTCCATTACAGTTAGCATTTGGTCGAGAACAAAATATATCTCATCTAAGAATTTTTTGTTGTGCAGTGTATGTGCCTATAGCACCACCACAACGTACAAAAATGGGATCACAAAGAAGGTTGGGTATACATATTTGCTATGATTCTCCCTCAATTATAAGATACCTAGAACCACTGACAGGTGATGTCTCTACTGCACGTTTTGCCGATTGTCATTTTGATGAAAAAGTATTTCTGGTTCTAGGGAAGAAAATAATCCAGTATGAAAGGATATCAAATGGTGTGTACCAACTCTGTTATACATTGATCCTCCTACAAAACAGTTCAAAATAAAAGTTTGACGAATTATGCATTTGCAAAGTATAACAAATCAACTTCCGGATGCATTTGTCGATACTAAAACAGTAACTAATTCATATATACCAGCTGCAAATGTTCATGCTCGAATTGAAATACTACAAGAACGTGGAAGAGCAGATGATATATGTGAGTCTAGAACACGCTTGAAGCATGGCAGACCAGCTGGCTATAAGGATAAAAATCCTAGAAAACGAAAAAAAAGTTGAAAAACATGATATTCTCAAAATAGCATAAAGTATTTTAGAAAAAACAAATCGTGAGTCTAATGACAATATTAAGCATCTTGAGCCAGAAGAAAATCATGAAATTTCCATCAACTATATCCATAATGGAAATATATAGAATCGAAATGAAATCAATGAAGTTGATGATGTTTTCTCATACCTTGTGTTAAGAGAAATAGATGAGGAGAACGAGGATTCGGAACTAAAGTCTGTATATGAATGTCAAAGAGATATGACTGGATAAAACGGAAAGATGCTATACAAGTCGAACTTGATTCGTTTAACAAACAAAATGTATTCGAACCTATTGTACTCACACCTGAAGATGTGAGACCAGTTGGATACAAATGGGTTTTTGTTAGAAAACGAAATGAGAAAAATGAAATTACGAGATATAAGGCTCGTCTCATAGCTCAAAGATTTTCTCAAAGACCCGGGATTGATTATGAGGAAACATATTCTCCCGTTATGGATGCAATAACATTTAGATTTCTTATGAGTCTAGCAGCTGGCAAAAATCTTGAAATGCGTCTCATGGATGTCGTTACAACATATTTATATGGATCATTAGATACATATATCTATACGAGAATTTCTTATGGGTTTAATATGGCAGAAGAATTAAAATCTAAACGCAAAGAGTTATGTGAAATAAAGTTGCAAAGATCATTATATGTGTTAAAACAATCTAGACGAATGTGATATAATCGTCTCAGTGAGCATTTAATTAAAGAAGGATATGTGAATGATCCTATATGCCCATGTCTTTTCATCAAGAAAACAACATCCGGATTTGTGATAATCGCGGTATATATTGATGATCTAAACATAATCGGGACTCAAGCTGAAATACAGAATGCAACAAACTATTTGGGGAATTTGAGATGAAAGATCTCGGACAAACAAAGTTTTGTCTTGGCCTACTAATAGAATATGCTCAAAATGGTATATTTGTACATCAATCCACATATACCAAAAGGATATTAAAACGTTTTAATATGGATAAGGCAACTCCTCTCAGTACTCTAATGGTCGTTAGATCACTCAATGTTGAAAGTGATCCATTCCGACCACCTGAGGAGAATGAAGAGATACTTAGTCCTGAAGTACTGTATCTAAGTGCAATTAGAGTTCTTATGTATCTTGAAAATTGCACTCGACCTGATATTTTATTTTCTGTTGATCTTTTGGCCAGATTTAGTTTGTGTCCTACACGAAGACATTGGAATGAGGTTAAACATGTTTTTCGTTATCTTCAAGGGACTATCGATTTAGGGTTATTTTATCCTAAGAATTTAAACAGTCAAATGATTGGTTTTGCAGATGCAGGATATTTATCAGATCCACACAAAGCTCGATCACAAACAGGTTACGTGTTCACGATTGGAGGTACTGCTATATCGTGGCGTTCTCATTAGCATACGCTTGTGGCTACTTCTTCGAACTATGCTGAAATTATCGCACCACATAAAGCAAGTAGAGAATATGTATGACTAAGATCGATAGGTCAACACATTCAATCAAGTAGTGGAATTCGTCCAAATATAGAACCAACTA
The DNA here is from genome assembly GCA_900406565.1 of Turritis glabra. NCBI lineage: Eukaryota > Viridiplantae > Streptophyta > Magnoliopsida > Brassicales > Brassicaceae > Turritis > Turritis glabra. The sequence continues at coordinate 1,130,859 of OVBN01000181.1, read as the reverse complement.
TCATATATGAAGACAATGATGCATGTGTTGCTCAGACGAAAGAAGAATCTATCAAAAGCGATATAACCAAACATATCCCTCATAAATTATTTTCATACACTCAAGAGCTCGTGAAGAACAAAGATATTGAAGTAAGATATGTTCAATCATCAGAGAATTCTGCAGATCTCTTCATGAAATCATTACCCACCACTATGTTCAGGAAGTATGTCCATAATATTGGAATGTGTCGTCAAAAAGACTTGTAAGATGTGATCCTGATCATTCGAGGGAGAGCTTGCGTGGTTGTACTCTTTTTACATTACTATGGTTTTTTCCACTAGATTTTCCTGGAAATGTTTTAAACGAGTCAATATAAGATATTGTACAAGACACATAGTGACACTGATTTCCAAGGAAAGTGTTACAAAAGTCAACAATTATAACTTCAATCTTTTGTACGTTTATGTAAAAAATTGATCAATGAAAGAAACAACAACATTCACAATTTCAATTACAAAGAAAAGCTCTCTATCTCTCTTATTTTATTCAGTATACCGATTCTTCGACAGGTACAATTTTTTATATTATTTATAATAATATAATATTTAATTCTCGCTCAAGTATTTTTTTTTTTCTTATTTGTCAACATAACCACCCTCACCCACAGTTTTCTCTCATAGTCTTATTTAAGATATTTTATTGTGAATGTATAGTAAAACTTAGCAAAGAATATTACAACTGCACTCAAGTTCTTCGAGATGTTCTTGACAATTGCACTAAAAAACTTTTTTTCCATTCGCCGCAAAAGCTTTTACGCACTCATCGTTTTTATTTTTATTGTCACCCAATGCTTTTAAACCCGGACCGGTCTAACCGTGAACCTGCTGACAGTCCGGTCCGGATTATCTCTAAAAACCGGACATGTAAAAGCTCGGATAAAACCAGAAAATCCGCTAAAAACCCGTGAACCGGTAGTTGAACCGGCAGGTTGGATCAAATCCAAACATTTTATTTCAAATTTTTTACGTATGCCTTCAAAGCTCAAACCAATTTATATACCGATGTTGCTATTTTACAGAAAAAATCACTTAATTTCTTTTCCATAAACTTCGATATGAGATAACATGCTTTTGATCAAGCGTGACTCTTTCTTCTTTACAGTTCATTGTATTTGTTTTTGTCTATTTTTAAATTCTTTTTTTTTGCATTTTGTTTTCGGTGGAGAATTTTATTACTTTTATTAACATTTTATGCATGTTTTGTCTAATTACTGATTTGAGTTTTATTTAAAAAGTTGAATTTTAGTTGCTTAGTGTTTGATTATGTATGTGTTGTTCATATATTTATAGAAAAAATATATTATATTCATAAAAATAAAAAAAACTATAAATTAATTGATCCGCAGTTCAACCGGTCCGACCGGTTGACCCGGTAATCCGAAAAACTTCCGGTTCACCTTTCGATCCGGTTTTAAAAACATTGTTGTCACCTATACACCTAAAAATTCGATCTCTCCATTGTCCACGTTTCCTACACACTTTCGTCTTTTGAGCTTCCATCTCTGTTACATAATACAGTATATGAACCACACGACATTTAAATTAAAAAAACTAGAAACGTATAACAAAGTTAAAATTAAACTATGGTTTAATACCCACTTCTTTTTTATAGTTGCAGTATTTTATTTATTTTTGATATAAAAGTATTTTTTTTTTAATAAAAACTCCAAATTTTGCTAGTAACCAATCAAAACTAGTAAGAGATTGATATGTTACCTTGAATCTGACTCAAAACGAGAAACATGATAACATAAGAAAACAAGAATAACGTAGCAGATCTCATAACTATAAGAAAATGATAAAAGGTTATCTTTAGTTGTATGCAGAAAATTATATTTTGTCTTAAACTCGTACTACGTGTTTTTATTGTTCAACACCTCTGATAAATAAATAGATCCATACACATGATAAAGATAGTTGATTCTATTAATAGATAAGGGTGGAGCCAAGTCAACATCTTTATTTGAAATTACTAAAAATATATGTAATCAAATAATAACCAATCAAAACCAAACGATATATTTATGAAGGGCTAGACAAAATATTCGGGTGCCAAGATCCGATCCAAAAATAAGATATTCGATTCGAGTATTAAGAATTTAAGGTCAATATATCTTGGCTTTATTCTATTTGTTTGGGTATGAAATCAATTTTTCACTAATAATTGTATCGATTACTATTATTTTTATTTTAAAACAAATTTTTCGTTTTTAAAAATAGATATAATTAATTCAAGTATTCAAATATCTATTAATAATTAGTTTATATTATATCGTCGGTGGAATAGGTAAAAACAAAGTGGATTACAAAAAACTTTAAGCTTAGAAATATGTAAAAAAAATTCATATTTTTGGTTTTTTTATGTAATAACATAACATTTTTTCTCTATCCCGGAACATTGAAAAGAGAGAGAGAAAAATCATAATTTAAATGTTACATACCGATAGGCATGACCAAAATCTAACCATAACCGTATTTCGGACCGTACCCGTATAAAACGATTAAAAGCCATAACCGTTAATCGTAAAAATAGATTAGTTACGGTTAAAAAATATACTAAGCGTAATCGTTAATTAACTGTAACCATATTAAAACCGTTGGTCAACCGTAAAGTTAACCGCACAGTTAACTGTACGGTTAAACCCTTAAAAATATAATTATAACTGTGTATAATGTATACATTGGTTGAATGTTCGGATAAAGATTTTCATCCTATTAAAAGCAGTACAACAAGTTGGGTAACTCGTAAGTAATCAAAAATTTTCATACTAAACTATTTTTAATCCTATTTTCGTTATGTATTTGATGTTGATTTTCTCAGTTTCGATCCAACACCCAGATGTCACTAAAACAATGTCTTAAATGGTTCAATGTGGCCACTCCACTACTCATTTCCATTCATCAAATCATAAGTTGATTTAATTTAATTATTTGTAGGCTCATGACTATTAATTTAATTATTTGTAGGTTTGTTTAATTAAACAAAACTCATGATTATTTAGCTAATTCACTATTAATATTTGAACCACATAATCACATATATTTCATATTGTAAAATAAATATTATTTGATATATCATCGTTTAATTTTTTATTATAAAAATTAAGAAAATATAAGATTTCGCATCCGATATTAACCGTATCGTAATCATCAAATAACTATAACTGTATTTAACCATAACTGTTGTAACCGTAACCGTATATAACCGTAATATTTAACAGTATATACAGTGGTTAACGTTACGGTTAAAGAAAATTTATAACCGTAACCGATAGTTAATAAACCATAACCGTGATAACCGTAATTGGTGGTTAATAATTCGTAACCGCAATAACCGTAACCGTGGTAATGCCTACACGCAGATCGATCCATACATAATTGGGTACTTTGGATCTATCTTCTATATATATATCAAACAAAATGCCAGTTTTTAAGAAATCAAAACGCTTTGTTTCACTAAACGAGAACCGTTTTATATGGGTGTTTTATTTAAATTACGGTGAACAGGTTCGGGCTCTTTGTTACTCTTTTTAAAAGCCCACAATAAACCTGAAGCCCGGCCCATATTTAGGTCGTATCAAAATCATCGATTAGGGTTTTTTTTTTTTTTGGCGGTCTGAACTCTGCACGAATCAGTGAAGATGGTGCTGTCGAACAAGAAGCTGAAGCAGAGGATTCGACAAGATTTGGTTAAATCGCTATCGGTCTCTGTAGCCGAAACCAATCCACAATCTCAGTCTCTGAAATTGCTCCTTGATTCAGCTAGCCACAAACCCAGATTGTCGAAGAGAGAGAAACGAAGAAATAACGAAACTTGCGCTAGAGAAGACGAACCCAATGACGGAATCCGAGAGAATGAAGTTGAGGGTGACGTTGAGAATGGTGGGTCAAGCGAGAAAATTGATACAATGGTTAGAAAGAAGAGAAAGAGAGACGATACTGTGGAAGTCGAATTAGAAGGAGATGAAGGCACTAAGGAAGGGGAAAAACCCCAGACGAAGAAGAAGAAGAAGAAGAAGAAGAAGAAGAAGAGAAAGATAAACAAAACGCCAAAGAAGGCTGAGGAAGACAGTTTAGAAGAGAAGGTTAAGGTAGAAGAGATTCAAGTTAATACTGAGAAGTAAGTTTGTTCAATCGATTTCATTTAAGCTTTGTTGTTTCAATTTTATGTATATTGATTTTGTGTCTTCTTCATGTTTGTTTTTCAGTAAAGATGAAGATGGGGTTGTTCCTAAAAAGTTATATGTTGGGGGTATTCCTTATCAGAGCACAGAAGATGAGATTCGTAGCTACTTCAGAAGCTGTGGAGTCATCACTAAAGTTGACTGCAAGATGCGTCCTGAGGATGGGGCGTTCAGTGGGATTGCCTTCATCACTTTTGAAGTAAGTTTTCGATGTAACGTTGCTGTTTCTTCTCCTCTTGGGATATGTGCTTTAGATTCATTTTTAGTTGTGTAGGACATTGATATGATGCAGCTTTTGTTTTTGTAAGAACATAAGTCTTCATTGTTTTGGGGTTAGACTTTAGAGTTAGTTTAGTTTCAGAGATATAATCAAGTCCTCTTGAGAATACTGCATAGTGGCAGCTGAACTTAGTTTTTTGCCTTGTGGCTGGAGATAAGACATTGGTTAAGTGGACCGTGTCTTAGAATGTACTGACATCTTTTTTCGTTTCATTTATACAGACTGAAGATGGCGCAAAACGTGCTTTGGCTTTTGATAGAGCTGCAATGTAAGTAATCTATAGCCGTGACTGAAATATTTAAGACTTCCTTTCCTTGTTCACATTTGATATAGTTGAGTTATCGTTCTTTACTTCACTACCAGGGGTGATCGATTTTTGACAATCCAGCAATACGTGAAAACCACCACCCCTTCCATTCCTACAAGGAAAACATCTTCTGGCTTCGCTCCAGAAATGGTGGATGGCTATAACAGGGTATACATTGGGAATTTAGCCTGGGACACAACAGAGCGTGACATACGGAAACTCTTTTCTGACTGCGTAATAAACTCAGTGCGGTTGGGCAAAAACAAAGAAACAGGGGAGTTTAAAGGGTATGCGCATGTGGATTTCAAGGATAGCGTGTCTGTGGCTATTGCGCTGAAGCTGGATCAGCAGGTTATTTGTGGAAGACCTGTCAAGATATGCTGTGCCCTTAAAGAGAGACCAGCAGCGAATAATAGTACAGATCCTACACCTGGTGAAATGAACAATGTTGGTTTGTACTACATGGAAGAGACTTATGCTGCTGCTGATCCAGTACCGGCTGTGCCTAACGAAGTTGATAACGGAAACTACTTTACAACCACGGTTAGCAGCGGTAAGATCAAAAGGAGGGTCTGTTATGAGTGTGGAGAAAAGGGTCATCTTTCTACAGCATGTCCCAAAAAGCTTCAAAATGCTGATGATCAGACAAACTCAAAGCTGGGTCAGGAGACTGTCACTGTCGATGCTGGACCGGCTATGGAAAGCTATGCTCTTCGAAAGAATAGTGGTGATTCTTACTACATGAATGAGACATATGCTGCTACAAATGAAGCTAATAATGGAAGCTTAGTAACCGAGGTTAGCGTTGGTAAGATCAAAAGGAGAAACTGTTACGAGTGTGGAGAAAAGGGTCATCTTTCTACAGCCTGTCCCAAAAAGCTTCAAAATGCTGATGATCAGGAAAACACAAAGCTGGGTCAGGAGACTGTCGATGGTAGACCGGCTATGCAAAGACTTGCTCTTCAAATGAATAGTGGTGATTCTTACTACATGAATGAGACATATGCTGCTACAAATGAAGCTAATAATGGAAGCTTAGCAACCGAGGTTAGCATTGGTAAGATCAAAAGGAGAAACTGTTACGAGTGTGGAGAAAAGGGTCATCTTTCTACTGCTTGTCCCAAGAAGCTTCAAAACACTGCTCACACAAACTCAAAGCTGGATCACCAGACTGTTGAGGCAGGACCGATTCAGGTAACAAGCTATAGTGTTCAAAAGAAATCAAGAGATACTGAGAGCAATGGTGGTTCTTTCATGGATGAGACATATGCTACTGATCCGATATCCGTTGCGGTGACAAATGGAGATGATGATGGAAACTTAACATCCGTGGTTAGCACTGGTAAGATGAAAAGGAGAAACTGTTACGAGTGTGGAGAAAAAGGTCATCTTTCTTCAGCATGTCCTAAGAAGCTGCAAAAACAAGGCTGATCCCACATGTTCTACAAAGACAGCTTAAACATTGTAACAAAATGTTTAAAATTTACATTTCAAATTTTTACATTTGAAGAATATGGAAGGACGTGGACCACTTGGTAGAAGAGTGGAGTTTTGGTCCTATGTTAGAAATCATAAATGTATTATGTATTTTGTTTTATGATCTTATAGAATGCTCTAAGGTCTAAACCAATAGATTCAAGAGTATTCCAAATCTATGCTTATTGCATAACGTACTATATAGCATGTAGAAGATTTCCCTTAAAGCAATCCACGACGGTAAATATGCAAAGGAAACCTGGAATAGGAATGCATGTTAGAGAGTCTGAGCCGGCTTTGTATGGAAGCACATACTTGTGGCCCTCAGACTAGAGTTTGGCAAAGAACTTCACTAGCTCTATTGGAAATGTGAGATTTTAAGACTATGTGTTAAGAAGTTGCTTTGAAATTTTATAAAGGTGTTATTGTCTTATTTTTATGGTTAAAAAAAAAAAAAATTCAATTTTCAAAACTTTGAAAACATGGATTGATTTTTAAGGATTAATTTTGCAATTAATCAACAAAACAAGTGGCAACCCAAGAAAAATAAAACCAATGGCCACGTTTTTTTATTTAAAAAAAAAAAAGAAAAAAACTTCAAATCCAAATCATCACATTACCCCAAATCTCTCCTACTTTAAATCTTCTTCGTCTTCTTCTCTAATCTGTTGCATGCTTTTAAATCTCGAAACCCAAAAACACACACACACACACCAAAAAACTCTGTACTGAAGTTTTTTCGATTCAACTAATAATTTGTTCGAGAGAAGAGAGTTTTGTTTTGTTTTTTGATGGGACCTATCAAAACGATAAAGAAGAAGAAGAGAGCGGAGAAGAAGGTTGATCGGAACGTTTTGCTCGCTGCTGCTGCTGCTGCCGCCTCCGCATCCGCTGCCCTTAATAATAGCGAGGACGACGACTCATCATCTCAGTCGTTGGATTGGTGGGATGGTTTCTCTCGCCGTTTTTCTGGTATCTCGTTTTACTGTCTTGTTGTTTCTTGCATTGGCGGCATCGTTTATGGTTTCTTGAAGCTTTTTTTTTTCTTGCGAATCGAATTAACCGGAGTGTGGATTCTGTTTCGTGGAACTTGCGATTTGAATTGCTCTTGATTTGATTGTTTTGGGGTTTAAGATGAGAAATTTCATGAGGATAATCGTAAGATTCAGATTGAAATTAGTAATGTAGACAAGAGATGTTCGTCAATCTTACTTTGTACATTCGAGTATTGTTTCGATCTATATTGATTTGGTAGTTTCTGGGTTTGTGACTTCTCATTTGATTGTGATGGTATGGATCCATGGAAGGGGTTTTAGTGTAGATGAACTTGTTCTTAAGGCTGTAGGGGCTTAGTTTCGAGCCACTTTTAGACTCATCTAGATGAAGAGTTAAATTAAGCAACTTTGAGCTTGTTTCCTGTTTACTTTTTGGTTTTAATGATATGAATCTTTAAGACTTTGGGATAAGCAGACCCTGACTATACTGTGTTTCTGTAACCATCCTGGAAGTTATTTTGTTTGTAGCTATTCTCATTGCTTTCTGATGATGGCATTATTAACTCTCCGTGACGACGATTCAGCCAGATATTTTATGTCTCTGTCGGTGATGTTCTGATTATGTGGAACTAGTGATAGACATTTTGTGCATTCTTCCCATTGTCTCTCCTTGTGTAAATACGCTTTCTAGGTCGATGATAACCAATTGATAGGCCATTAGGTGCTCATAATTCCTCTGCTTTTGCATTCTTCTTTTTAGTTTTTATAATGTTGGATTTAAGCTGGTCCAGTGTTTTTATAAGCTATATAGTGATTGAACAGTTATGGATCTGCATCATTCTTTTACACTGACTTCATTACATTGAAAATATGCTAAAAGCTTGATCTTGCATACATTGTTGATTTTGTAGTTGCTATGAGAATGTCATGTTTTTTATTTATCTCCTTCGTCAGGGTCATCGGATCCAAAGTCATTTGAGTCAGTTTTCAAAATATCAAGGAAGACATTTGACTACATTTGCTCTCTTGTGAAAGACGATTTCACAGCAAAGCCTGCAAATTTCAGTGACTCAAATGGAAATCCTTTATCTCTCAATGACCGCGTAGCCGTGGCGCTTAGGAGGCTTGGCTCTGGCGAATCTCTCTCAGTCATTGGAGAGACCTTTGGGATGAACCAGTCAACAGTCTCCCAAATCACTTGGCGCTTTGTCGAATCAATGGAAGAGAGAGCAATGCACCATCTCTCCTGGCCTTCAAAACTCGATGAAATAAAATCAAAGTTTGAGAAAATCTCAGGTCTTCCTAATTGCTGTGGCGCAATCGACATTACACATATTGTTATGAACCTTCCTGCTGTGGAACCGTCAAACAAAGTTTGGTTAGACGGAGAAAAGAACTTCAGCATGATATTGCAGGCTGTAGTGGACCCGGACATGAGATTTCTCGATGTAATTGCTGGTTGGCCTGGAAGTTTAAGCGATGATGTTGTCCTCAAGAACTCGGGATTCTACAAACTAGTTGAGAAAGGGAAGAGACTGAACGGGGAAAAGTTTCAGCTCTCAGAAAGAACTGAGCTAAGAGAATACATAGTAGGGGATTCTGGTTTTCCTCTTCTTCCATGGCTTCTCACTCCATACCAAGGCAAACCCTTGTCGCTTCCTCAAACCGAGTTCAACAAAAGACACTCCGAGACAAGAAAAGCCGCGCAGATGGCATTGTCGAGGCTTAAAGACAGGTGGAGGATAATAAACGGGGTAATGTGGATGCCTGATAGAAACCGGTTACCACGGATAATCTTTGTCTGTTGCTTGCTGCACAACATTCTTATCGATATGGGTGACCAAACTTTGGATGATCAAACTTTGTCTCACCAACATGACATGAATTACAGGCAACGAAGCTGTAAGCTTGCCGATGAGGCTTCATCGGTCTTGAGAGATAAACTCTCTGATCAATTGTGGGGGAAAAATTCTTCAGCTTGATTACTCTCTCTGTCTCTCTCCCGGTTCTTCTGGTCTTTCTGTAAAAGCTTCATTTGCTTCTGTTTCCTTCTGGTAATTTTGTTTCGCACAGCATTTTTGGTTTGATCTACTGAAATATTCGCGTATTCTTTATAAATGTTATGTTTAATTTCTACAAGTAATATTTCGTCCAGACAGTCAATTTTTCATCGCCGTCTAAAGTCATTGCAATTGTTGTCACCATAGAAGGCCGCATAGACTGATTTCTTGGACACTAAACAAAGAGATAATTAAAGGTAAACATATAACAAACAAAAATATCATTGCAAAGATAACATGAAGATAGAAAAACAACAATTTGTATATAACAGGTTTGAGTTCATGTTTCAGAATTATTTTCCTAACTATTATGTCATTATATTATATTTTCTTCATCAATGCTTTGTGACTTGTTTTGTCTCCTGTAATGAAAAATGACAAAGTACATTGGTTTTTGCTTTCAGTACATTTTGATTGATCATAAGCTATAGCAGACAACATATTTTATGGATTTATGTTACTGTAATCAATTTTCTTATTGACTTATGTGATACATAGGAGGATTTGGTATGCGTGAGAAACAAAGTACATTCTAAAACTCTCAACTTAAAAACTTTTTGACACAAAAGGAATTAACAAGTTATTACCAAAATACAGATTGACTAAAAAAACAATACAGAGAAAGCAAAGAAAATCTCTTTTACAACTTTATTAAGAGCTTCAACTGATAAGAGACCATGGCTTCTAAAGGAATGGAGGAAGTATGACCCATCGTCTTGGATACTTTGGTTTCCCATCTTTCCCATCAAATATCTGCAATACCAAATATCAAAACCCCACAATAAGAACCACCAAAAAAAAAAAAAAGCCAAAGTTTTAAACTTTTTCAGTTCTGGCAAAATCGTAAAATGAAAGCTTTGTTTACCTTTCTCAGACGACTGTGCTTTCCAAGAGCCCAATTGGTCATGATTAGAGCAGCAACAGCGAGGAAAACATATCCTGCAACGGTCTGAGTGGCGATGTTGAATCCTAGCCATTGGTAAATCTCGGTGGTGTAATTTGCACATGTAACAATGTTGAAGAGGAAACCACGTGGAATCTGGTAGCCTCCAGACCCATTGGGGTCCCTAAGATTCTTCAGCAAAATGTGACAGTAAAAGTTTGCAACTTGGCAGACCAAACCAAACCCGAAACCAATCTTCATCTGAAGGTCACTGACCGGTGTGTACAAGGGATGGTTGACGTAATACGCAATGTAAGCACCAAAGCTCCAGTAATAAGCACAGTTCCTGAACACATTCGCGATTGGGGAGGTTGCGTGGCTGAACCGATGAACAAAAAACGTTTCTAAGATCCGTTTGAAGTAGTGAAAGCACCAGTAGTACATAGCGTACGTCTGGACTGGATGGATCACACGGTCCTCTCCATAGCCAAGGAATTTGTAAACAGGGAAGTAGTAAAAGACCGGGTAGATAAGAAGAGGGCCAAGATACTCGAAGAAGAAGAGCGTGCGGTAGGAAACTTGTGCCCCCAAGTCTTTGAAGACTACAGTTAAGGAGTTGTTGTTTCCATCACAGTACTCCTTGAGTGATTTCTTGCTGTTGAGGACAACGGGTTTCTCCTTCGATCCAGGAGCTACAGGAAGAGTCAGTCTTTGCCTCGACGGGTAAAACTTCTTAGCTGTTGAAACAACAAAACCCAAATCACACAATTTAGTACCAATTGAGAAAGAAGAAGAAGAAAAATTACATTTCTCAATAGAAAGAAATATACCATAATACATTAGAAGATCTCTGCTTAATACAATTACTATAGAGAAACCAGATTAAGATTTGAAGGAAAGAGATAAATATACGGTCAAATCATAATAGGGACACACTGATTATACATTGGAGTAAGAAGATTTCAGATATTGTCATTACAACCAATTGTCATTAATGGACAAATCTAAAGTGAACATTTTTTGGCTAAAAAGGGACTGATCCATTAATGAAAAAAGGTTGTGATGATTGATACAAAACCAAAAAACTGTGTTTAGAAGCTTAAGTGATCCTTCTCACCATAAAGCATTATCAAATCTAAATACTCCTTTAAGCTTCCACACATATCTTGATTATATAACCCCATAAGCATCAAATTCTAAAAGGAGAACTCCAAAAACACATAAAAACTGCAATGTACATGACATTTAACACTAGCTTACACACTCAGACTAGATCTATTTTCAACATTCGACAAGTCAAATTTCTAGTAAAGATGAAAACTTTTGAAACTTTACCTCTCTTATGAAACGCTTCTTGCAGATCAGCAACAGTGGCCTGCGAACAAACACATACAAATCGAATCAACAACCATAAAATCAGAAAGATTGAAACTTTCCCTACATTTCTCCAAGGCGAAATCGAGCAAGCAAACTAAAGGAACAAAAACCCTCAAATCACATTTTTAGAAAACAGACCCACTAATCAGAACATGATCGAAGAAGAGTATCATAAGAAACGAGAAAGTACCGAAACGGGGAGGTCGAGGGGAGCCTTGAGAACTTCTTTGCCGCTGCGGGAGACGACGGTGACCTTCATGGCGCTTAAGCGGAGAAAACGAGGAAGACCCAGATGAGGAAATTGAGAGAGAGAGAGAGAGAGAGAGAGAAACTAAATAGAGAGGAAGAAGAATACGAGATTGAGCATTGAAGAGGATGTAGTTGGGAGTAGGAGAACTAACTATCTTCCCAACTTATACGATTGGGACCATTTATTTAGTTGCTACCTTACTTTTACTTCATTTGTGTTGCTCCCATCATTTTTGGTTTTTTTTAGTCCAAACAACATTTGTTGCAATTGCAATTAATGGCTTTTATTTTAAGGTTCCATTAGGATTTTTTTATTTAAGTTTTTAGTTTTAGTTGCAAAAATCGGATATGGTACGGTTTAAGTTTCGGTTTTGTATTTCGAATTTTAGTCAAATATATCCTTCGTTTTAAAAAAAAAAAACCTTTGATTTGCAATGGATTTTTTCTTTTTCGATTTGGTTTAGATTAGAAATTTAGTAAAAAGCAAAAGCATTGCAGCCATCAGTATGTACAAAAGAGTGGAACAATGTAACCTAGAAGAGATTGATATTTGACGTCAAAAAAAAAAGAAGAGATTGATATTTTATGTAACATGAGTTGGAAACTTCTGTCCTGTCACTTTGATGATATTGATCTAATGCTAAACATAAAAATCTTTGAGAAGAATGAGACAATGTTCAAAAGCATCTTAAACACAGTAAAAAGTTAGGAACTGCCTTATATTTTCCATTAACGAAAATGAAAGGGAGTCAAGAGAAAGAATCCTCGTTGTTGTCGTTTAAAAGACGTAAATAATAAATGCTCCCTTAACCACATGGGAAGCAGTGAGTTGTTGGTCAACGAAGTTTGCTTCGCCATTTATCATTAAAATGCCACACTCAACAGTTAGGAGGTTGACCCAATTATCCAAATTTTAATTTATGAAGTTTGTGTTGTAATTAGCAAAGCCATTGTAGACACGCCTGACGCCTTGATGAAAGCCTCGTTAGAGATAGGCTTACTCCGATGCGGCTTAACAAATGTTCGACCGGCATAACATAAGGGTATTCGGTATTCCTTGAACGGGTTTTGTTGATAATGAATGAGATAATAATGACCATTGTTAATTGCCGAAACTATCTCATTCACAAATATCAAGGCGAACGAACAAATATCACTAACCTAATTATATCTTCACTTTACAAAGCTAGATTTTTCTCAAGTGAGCAACAAGTACAACATTTTTCTGAAGAAACTTTTTTTTTTCCAGTGTACAAATTATCCAATCTACCTTAATTTGAGCATTAGTCTATTTTACTCTACAAGTTTGACTTCAAAAGTAGGAGTACAAGTGGCAACACCAGATCTAGCATAAAACACTTAAAAGCAGTAATTCGAAAACGGTAAGCTAGTTAATTAAGTAGATCATGGCTATCTTCTCGACCATTATATATTAAACTTTGCAGCCTTTCTCTTATAAATGAAAATATAAGCATGTTCTTGCATTGGAATCCAGGAATCTTCTACTAAAGAATGGCACGTGATTACAATTTCCATCTATGCTATATCGAGTTTTCCTACTTAAATATCTTGAAAATAAGCATCAAACTATATGAGTACATATTGTGTCATAGTTCATAATATATTGTGTGTGTAGATGTGAAATATGGATGCAAGAAAAGAAAAGAAAAAGCTGCAGAGAAGGTGTTGCTTTACAACCATGAATATGGGCGCATGAGATGTACACTACAGATAAGAGAAGATTCTTTTTAGTTGCATGAAAATGTGTTACCAATAAAAAAACACATGCACATTTCTATAAAGACGAACTTCTTTTAAATAATAAATTTCTATAAAAAAAAAGATTAGTGCTCCTTTAAAAAACATACAAAACCTTTTACAAAAGAATATCTATAGATTTTCCCTATCATATTTTCATACAATTTTTTATTTTTGAATTTGAAAGATTAATTCACAAACTGTTTGAAGTCCTCATCTACTCACCCTAGAAGAAGTGAAACTCAACTTTTAAAGTTTTTGCATTCTGGCGAGTAGCGGTTCTTCATCGATAAATTAGAGGTCTGGTTCGAGCTAAGCTTCTTCCCTACTCGTCCAATAGCTCAACAATAGATGAAGACATCCCATTATCCCTCTGGTTCAGCTACTTCGAAGCCCAACATGTTACATGTCGACTAAAAATCGCTAACTCTCTATCCTCTCTGTCTTTTGAAGAAGTTCCTCCTGCTTTGTAAGGCAAATCAATGATTCATCTATAGAAAACATTATCTTTTGGAGTAATATTAACCACTAACAAAAGAATATATAAGATTTTCAATATTATAACGGCCTCGTTTAAAACACCCAATATTACTCAAACATATAACTAATTATGTTATTGTATATGCATGTTATTTTTTACATCAACTTGCTCGCGTTGCTGATAGAAAAAGGGGTTTGTGAGATAAATTTAGTACACATAAATGAAAGAAATGGCAAATACATATATTACACACTCCACTCCCCACACATAACCACAATGCATATTTACAACAAAATTCCAATCATATTTGCCCTATAGGTCAATCAATTCTTTCTTTGTGTTTCAACTTCATCCAACTTTCCAAGTAATTCAAATTTATTGGAAGTTCTTCTTATATCGTTTTGTCTTAGTTTGATCATTTCTCAGTTGATACCAAAATATTATAAAGATAATGATTAGAGAGAGATGTTTGCTAATATATTGGAATTCGCCCTGGGCATTAAAACCGGAACCGAAGAACCGAACCGGAACCGACCTAAAATAACCAGTTCGGTCCGGTTTTGGTTCTAGTTAAAATACCTATTGGATCTTAAAATTAGGAACCATGGTGTAACGGTTCGGTTCCAGTTATTACCCGAGAACCGATTACCCGAACCGATTACCCGAAATCTAATTAAGCTAAACCCCTAATACTAGTCTTAATAGGTCGGCTTTGGATAATTATACCTTTGGCTTTGGTTATTCGTGTCGGGACTCTTCCACTCCTCTATACTCTTCTGTCGGGCAATTGATTTCTTTCGGCTCTAGACACCAAAAATCGAGAATTCGAGAGTCGAGACAGAGACTCTTCACTCCTCTATACTTCTTCTATTTATTTCCTTCTCACGTAAACCTGGAATCTCACTCTCTCCGTATCCGCCGTCGACTGACTTCGCCGGCTGCATCCGACGCTGCATCAAGAGCTCAATCTGAGATATGTTTCTTCAATTCTTCTCCATGTCTATGATTCGATTTAGGGTTTTTTGTTGTTTGGTAAGTTGTAAACTTGTAATTGATTTATCTTGTAATTTAGGGGTTTTCTTCTCCATTGATGTTAAACTGTTAATCATGTATTCATGTTATAGGCTTATAGCTGATGACGAAACTTTGTTTGTTTTTAAGTTTTAAAACTTCTAACTTTATTTTAATCATTTAACTGCAGAGTTTGGAGAAATCAATTTGGAAGAATAATGAGTTTTGCAACACTGCATTATTGGTAACATGTAAGTTGACACTTACCTCGTTTAAGTTCTAATTCAATTTCCCATTTATGAGTTGTGAGTTTTGTGACATACGCATGATACATTTTTGAATTAGTTTCTATCTTTATTGCAGTTATTGAAGTACTTATGCAGATCACAAGTCATCAAGAATTTGTTTTAGTGTCTTTAATTGTGTTATGTAATCGGATTAGGCTTTAAACGTTAAGATTGTGTTGCTTTTTTTTGGTTAAAAGTATTTCTGATTCGGGTATGTATTATGTGATTTCGGGTATTTTTGTTGAATTTTCGGATTTCGGGTATATTTTGGATCCGAACTTTAAAGAACCGAATTTTTCGGGTAATTTACGGTTTTTCAGTTATGTATTCAAACCGAACCGAAACCGAAAAGAACCGAACCGGAACAGAACCAAAAATTTTGAAATATCTATTGGATCCTAAATTTTAGAACCGAAATATCCATAACCGAACCGAATACCCGAATGCCCAGGGTGAATCGGAATACATGTATATTATCATTAGATATTTATTTCTGGTAAAATCATATTGATTATAAATTATATAGTTAGCGATGTTTGCTGTTATGTGTCGACATAGTGAGGTCCATTGAAAAGAAGGTCTGATTAATTTACATTTGGACCACAAATATTTCTTTTAGGAATCGCGCGCGGACTGGGACACCTTCCTACAAACATGTCCGTCGGTCTTTACTAATCTTACGTACGCCTCACATTTGTAAACATAAATATATAGACTGGTGATCATAATTATTCGACATATTTTTTCAATAATTCAATGTTATCGGTAAGTTATATTAGGGTCACATCAAGAATCACGAAAGAAAAAAAAAAAAAAAAAACTGTGTCTAATCATCATGATTTGACTCGTTGGCTTATAATTTCTAGTTTTTAAATTGTGTTGCAAATTATCCAAATTAGCACAATTATAATTTCTTCTTCGACATCCAATTCTTTTTTTTTCAATAGACGAATTTCGGGAAAAAAAACGCACGTTATTGGATCACAAAATCTAATAGTATTAGATATTTTGGAGGAAACTATACAGAATCATTAGAGTTCTTAGCTCGTAAAGAATCCTACATCATTCTTAAGACTGAACTTTCGGAATCTGCAATCACTCCATGCAAAGGTAATTTATTTTTATAAGACAAAAACTATAATACTATGAAAACGAAACTTGGGTCATACCCGAGGAAAACAAAGGTACACTCGATTGTGACAACTCCACCAAAGACCACCCCACTACCAATTCACCTTTATTTGTGTCTTTATATTTTCAAAATCTTTTTGTTTTATATAATTAATCCAATTATTCGCCTCTCTCGTTGTTTTTTTACCTTTTAATTAAAAAAATGAAGGGAGGTGCCTAGGGTTTCTCTCTCTGCATGGCCACTCTCGCTCTTCACCTGTCTTTTTGGGCACCACTGTAAACGTATGCAAAATAAAATAAAAGCTTACATGCTAAGAAAACTCTCTTCCCATGCTGGCAAAAAAAAAAAAAAAAAAAAAAACCTCTCTTCCCTTGTCGTTTTTCTCATAAAAGATTTATTTTTAAAATTAAATTTATCTTTGCTGATGAAATACAATATATATAGGAAGTGGGATCGGATCGGACGACAAGGAGTGAATTATCTACCAACTTAGATTGCAATCGTCTTTTGCTCATTGATTGACAAGTAACATACACAATACACACATATGATACTATTATTTTCCTTCAACCAAATGTTGTAGTGAAGTGATTTGATCAATTTCATACGGAGAGCTATCTGTTATGAATAGAAGTTCTTTATCACTGTGTGAATTCATCTAATAACAAGTTTCAAAATACTACTTGTTTAGGTAAATTAGTATATATATCATCTGCTATCAAAAAAAGTAATTAGTATATCAATTTAATTTGAGATGTTGATGTTTTTCTCTAAAATTTGATATGTAAATCGTATACTTTTAGTGAAAATGTCTGCAACATAAATATTAATAAAATAAATATTAGAAATTTTTATTAATATATTAAATTATTATATAGTTAGTATATGTATAGCTAGATATCTGTTTAAATGTACAAATAAAAAATATAATATATATTTGGAAATTCATAAAACAAAGTTATATATATATATACGCACAGAAAATTTAATATATATTATATCACAAATATCATGTTCATACAATAAAAGATTAAAACATATTGGAAATCATTAGTTTACTATCTTAAGCAGCGTGCGAAATCTCTATTAGTATAACATATGAAACAAATTCATACGTGATAAATATATATACAGTGATACAACCAAGAAACAATGACGTAGATGATTGACTTGTAAAAATAAGCAAACAAAAAACTTGTTCAAATCGACACTTAATTCCAAAAAGGTTAGTAATAAATAAGAAGGTTTTCGTTTAATGAAAACAAAAAGAAATAAATAGCCTAAGAGAATGATGAAAATTGAAAGAGAAAAAAAGAGCTTTGTTAGAAAAAAAAAAGACTAAAGAGAATTAAGAAACACAATAAATTAAATGAGGAAACTTCATTTCTTCTTCTTCTTTTTTATCCCATTCAGCTCCTCCTTCTCTCTCTTCTCTCTCTTCTCTCTCTATCTCTAGATCAATTCTTTCTTCTATGATGTGATTTTCCACCATATCTGCGACCTCTTACCTAAAAAAAACATTTAAAGATGGTTTTTTCATCTCTTCCAGTGAACCAGTTTGATTCAGACAATTGGCAGCAGGTAATTCGTTTATGATATTAGATGTTCTTGATTCTTTCATTTTTTTCCTCTAAGTTCGATCAAGATATATGAAGATTGATATTTTGTTCGACAAAATTGCGTATATACTTATAAATATTATTTAGCCGATAAAAACCTTTTTCATGTCTTCTCGAATATACCAGTAATTTATATAAAGATGATTTTAAGTTTGGTCTTTATTTTCCTATATCAAGACTTTGTTTTTGTTTTTGTTAAGTAATATCTTTTGTTAAAGTCGTTTTTGTTAAGTTATGCATATTGTTTTTCTTAGAGGATGTATTTTTCTCTTTGTTTAGCTTTTTACACCGCCTTTGAATTAAACAAACATAAAAAGTTACTATGACTTTAATCTGAGTTATTCATCCATTTCTTTTCTGCAGCTTTGTTGGAAAACTATAATAAATCTGCAATTCTTGTCAAAGTAGAACAATAATCTCTTTTCTTTTGTCTCCTCCGACCAATGTTTCCAACTCGAATCCTTTCTTTAAGTTTTGTTTCTGCTTTATTGCAATCCTGAAAACTAAGTACTAATTATGTTAATATGCAGCAAGGGAGCCAACATCAGCTAGACTGTGTCACAACTGACCAGAACCCTAGTAATTATTTACGGCAGCTCTCATCACCACCGGCTTCTCAGGCTGGCTCGAGCCAAACTAGAGTGAATTCAATGGTGGAACGTGCTCGGATCGCGAAAGTTCCATTGCCTGAAGCAGCTCTAAATTGCCCTAGATGTGACTCAACCAATACAAAGTTCTGTTACTTCAATAACTATAGCCTTACTCAGCCTCGCCATTTCTGCAAAACATGTCGCCGCTATTGGACACGTGGCGGTGCCCTGAGGAATGTTCCTGTTGGAGGAGGCTTTAGGAGGAACAAGAGAAGCAAATCCAACGGCCGAAGCGGCGGCGGGAGATTGAAATCTACGGTCTTGGTCTCGACTGATAACAATACTACTGCTTCATTGCTTACTTCTCACCCAAGTTACTCAAACCCTAGCAAGTTTCTTAGCTACGGCCAAATCCCGGGGTTTACTTCCAACTTGCCCATCTTGCCTCCTCTCCAAAGCCTTGGAGATTACAATTCAAGCAATAATGGGTTAGATTTTGGCGGAATGCAAATAAGCAACGTGATAAGTGGGATGAGTTCTAGTGGTCGAAACTTGGATCCATGGAGAATACCTTCATCGCAACAAGCTCAACAATTCCCTTTCTTGGTCAACACTACGGGGTTGGTGGTACAATCTTCAAATGCGTTATATCCATTACTAGAAGGTAACGAAGGTGTTAATCAAGCCGATCCACACCAAAAGTGTGGTGCTTATTCCAATCAGCTAATGTCTAAGCCCTTAATGGATTTGGCTTCAGGCGGGGATGGTACTGCGCAAACGAGAAATGTGAAGGCGGAAGAGAATGATCCGGATCAGGGTAGGGATGGGGACGGGCTGAATAACTTATCGAGAAACTTTTTGGGGAGTATTAACATAAACTCATCTGGGAACGATGAATACACATCATGGGGCGGTAATAGTTCTTGGACCGGTTTCACCTCCAACAACTCAACAGGCCATCTCTCATTCTAAGTACTCGGCACTAGCTATTCTTGATGATTCTTTTGTTGGTTGGGTTGTATTGAACGGTTGTCATGGGAGTTATTACCGAGAAGATCAAACTATGCAGCTATATCCAAAGGCTAATTTTGGGGCTCAAAGGAAAGGTATGGTTATAAAACTATCTTTTTGGTCTTTTAAAAGATCTTCAAAGTCTGAGTATGTTAACTGGTTAAGCTTCTGGTGATATATATGTTTTTATCAGAATTTGGTGCTATTGGTTATATATAGAGGTGTGGGTAATGTATGAATTCAAGAGTTGATGATGGAAACTTTTTTGTGTGATCATTGAATAATCAAACAAATTCTCAATTTCTTGGAGACCCATATATGAGATGATATTTATAGAGCATGTAATGTATGTTAAACGTATTAAGTCGAATTTTAACTATGACCAAAGTAAATAAATTGTGTTAGAGTTCAAACTATTTTTCCAATATAACATCTATTTTAATCCGTAACGTAACAAGATACAATGTTAATTTAAACAAGTCAAGCTCGACTAAGGATATTTCGCAGGAAATATTGTTTATCTTCTGACCTAGGTCTCTTTGGTTCCTAGTGACAAGATATGACAATAATTATAATAATAAGTTAATAGGTGGAAGTGTTCATACCCTAAAGATGAACGAAGAAAATATATTCATGTATCGAAATTTATACTAGTCCCCAAAATATAAGAAAATATATTCATGCATTTTTGTCATTTAATGTATTCATAATGGCCAACTATAATTGAAAGACAATGGAATGACTGTAACCACGCATAATCTCTCAAGTCTCAAACCTATGATGAATCATTTGACTAATTATAGACTATCATCATGATTAATTGTTTATATATGAATATGTTAATTTTGAACGTAGAGAATAGAGATGTCATTTATATGGAAAGAACGATGACTTTTTAACCTACTTTGCAATATATATTTGTGTCTACTTTGTTGTCAAAATATATATATTTGTTTGTCTAATAAAGTCCATATCTTTTTTCTAATAATATCCATATGAATCAACACACTTTAATTTTGTTATCAGAACAAAGAACTTATTTCAAACATCACATATGGTGAATCTCCACCCAAACAAAGAAAGGCTATTTGTAAACCAAACACCTAGTACTAATAAAAAAAAAACAATGTGATCGGAGAATCGACAATTACACAAAATCAGACGCTAGAAGAAGAAAATAATGTTTGAATATATCTCAAAAGAACACAAAAATAAAAGAAAAGACACTAAAACGAGCTAAAGAACAATTGAAAAATTCACTTATAAGGAATTCTGGGATTTTTTGTCGTAAGGGACAAAACTAACATAAGACCAGCAGCACGCAGGCAGAACTATATATGAGTCAAAAGCACGGACATATATAGGTACATACATCGATATACACACTTATACAACACATTCACAGAGAGAGAGAGAGAGAGAGAGAGAGAGAGCAATCATTTTCTTTTCACTATTTTTCGGATTCTAGCTCCCTATTTTTATTTTATTTTATTTTAATATTAAATTCATTTTAAAAAAAACGTTATTTATCAATGTAAAATTAATATTACAAACGCTTTCGACCAATGTCTCGCGCGACATTGAGGGTACGACCGTGTACGAGATCAATACACATTTTATGAAAATAAAGAAACAAGTTTTTGATTGTTTTAAAAACTGAGTTGTAAGCGACAAAAATAAACGGAATTGATTATGAGTGGTAGCCTAATGAGTGGCAATTTCCAAAGGGATTGTGGAATATGGGCCTTTGCCCTTTTGGATCTGCTTTTGCAAAAACCAATGCCCTCAAATAAAGTGTTTATCTCCAAAATCATATCACTCTCTTTCCCATTAGCATTAGAGTCAGTTAAGTAAATTCAAAAGGCATACACTCATTCCAATTTAAGAAATATACCAGATAACTAAAGTGCAAAATAGCAAATGCGTCAAAAAGAATAAAAGGAACAAAAAAACAAAAGGAAAAGAGAAGCACATGTTTAAGTCTCGTCCTTCATACATACCAATGCAAATTTAGGCCCAAAGGACATCTTTCTAATTTAACTTTTTTGTTTGTTTCTAAATGTACGTCTTCATATTACGGTCTAACCGAGCATAGTCGCTCACGTTCTTCGACATGCCCTCAAATCATAGCCTTACTTACTCTGATTCACTTATGATTTTTTTTTTCTCCCTAAAATCGCGTGCGATCGGTTTAAGACCAAAATAGAAGCAATTAGAGAATTTGAAAAAGGAAAATATTTCGAAGGATGAAATGAAAAGTTGGAAAATTTAAAATTAAACTATTGTGGAGGACTGATCGAGGTGCAGAAAGATCAATGGTTGAGATCAAGTGTGTGATAATGTGTTAGGAGTATTATAGTGGGATGTTAGGTGTTGTTAAGTTTGTTAAATTAAAAAGAAAAGTTGAGACAAGATGTTAGTCTTTCATTTTGATGTAAGTTTGAGGATAGCACACATAACACATTCGATGAAATAGATTCAGTGGTAACAAAATATAAGAGGCGAATCGAGTCCAAATGTCTTTTTTGGTGAATGTTTGGCGAAAAATCAAATAAAAATCTTGAAAATATGGCCAAATTAAAGCATATGAACTTGATTTTGGGTTGGTTTGAGCTTGTTTCCATATGTCCTGGCTTTTTGGACTCCTTCCAAGATTTGGCAAAGCTGGCCTCCCGGTCGTGTGGTTAAATTTCGTCTAGATTATTCTTTGGTCGTAATGCATGTCTACTCGGGTTTGATCTTTTGCTGGAGATTGTTATGGTCTGGGTCTTTTGAAGACCTATGCTAAGTCTTGGTGTCTTTAGCTCCTTCAATGTGGTCGAGCCTCCGTCATAATCTATAGTCGAGGCTTTTAGTTTTTTGAGATAGGCTAAATCTTAGCTTTTGGCTTTTCGAAATCGGCTAAGTTTCGGCTTCTTTTATTATTTAAAGTAAAATATATATTTAGCCAAAACCAAAAAATCAAATTGTACATCTCTCTCTCTAACTGGTTTGGAGATTTTCCTCTTTTTCTTTTATAAATCTTTCCATTGACAAGATTTTCCCATTCATGAACAACATATTCCATTTTTAACTTTAAATCACAAAAAAGATAATTTTTTCAAAAAAAAAAGAAAAATATAAGAATCAATTGGAATTTTTTTTTAATGGCATTTGTAGATTTTGCCATTTTGCCTTAAAAATTTTAGATTTGTCATTTTTAAAAATCTTAAAACACAATTTTACATATTATGCTTGAGTTTATTTGGTTCCATTTTTTTTAGGGTTTAGTATTTGTTATTAAAAATATATTTTAAATTTTTTTTATAAATATATTGATTTTAAAGTGACAAAAATTTGTGAGTCTATAAAATCTTTTAAAAAATAGCAAATCCAAAAGATTTGAGGGACAAAATAACATTTTCCCAATAATCTCAAAATATACTACAGAGCGCCTTTTTTTTTTTTTTTTTTATAATAAACAACCCTAAAAGTAGTAAATATATTGAGACGGTTTGTTTCTCAACCTCTATATCTACAAAAAATCCTTGGCTCCCCTCATCTTCCTCTTCCCCCGAATCTAGTTCCATCTATCTCTCTCTCTCGTCCGGTGGCTTGTGACTATGGCAACGAATCAAGCAAGCCTTCTTCTACAGAAACAGCTTAAAGGTTTCTCTCTTTTTTTCTCTTTCTTGTTCGATCCGTCTAGGTTTTTTTTGTCCTTTTCGTTTTGGTTTGCTCTCGATTGGTTTGATTTCGAGTATTGAAGTGAATTTTGTTTCTGGGTTTGGCTAATTTGGTTGGTTTCTTTGCAGATCTGTGTAAGAAGCCGGTTGATGGTTTCTCAGCTGGGCTCGTTGATGAGAATGATGTTTTCCAATGGAGCGTCTCAATTATGGGTCCGCCTGATACTTTGTAGTAAGTTTTTCTTTCTTTCTAATCTCTTCTGTTTCTGTTGAAATTGTCTTGCTTGTTGAATTAGCTAGCCTATTCCTCTGTTCTGTATGTTATATAATAGCATAGTCTCTCAATCTAAGCCTCTTTAGTGAATTCGTGTGTTTCTTTTTGATTCTTTATAGTTCTTTCGTATGTTTCACATTGTGCATTGATTTGGTTGTTTCGTTTAGATCAAATTGTAGTTTCATGACATCTATCTTTGTTTTGCATTGGCTAAGCTGATTCATTTTGATTGTGCTAATTTGTTCCACTTATGTTATGTTTGATAGAGGATAACATAGATGACTTCTTTTCCTCGTCTATTCTTATAGATGTGAGCTTTAGCTTTACGCTTTTAGTGATGAATTGTTATGGTATCAAATTACACGGCATTGAAACTTTGTTTCTCTGATTGCAGTGAAGGTGGGTTTTTTAATGCAATAATGTCGTTTCCAGAGAATTATCCTCTTGAGCCACCAACTGTGCAGTTCACCTCAGAGATGTGGCATCCTAATGGTGAGTGATTGTTTATTCTGAAAATAACTCTCCCCATTTTTCTTGAGCTTTTTGATTTAAGACTTCTGATGTTTTGTTCTCTTTTGACTGCAGTTTATTCTGATGGAAAAGTTTGCATTTCTATTCTCCATCCTCCTGGTGACGATCCTAATGGATACGAGCTTGCCTCAGAACGTTGGACCCCTGTCCATACGGTATGTGTTTCATTCATCTTTTTTTCACCGTTTAGTTCAGTACACTGGTAATTTGTTAGCAGGGCTAAGTAATCTATGGGTTTGAATTTCTTGGGGTCTGCTTTATAACCTATCATTCTTCGAATACACCTAGAATTCTCTTGTGTCGAAAGGTTGCAGGAAGACTGGTTTGTTTGATATTTAGCGTACACTGCATTTGTGGCACTTATAAGTCAGGAATTAGGAATACTCTGGAGGATAGTGCAACATTAGATTGAACGTAAGAGTTCTTGAGTGGAATATGAATTACTTTCTGATTTCTCTGTCCTGTACCTCTTAATCGATAATCGATAGTCTTTTGAGCTTTCTCTATTAGATCATGAGAAAAGAAAACAGAGAAACATTGAAGCTAATGTTGGGTCTGTATGATGCAGGTAGAAAGCATTGTGTTGAGTATCATATCGATGCTCTCGGGTCCCAACGACGAGTCACCAGCGAATGTGGAAGCTGCAAAGGAATGGAGAGACAACAGAGCAGAGTTTAGGAAGAAAGTGAGTCGCTGTGTCAGAAGATCGCAAGAGATGCTATGAACATCTCTCCTCCGTTTTTTCGTGTTGTAGAAATTTCGATTCTAATCTTATGAGAGAGCGTAAGCAGAACCATCTTCAAGCAGCAGCAGATGAATCTGACTGTCAAAAGCTTCTCTTTCTTCGTTCTTTTTTTTTTTTTTTTTTTTTTGGTTTTGTTTTGGGTTGTCTTTTAAGGTTTGGAATATTGTGGTGGAATCAAATCCACTCCATATTTTAGGATTAATATTATTACGCTCGTTAATGGATTCGTTTTCATATTCCCTTTTCATTTTCATTTGATCTGGCTTCACTTTATTCTGGTTTTGGGTTACAAAATACTTACCTCGTCAGCATGATATTATCTCAAATTTAACTTAAGGTAATTCTGTTTAACTGCAAAAAGTCAGAAGTTGGAATATTTCAATGTTGTTATTATTCAGTTGATATGCTTATATTCTCTAGATTTTTGTTTTGCAATCCTCACATCCACATAAATGCATCATATACAATGGTTAACCGAATTTAACCAAAATTGAATACAACTTTCGTTATTGTTTGGCTTCAAAACACTGAGTGTAAAACCAAGATTTGTAGTTAATGGTTCCACTGTTGTAGCCGCGGTCATAAGAAATAAAACCCTAACTCGAACCACTCGATGTCCTTGAAGATTGCGGTCTAGCCCACGAGCTCATGCGTAATATAAGAGCATCGAAAATATTACATTTTAAAATAATTATGGTCATTTTCTCTCATCAACCATCAACTTATACATATTTCAGTTACATGACTTATTTTTTCTTCGAAGTTTATCACTTTTAAATCCGCAAAATCGTGGATCTCCAAAGCTAAAACCCCTAGACCGTTGACACAAAGGCGAATTATATTATCGTGAGTTTATACGGTAAGTAAACGAAAACAATAAAGAACCAACCAAAATATGTAAACATTTTAGTGTTGAATTTTGTTTTGGTTTTGTTGTTAATCGTTATTCTCGTGAAAAGGGGCGTAGGAGGGAGGAATGGCTCGAACTCGAACGTCATTTTCACACTTTGTTTAACCACTCCAGCATTAATTACACCCAAACAGTTCTGTTACAAAACATTTAAAGAGAGACAAAAACAAAAGTTTGGATTTATTGCCTTTTGTGTAACCTAATCCATTTTAAAATTATAATAATACAAATATTGCTTTCTTAATGATGAGTCAGAATTCAGAAATGTCCAGTGTAGTAATATATGAAAACCGGATTTCAATTTTTCAAAGTGCACTTTCTCGAGCTCACCCGTCTGACTACTACGTGAAAAAGCTCATTTGCATTAATGTTTCGACCGTTTCATCGTTTATTATATTGTTTTAAATAAAAAAATTAGTAAATACTATTTCAGAAAAAAATCATTAAATACCAAAAAGCATAAAATTGAATTGTCATTTTGAAAATTATATATATGAATAGTAAGTGTTACGATCAAACCGGTTCGATTAAGTGAACTAGACTATGATTGGTAAGCCTCAAAAACGTATAATGGTGAAATATTTATGCAAAATATAAGAAGAATACATCGACCAAATGATCTATGATTAAGCTGGTTCGATTTCTTCGCGTAAGTTTTGATTGATAAGTCGTGTAATCTACAATATATTAAAAAGGCTTTCAATTTATTATTATTTAAACTCATTCCATTAGAAAATATATGTAAATTATATTATTTGTCTAGATATATGTAAACAAAAAAACCTATTACATATATTTTATTGAGTTCTTATAATTTTATCCATCTATACCGAAATACAAATCAAAGGCTACTTGATTAAATAATATATAAATTATTTTTGTCAATTTTTAGAAAGATGTTAAAAGAAAAAAATAATAAATTATCTTTTATATATTTTCATTCTAAATTCCACAAAGATAATCTTCATTTTTCCACAGCTAAACTCCAAAAATAAATCAATTACGGAATATTACTTAATTTTTCCTCACACGTCACACCGGTATGACCCATTGGTAACCAACCAAACCACGAGCTTAAACCAAAACATTCCAAAAAATCGACATTAAACCAGTCCGGTTATCAATCAAACTATCTCTTCTCTCTTTACCTTTCTCTTTTTTTGCATCACTTTCCCTCTCATTCTTCTTTCTTATCTCTCTCTCTCTCTCTCTCTCTCTCTCTCTCTCTCTCTCTCTCTCCTTCAATTGCCTCGTGACTGAAACCAAAGCACTTTAAATCCGCCGCACTTCTCATGATTCTTCTTCTTCTTCTTCTTCTACTTCATCATCACCATTAACTGTATAATCTATCTCCTCCGATCTTCTTCTCCGCCATGCGCTCGCCGCATGCTTTCCGTAACGGCGAATCTCCGACTTCGCGGGACCGTACTCACTTCCACTCAACCGTCACAGCTCAGAAACTCCGCCGATTCAACTCTTTAATCCTCCTCCTCCGTCTCGCCTCTTTCTCCTTCTCTCTCGCCTCCGCCGTCTTTATGCTCACCAATTCCCGCGGCTCCGGTTCTCCTCAC
Source organism: Turritis glabra (assembly GCA_900406565.1). Lineage (NCBI taxonomy): Eukaryota > Viridiplantae > Streptophyta > Magnoliopsida > Brassicales > Brassicaceae > Turritis > Turritis glabra. Next base: position 1,103,422 of record OVBN01000181.1, on the reverse strand, counting down.
TGGTACGATTTCGACGCTTTCAGGTTCGATTCTCTCTCTCCCTTCTTCGTCTCTCAATTTCAAAATCATAAGCGAATCTGGAAATTTTTGGAATTAAGATCAGAATCGGGCGTTTCTTTTTGATTAATTTGCAGATTCGTGTTTGTGGCAAACGCGGTCGTGGCGTTATATTCGGTGTTTGAAATGGGAACTTGCGTTTGGGAATTCTCAAGAGAAACCACCTTATGGCCTGAAGCTTTCCAAGTCTGGTTCGATTTTGGGCATGACCAGGTTCTTTTCAATTCTACTCTATTTTTTTGAAGCTTTAAATTTCCATAAGCACACCATAGAGTAGTTTTATTAAAAGTAAACATTTTTCAATGATTACTACTAATTTTCTAATCGAGTTAATTATTTTATTGTTAAGTTGATGATCTTTAATTAAGCAATAATTAAATAATTAAACCACAAACTCATTGCAATGTTTTCAAAATTTGGTATCGGCAGGTGTTCTCGTACCTATTGCTATCGGCAGGATCGGCGGCAGCAGCATTGGCTAGAACGATGAGGGGAGGTGACACGTGTACGGCTAACAAAGCCTTTTGTTTGCAGTCAGATGTAGCCATTGGTCTAGGCTTTGCTGCTTTTCTCTTCCTAGCTTTCTCTTCTTGCTTCTCTGGTTTTCGAGTCGCTTGTTTCCTTATTACAGGCTCTCGTTTTCACCTTTACTGATTCTTAATAAATAACAAGAGTCTGTTTGTTACATTTGTTTAAGGAGTTGATTCATGTGTTAAAAAAACTTTACCATAAAGAAGACAAAATATTGAATCAAAACTACATGAAGAGCTTCTCAAGTTTACATAACAAAACCATAAAAAAAAATTTACAGTATTTTTATAGAACTGAATAGATCAGAGGAACACTTTTATCAAGATTGTGTGGAATTGGCTCAAGCTTCTGCTACAGTCGGAGTTTGCTCTACCTTGACCTTGGCTTTTCCGGTTTTCTTACCAACCTTTGGCTTCTTCTCCTCTTCTTCTTTCTCTGGATTCAGCTCGATCCTTGCAAAAACGGGACTCGCTTGCTCCATTACTTTTCCGCCCTTTAGCCCTCCCCATTTGGTGTCATTCTATCGAAATGAAACCATTGAATCAAACCGAAATTCATGAAACTCAAATCAGGTGATGGAAATGATTTCTTACCCAGGTTATGCTATTGAATTGATCAACTGAATAGCCAAGCTGTGAATATATCCTCAGGCTTAAGCAAGGCGCAATGGGGGATAGCGCAACCGCTATAATTCTCATTACCTCCAGTATAATCACCAGGTCCTGTAATTATAGGCAGAAAACCGTCACTAACCTGATATTCTCTAACCATCAAATTGGTAACAAATCCTTTTTTTTTTTGTATGAAGTATAGTACAATCAAGGAAAGCAGATAAGACCTTGGCTGCAGCTTCAGCTGAGACACCACCTTGTTTGAACAAGAACCAAGGTGCTCGTTGATCCATGTAGGTATTTCCCGCGTTTCCAATCTCTAATACAGCTTCACACGCCGATGATAGTGACAGATTTTCATAGTTTGTCCTAGCCTTTTCAACCTTTTAAGAGAGAATGGTACAATTTGAGAAGAAGGATTGACCTAACGAAGCCATTAGAGACGAAAAATGCATAGAGAAGTCAAAGATTTCATTTTTGAACTTTACCAGCTTCGCCACTGTGTCTTTCAAAGGAACTCCTTCAGCTGCAATAGTCGAGTCTACCACTAAAGTGGACTCACAGTTCTTCTTAAGAAGACCAAGAGTACGGTTAAGGAGATTTCCTGAAGAGAAATACATTATTGAACATTTTTCAGAAACTAATTCCGTACTAAATAACCAAAAGACTGAAAAACTACTCAAGACTGAGTTTTAGTAGAGTTAAAAAAAACCTATTGTGTTGGCGAGATGTGCATTGACACTTTTTATAAAGCGGTCTTCTGAATAGTCCCCATCATTTCCAAATTCCACCTCTCGAAGGAAAAAGTACCTGACGGCATCTGGCCCAAATTTCTGAACTAACTCAAAAGGTTCTAGAGTATTTCCCAACGATTTTCCCATTTTCATCCCATCCTATAAATTAATAACCATGGGGATATCAGAAAAGAATAATCTAATATTCCTCTCAAAGGTAAGCATGTGTGAAGGAAGTTGGTAAGAACAAAAACTCCAACACTGAATAGGGAATATGCAGCATCAAGGTTTTTTTTGGTTATATACCTTTGTCAGAAACCCATGGCCAAACACCATCTTTGGAAGGTTCAGACCAGCAGACATTAGCATGGCAGGCCAGTAGACGGCGTGAAATCGTAGAATATCCTGCAGAAAAATGGCACTATCAATTAGAAAGATATAAAGTCATGAATTTGGTAACACGTGTGAAGAAGGTTGTACTTCTGGCCGCCATCCAGAAAAGATATAAGCAAGAAGCAAACAGTTCTCTTCTAATCATTTAACTATACTATTTCATTACATTTTACTGAACCAAAAAAATACGAAGAACCAACAATTACATTTAGATCATGGGATTGATATTCTTTCCAGCAAATCCCAGTTAGAAACACATATTGAAGGTGAGTCAGATTGATATCACAAGAGTCCATAATGTGTCTAAGCTAACCTTTCCGATCAAATGCAATGAAGCAGGCCAGCCTAATGAAACAGCAGTTTCTAGATTTTGTTGCTCATTGTCCTCTGTTAGTGCTGATATGTAACTGTAATAAAAGAGGAAAGAATTGACATTAAAATTAAATCTCACAGTTTGATACAAAAGCTATAAGTTATAACACATCAGTGCGTGGGGACATAACGAAGAATCAAGCAGTAACCATATATACTTCTCGAGGACAAAAGAAAGGATATATACCCCAGTAGAGCGTCAAACCAAACATATATGGTTTGTTTATCGTCGTCAGGAACAGGAATTCCCCAGTCTACTAATGCTCGAGAAATGGAAAAATCCCTTAAGCCACCCTTTATCCAACTTTGAACCTATAAAAGAAAAATATTATAGTAGAATGAGCTATACTAAAAAAAAAATCTGTTCTATTCTGAATAATCTGTATCACTAAAAGTCCACAAGCACTACCTGAATGCTACAAGGAAGAGAACTTGAAGATTCTGTATCTCACCTCATTTAGACGATACGAAGGCTGAACAAAACGAGGATTTTGGGACAAAATTTCTTCAAGTGGTTTTTGATATTTCGATAAAGCAAAGAAGTAGTTATCTTCTTTCCTTGCAACACATGGCGCTTGGTGGACAGGGCAACAATCGTTTTCAAGCAGCTCTTTCTCATCCTACAGAATGCGAAAACAAAACAAACCTATAAAACTTGTGCCACACACAGACAAGAAAGTATATATATCTTTCCTCATTTCAAAATCAAACCTTATATTCCTCGCAGTTAACACAGTAAAGTCCTTCATAATCAGCTCTGTATATATCACCGTTTGCGAAAACTCGAGCGTAGAACTCTTTTACGATTGCTTCATGCTTAGGATCAGTAGTTCTGATGAATTTGTCATAAGCTATATCGAGATCTTTCCAAAGAGTTCTATAAGATTGAGAAATAAGATCACAATGCTCAGCAGGAGTGCGTCCATTAGCAGCTGCAGAGGTAGCTATCTTCTCACCATGCTCATCTGTTCCTGTGATAAAGATAACCTTCTTCCCAAGCAGCCTCTACACAAATAACAACAACCACAAAATTAATCCTTCGATTTCTTAAAAATTGAAACTTTAAGTCAGAGACTGATTGATAAACACACCTGGAAACGAGCAATTGAATCGGCGGCGATAGTGGTGTAAGCACTACCCATGTGAGGAGGGGCATTAACGTAATAAAGAGGAGTGGTGAGGACAAATGTCTCGGCTCCATCGACGCCATTTTCCTGGGAGCTGGAAGTGCAGTAGAGAGCTCTCTTCCCGGAAGAAGAATGGGAATAATAAGGAAGCTTTTTGGAAAATCTGAAGCTGTTTCTACAAGAGAATGGTTTGGTATTGAGGGGAGTGTTAAAAGGGTTTAACAAAGAGAGGGCGTTATGAAGCGAAGTGTTCAACCTCGCCGCCATTGATATTGAATAAGACCTTCACCGGAGAAGAAGCTGAGAGGAAGGAAATGGCAAATTTGGAGCGCAATTTAGGTCATGGTTCGGTTTTATCGGTAAGCGAGGACGAGACACTAAACCATTGTCCGGTTAAATTTAAATTTCAGTGTATACCAAACAAACCGAATCTATAGAAAAGAGACAGAACCGGTTTGAATAAAATCAGAACCGATATCCTAATGAATTGTTTTAGCCGATTAGCTTTTCTTGGGAAGATGATTAAGATTGGGTATGAGCCTGATTTAGTCACTCTTAGCTCGTTGCTCAACGGGTTCTTCAACAGTCATTATACTCAACATCCCCGCTGGTATGAATTATGTGATTTGTTCAGCATGTACAAGATTAGTGATGTTAATATAGATAAGCCCACTCTATTTAAACCCACCCCATTTAAATTCTACCATATTTAACTTTAAACTCATATAAACTCATTTAACCCCGCCCATTTAAATTCTCTTGACCCATTTAAACTCATTTAGACTCATATATTATTGTTTTGTTGTAAACATTTGACTAATTAATAATTAATTAATTAAATTTAATTGATAAATAATGATATAATTATACATATTATTTTGAAAAACATGATTTTGCGATTTTGGCACGAAACACGATATTGTGGAAAAAAAATATTTTTGGTGATAAAACACAAATTTAAGGTTTTGGCGGGAAACACAATTTTGCGGTTTTGGCGGGAAAATGCGGTTTTGTGGTTTTTGCGGAAAAACGCGGTTTTGTGATAATATTTTTTTGGGTGATAAAACGCACTTTTGCAATTTTGCCAGAAAATGTGGTTTTACGGTTTTTGCGGAAAAACATGATTTTGCGGTTTTGGTGAGAAAACGCGGTTTTGTGAGAATATTTTTTTGGTGAAAAAATGCAATTTGCAGTTTTGGCGGGAACACGATTTTGCGGTTTTGGCCGGAAAACACGGTTTTGCGGTTTTGGCGGAAAAACGCGGTTCTGTGAGAATATATTTTGGATAAAACACACTTTTGTTGTTTTGGCGGAAAAACACAATTTTGCGGTTTTGGCGAAAAAACACGGTTTTGCGGTTTTGGCGGAAAAACGCAGTTTTGTGAGAATATTTTTTTTGCTGATAAAACGCAATTTTGCAGTTTTGCCGGAAAAATGTGGCTTTACGGTTTTGGCTAAAAAATACGGTTTTGCGGTTTGCCAAAAAAAACACGATTTTGAAGAAAATATTTTGTGGTGGTAAAAAACCTGATTTTACGGTTTTAGTAGGAAACACGCAGTTTTGGCGGGATTATCTATATTAAATATTTAATAATATTTTCTATTTTTTTGTTATTATGGTTTAAATGGGTACCCATTTATTTGTGTTAAAACTCATTTAATAAATGAGCCTAATTAGGTACCCCATTTAGTTTTTTTTCAAAAATGGGTTTAAATGAGCTTATTTTCATAAGGCATACCCATTTAATAAATGGGGGGTCTATACCCAAATTAACATCACTATACATGATCGATGAAGCCAATCAGAGACACATGGTTTTGATTTTTCTGGACATAAGCACGACTATAAGATAAATGAACTTACAGTTCGTCGTAAGGACGACCTAATTCTTGATTTTCAATAGTATGAAAGTCTTCAAATCCCTTAATCGATTTTGACTATCTTATAATCTGTAGAAATCTCTGTTCAACATTTTCTCTCTAGAATAAAACTACATTTTTTACCTTGATATTTTGTTACCTTCTTTTCAATCCCTTTTTGACTATTTTCTTCACAAACGACATCATTTTCTTTTTGTTCTGTTTTTTCATGGCCGTCTCCACCTCTGTTTGTGTTAGTGGAGTCATATCCATCTTCTCTTTGCATTATAAGTCTTTTTTTTTCTAGGGTTGTTTCGAAATTTTTACAATTCTTGCATTGTGTCTAGCAAAGCCACAACAACCACAATGCATTATCAATTTTCTCTCTCTATTAATCTTCTTCAATGTAGGGGACTCATGCCATATTTTCTTCCTTTTTGATTCTGGTTTCCTTCCTTTCATGTTTATGATCATTTTTTTTTTACCAAATTAGAAGGTAACTTAATCACACTACGAGTTCTTTTACGAAAATTGCATATCATTGACTGGACATATTGACGTCACTATAAATCTTTTGATGTCAGGAATTATTGTAGTAGTTGGAGATACAATTTCCATGATTAAGATTCTTTTCTGCAATGACATGTAACACATGATCGCAAGAAAATCTACTCATATCCTTAAAAAATAATTTAATCTATCTTCCAAAACGAATTCGTTTTGGTTATATACTCAAACAAAAAAAATTGGAAGACGCAATGTTAGGTCGTTGCCACGGTGGTCTGTGACCATCTATATAAATAGTTGACTAACATTTGTCTAAGTCAACTTCGTTTTAGACTTTAATTTGTTCTATACCAAGCTCAGTGAAGGAGTTAAGAGGTTTTATGGGTCTTACTGGGTACTATAGGCATTTTGTTAAGGGTTATGCATTATTGCTAGGCTTTTAACTGAGTTGTTGAGGAAGAATAGTTTTGAATGGAGTTCGAGTGCTTAGTTGGCTTTTGAGGAATTGAAGAATGCAATGTCTTCTGCCCTAGTTTTAGCCTTGCCTAATTTCAGTAAGGTGTTTGTAGTATAAGCTGATGCATCAGGTTTTGGTTTATGAGCAGTTTTGATGCAGGATAAGAGGCATATTGCCTTCTTTTGCATGGGCTTGACTGCTAGAGAACAGCTCAAACCAGTGTATGAAAGAGAATTAATGGCCATTGTTTTGGCAATTCAGAAGTGGCAACATTATTTGTTGGGGCGTAAGTTTATAGCACACACTGATCTAAAGAATCTTAAGTTTTTGCTGGAACAAAGGGAGGTCACATTGAAGTATCAGAAGTGGATGATTAAGCTGTTGCCATATGATTTTGAGATTCTTTACAAGCCTGGGATTGACAACAAGCCGGCTGATGGTTGTCTAGAATATCTCATGCTTCAGTTTCTGTGTCATCTTTGGAGTTGTTTGCCTTAACAGTTCCTGCTGTTTTACAGTTGCAAGATATTTACAGAGAAATTGAAGAGGATGTGGAATTGCAAAAAGTGGTTTAAGCTGAGAATGTGCAGGAGTTGGCTCAAAGAGGTTATATAGTGAAGGAAGGGAAAAAAATTGTGGTACAAAAATAAGGTTGGTTTTACCACTTAAATTACATTTTGTACCACTGATTTTGGAGGTTTTTTCACACCAGTCAGTTGGGAGGACACTCTGGTGTTTTAAAGACGTAGAGAATTCAGTTGTCTTTCCATTGGCAAGATATGCTTAAATATATGCATAAATTTGTAGCAGAGTGTGAGATTTGTCTAACTCATAAGACTTCTACTTTGTCTCCTACGAGTTTGTTACAACCTCTGCCTCTTCTTACTGCCATTTGGGAAGACATCAATATGGATTTTGTAGAGGGATTACCTACTTCACAGGGTGTGAACTCTATTCTGATGGTTGTTGATCGGTTAAGTAAGTATGGACATTTTGTTGGGTTGAAGCATCCTTATTCTACAAATGATGTAGCTAGTAAGTTTGTTCATGTGATTGTCCGTCTACATAGGTTTCCTGCTTCTATTGTGTCTGACATGGACAAGATTGTTTTGAGTAACTTTTGGAAAGATGCTTTAAACTAGCTGGGACTAAACTAAAATATAGTACATCATTTCACCCACAGACGGATGGACAGACTGAGGTGTTCGTTGTTTGGTTACTTACTTAAGGTGTTTGCTTCAGCTCATCCACATACTTGGGCTAAGTTTCTTCCTTGGGCTGAGCTGTGGTACAATACCTCTTTTCATACATCACTGAAGACTACTCATTTCAAAGTGGTTTATGAGAGGGAACTTCATCCGTTGTTGCCATATGAGGCTCATTCTACTCAGAATTTTGAGCTAGAGAAGATGTTCGTGGACAGGGATTTAATGTTGGCAGAGGTAAAGGCTCATTTGCTTCATGCTCAGCAGTTGATGAAGAATAATGCTGATAAACATCGGAGAGATATTGAGTATGATGTGGATTCATGGGTTTATTTGAAATTTTGTCCTTATCGTCAACAATTGGTGGTTAAACAGAACTTAAATGAGTTGCAGAGACAATTTCTGCATTTTTTGCTTGAGGACAAGTTTGTTGTTAAAGAGGGGGGGGGGGGGGGGGTATTAATAAGCCTCATCGTGTGTATGTGAGGAAAAGAGGGACACGTGCGGAAGCAGAGGTTGGCACGTGCGCTAGCCGTTGGAAAAGATATTTGTGAGATGGAGAGAAGGAGCAACAAATATTTGTAACCAATTCATTTACAGTTTTATGCGTATAAATACTGAGCTCTCATTGTTTAGAGATTTTATGCAAATTGTATGATACATGTCTCATGCTTGAGATTATTGAGTGGTGTACTGGATAAGATGATGATCTACTGCTCTGCTTAGTATCGTGTAGTTTGTATTGATAAATAAGAGATTCACATTCAAATCTTAACATCATCTGATACTCTAAACTTCATGTTTCCTTTCACAAACCCCTCAAATGCATAGTCATGACTAAATTTAGCACAATGCTGGCATGGACGTTTCAGTTGTTCCAATTTACTGGGATTAATATACGGAGATAGATCTAGTAATGTGAGTATATTTATGTCAGTGTAGTTAATATCTAGCAGCCTCTTCTGGCAGCTATAATACCATGGAAGGTTTGACTTGGTCACTAGCATTGTGTTTTTATCACATCTTAACTTCTTGAAGCTTCTAAAAAGGTTTCCGATGCATCCATGAACCGTATCACCACGAAAAGTTTCCAACACAAACTCCAAAGGAACATTAAGGAATTGAAAAAGAAGATTCACAAAATCTTCACATCCTTCAAAGTATATAACCTTGTTGTCCTGCTTTCGAACAACTACATTAAAAGTTAAAAGGCCTGATTCTGTCGTGTTTCTATTTTTTTGCAAAACAAAAGAAGTTAGTGTCTTAGATAAGCCTGCTCATCTTTATATGCTTGCATCAAAACAATCTTGTTATTCTCTTTCTCAATCACAATTTTCAGACTAAACTTTGGTTTTTTTTGACATTCAGAGATATGTATAAGAAGAAGAGAAAAAGTTGAATCTATGAACTCTGTTTTGGTTCATATTATATAGTAATAACTATATTGACCATTGTGAAAAAATAGAATGAATAAGCCTCCACATTGATCAGTCAAAACAAGTTATGAAAATTGGTAAACCGAATTAAAAATTCACTTCGATTTGGTTATGTTTGTTTTTTCCGGTTCAATTAATGAAATTATACTTACGTATAATAAAAAAAAAAAAAAAAAACTAAGCCACAAATGAATAATGGGCCTCTTGTTAAAGCCCGTTTATAACGTTGTATTATTGTAAGTGGTTAAAATAGTCTCGAAGCCTCACAAGAAGCCCTAACAAGTTGTCGTCGGCTCCGTTTTTGCTTCCTCTTTCCCGCAGGGGTGTTCAGGTACGTTCTGGTTAGCTTAGAATGTTAAGGAACACACTGGATAATTCAACTTTCTTGTGCTTGAATTTTCGATTTACTTTTTTTGTGGATTTGTGTCTCAAGTCTGTTCTTAGATTTTGCTAGAATTATGAATAAATTGTTAAATTTTGTTCTTAGATAAAGAAAAGATTGGAGTCTTTTAAGACTCTGACTAAGTTACAGACTCTGATAAGTCATAAGTTGGTGCATCTATCGCTACCCAAATGTTGGAATTTCACAAAGAACTTGTAAAGCTTGTGAATATCCTTAAGTCTTTAGATTTTTAATGGTGATTGAAACAATTTGAGATTCTTCCAAAATATAGTAATGATAAGTTAATGCTTGTATTGGTTTTGCTATGTGGTTTTTTAAACTAGACTCCCATTTCCTGTGGCAACCAAGACACTGTCGATGACAACCATGGTAGCCGTAAGTCACAGTTTTTTAAATCCAGGACATGGTGTAAATTTAATATTCTTCTTTCCCTGTTTCATGACTGTTTTTTTTATTGCTGTAACAGAATGAAGCATTTACGGGAAATCCAAGACGCCAACTCGCAAAGCTCTTTAGTGTGTCTCTTAAATTAACGGTTCCTGATGTACCTGGTGTTGAACCCTTGGTGGAGCCTGGGAAATTTGGAGATTACCAATGGTTCTCCCTCTTTCCACTTAACCCTATGAAATTTTAAGTACCAATTAAGTTATTTTCTGTTTATGAGAATCTTTCATCACATTGTTGGCTGCAGTAACAATGCAATGGGACTATGGTCCATAATTAAAGGAAAGGGAACGCAGTTCAGGGGTCCTCCAGCTGTTGGACAGGTTGGTTGGTTTGGTCTTTAGAATTTCTTGTCTTTTCGTTTGATGTATGTTGTGAAGCAGATTCTTATCAGATTTGATATCTCTTCTAAGTCTTATTCTGTTTCCTTTTTCACCTAGGCCCTTATTAAGAGTCTCCCTACTTCTGAGATGGTGGAATCATGCTCTATAGCTGGTCCTGGATTTGTTAATGTTGTACTATCAGCTAAGTGGATAGCTAAGGTGCTCCTGTTGTATAGTCATTTTCTAGTCCTCGTATAGATAATTTTATGTTTGTCATAATTGTTTTCTAATCTATCTGCAGAGTATTGAAAATATGCTTATCGATGGAATTGACACATGGGCGCCTACTCTTTCGGTTAAGAGAGCTGTAGTTGATTTTTCCTCTCCCAACATTGCAAAAGAAATGCATGTTGGTCATCTAAGATCAACTATCATTGGTGACACGCTAGCTCGCATGCTCGAGTACTCAAAGGTTGAAGTTCTACGCCGAAACCATGTTGGTGACTGGGGAACACAGGTAGGCTGCTACTTTTCTTCCCTTCAAATGATTTCTTAACCTTGAAATCGAGTTTTTTATTAATTGTATTCCAAAAATATATCAAAGAAATAAAAGCAGTTTTTATTCTGCAGTTTGGCATGCTAATTGAGTACCTCTTTGAGAAATTTCCTGATACAGATAGTGTGACAGAGACAGCAATTGGAGGTCTTCAGGTCAGCTGCCTTGCATCATATGGCCTCTCAAGCTTTACAGTTCTTCTGATGTACCAAAATTGGCATAACATTCTTTATGTGAAGAACCAAAGCAATTTAGTTTCTAACTTTAGATGTCCTCTGATAGGTGTTTTACAAGGAATCAAAATTGAAATTTGATTTGGATCCGGAGTTTAAGGAAAAAGCACAACAGGCTGTGGTCCGTCTACAGGTGAATAACAATTTTTCTATTCTGAATCACTGGTGCATTCTTCTGTTTCAGTGTCTCAATATGCAGCTACCTTTGGTTGCCTAAATCACTCACTTGTCTATTTTTGTTTTCTTTGTTTCTTCGGTATAGGGTGGAGATCCTATTTACCGCAAGGCTTGGGCTAAGATTTGCGAAATCAGCCGAAACGAGTTTGCCAAGGTTTACAATCGCCTTCGAATCGAGCTTGAAGAAAAGGTAAAGGAATAGTTGGGACCTATACTAAATTATTTGAGACAGAATGGGAAAGAGAGATACATGGATGGGTAATGGAAACTACACTGATTCATGACAGGGAGAAAGCTTTTACAACCCTTATATTGCTAACGTAATTGAGGAATTGAGCAGCAAGGGGTTAGTTGAAGAAAGTGAAGGTGCTCGTGTGATATTCATCGAAGGCTTTAACATCCCACTCATGGTTGTAAAGAGTGACGGTGGTTTTAACTATGCCTCAACAGATCTGACTGCTCTTTGGTGCGTTATCTTTATGTTAATTATTTTATAAAATCCGGATTTTAGTAGCAATCTTTGGAAAATACATCTCATATATTTTGACTTCTGTGTCTGTGTGGCTTGATTTGAACTTCTATATTGTTCTCTGCTGGTGCTAAAATCTTCCTGGCCCAGGTATCGGCTTAATGAAGAGAAGGCTGAGTGGATTATATATGTGACCGATGTTGGCCAGCAGCAGCACTTTAATATGTTTTTCAAAGTAGGTTTGATGATATTTTATTGTTTTCACGTCTTGTGAAATGTTGTCTTGATTGTAACTGTCAGTCGTAACTGTAGTTATCCTGTAACTATGAATCAGGCTGCCAGAAAAGCAGGTTGGCTTCCAGACAATGATCAAACTTACCCTAGGGTTAGCCATGTTGGTTTTGGTCTTGTCCTTGGAGAAGATAACAAGCGATTTAGAACTCGGTCGACAAAGGTAGTCCGCCTAGTTGATTTGCTAGATGAGGCCAAGACTCGCAGTAAAGCTGCCCTTATTGAGCATGGTATCCAAGCGCTCTCTAAATTGCTGAACTATTCATTTGTTCAGTTATTATTTGGTCTTATTCGTCCCTTATATGTTGTTTCGCTGTTTAGGCAAGGATAAAGAATGGACACTCGAGGAGCTGGACCAAACAGCTGAGGCAGTTGGATACGGTGCGCTAAAGTAAGTGTTCATCTCTATTCTACTGCTGATGATAGTGAATACTATATAGTATCTTCTGGTTTCCAATGACTTTTGTTACCAAGGCTGCACAAATGTGATAAATGACTTGTGGTTTTGTTTAATTTTCTTTCAAGGTATGCTGACCTGAAGACCAACAGATCGACAGGTTATACTTTCAGCTTTGATCAAATTCTTAGTGACAAGGTGCTGGAATTTTTGGAGCTAGTCTACATATTTGCATTATGGAGTCATCTACACATGCTTATTGAATATTTTGTATCATATTTCATGAGCAGGGAGATACAGCCGTTTACCTTCTTTACGCCCATGCTCGGATCTGCTCAATCATCAAAAAGTCTGGCAAAGACATAGATGAGCTAAAAAAGGTATTTTAGCAGCATGAACTCAAACACCTACAAAGTCTGTGTAATGCGCTGTAATTCTTACGTTTCAACACTTATTTTATCGCAGACAGGAAAGATAGCATTGGATCATGCAGCCGAACGGGCACTGGGGCTTCACCTGCTTCAATTTGCTGAGGTAAAACACCTGCTCATTAGACTGTACTTTCATATTCAGACTTCTTTTTCTTGATAACAAGATGTGTGAACGATTTGCAGACGGTTGAGGAAGCGTGCACCACATTGTTACCGAATGTGCTGTGCAAGTACCTTTACTACTTATCCGAAGAGTTCACCAAATTCTACTCCAGTTGTCAGGTGAGCTTTTCCAGAATTCTACTTTTTCTATTTAAGCCTAGTAGACTGTAGAATCAAACCCACCATTGTGTTCATCCTTCTCTTGAACTTTTTTTACAGGTGAATGGTTCAGCAGAGGAGACTAGCCGTCTCCTACTTTGTGAAGCAACGGCCATAGTCATGCGGAAATGCTTCCACCTTCTTGGCATCACCCCTGTTTACAAGCTTTGAGACATCACATCACTATGAAACTACCCAAAGGCAAAAGGGAGTTTTCTGTTTCTACTAATTTTTACCTATGCACAGCTAGTGATAAAGTCTTTCTTCTGCCCTTGGATTCTCATTCAGCGTTTTGTAAAACCGTAACCCAGCAGGTTCTGTCTCTTGTACTGAACTAATCCCGAAATGATTCTTTTATTTTTTTTATTAATTATTCGTATTCCTAACTTATTACTCTGTTTATTTAAAATCTAAGAGAAACTAGACACATGTCTTGTGATTTTAAATGCATGACCCTTTTTTTAGTCATGTATTTTGTTTGCATTTTCTCAAAGTTTAGGTGTAGCAGCTTTATTCAACATCTTGATGTTCCTTTCTAAGATCAGTTTTTGAATCTATGCTTTATTTTCAATTTAATTTTGTTTGTTTATGAGTTATAAAAAATATTGAATGCAACTTATACTAAAATGTCTTTTTTCTGGGACAAAATACTAAAATGTCTAAAAAGTAAAAACATATGTTTTCTTTGACTGATACTATCAAAATGTTTAAAATGTCTAAACAATTATTTTCTTTGACTGATACTATCAAAATGTTTAAAATGTCTAAACAATTAGAACATATGTTTACTTTGACTGATACTATCAAAATGTCTAAAAGCATATGTTTAACAAAACAAAACTCTAGTAGATGCTTGACTTGACGGTCCATTTCTTTGACTGATACTATCAATCATATAAGAATTAGAAAGCAAAATACTCGAGAGACTGACAAATTCAAAGCAACCTATGTCGATTCGTTTCTGTTGTTTTAAGGAGCTTGTTACCATTAGTATAGACATACTCACATACATCTGAATTTGAAGCGGCATCAAATTTCCGAGAAATTGAGTCAACGGCCTTCATTATCATATTACATCCAGGGGGTAAAATCCAAAATCAGAAACTAGAAAAGCTTATAAAACAAAGATAAGTTAAAAATTCAAAAACAAACATAATTTATTTTGACATGGCAACCATGAGAAGTTTGTCAATCTCTTCTTATTCCTCTTCTTCACTCTCTGACCATCATCAATACTCTCTTACTCCTCGTCCGATCCATCATCATCACCAGGAACCACTCTCACCTGGAAGAGAACCAGCACGATGATGCCTTCCAGACCCTCGATCTTGTAGATGGTGCGGTAGAAAGCTTTGTTACTACGATCCACCGTCTCAAACTTCTTGAGGATTTTGTCCCCAATTCGCTACAAAAAAAAAACAATAAAAAGATGTTAGAATTGGTTATATTTATGCTTAAAAACACTAATAAGAAATTTTTAAAAACTTACGCTAGTCGTTATATCTGCGGCATTATAATCCCACTGATGACTGTCCCAATGCCAAAATAAATTGGGCTTCATCCATCTCTGCCCTAAACAGACCTAGTGTATTCGGAGGAAAACGCATGTTTGGAGGAAGACACAGTGAAAAGCCATAGAGGTTGGTGTTCTCGGGTCTGATGATCCAAACCCCACGTGTGACAACTTCCTCATCCTTGAATTCCGCGGATTTCCTCAAAATTGCTCTTATGGCTGAAACATAAGAACAATTACCAAGATTGTTCTCAGGAACATTCTGTAAGTTGTGGTGGTTGGTGTTTAGGCCATCTGAGTTCACCATTTTTGAGAGAGAGAGAGAGGGCTATAGTTTTTTTTTTTTTTGTGTAAGGAAGTGAACTATGGGAGAGAGTTAAGTTGCATACTTGCATATAAATAGAAGAAGTCGAAGCACTGGTGATGTCATACATTGGCGTAAGATGGAATCGGACGGCTTATAGCCAATGTCGTGGAGAATTGGAGAAAGAATAAGAACCGTCGGATTATAAGCTAAAAATAGACGGGCGGGATCCTGCATGCATCACAACGTAATGGCAAGGGAACCTCCTTTCCCAAAATAGCAAAGATGGTGTCATCGCCCAGAGAAGGCACGTCTCTGTTTATTGAATGAGGTTAAGTTTTGCTTGGACTAGCCTCTCTTTTCTTTCTTTTTTTCACTACCACCCTCCAAAAATTGTAGTAAATTACTGTGGTCCTTATGCGTTAATAGGTTTTCACCACATTGCAAGAAAAAATTGATTCAAAAAATTTTTTTTTATTGATTTTTCATTCAAAAAAAAAAATCAATCAATTTTATATGTTATACACAGGAACAGATGAGCATGGTGAGAAGATAGCTACCTCTGCAGCTGCTAATGGACGCGATCCTGCTGAGCATTGTGATCTCATTTCTCAATCTTATAGAACTCTTTGGAAAGATCTCGATATAGCTTATGACAAATTCATCAGAACTACTGATCCTAAGCATGAAGCAATCGTAAAAGAGTTCTACGCTCGAGTTTTCGCAAACTCGAAGTAACCGATATCCGAACTGAACTGAACTGAATATTTTTTTCGGGTAGTTTTGGTAAAGATTTTTTAAAAACCGAAAAACCGAAAAAACTGAACTCGTAGCGAAGACGTAAATTGAATATTCGAATTAGAACTAAAATGATAATTATTCTTTTTCTTTAGTTAAAAAGAAAGGAAAAAAAAAAGAAAAGGAAATTGCAAAATTAAAGGAAAAATGAAAAAGATCTCCTCGAGAAATCCATAAATACTCTCTTCTCCGACGTTTAGGTTTTAGCAATCGTTTATTTTTGGTCTTCACTGGTAAAATTCCGCTGTCTGAGCCCTAATCTCTTGTTTCTCTCTCGTTTATTTGAGCAACCAAGACATTGTGGATGGAAGAACTGGCGACGGAAATTGCAGCCGTAAGTCTTAATTAGTTTTGTTTCAGTCCAAGATAAAATTTTAAGTCATGTGACAACAGGAGGGAGAATTCGGGGGAAATCTAAAACGGCAACTCAAGAAGCTCTTTCTTTTGGCTCTGGGAATACAACTTGAAGATGCTGCTGGGGTGGAGCTCTCGTTTGTTGCCTCCAAAGGTCCAAATCGAATATTTGGAGATTATCAATGGTGCTCCATCTTTTTTCGTTTTACTTTAATCGAAAAAATTTAATTTCCTTTCTGTTTGTTTAATTACTCAATACTGTTGTTGATGTAATGCACATGTTGTCGCCAAAACAATTCCGGTCCAAATTTGCTCAGATTATTGGACAGGTTTGTTTGTTGGGTCTTTTGTATGCTGTATGGTCGTGTAGTAGATTCTTATTGGATTTTGTTTTCTCTTGTTAACTCTTTATTTTGTATGCTGTATGGACAGTTTTTTTTTTTTTTTTTCTCACATAGCACCTTGTTTCAAATTTCCCTGCCTCTGAGATGGTGAAATCATGCTCTCTTACTGGATTTGGATTTATCAATGTTGAAATATCAGCTGAGTATATGGCCAAGGTACTCCTGTTGTGTATTTGCTCACTTGTACATATGGTCATATTTTACATAAAATTTATCTCCTATTTTATTATATCTATTCCCGCAGGGCATTGAGAATATGCTTATCAATGGAATTGACACATGGGCGCCTACTCTTCCGGTTAAGAGAGCGGTGGTTGATTTTTACTCTCCCAACATTGCAGAAGAAATGCATGTTGGTCATCTAAGATCACCTATCTCGGTGACATGACTGCTCGCTTGCTCGAGTACTCAAAGGTTGAAGTTCTACGCAGAAACCATGTTGGTGAGTGGGGAACAAACGTAGCTACTTTTCTGCTCTCCAACTGATTTCTTAATTGTCTGAGGCCCTAGCTCAACTAACATTTTCATCTAAATGGTCCATTCAAATGATCTATTTAGATGTTTCATCTAATTGTTATTTGTTTCATGATTATTCATTTGAATGATACATCTGAATGAACTTTTGTTTGTTTGGTTAATCTATATCTCCATCTAGATAATTTTAATAAAAATAACTAAAATGTCCATGTTTTAATTTAACAATATTTTTTAATTTTAACTATACTAATCTTCAATCTAAAGTATATTTACAACAAATAATGTTTAAATTATTATGCTTGACAATTACAAATTGATTTTTGTAGCATAAATTCAAAAAATGATATTCAAATATAATTTTACGGTTTTGGCGGAAAAATATAATTTTGTGATTTTTCGCGTGAAAACGAGATTTTATAGTTTGACGGAAAAACATAATTCATCGGTTATAATGGAAAAAATGTGTTCAGTTTTGACAAAAAACAGAACTTAGCGATTTTGACGGAAAAACGTGATTTTGCGGGGCTGGCGAAAAAACATGATTTTGCGGGTTTGGCGAAAAATACGATTTTGCCGGTTTGGTAGAAAAATATGATTTGACGAGAAAGTTCGATTTTGTGGTTTTGGCGGGAAAATATGATTTTGCGGTTTTGGCGAAAAAATATGATTTTGCGGTCTTAGCGGAAAAATATGATTTTGCGGTTTTGGCGGAAAAATATGATTTTGCGGTCTTGGAAGAAAAATATGATTTTTGCGGTTTTGGCGGAAAAATATGATTTTGCGGTCTTGGAGGAAAAATATGATTTTGCGGTTTTGGCGAAAAAATATTATTTTGCGGTTTTGGTAGAAAAATATGATTTTACGGTTTTACCGGAAAATATGATTTTACAGTTTTGACAGAAAAACATGATTTTCAATTTTGGCGGGAAACATATTTGTTTGGTTTTGACGGACAAAATATGATTTTTTGCAAGATAATAATAAAATTATTATTTAAAATTTTGTAGACAAATGGATTATTAGAATAATTAGGGTATATTTGCCTTTTGTTATTTTTGACTGAAACATGTCCATCCAAATGGTCAAATTAGATTCATCTGAATGATCAAACGAACATGGCCTTATTCTAATAAATTGCAACGTTTTTTCCTCCCTGCAGTTGGGCATGCTAATCGAGTACCTCTTTGAGGAATTTCCTGGTTCAGCTAGTGCCGTGGAGACAACAATTGACTATCTTCAGGTCAACTGCCTAACATCATATGGCCTCTCAGGCTTTACAATTCCTTTTATGTACCAATATTGCTTCATGTGAAAGTCCAAAGCTATTCAGTTTCTAACTGCAGATGTCAATCTGATAGTGTCTTTACATAAAATCAAAAGAGAAATTTGACGGGGATCAGGACTTTAGGAAAAAGGCACAACATGCTGTGGTCCGTCTGCAGGTATCCCGAATCACTATTGCGTGTTTTTATGTTTGGCAGTGTCTCAGTATGCAGCTGCTGCATTTAGCTGCAGGATCTTATTTACTCTCATGTCTCTATTTTTAATGTCTTTTTCTTTTTCTTTTTTTGCGTTTCTTCTGTGCAGAGTGGAGATCCTGTTTACGTCAAAGCTTGGGCTAAGATTTGTGAAATCAGCCGAACCGAGTCTACCAAGGTTATTCAGCACCTCCGAGTTGAGCTTGAAGAAAAGGTAAAGGAATAGCTGGACCTGTACTAGACTTTTTTAAGCAGGATGGAAGAGAGATACATGGATGGGTTACTAATGGAAAATACTTTGATTCATGACAGGGAGAAAGCTTTTACAAACCCTATATCTCTAACATGATTGAGGAATTGACTATCAAGGGGTTGGTCGAAGAAATTGATGGTGCTCGTGTTATATCCATCGAAGACTTGAAGACCCCACTTGTGCTTGTCAAGAGAGATGGTGGTTTCACCTATAGCACAACATATATGGCTGCACTTTGGTGGGTTAAATCAGTAGTCTATATATATATTATATATATCTACCTCATATTTTGACTTTTGGTGTCTGTACTTGCAATATGAACTTGCATATTATGCAAAAATCTGCATGGCTCAGGTATCGGCTTAATGTAGAGAAAGCTGAGTAGATTATCTATGTGACAGATGCTGGCCAGCATAAGCACTTTGATAAATTATTCAAAGTAGGTTTGATGAATATATTAATTTTATTTAAGATCTGACGACTTGTGACATGTTATGCCTTGATGGAGACTGTCAGTCGTGACTGTGGTTTTCCTATTACTCTGAATCAGGCTGCCAGAAAAGCAGGATGGCTTCCAACCAATGATACAACTTACCCTAGAGCTAGCCATGTTGGTTTTGGTGTAGTCCTTGGAAGAGATGGCCGACGGTACAGAAGTCTGTGTGCTGAAACATTTAGCCTAGTTCGTGTGCTAGATGTGGCCAAGACTTGCAGTAAAATTGCCCTTATAGAGCGTGATATATAACTTTGTGTCAGAAATGTTTTACATTTTTGGATTTGTTGAAATTTATTCGCTTGTTCAGTTATTATGTGGTCTAACTCATCCCTCACATGTTCCTCTCTGGTTAGGCAAGGACAAAGAATGGACACTCAAGGAGCTGGACGAAACAGCGGAGGCAGTTGGATACAGTGCGGTGAAGTAAGTATTATCTCTATTCTGCTGCTGGTGATAGTGAATTATACATCTAACTTGTGGTGTTGTTGAATTTTTGTTTCAAGGTTTGCTGACATGAAGATCAACAGATTGACAAGTTATACTTTCAGCTATGATCAAATGCTTTGTGACAAGGTACTGGAATTTGGCAGCTAGTCTACATATTTGCTTTATGCAGTCATCTGCACATGCTTATTGAATATTTAATCATATGTCATGAGCAGGGAAAACATCTGTTTACCTTCTTTTCACCCATGCTCGGATCTGCTCAATCATCAGAAAGTCTGGCAAAGACATAGATGAGCTGAAAATGGTATTGTAGCAGCATGAACTCGAATTACTTAATTCTTCTAATCATTGTTACTCTTTTGGTCTTCTGTTCGTCCTCTTGGCTGCACCTGAACCTTCCATTGTCATTTTTAAAGCTCTGTGTATTATATGATATAATAGGAAACGAGACACTAATTTTCTTGGATTTGTAAACTTGCTGATTTATACGTTTTTCATAACGTCAACACGTACCAAGTCTGTGTATTGTGCTGTAATTCATACGTTTCAGCACCTACTTTATTACAGGCAGGAAAGCTAGCATTGGATCATGCAGAGGAACAGGCACTGGGGCTTCACCTGCTTCGGTTTTCCGAGGTAAAACACATGCTGATTATATAGTGTTACTTTCATATTCGACTTATTTTTCTTAGTAACAATTGCAATCCATGTGTGCACAATTTGCAGACGGTTGAGGAAGCGTGCACCAAACTGTTACCGCACGTGCTGTGCGAGTACCTCTACGGCTTATCCAAACAGTACTCCAAATTCTACTCCAATTGTCAGATTAGCATGCCCAAAACTCCTGCTTTTATATTTAGCATAATCAACCCTCTACCATTATATATTCATCTTTCTCTTGAACTTTTAAAGGTCATTGGTTCAGCAGAGGAGACAAGCCGTCTCCTACTTTGTGAAGCAACGGCCGTAGTCATGCGGAAATGCTTCCACCTACTTGGAATCACCCCTGTTTATAAGCTTTGATAAAAGAATCAAAAGGCAAAAGCGTTTCTGTCCGTTTCGACCAATTTTTATTTATGCACAACTAGTGTGAAAAACATTCTTCATCCCTGGATTCCCTCATTCAGCGCTTTGTAAAAATGTAACCCTGAAGGTTGTTCTGTCTCATGCCACTGAACTGATCCCGAAAGGTTTTTAATTTCTTTTTTTTCTGTCTTATTACTATGTTAATTATATGCCAAAATCTAAGATATTCTAGACGCATGTTTCAACATTTAGATGTTTACCTTAATATATATTGTATTTGGATTTTGTTAGTTTGATGAATATTATTATCTAGCAATTCTTATCTACTCTTAACTATTTTTCATTGAACAAATAAAAGCATAATCCGTTTACTATGAATTCTGGTGTCGGATTTTTCACACGTAATTTGTACCCGGTATACTAGTCCGGAACCAGTATCTTCTATAAATATGACCATCGTCTTTAGAAAGAAGGGATCCACTTTTGAATTTAACCTAAGTTAACACATAAGCTTTATCTCTCTATTCTCTTTCTAGAATAAAGACTATTTTTTTCCCTTCATATTTTCGTCACCTTAGTTTCGATCCCTTTCCGACCATTCTTCTCACAAAAGACATCAGTATCTTTCTGTTCTGTTTTTTCACTAAACTGCTTACCAAATACAAAATCCATGCTGCAGCAATTCACTAACCATGGCGCGTCTCTCCGGATCAGTTACAAGGCATCTACTCACGAAATCTTTTGGCCTCCGGGTCCGTTACGAGGTTCACGAAATCTTTGTCCTCTTCACTGGACGAATATTTCTTCTTGCGCCCATACATCGTGAACATCCTTGGTAATGTCTTTCTATCTCATTGGACAACTCCGATTGCACCTCTGAGCCTTGACATGACCTCATATTCGTTTGTGCTCTTGGACTTAGAAGCACAACTCTTTCTGACATAGTATACATCATTACCAGCATGTGTGATAAGCTCCATGAGCTCCACGGTTACCACTTTTGGAGCATGCTTGAAAGTCTCCCTTACTGTCCCATGGCATATGTCCAAATATACTTTATCCTCCGAATTCTCTTCTGCTCCTAGTTTTACTCTTGCTAATGCCATTCGTTTCATCTCTTTCAAAAAGTCGGCATAGCTCTGAGTAGTAAGCAAACCAAGCACATCAAGAACTTCCTTTACTGCTTTCTCGACCTCAACCAGTGACACCACCATCGGCATCAGACGCTTCTTCCTCCATGTCTTGTGCTCGCTGATTACTTTGCTAACGAATCACATCATATATTCAAATGCCCCTTTGAATATATTGACAGTGTTCAAGTCATCTGACAAATGTTTTTATGGCTTTTTCATCCTGGTTATACTCTTCATCTTCTTCAGACATTGCCGCTAGAAGTGGCAGGAGGTCTTCAGTAAGACCTTGTATGTCTGAGTAAACAAAGATTACAGGGTTGGAAACATTGCAACTGTTTCTATTGAAGAGATGTAAAAGAAAAGGTATGGGCACTTCATCTGATAAACAAAAACTAGAGCATCCGACGACCTCTCTAACTGCGACACCGAATATTCCAGAGGAGATCGGTAGTGTGCACTCATCAAGAAGTGTCTCAGAGCCAGTGGATGGTACTTAGCCATGATCTACACAGATTCAAATCAAATATTCAACATCTGGCATGAGAAAATACACACCCAAAGAAGACCCAGTTTATGCTAATGGAACAAATAAGAAACATACTTCTCTAATCGTAAATAATTTGTCCAGTGATTTTCCCATCTTCACATTGTTGTTGGTGACATGCCCATAATGCAACCAGTAATTCACACCACTATCTTCACAAGCAGCACATGTCTGTGCGATCTCATTTTCATGGTGCGGGAATTTCTGATCTGCGCCACCACCATGAATGTCAAATCTGGGAGAATTTGATGTGCCATCCTGGTCTTCGTGGACCCCAAGGGCTCTCCCAACTTGGTTCACCAGGTTTTGCAGCCTGCATAATTTTCAGCATAAACTCCAACTGCTCTAGTTTGATGACTCAGATAAGAATTCAACAAAAAGATTTTAGTTGTCAAACCTTCCATAATGCAAAGTCAGCAGGATTGCGCTTCCTTGAGTCAACAGCAACACGCTCATCAGCTTGAGTATGATCCAGCCGTTGTCCAGATAATTGACCGTAACTGGGTGATTTATCCACTGAGAAGAACACATCACCACCCGCAGCATACCCACATCCGTTCTCAATGATCTGTAGCAAGGAAGCATATGGATCACAAACCTTACTGAGAGTTATAGCATGATCACTATACCACCATTCAACTTTTAACAAAGAATATTGCAGGAAACCAAATAAGAAGAAAGAAAGACAGCTTTTGTATCATCTTAATGATGTGCTCCATATGGTCACTGACACGAGACTGGTGGGTGGGAAGGAGGCACTGAAGAGCAGCCATATCTACAAGATACTCCTCGCAAAAGCGACTACTCAAAGCTAACGGGTTCTCCCCACACTTGTTAGCTCTTTCAATCACCTGCACAGGTTCAGTAATTAAATTTATAGAATGTTTTGAAACTAATCATATTAAGGGGAAAATGCTAAGAGAGTAGAACAATGTTTTCTGCAAGATAGGACTTGCATATACAGATTAAATCAGATTTTTAACACTGACGTGTGTGTATTCTTCTTCTCTTCTCCCGGAAAAAAGCTTCCACCAGCGGCTACTCCTAATCCCAAAAAGAATATTTTGACTCTTCAAAAAAAAAAAAAAAGCTCACTCTAGAGCTTCCGTACTGGCAATGGGGTTTTACTTTCCCTCTCTCTCTCTCACTCTCTATCTGAAGAAAAAAACTTATATATGTACATGGCTTGGGGATCAATCTCTGACGTCATAAATCATAATCTTCTGTTTGGAACTTCTGGGCCTTTTGCAAACTTTTGTTGGGCCTTTTACTAATCTGTCTTTTTGTGTTTGAGCCCTCTGTTTGACATGCCTAGTTTTTCTTTTTGTGCATAATAATCTACTAAATAAATGGGGTTAAGATAAAAGACGAAATTAGTTAGAGTCAAAATTAATATGATGCATATGTAAGAATCGGATACTACTGGCTGAGTCGAAGATAGATCATACCGTAGTTCATAAGACCAGCGTCACTTGCTTTAGGCAAGTAACTTAGACGGAGGATATAATATTGTTTTAAATACACTATAACGAAAAATATATAAAATTTCATCCAATCAATTTTTACCACGTGTGCATATGTATTCCAGTCGCTTACGCAAGAAGGCCACTTTGACCACCGAGAAAACTGGACTTGGACAAAAAGACAGTTTTTGGAACGGCGTTTCACACATGTAGGGGCAAAAATATATAAACATTTTTTTATAACTTGTTACTTTCACATTTGTTTGGAAAATATAGAGGAAATAGTAAAAGATTATTCACATTGTTGACTTGGCATTAATTTTTATAAAATTTGATATAGTTAAATTATAAAAACTTAATTGTTTTTATATATTTAGAAATATTGTCATGCCATGTGCCAAGTTATGGAGAGAACCCTTAATTATTATTTTTATAAATAGGATGATTACTTTCTTAGAAAAATAGGAACACATTTTTTTAGAAAAATAGAGGATTGCCCAAAAAAAACTACATTTTCCCCTAATAAGAAAAAACTAAACAATTACGACAAAACTTGAAAGAGCAAAACCGAACCCTCTTAACTTTTTCAAAACTTTCATGTTGAAAATTTTTGCACATTTTATTTAAACCTACAAACATATTTACCTGGTATAGAAACATTTTTTTACATCATGCACATATGCCAGCTACACACACGCTAATCCTAGTCATGATGAACTTACCGATCACAAACATATTTATCTAGTATAGAAACACTTTTTACATCACATGTACCTGCTGCACACACACGCTAATCCTAGTCATGATGAACTTACATCACATAACATGTACACGCTTTCCCTAGTCATAATGTATTAAATTTTAATTTTTTCTGTTAATATATAATTTATTGTATATTGTTGTTACCCATTAAGGTATGGAGATTGAATTGTAAGAAGACTCATTGTTTCTCTTCTATTTCCTTTTTTCGGATTAGACGACAATCGAAGGTTGTTGAGTTCCAACGACTATATTTGTTACGTTTCGAACGAAATTCAATAAACAAATTTACAGAAAATAATTACAAACCCTTGATAATAAGAGTTATAACGCTTGGGGTTAAGTAACTAGTGTATTTTCATTCTTTAAAAAATCTAATTAAATAAAGTAACATTTTTCTGGTAATATAAATGTGTGTCTATGATACTTTAACGGGCCTAATTTAATAGAGCCAGCCTTTTACTTTCACAAAATAGAGCCAGCCTCGGGTTTTTAACTCATTACTTTCACAAAATGTATCTTGTGCATTTGGCATCACAGCTCAGTTGAAGATGCAAATCCAAGGGTCTCGGGTATGAAAAATCTCACGAGTCATGTTATAGTGTCAGCTGAGTTGATCAGTAAAGGCATTCTATTACTTAAAATGTCGAGATTTTTCTAGGTACTTATTCTGGAATTGTGATGGAGGGAGTGGAACATAAGTACGCATTCTATTAGGCCTACGTTCTATTATTGTAGAAAATGGACTCAACCCATGTGTTGAAGCTTCTGTCTCTGTTTTATTCCATTTCAATTAGACATAGAAAAATGAAAATCAATGATACTTTTCTCCCTCAAGAGATTGCGCTGTATATTATGAACTAACAGTCTTTTAACAAGCAGAAGCTTGAACACATAATATAAATATCGATCACATATGCTTTAGCCATACCAAAAAGAAAAACGAATGCACCTAATTAAGTAAAGCCTAACGTGCCTTAGGGGCCACATCACTACTAAAGCTAAAGTTCATGTCAAGGGATCTTGTTACGCCTATACCTCCTGTCCTCTTGTTTTCGGATATTAGACACTCTTTTAGTTCATGAACTACATGAGACATGTCAGATCTTTCTAGGGAAGAAAGATTCACACATGTCACTGCTAGTTCAATAGCTTTCCATGCAGAACCATTGTCATGCATTTCTTGGAGTTTAGGATCCATAATATTGATAATGTCTCCTCTAGTAAGCATTAACTTTACCCACTCTGCTATATGATGCTTTTCGCGGGTTTGGTAGATCACCCGTTGGTTTGTGATAATTTCCAGTAGTACAATTCCAAAACTGTAGACGTCATTCCTCTCAGATAACCTATTTGTTTGAAAATATACCTGCAAGACAAATCAAAATAAATCTCATTTATATCAGATGAATGTGTTCTTTTTTATTAGTTTGCAAGGATGCATGCATGCTTACTCGGGATCAAGGTATCCAGGAGTGCCAGCGATAACTGTAGATACATGAGTTTCACTTCCAGCTGGGAAAGATCTAGAAAGCCCAAAATCCGCAAGTTTGGCTTGTGCTTGGTCGTCAAGTAGTATGTTAGAACTTTTAACATCTCTATGAACTATTAGTGGTTTGCAGCCGATGTGCAAGTATTCCAATCCTGTCCAACAACATGAAAGAAAATTAGATTCTATCCGAAGTTGGGAGCTTACAAAAATTTTAAACTCTTTGCAAACCTTGAGCAGCATCGACAGCTATTTTTAGTCTACTTGCCCAGCTCAGCACCAAGTTACCTATCAGCCAATGCAGTCCACAATAAATGCATATCATTCATAAAAGTTGAACAAACGACATTTCTATTTTTGTTCTATGTTTACCTGACAAATGTTTTTTCAAATCACCGTTACCCATGTATTCGTATACGAGTGCCAATTGGTCATGTTCATCACAATATCCAACAAGACTCACCAGATTAGTGTGGTGAACTCTTAAAAGGAGTTCGACCTGATCAAAACATGTACAATACTATAATCCATCAACCAGTTGTTTAAAAATTGATCATTAATTTATAAAACTATGGTGAAAATACCTCGGCCTTGAACTCTTTATAACCTTGAGTTGATGACGGAGAAAGCAACTTAACAGCTACTTCTTCTGTACCATTTATGTAACCATGGTAGACCATTCCAAAACCTCCTTGACCTAGTATCCTCTCAAGTTTATTTGTCATCGCAAGAACTTCAGAGTAAGTAAATCTTACTTTTTTTGTTAATATTGATGGTTTGCACTGTGACGCACCTGACTCGTAAACAACTAATTAAAAGTCATTACCAAATTCACGAAGATCTTGAAATATTATACTTCTAATGGTTTTGTTAGAAGTACCTTTACGAATTGATATTATTTTTCTTCTACAAACAAGACAAAGAGACAACAATGCTAGTACAACTGCCAATGAAGCGGTTGACGCGACTACCCGTAACAGAACACTCTTTTTCTTCGCTTTGCATGAACTGGAAGTACAAAGCTTTGGATTTCCTTGAACGCTATTGTAAACTAGGTGTAAGTGTAACATGTCATGAATAAAGACATGATTAACGAAAGAAAACTATACTTGATATAAGATCTTACTTCAATTCCAACCCTTGTTTTTCTTTATCAAGAAGAATTTGAGGGACTGAACCATTAAGATTGTTCCTGCTTAAGTTACTGTTGATATATGTACAAGAAAAGTAGAAAAAACTATACGTACATCAGCAAGACCAAGAGTTTGAATTGAAAATATACATTGCAGAGTCTAAGTAACTTACACAACTAACAAGGATTTCATGTTGGCTAGAAAATCGGGTATTTCTCCAGTCAGGTTGTTATCCGACAAGTCCCTATCATTTGTAGGAATTGAAATCATTTTATATTTTTAAATTATCCTCATAAAAGTATACACTGTTTTTTTGTATACATACAATTTTTGAAGCTGGGTTAGATTTTGTATCTCAGGCGATATGGCTCCAGTTAATCCACTTGAAGACAAGTCCCTGGTGATAAAGATTAGAAACACATGTAAAGTTTCAAAATATATAGGGACATGACGAAGTTTTAAAAAATAAAGTTAGCACATGAAATAAAGATCTTAAGTACAAATTAAAGAAAAGATTCTTGGAGGCGTGGACATGGTTGTGTGTTTGCATGCAAGACCATCCCACAAGAACTGTTGAGGAACACATGGATCTCCTTCCCAGTTGATTCTACCTATTCCATAGATTGCTTCTATTCTCTTGATAGCAGTAACTAATACCAATCCAAGATATATCATAGGAATTAACTTGTGAAACACCGTAAGACTTTAAACCAGATAACTCATATATTGTTGACATACCATCATTTACATTTGTAAAAGCCTCCATAGCATTTAGGAGGGGAGGAAGAGTTGAATTACGAGTTCTTATAAGCTGTAGTTGGCATATCCCACCTTTGCAATTAGCAGGTGATGTGTTGAATAATGTCCTTACTTGCAACTCCTTAGGACTATAAGTTCCATAAGTAACATTTCCACTTGCGACTATATCAAATTCCCTAGTTTCGTTTTTCCTTAAAGATTGGATTTCAGCAATATGAAGGTACACATAAACTTGGTTGTCGTTAGGTGTTTTTTTTTTTTTTTTTTTTTCTAAACTGTAAATATCATTAATAGAAATGAAAATAGTAGGCTTGTACAAGATACGAGCCTAAACATATTATCAACTTGGAAAAAAAGGGAAAAACAAGCAGATAATACAATGGGACTTTTTAGATGGTAAGATCATGAAATCCATAGGTGCATCAAGTGTTGAAAACGCTTCAGGGATCGTCTTGCGGAGATGATGTTTCGAATCTCCTTTTCCATAATCAAAAAGATTTTAGATGGCTGTAGTGATTGCTGATTATGGATAAGGTTGTTATGCTGCTTCCAAATGTTGTATATGGCTGCTTGAGCTACTATCTTTCTCAGGAGAGAAGGGGCGGACTTAGAGGTAGATCTTACCCAAGAGAGGAGCTCAGCCCAGGTGAGTGGCGTAGTCCGATTTGGGTCAATACGCAAGAAGACTAGTTTCCAAATAACTTGAGAGAAGCTACAAGCAAGAAGAAGATGGTCTCTTGATTCTACCTCTAGTGCGAAGAAGCTACACGCCAAAGAAGTGATGAGACCCCAATCATACATTCTCTTCTTTGTGGGAAGTCTGTTTAACATAGAGATCCACATGTTAAAAGCATGCTTGGGAACATTGCCCTTGAACCAAACCAGATTATGCCAATCTACTTGCTCCTTCCTTGGCCGTAGAACGTTCCAAGTTGCTGCAGCAGAAAAATCTGGACATTTGACATTATCAATAACCCACTCATACCTATCTTCAGCGTCTGAGCTGCTTGGAACAGTACATGTGGTTAGGAAGGCATGTAGATTCACTGCTTCTTCAGATCTTGGCGAGGGCAGAATCCAACCTGAGGGGGAGCAAGCTTCTTTTACCTTGGCGTTAAGGGGCAGTCGTAGTTGAGAAGGACCAGCTGTTCCTAGACGCTTTATGAGAGGACCTAGAGGAGTCCAAGAATCAAACCAGAAGCTTGCTTTATGTCCATTACCGATAGATACTTTAACAAACTGCTCTGCAACTGTCCTTAGCCTCAGCAATGCTTTCCAAGTCCATGAGTCACTTGGCGATTCATTGATTTCCCACAGGCTTCTGTTTTTAATGTTAGGTGTTTCTTCAAGCCAAGAAATGGTCCACGGAGAACTAGCATTTGTAGGCGTCGTTGCACATCTTACCACATCTTTTGGTATGTCATAGTCCTCGGGAGTGTTGACCGAGAGACCTGTAGTTATCACTGTCCATTCCGGCAGCGAGAATGGACTCCAGAGACGATCATGGACATCATTTGGGTACCTAGGGAAATTTGTTATTATTGTTAGCTAAATATATATATAACCGAACGGTTTCCATATAAACTAAAGTTAGCCAAGATTGACTTACCGAAAAGTGTCATCTGAACCGGTAAAGTAAACACGAAACAAATTCTTCAACGAACCAGAGCTGGCAATATAAGTACCATTTCTCAATGGTCGTAGCTATAAAACTGATATTAGTGGTGTAGTATCCCCGGTCTTAACAAGACAAACTTGTAAAGAAGTTGACTTTGGTATGTGAATGATTTCAACTCTTGTACCATTTACTCTTTTTTGCAAATCCATTGTGGTCCATTTATTAGGACCAAGATATAGGTCGAATTTGGGGTGTATATTTAGACCGTCATAGTTTCCATAATTAAACATAGCTGCGATCAGATAGTTCGTGCCTTGTACTACCTTAAGAGTATAGCAATTCCGTAATCCATCTGGAAAATATCTCAAAACCGTGTATGGCTTTACATACTTTGTCCGGGAACATATTGGATCCTCCCGATTTTTCCGGTTTTGATGAAATCGGCATCGGATCTGAATGTTAACTTCGTTAACGGTTCGGCATATGGAGGTTCATCGGCTTGTAAGCCACAATCTAAACTGATGAATCCTAGTAAGACATGAAGAAAAAAAAGATTGGTTTGCAATACTAATCAAACTCATGTTTGCTGACAAAACTTAAAAGAAATAAATCCAAAACCAAACAAAAGCTGAACCTTGTTGATCTTGAGCTTGAACAAGATTGTAAATAGCAAAACTCAAAATCATCAAATCCAGTAGAACTCCATGAAGAGTCTCCATTTTTCTTCTAGAGTCAAACAAAAACAAGTACGATCACCACCAACTACCAAAATTCCCCACTTCCCTATAAGGCTATAATATAGAGTTCCTCCAGTCAACGTAAGAAATAGTTAGTTTAAAGTTTAGAAAATGTATGTAGTCTCTCATATTTAAATTCAAAATTATGATATGAAAATATGTAGAAGTATTTTCCAAAATCCTATAAGATTAGGTGTAGTTTACAAATATATTGAATACATGATTCCACAAAAACATCGATTGTGTCACAAATCGTTGTCCCTTAAATTTTTTATCAAAAAAAAAAAAAAATGTGTTGCACTTAGAACATCTCCAATGGAGAGTTGTTAGAGGATATCTGATAAATAAAATAATAAAATAGATTAAAAAAAGATGAGAGAGGAGAAGAACCGTCTCTCAAACGAGAGACGCATATAGGATTTTCTACCTGTTGTCTACTAAGGCTCCGAATGGTAACATGCAGAACAACTGCGGGAAAAGTGCGATGCGGTTCTAATAGTAAGAAAAATATATACATACATATATATATGCAGATATTTTGTTACTATTTATTACTATTGGAACCGCACCGCACCGTGCGGTTCGTCACCATTCGACACCTTAGTTGTTATTGTGTGATTGGTTTAACTTTATTTTTTTACTGAAATTTAATTTTTTTTAAAAAAATTATATTAAAATAACAATATTATATTGTTGAGATATTCAAAATGGATATGTGAAGGATGGATGTGCTCTTAGAACTAGTTTCCAAAATAAATGATAGTCCGACCCAACACGAAACTAAAATTGTAGTCACCGAGGTATTATTGCATCCAAACTTTAAAATCGGAGGATACTGGGTCGACGATTAGGTAATAGTAGTGTCTCGGTTACTGGGTCGACGATTAGGTAATAGTAGTGTCAAGCTGACAAGCTTTAGGCAAAGTAACTAGATGACGTTGATATATTTGGGTTATATATATAACAAAATAGACAAAAGTTCATCGAATGAAAGTTTAACACGTGGACATACATGTTTCATCGCTTACGAAGAACGCCACTTTGACCACCGAGAAAACTGGACTCGAACATCAATAAAAGCGTTTCACGCTGGTAGGGGCAAAAATAAATACTCTCTCTATTTCATTTTAAATGGTATTTAAAATTTTTAGACACATATTAAGAAACTATATATTTAACCAATGACAAAACACTATGCAGAATATAAATAAGAAAAATATATATATATATATATATATATTTTTTGCATAAAATAATAAAAACAATACTTAATTTGAAAAAAAAAATTAAAACACCATTTACAATAAAACAGATGGTGTAAACATTTTAATAATTTTGGAGGTGTATTGGAATTAGAATTTTAGAAGATTTTGTTTTTTTTTTAATTATCTGTTATTCAACTTGTGATTCTCAAATCTCTTCCTAAATCTCATGTTATTGAACTTGAATTTTATGTGAAATCATTCAAAATAACTTAGAATCTCTTGTTATTCAATCAAAGATTTATAAAAAATCATATCAAATCCAATGTTATTCAAACTTAACAAAGAAAATTCAAAAGAATAATGAAATCTGATTTTAGGAGATTTTAGACAAATTTTTTGTTGAAAAATATGAATGTAAAAACTCTAGATGTGGTATTTGGAAGGATCTCAGTGAAAAAATTACAAAATAAGTACAAAAAAATTATCATCGTCCTCTTATCGTCTTTTGTTCTTAATTATCGGAAAAAGAGAGTTTTACGCTCTGACTCAATAGATTATGTATTAATGGATCAAGATTGAAATTTGTTTGTGATAAAACCTTAATCGAATCAGTACAAGAATTCAATTTCGGATTGAACCCAAATTACGATTCTCCATTTAATTGTGTATTCCATTAAAAAGCTTTCGGTCTCCATTCTTCACTGGCAAAATTTCTAGTAAGGTAATGAAGATGTTGCAAATCAAGGTTTCAATAAATAAATCTGAGGAGGTAAAATCTGAAAAAGGTCTATGTTCAAATTTTATTCATGTCTCTATTCTTTTTCTTCCAAATTTATTTTTTTCTCTTATGAAAAAAATAGAACATTCATGCATTGAATATCACCTTGTACAAATCCAGCGTCATGAACTGATTGAAGGCCTTGAAGTAACAGACGCGTGAAACGACGTACCTTGTCTATGGGGAGGTCGTTCACATGTCTTTGTATCTCATCGAAAAGTGTTCCAGCTGGCGCATACTCCATAAAAAAAGTGTAAGTCGTCGAACAAGGTAAAGAACGCTCATGTGTTGAGTTTCCGATGCATTGAACCTCTGAGGATTGACATTACCTCATATTCGTTTATGACCTTGGACTTGGAACCACAACTCTTCCTGACATAATACACCACATTGCCAGCCCTTTTGAATATATTGACAGTGTTCAAGTCATCTAACATATGTCTTTTAACGTGATTTTGCAGTTTTTGTATTCTGTTTATGGATTTTTCATCATGGTTATAATTTTCACCTTCTTCAGACATTGTTGGTAGAAGTGACAGGAGAGCTACAATAAGATCTTGTGAAAAATATATTATGTGAATAATATTATAACACATATAATGTTAATTTATTATTATAGTTTATTAACATATAGACAAAATATTACTTTACATCATATAATTAATATTGTTAATTATATTTTTATTTTTAAAAAGTCACAGCCATATTTACCAATCAACCTTTCATTTAAAAAAAAATAACAGACCAAATTTTAAAAGTACAACTAAAAAATCTACAGCTGAAATCACACAGTTAAAATCTTAAAGTTACAACCACTACCAATGAGAGCTTTAGTCAAATTAATTTAAAACATGTAGTAGGTATGTAGTTTTTAATTTGCTTTTCTTTGGTTTACAATTTTATGAAAAATAAAACCATATAAAATATCGTTTGCAAATTTGGTTAGGACTGGTTTGGTTTCTTGAAAATGTCTCAACTTTAAGCCAATCTGCTCTTCAAGAATCCCACATAGCAGCAACGAAAACAATAGAGAGCAGGTTGCATAAGAAAGCTCATATGTGATCTTGATCCAAATCTTTCATTCCTTATCCAAACCAAGTACAATTAATTGGGGAAGGGTCTACAACATTCTTCTAGCTCTGCTCTCATCTGCTTCACAACGAAGCTTGTATATCATCAATAAGCCCACACTATTTATAATATACCAATTAGACCACCTACAATGGTGTGTTGAAAAAAAAAAATTAAACAGTTTAATAGTTACAATTGAAAAATTGAATTAAAAAGAGAGTACACATAGCAAAAAATCTATTGAATAAATTCAACAGGTTGAATAAAAAAAAAGAGCTCTGCTCTGGCACATGTCAATGTATGAGAGGACTGAATTTGTGTGTGGTCCACGCACATAAAGAAAAAAAGATAGAAAAAGGTGGTCAGTTTTTATTGGTTGCTGAAATTTTGCTAATTTTTATTTCATCATAATAATTTGATAGAAGTCTACTTTTAAAAAACAAATTAACAAAATTCAGCATTTTTAATGATCTATAAATAGAGTCTACTCTCATTTCATTTGGACACAGAAAAAAAAACGTCATTTTCAGTATAAGTTTTCAATTATCTTCCAATCACCTATTTTTGTGTCATTAAACTCTTTTTTTTTGTTAAATGGATCCCAACAATAACCCTTTTAACATCCAAAATTCTTCTAATCATCCTTTTAACTATCCAATCCTAAAAATTATCAGTTTCAAAATCAATCTGCCAACCAACCCCAAAATCTACCAAATTATGGTTTTCCACTAAATTTCTTCATGCCGCCATCTGTTCCGAATATCATCCATATTGTGCATCGATGATGCAATATTCATCTCAGTCTTCCCTTTTTTCTTCTACTCCGACGGGTCATGAAAATATTCCAGAATTTCCCGGATTTTCTACCCAAACGGCTCTTGGAGACACGAACGATGACCATGAAGCTAATCCAAATGCAGAAGATTTAACCCCTCTTCGCAAAAAAATCTCCAAAAGCTCGAAAAACTCCAAATGGACCACTGTGCATGTTGTTGGGAAAAACCAAAAAAGAGATTCGTTTTGGGGTAAAATTGCTAAGTATTGTAATGAGTATGGCTCATTTGATAGTCCCTATGATGCAGGTTCATGCATAAATCATTTCAAATACTTCAACAAACTAATTGAGAAATGGATTGGCGCTTACGATCATGCTAAGCATATCAAACAAAGTGGATGGTCGGAGAATGATGTATTGACAAAAGTACATGAACTCTATGAAAGTGAGGGGAATGGACATTTCAATTACATGTCAGAATGGGCTGCTCTCCGTGATCAACCACGTTATGTTAGTTAGGTAGGAGGAAATATTGGCTCTGGAAGCAGTGGATCTAAGAGAGCTCACGAGGGTGATGCAAGTGACTCCAACTCCGTAGCATCTAGTGTTCGTCCAATGGGGAGGGAAGCATAAAAAAAGGTAAAAAAAAAAGTAAGGACGTAGCTTTAGAGGTAGTCAACGAAGACTGGGTTGAATACAAAGATTTGAAGAATCAAGAAATTGAACGATTAGACAAAATAGTCAAGACGCAAGAGGAGGCAAAAAAATTGATGAAAGACAAGACTCGTGCCAAGGAGATGAAGTTGTGGATTAAACTAAGTGAAAAGTACTATCTCGATGATCAGAGCGAAAAGCTGTTGAACGAGTTAAACCACGATCTATTTGGAAATTAATTATTATTAAGTGTATATCTGTATGTTGTCGCTTTCTGCTTTCATAATGTGTGTTTGTCGCTTTCTACTTTCATAATGTGTTGTTGTTTTCTGCTATAATAATATTTGTTTGTCTTTTTCGTCAATGAAATCCGTGATTTTTGTCTTTTCTATGAAGAATTCAATCCTTATCTAATAGTTCACTCAATTCCATAATTTTTTGGAATCCGTTTGTATGAACCACTTGATATGAATTCAATCTTTATCTATTAATTAGCTGTAATCTATAATCTGCTTGGAGTCCATGGATTTCATTCACACAACTTCTTATAAATGGAGACTTTTTATTCAATTGAAGTACCAATACAAAAAATCTCATCTTACTAAAAAAAAATATCAATGGATCCATCAGAATTTTTTTTTATATCGAAGCTTACAAAAGGCAGTCTGAAATTGAAGAGAAGTATATCCTCAACTATTTTACGAAGCGTCGAAACAAAATAGAAGAAGATCGTGCATCTCGTAGCAAGAGAAGATACTTCAAAAGAAATCATGTAGCGGCAACCCAAAGATTAATTGACGACTACTTTGCCAATCAACCTACATATGGCGATGAAATGTTTTGTCGACGATTTCGGATGCGAAAATATGTTTTTCTTCGGATCGTTGGAAATCTATCAAGCAGTGACAACTACTTCACCCAAAGAGTTGACGCTGCCAATAAAGAAGGTATATCTCCACTAGTAAAATGTACCACGGCCATGCGAATGTTAGCATATGGTGTGGCAGCCGATGCGGTTGATGAATACATCAAAATAGGAGGTACGACAGCATTGGAGTGCTTGCGTAGATTCTGTAAAGGAATCATACAATTTTACGAGCAAGAGTATCTTAGAACTCCAACTCAAGATGGTCTACCAAGAATACTACATGTTAGTGAAAATCGAGGATTCCCGGGATGATTGGGAGTACTGATTGCATGCACTTAGAATTGAAAAATTGTCCTACAACGTGGGAAGGTCAATTTACTCGGGGAGATAAGGGAACCACCACTGTTATTTTAGAAGCGGTTGCATCTCATGATCTATGGATCTGGCATGCTTTTTTGGGTGTCCGGGCACATTAAACTATATCAACGTTCTCGTTCGTTCACCAGTGTTCGATGATGTTGAACTTGGAAATACTCCAAGAGTGAACTTCTTCGTGAACCAACGTCCACATAATATGACATACTATCTAGCTGATGGTATCTATTTTTCTTATCCGACTTTCATCAAATCAATAAGAATTTTTCAAAGTGAACCAGACAAATTATTTGCAAAACATCAAGAAGGATGCCAGAAGGACATCGAACGTGTATTTGGAGTTTTGCAGGCTCAATTTAAAATCATTCGTGAACTAGCTCACATGTGGGACATAGCCGAGTTGGCTATCATTATGAGGTCATGTATCATATTACATAATATGATTGTTGATGATGAAAGCGGTACATATGTTCAAAACTGGACCGATTATGATCAATCTGAGGCAAGTGGGTCACTACACCACAACCATTCTCAACCGAGGTGCTACCTGCATTTGCAAACCATGTGCGTGCTAGATCAAAGTTGCGTGATTCAAATGTACATCAACTGCAAGCAGATCTAGTGAAACACATATGGACAAAATTCTGTGATCAAAGAGTTTTAAAAGTATTTGTGTGATTTAAAAGCTTTATTGTTTGTGAGTTGAGTTTATTGTACTAATTATGTTTTGTGTGTTTTATGAGTTGTGTTGTGTGTTTATATGCGTATTGTATTAAATTTCACAAATTTCGTAATTTTATTTGTTCTATAGTGATTTTATTATTTGCAAAAAGAGAAATATTTATTTATTTATCTTGAACTTATTTTAATATATTTGAAATCGATAATTGTTATTAATATGTCATCAGAAAACATAAAAAATAAGAATATGAAAATAAAATATGGTGGGGTAAGGTGTTGAACTTTATTAAACAAAATCATTATATATGATAAAAACTGAATGGGTGTTGAATTATTAGGTGGAAGAGAGAGAAGATGATGTGGAGTGTTAAAAATTAAAAAAAACAGTGTTGAATGTTGAAACCATTGTGGATGGTCTTACAAGTAATATTTTGTTACACGTCGCTGCCAGCTCAGCTCTTCTCTTTTTCATTTTCACACGTGACTTCATTCTCTTCTCCATCTCTCACACGCTTCTCATTTCTCCTTGTATATGCTCTGAGAGGCTTATCTAGCCCTGTTAACGGAGCGGATATCCAGAATTTTTGGGATATTCGTATCTGTATTATCTGCCAATTTACTATCCGTATCTGTATCCGTATCTGTAATTCCGGATATCCGGTATCCGGATATTTGTTAAAAAATCTGGATATCCGCAAATATCCGGAAATAAAATTTTAATTAAACATACAGAAGTTTATCAAATTAGGAAAAAAGTTCAAAAGATTCAAGTAATTAGTGATATCCTTCATGACTTCATTTGATCATTTTCTTCATGGAAAAAAGAAAAGAGATTCGATCAATGAGCCAAATGAGACTAAACTGATCTTAGAATGAACACACATTGCTAATAGAATCAAGTACATAATCAAATTTCAACACTAAACACAATGTAAATTCTTCTCCATCTACCACAAAACATTCTATTTCACAATTCACAGAGATTTAAAGCAATGAAAGTGAACACTTACCACTCTTCAAAATCTGATCATGCTTGTATACTTAGAGTCTCCACCTCTGTATAATATAACAAATCAGTCAATAGTATTTGAAAAACTATAAGAAATTCATAAAAGTTGAATATTATAAAAATATGAACCTGATTCGATATTCTCAAGCTCAGCAAGTTGTTCTTCTACATGTAAATCAACATCATCATCACGATACCAATCCTGAGTGCATATAAGAGCTTCCACTGTTCTTGGTGTTAACGAACTACGGAAACGATCAAGTACCCGACCTCCTGCACTAAATGTAGATTCTGATGCAACAGTTGACACATGTATAACCAACATGTCTCTAGCCATCAGTGACAAAACCGTATACTTAGAACCTATTGTCTTCCACCAATCTAATATTTTAAAACTTGGATTCTTTCGATCCTCCCGAATATCTTCTAAATAATAATCTAGCTCTGATTTCACAACATCAGTCTCTTCACTTTCCTCAGCATCATCAAACATTGCTTCCATGAGTGAATGACACTTCTCTTTGTGAAAATTTGGCTCTGAAACTCCTTGTCTTTGCGAAGATACTGCTGGATCTTGAGATAGCACAGATGTTTAATAGAAAAATAATCTGTTCAAAGTATTTGTGATCTTGGGAATCAGACACTTAGCCTCATAAGATGGATACATACCTTCAATCATCCACTTTACCCATCTCATCTTGTATCGCGGATCAAGAACTGCAGCAGCATAAATCATCATATTTGTATTGTCAAAATTTCCCTAATACTTATAAAACTTCAACTTCATTTTTTCAGCCATAGCTTTCTTGTGTTCATCCTCCATCGTGCCCATCTACACTATCATCCAGCCCATTCCAAATATCTCTTTCATATATGTATTACCGGTAACATATTTACACCCTGAGATATTCACAGTTGCATCATAAAAATATTGCAATATCTCAGACAATGAACTCGCATAAGACCAATCACTTTCACCTGGTACAGCTTGGCAAATTCTTGTAAGTTCTGAAACATATTTATCATCTTCCATCTCAAGCATATCAAACCCTTTCTTGAGAGCAACAACAACTTGTAGCATCAAAAAAGTTGAATTCCATCTTG
Organism: Turritis glabra; assembly: GCA_900406565.1. Taxonomy (NCBI): domain Eukaryota; kingdom Viridiplantae; phylum Streptophyta; class Magnoliopsida; order Brassicales; family Brassicaceae; genus Turritis; species Turritis glabra. The sequence continues at coordinate 1,064,382 of OVBN01000181.1, read as the reverse complement.
TTTCAACATCTAAACAGTGACCAGCCTTTGTTTCAACCTTTTGAATCTCTAAACACTCTTTAAACCTTTTCAACCTACTAGGCGAAGATCGAACATACCTAACAGTTGATCTAATCCTTACGATTGAATCATGTACATCCTGAAGACCATCTCTCACAATCAGACTTAAAATATGTGCCCCACATCGCATGTGCAAATATTCTCCATCCAAGATAGTTGTTCCCCATGAAGTCAACTTTCTTTTCAAGTATCTTAATGCAAGATCATTAGAACTTGCATTATCTACTGTAATGGTGAAGACCCTTCTGATTCCCCAGAAAACCAAACACTTCTCAACCATTTTACCAATTGTTTCACCCGCATGATTATCAACTATGCACAAATTGATGATCCTTTTGTGCAGCTTCCAATTCTCATCTACATAATGAGCAGTTAGACACATGTAGCTCATGTTCTGTATTGATGTCCAACAGTCTGTAGTCAAACAAATACTACCATTATAGTTTCTGAAAAACTTCCTCAATTTGCATCTTTCATCCTCATAAAGTTCTAAACAATCTTTCGCCACTATTTGACGACAAATTATATCAAAACGTGGTTGAGCAATACTCATGAATCTTCTAAATCCCCTATGTTTAACAAATCTAAAAGACAGCTCATCCATAATTATCATTTCCACTAATCTCCTACGGGTTGCTGGTTGACTAAAAGCCATAAAAGATGGCACTTTACTCTCTAAAACTCCATCCATTTGATTCTTATTAAATAATGTTGATTGTTTCAGCTTTTTACCTTCATTTTCACCTTCATCTTCCTCTGGAATCATCAGCTTGCATATCTTGATGTGGTTTAACATTGTACTAGTTGTAGGACCATGCTTAGTTCTACATGTAATCATTGCAGAACAATGACAACACTTAGCTTTGTCGCTAATATTAGTCTTCATAAAATGGTTCCATGCTTTAGACCTTTTCTTTGATTCCTCAAAATTTGCTGAAGACTCTGTCTCTGTCTCTTGAGGTTGTTCTTCCGATTCCGGTATGTAGGTTTCTTCGGCATTACCACTTCCACAATTTGCCGTGGATTTTGAAGTCCCACCAGAAGAATCAATCTACACACAAAATAATTACTCATTTAAATTATTGTAGACAGACAACTTAAAAACCGTACTTGCTAGTTGCTGCAAACCAAAACAACTCATGATTCAACCACCGGCCTGGCGGCCTGCGACCAACACAATCGAGAGAGAGAGAGGTCGAGAGTCAAGACTCAGAGAGAGAGAGGTCGAGACTCGAGAGACGGAGAGAGAGAGATAGAGGTCGAGAGAGAGAGAGAGAGGGAGGTCGAGAGAGAGAGCGAGAGAGGAGTCGAGAGAGAGGTCGAGACGAAGGAGAGACAGAGAGAGACAGAGGTCTGAACTCGAGAGAGAGAAATAGAGAGAGGTCGAGAGAGAGAAAGACAGAGGTCGAGACTATGGGTAAGAGAGTGGTCGAAAGAGAGAGAGAGGTCGAGAGAGATCAAGAAAGAGAGATTAGAGATAGATCAGATAAATTGGGAGAGAGATTGAGAGATAGATCGGGAGAGAGATACCTGATATCCTCCGCTTCTTCTTCGTCTTCTACGGTGGCGCTCGTCGATTTTATGAGAACTGAGATAGTGAGAAGAGTAATTTCCGCGATCTATAATCAGTTGGGTTTCCTTATCTTCTTTCTAATTTCTTCAAGGTATCGATTCGATGGAGAAAACAGTAAGAAACCGATTTCAATATGACAATATCGATTTCTTATTCTTCGCTTAATCAATCTTCCTAACTTAAGCTAATTTCTATTTTTCAGGTTTAGAACCTTCTCTTTCTATTAGAGAGTTAGAGGATATTTTTTTCGGAAATGGCTTTAGAAAAGTTTAAGGGATTAGCCCATAATTTGTAGCCCATATTTTGTTAAATTAAAGGCAAAGAATATAGTGATTAGTGGGCCAGGCCCATTTCGCAAATTTATCCGGATATCCGTTACAAAATTCGGAAATATTCGTATCCGTATCCGTATCCGCATAATCCGCTATTATACTATCCGTATTCGTATCCATTTTGGCCGGATATCCGTTTTTTCGGAGCGGATGCCGGATACGGATATCCCCGGATAACGGATATTAATCTCAGGCCTATCGGAAACGAATGGATCTTAATTTTGGTTGATTAGAGTTTTATTTATAAACATCGAGAAAACTGAACTGGTCCAAAACATAACTTTGATTAAAGATGACGATGGTTGGTAAACTAAAATCGTACCAAACGAAGCTAGAGTGATCTCAATTAATACTGATTACCGGTTTACAATTAACCTGTATTGCACATCTTTTCATTAATTCACCATCATATGCTTCTCACGTGACTTCTTCTTCTCCCATCTTTACCCTTTTTTAACTCAGGAACTTCTCTTTGCCCTAAATTTCGATTTCAGTTCTTTCTGAATCGAGATCCTTTCTCCAGCGTGAATTCTTAATTCAACGGGTGGGTATAAATTATGGTTCAAGCCTTGGATTTGCAGAGCTTTATTCTTCGGGCTTAAGCTGTATCGACAAGCATTGAAGATAGCTCACAGAGCTCCTGTTCATGTCAGAGGATAGTGTTTTCATTTCTTATTTCTAAACACGATTCCGTATCTTCTGCTCTGTCTGTCTATCTTAGGGATTCATCTCAAACTTTCAGACAAGAATTTGGCGTTCACCGTAGACCCAAATTGATACAAAATCTAGGGGTTTAGTATATTTTGAATGGTATAATGGAGATTTCATAATTTCTTCTAGTCATATAACAAAAGTTGATGGATTTTGATAAGCTTTGGTTTATTCGTGTGTTCATCTCATAAGTGTGCTGTGATTGAATAATTTTTTTACAGGGGAGTTGAAACAGACTGTTAGGCAAGAGATGGAAAAGAACAGAGACTGCAACGACAAACAAAAGATTCGGTATCTGATTAGTGAAGGTATAGAGCGAGTTAAAGGACTCGACGAGATGCTGGATATGCAATGCCATTAGCGTTGGTGTAAGATGATGTTATTTTACATTCTTTTGTAGTTTCTGCTTAATGGAAGGTGATGCAATGTTAGATTCTTCAGATAGAACGTCTGGTCATCTATATGTGTTTAAGCTCTTTCTTGCATATGTTCCTTCATCTCTATTGATTGTTATTGTTGAACGAGCAACATCATATTCTTTTCTACCTGAATTTGTGATATACTTTTTTAAGATTTCTATTCTTTTTAACGTTTTCTCCAACAATACCATTTTTGTTCTAGTCATCTTCTGCTGCAACCCATCCATAAAGCTTCTCATGCAAAGATTAAACCCTTTTTTGATGGGTTTGCAAGGGAACTTCACTAGAATATTAGTGATCTCGTTAGACAAAACGTCAAAAAGAATACCAATCTTAAAAGTGTGTCAACATCATATTTTTCTTCTATCTGAATCTGTGACACACTTTTAAAATTGGTATTCTTTTTGACGTTTTGCCCAACGAGATCACTAATATTCTAGTGAAGTCCCCTTGCAAACCCATCGAGAAAGGGTTTAATCTTTGCATGAGAAGCTTTATGGATGGGTTGCAGCAGAAGATGACTAGAACAAAAATGGTATTGTTGGAGAAAACGTCAAAAAGAATAGAAATCTTAAAAAGTATATCACAAATTCAGGTAGAAAAGAATATGATATTGCTTGTTCAAAAATAACAATCAATAGAGATGAAGGAACATATGCAAGAAAGAGCTTAAACACACAAAGATGACCAGACGTTCTATCTGAAGAATCTAACATTGCATCACCTTCCATTAAGCAGAAACTACAAAAAGAATGTAAAATAACATCATCTAACACCAATGTTAATGGCCTTGCATATCCAGCATCTCGTCGAGTCTTTAACTCGCTCTAAACCTTCACTAATCAGATACCGAATCTTTTGTTTGTCATTGCAGTCTTGTTCTTTTCCATCTCTTGCCTAACAGTCTGTTTCAACTCCCCTGTAAAAAAATTATTCAATCACAGCACACTTATGACATAACACACGAATAAACCAAAGCTTATCAAAATCCATCAACTTTTGTTATAAGCTAGAAGAAATTATATAATCTCCATTATACCATTCAAAATATACTAAACTCCTAGATTTTGTATCAATTTGGGTCTACAGTGAACGCCAAATTCTTGTTTGAAAGTTTGAGATGAATCTCTAAGATAGACAGAGCAGAAGATACGGAATCGTGTTTAGAAATAAGAAATGAAAACACTAACCTCTAACATGAACAGGAGCTCTGTGAGCTATCTTCAATGCTTGTCGATACAGCTTAAGAACTCGAGCCCGAAGAATAAAGCTCTGTAAATCAAGGCTTGAACCATAATTTATACCCACCCGTTGAATTAAGAATTCACGCTGGAGAAAAGATCTCGATTCAGAAAGAATTGAAATTGAAATTTAGGGCAAAGAGAAGTTCCTGAGTTAAAAAGAAAGGGTAAAGTGGGAGAAGAAGAAGTCACGTGATGGTGAATTAATGAAAAGATGTGCAATACAGGTTAATTATAAACCGGTAATCACTGTAGCTTCGTTTGGTACGATTTTAGTTTACCAACCATCATCATCTTTAATCAAAGTTATGTTTTGGACCAGTTCAGTTTTCTAAATGTTTAAAAATAAAACTCTAATCAACCAAAATTAAGATCCATTCGTTTTCGATTATTTAATGGTCCCATCTATGGGAATCATCTCTCCGAACCATCTCAGTATTAACTTATACGTATTGCAAAGAGACAACAAATTAATTAGGTGGATTAGCATCGTGTTTGAATAATATGATTTTCTTAATCTTGACCAGTGGACAGCTTCGCCATCATTTTCTTCATAGTTTTTGGTCTATTTCGTTTTTTTCACATTTTCAGCCTAATTTAATATCGTTTACTAGTTGTTTGTGTCTTGGTGCAGTAATATTCTCCCATTTTTTATTTCTTTGGCACACGAAATAGTAAACCATAAAAGATAACACTAAATTAAACAGGGGTTTAGTTATTCAATAAGAACACAACATAGGATTTAAAATATTTCGGTTATTACATGTTGTTATGGAAAAAAATGTGTACTGAAAACATGGTCGTTTTTTAATCTTTCAATTACCGGACTTTATTTTGCAAAATTGTGGGCCATTTGTAAAATACTAACTAGCTCCAACTAAGGAATTTTTGAAGATGGATTACAGTACACTACAGTACATGCATTAAGCTAACTTGGTATTTATTTAAGTTAAACCCATTAAATAAATAAAAACAATTAAGCACGTCTTTAGGCTAAGAACCATAAGTGGATCCTCTTCCTGTGTCTACCATTACCATTAAAATTTTCTTTTTAAGTAGCTTAGTAATCAACAGAAAAAAAATCATTCATGACAGCAGAAGTTAGTTTAGACCTTTACTAAGTGAAACCTCAAAGCGAATATTGAAATTTCAACTAATCTCATAGTGAAAACTTGCTAGCTAAAGACATATCTAAGCAATATTAATAACTATTGCAGACTTTCTTTGAAGTACTAGCAAAAAAAGAGATGCAGAATTCTGATCAAACATTAACGTTGTAAGAAACACTCTGGTTATTATTATTACTTAGAAAGATACATTAACGTTGATGTAGAAAAAAAGGAGACACAAAAGGATAATAAGAAACAAACATACCGTGGATCAGTTCCAGAGAGAAACAAGCAAACCCAACCAGTTGGTTTAACAAGCTCCACACTTTTTATCTCCTAAAGCAATTAACAAGAAGGAGACACAACATGAAATATCAATCCAATACAGAACCACTAACTTTCAAAATTCAAAACAGGGGTCAAAATCAAATACCCAAAAAAAAATAGAAAGATCTGAGCAAATAGATTCATAATCATACGTGCAATTTCACTTTCTTCTGGAATTGAACAAAAAAAATCAGCCAAACAGAGTAGACAAATCCTCCATTGAACAATACTCAATATACCTGAACAAGTGATTGATACAAAACATGTCTCAGTTGTTGTCATTCATCAAACAATAGCTGCAAGAACACGCACAAACTCATAACAGTTGAGGATTTCAAGCACAGCATACCAACCTTTCGAGATCGCCTCAGATCTTAAACCCAGACCCAGAGAGAAGAAATCGCCTCAGATCGAGAGAGAGAGAGAGATCTTAAACCCAGACCCAGAGAGAAGAAATCGCCTCAGATCGAGAGAGAGAGAGAGAGAGAGGAGAGAGAGAGAGAGAAGAGACCGAGAGAGAGAGGAGTCGAGGAAGCAAGAGAGAGGAAACGCGATATCAATCTAGCCTTATGTAGATCTCCCTGATTCTGATTGAGAAAACGTCTCAGAATCTCAGCTCATTTAACCTAATTGGGTGCCAAAAAAAAAAGAAAAAAAGCCAAGAATCTAAACATCTGGAAACAGAAACAAGGAACGAAAAGACAATTCACAAGAGAAAGAAGAACTCAGAGAAGAAGAAGGTGATTACTTTTCGAAAGCAGAGCTTTTTGGGGGAGCTTGAAGGTGGAGGGATGGGCTAAAAGAGGATTTAGGGTTTCGTACGTCGACAAATACAAACCTCCTCCGTCGCAGAATCTCAGCTCATTTCTTTCTCTCTTCCACCAGAATTCTAAACCCTTCTCGTTTATTCTTTGACGTTCCGACAATTTCTCAAAACCGTACCAAACCAATTTAAACCATTCCCATGTAATTCTATTTTTCAGGCAAGTACAAAACTTGGAATTTCCATCAGAACACTCTTATTAATATAATAACTAGATTAGTAACCCGTGCTATCGTCCGGTGCAATATTTTTGTTTCAACTATATTACATGTGATATCGCCTAGGAGCAATATTTTTGTTTCAACTATGTTACATGATTTAATTTGCTATAGTCAAGAAGGCTGAGTTTTGCAAATTATAATTGTGTTTGTTTTATTAATTACTTTATATATTATGTTTTAGTGTTAGGATAGAGTGTATATGTTAATTGAGTAATTGGTTTAAGTTATGTAGGTGTTTTAGGTAGGTGTCTTTGTTCCTAAATCATGTAGGATAGTTGTTCCTCCGCTACTACTAAATCGAACCACCCGCTCTTCAAAGCACAAAGAGCGCTCGAAGAAGGACGGCGAAGATTCCGATGCCACAACCAGGGACTAGCCATCGCATCTCTATCACAACTTTGTATTCGCCAAGAACTTATTTACCATTTTGCTTTTATTTCTGTTTTTAATTATTTGTCTCCCTTGATTTATTTTCACACCGAGATGGTGTGAAGTAAGTCTGGGGGAGTTGCTATTAATTTCGTTTATTCTGGTTGTTTTCTTTTCTTTGAGTCAGTTTTTCCTTTTGTTTTACTGAGTCAAGACTTTGTTGGGAATTAGGACCTCGTTCTAGGATGATTATTGAACCACTTGCGTTTAACCGTCTCTCTAGTGACCATTTTTACAGAATATTGGGTGCATAGAACAGCTGGAACACCTCGATATCCTATATCCCAGGTTTCATCAGAAGAACATAAACTCTTATTATAAATGAACCTAATATTGTCTGAAATTTTTCTCGCTATTGGCACTAGATTAGGGAAACGAATCATATTCAGGACTCCTTATTCCTTGTATCACTCTTGTTGTTCCTGAATAGCTAGCTCATTTTTAGCTAGTACCCTCCTTAACCTGTACCTCTCTTCAAACCTCTTGCACTCTTGTTACTTCACTGTCATATGTGCAGATATGTGCAAAAGGGCCGGAGAGAATGTGTCGACGCAGCCCCTAAATCACTCTTTTCTAAAAACCAGAGTACCTGCTCCCATTACAGAGCACCCGCTCCTATTTTCAGAAGATGGTTTACAAGAGGTGGAACAAAAACAATCCACAAGGAAGGAATGGCAATAACATCCTCCACTTGGGTATGAACAACAACTCTGATTTTCTTCGTGCCTCAGAGACACATGCTTGTAATTAAAACCCTCTTCATCATCATAAAACTACAAAAAAAAAAAAAAAATCGATGATGAAGAACGGTAAGTTTGTGAAATAGAAAAAGTGTCTCTCCGCACAGTGAGTATACCCAAGGAGGATTATGGTTAGATGAGAAGTTAGAGAGATTGAAAGAAGGAAAGAGTGGTTTAGAGAATGTGGAACCCAAATGGACCCATTCTCTCTTGCAATTTTGTGCGATATTCTACATCCTCTACAAGCGCCAGGTAACCCTTAAAACACTCTGAACTCAACCTCAGCGTCGTCTACCCTGAATAAAGTTTGTAGCGAGAAGCTCACGCAACTTTTAATGAATGTGAAGAGTTTATGTTTGGAATATGAAACTGGGATGAGAATATATTGAGAGGTTTTGGTAAAGGTTTGCTATTCATATTCTGGATTATGTGGTCTGCAAATTGAAGGTTTTTTACTCGGTTTACTGAGGATGAGAGAGTTCTCATGTTTTCAAACGTTTCTCTTTCACTTGGTCTTGAATTTGTTTGAGGACAAAACAAAGATCTAAGTCTGGGGAAATTGATATAATGCGTTTTTTAGCGCATTCTAACTTTTGTTTTGTAGGTCATTATCGAGTCTTTTGTTTTATTTTGAGTCATTTTAGGTCTAAAAGGTGGCTGGAATAGAGGATTGGAGCTCATGAAGAGACTTGGCGAAAATGGAGGGAAAGTGAAGGTTTTTGGAAAGTTTTGAAGAAGGGAGCACCCGCTCCTCAACGGAGCACCTGCTCCCGCGGAAGATCTATTTTTGCCAACTAGGGTTTTCGCTAATAAGTCCCAGCCGCCCAAGACCCAGGAGAAGGCCATTATCGACTTCTTTTAGTTTTAGAGAGATAGAGAACTCGAGAGAGAGAGACACCATTGTTTTGAGCTTTTGTAAGAATTGAAGATTGTCTTCCACCCTCTTGAGAAGAATTCTAAAACTCTTACCTCTTATTTTTATTTTATCATGAATTCTTTTACATCTCTTCCTGTTATTCGATTTGCCATGTCTGAGTAGTCCTTTTATTTAAGTTAAGGGATTCAAAGGGATTAGGGATTCATGAACTAAGCATAAATAGGATCTCGCATCTATTGATATCTTCATCTATCGTTGTCCTTAATGCGTAGACTAGCTTGATCACCTAGCATTTGATCTTAGGTTTAATTTACTCATCAAAAGTGTTGCAAATTACTTGAAAGAACATAGATGGGCGATTTGTCCTTAGCCAACGACAGTTGATGCTGAGGCGAGTTGTGAACAAATCGATCACATTCTCTTTAATGCTTGTCATTCCTTGTAACCTCAAACGACAGTTTAGGGTGTTAGATTGATTGATAAAGTGGTTGATACCACAACAGTGGATCTTCTTATTTTTATGGTTGAGTTCTAGATTGGTTCTAAGTTATTATCCTGAATAATTGCTTGGTTCCAGATGATCTAATCCCCGAAATAATTTCCCTTAGCTTAACGCCTTTATTAATATTTGTTAAACTAATTTTATTTACTTACTTGCTATTGTGACAAACCAAAACCAAAACAAACTTGATCGCTTAGCTGAAATTATGTTACAAAAGATTAGAATGTGTTGCTGGTCCCTTGAACGAATCACTCACTATTGTACAATCGAGCGAAACGCTTTTCTATCAATGTTGCTCCAAAATCAGTATCATATTAATCAAACATATTATATTGTTTCATAATCGAATGTGCAAATTTATTTATATGAACAAAATTACATTTGTAAGATTAAAAATAGCACATTCTTCAGTGCGATCCGTTTTTATGTGTTAAAAGAAAACATCACTACTAATCCGTACAACCATATGATTGTTTAAGAACATGTGTGGTCATAAAGTTAAATATATATTGTAAAGTTGAAATATAAGTGTTAATATACATATCTAAATTGTTTTGAATAATTATCAAAAAGAGGTATATATTTAAATTTATATTGTATCTTGTAAGAAACATATAATTTTATGCTTTATGGACATGTATTGAAAATTTACCTTAACTATTCTAGGATGCGACCCGTGATACAGCGCAGGATTATATTACGAATAGGAGTAAATTTATCATCCGTGGGTTAATTAAAAAAAATAGACGTTTGTTTTAATCGTAGAATTTTTTTTAAAATTAGGCTCGACAAATATATATATTTATTGTTTGAAGTTTGTAAAAATGTTAATTGATTCATGGACGGCAAGTTAATTTGTGTTTCGTTGTATTTGGGTATATATTTGTTTTGTTGTATCATAATCATTGAGAGTATATATTGTTTGGGTGATAATAGTCTTTAAATTATATTATTAAAATAATTTATTAATATAAATAACAAAATGACAATTAAAGATGTTATAAATTATGTAGAAATAATTTTTTTAAATTATGTATGTTTTCAAATGTGTACCAAATGGTTAGTAATGAGCGAGTCGTGTAATATAATAATCTTGGGCTTATAATTAAGTCCAACAATTTTCTTTTCCTCAAGATACGATTAGTCTAAAACACTGTCGTTTTACTATCAGTATTATGTTTCTCATAGACACAAACCGACGGCTTAAAAAATAAAAACACAAACCGACATGAAAAAAAAAGAAAAAAAACCTTATCGTCATTTGTCCCTTTGGGAAGATCGAAGAACAGAAGGCGATTTTCATCACCTTCTCAAATGAATTCAGTTTTTGTATACTAATTATGCAAGTAAAGATTGCGGTCTAATACGAACAGGTAATCGATCTCATGCTCCTTTGGTAATTCGAGTAATCAAAGTAGAGAATCACAGCTTTACGAACAAATCTGTCTCTTGAAATATCTGTATTTTCATCTTTCAATTAAGGATATAGAATTTCTGGGTTGATAGTTCATAGATCCGTAGTATTTGATATATGAAAACTATAGAACATCTGTTTTAAATTTTTTAGCAACTTTACAGTGGAGAAGGTGAAGAAGACAATGAAAATAAATTCAAGTCAAAATAAGGTATATTAGTCAAATAGTTTCCGATTAACATTTAATCGATAATTGTAAATGTATTTGATTTAGTTTGTTTGTATAAACAGGACGATTGATTCCAAAGATCTGGGAAATCAAATAGATTGTTGAAATATCAGAAATACATGTATCCTCGAAAGGTAAAGCAAATCTAACAACTTTTGACTTGTCAATTTAGTAAAATTTTATAATCGTTTACTGATTTTATGTTTTAATCTGCAAGGTTAACTTTATAATTTAAAAGAACTCAAAGATCATATTCACTACCAGTGATCGAAATTGATGGAACAAAGATTGCTCAACTTTGCCAAGGTTAGTTCATTTGGAATGTATTCTTTATAATGATATTATGAATCAAATGTTATAGATGTTATAGATAATAAGTAAATTTGGCTAAAATCCGATTCTTATGAATCATGAAATAAGCTAAAATAAGCTAAAACATTACAAAAAAAATAATTTATGCAAACATAGTTAAAGTGTGTTTCAGATGAGGAGCAAATTCACAATAAATTAGAAAGTAATCTTATAAATCATGAACACCAAAATGTTTCATATTATTAATATAAAATAAAATAAATAAAACACAACCAATCTTAAAACTAATCAAAATAACATAAACTGATAGCTTATTCATAAAATAGATAAAATGAGAAGACTACATAGACTTCCTATTCTTGAAATATCTCACGAGCCGTACATACGTCTTCGTATGTTTCATAAACCACTCCTTCAAATGTTCTAATTTTCTCATCGCTTGTTGGACCTATGATAATAGCTAGAACCATTTGCAAATAAAAACTTTCTTCCATTTTACGGAAACATAATTCAATCTCCCACTTTTACATGCTCTTTGCCTTCCTTTCCAGTTTTTCGTCATTTTATCCCAAGTGTAAAATTCCGGAATTTGATGGAACTTGAGTTGTCTAGCAAAAGAGCTTACCTTGTTGAGATTAAACCAACTCTAAAACATGGATTCTTGGATTGTGTTGGAAATTTTTTTAAGTGGCATTTTTCTTTCTCACTCTTATGGAACGGTGAATATGAAGTCAATTAGAGAGGAATATATATAAGAGAATAACACAATATATAGATATATATATAGACTATGATAAGTTAGGGTTACAAACTGTAAATCCTAACAATATACATTAATATCTAGGATAATGCTTAATTTATTTCAATTCTAAGGAAATAATAGATTTGTTAACAAAAAGTGTTCTATGCCATGTATGTAATATCTTAAAGTGAAAACTAAATAATCGTAGATAGATAGGATAATATTAGAATATATTTATAATTGGTAATTTTGAACTTGTTTTCCTTAAAATTAGGTTAAGAAATAATAACAGAATATGTTGGAAAATGAATATGTTATCATTGTTTAACGGAAAATATTCATAAATTTGATAGATGAAATTTTGTAAATTTAACTTTTTTTAAAAAACAGAATTTCCTATAAAATTCTTGACTAATATATAACAATACCGCAAGTTAAATCATTATGAATTTAACAAATTATTAATATTCAGTTGTCAGAATTTACATTTTTCCTATCAGACTTCATGGCATGACCTTAAAATTCGAAGCTGAATACATAGAGAACTTTAAAATTTATCATCTACCATCTTAAAACTACTTTATATTAACAGATTCTTAATAAAATTTATTATGAAAAATTAATAATTAGGGTGCAACAATTGTGTTACATTGGTCGACTTTCGTTATCTTAACTCAGTTTTAAAATAGTATTACAATAATACATCTATATAAGTAATAGATACATAAAACTTATTTAAAAATAAAAGTTGAAAAGAACATAAATTTTGATATGCTAAAAATCATCCAAATACATATTCTGAATTACATAACTACATAATTTCAAATAATTCTACGAAAAACAAAACTCTTAATTTAAAATATTGAACGAGACTAAAAATTCTTAAAAATTTATTTGAAAACAACATTTTTGGTCTTTTTCTGTGGCTTTCCTTTATCATCGACAAGGAGAATCTTCAAACCTTTTTTAGATGTTACTCGAGATATAACAACATATAGCTGGCCGTGTGAAAAGCAAGGCCTAGGCAAAAAACAGTCCCACTCTTTTCAAAGATTGATCCGTTGATTGTCATTGCAAATGCCACAACTAAAGGTAACTTTGCATCTGACGGTGTAAGTTTCAACCTAGGAATCAAAACTTTGTTACCAACCCTGTCTACTGTCAGAATTCTGGCTTCGATAACAAATTCAGCCATTTGCGTAATCTGTAACCTTGTTCCATTCATGAGACCTCCTGAAGGATCAATATTCCTGAGCAACATCACTGGACAACCAATCTTTAGCCTTAACCTATGGTTTGGTAAACCTGAGACTTTGATACTATTTAGAAAATCAGGAGTCAAAGCAAGATTGGCCGTCCCACCTAGGTCAGCCGGGTCTATACTGTCTGAACTAAGATAGATCATTTCTTCACCTAAAAAATTAAAAACATTTGTGTACTTAGTTGGGAAATATATTTGTGTACTTATATATGTATTTAAGTTGAAAACTATAACCTTCACAGAAAATTTACCTTTAAGATGTTCAAACATAGTTTCATTAATTTGGTTAACGTCTTCATTTGTGGGACATAAAATAGCTCTTTTTTGGAAAAATTTCGGCTCTTTTTGATCTTGCAGTTTAGTAATATCTCCGTAAATCTCTGTGCAAATTGCTTTAATAGGATCTTCTGCCTTTGTAATCAAAGACTCCTCTGGAATATCGATTACAACCTCCCCATCGTTTGGTTCTGAGATTTTTCCATCGCCAACAGCTAATATCCACTCAGAAAAATCTTTTATATCTTTTGCCTCAATAACACTCAAATTGTTAGAAAACAGACGCATATTCTTTGTCAACTCCAATACTTTGCAGTTCTTCCAAAGATAAGATGAATTTAGTGCAGCCATAACTATTTCTGGCCTCTCAGCACCAGGGATTACTGGTAGCACCTGCCTAAAATCACCGCCAAATACAACAACCTTCCCGCCAAAAACTTTGTTATCAGCTTTTCCAATAAGATCACACAAACTCCTATCCAACGATTCGAAGCAATGTTTGCTCATCATTGGAGCTTCATCTCATATTATCAGAGAAGCTTCTTTAACTAAATTGGCTCTGTCTGAGCCAGCTTTCATATGACATGTAGTAAACTCGTTAGGATTTATAGGAATACCAAATCTAGAATGAACTGTCCTACCGCCTTCTAACAATAGAGAAGTAATACCACTGGAAGCGACGTTAAGCACAATGGATCCCTTAGACCTAAGAGCAGCGGAGAGCATTTTCCACAGAACTGTTTTACCAGTTCCACCAAATCCATAAACGAAGAAAACACCACCTTTGTTATCAACGACTGCACAAATAATCTGATCATAAATTGCCTTCTGCTCATTTGTTAGCATCTGGACCCATTTTCCATGTTTTTCTGCTAAATCCGTACGGTCATACCCTTTTTCATCTAAAACCAGGACATTTGTAACATCCGTGAGATCTCTAGATGGTTGTGGCATAGTATTATATGATTTAAGAGAACTACCATTTCTCCTTAAAGTATTATCTATCTCTAGTAGAGCATATCTCTTTTTGTCATCATCAGACAAAACTAAATCTGTAATACAAAATCGATTCATAAAAAGCATATTAGTTATAATAAAATACGATTTTAATTGTCAATGCATAGATTCTAATTGGATTGGCTATAATAAGAAAGTGTTATACCTGGTCGATTATAATCTTTTCGCATAGTTGACTGAATATCTTCTGAAAGCAAATCCCATGTTGCAGACCAAACATTTTCTGGAGCCGATAAACTATCTAACATGACAATGAAAAGCTGCCGGAGGAACCATCCACTACTCCAAAAACTTGTTCTCTTTAAATCATCGATGTACTCTTGATCATTGTCTAATAAACCTAACGCAAAACATGCATCTTTCCATGTTTTATATAACACACCATCAACAGTTCTGAGCTCTTCAAAACTTCTAGGACCTGGTTGGACATTGAGAAGTATCCTCATATAATATCTATCTTCTATATTCCTAGAAACATAGTTAATTCTTCCTACAGCAAACCCCTTTGACCGTAAATTAAATTGTTTCTTTTTACTATCAAAAGTAAATCTAGTGGGAATTTCTGAATAAGTAAGTTTCCTAGCAACTTCACTTACTTTATTCAATTCGAACCAAGCGAGAAACATTGAGTTTTCAAGATCTTTACGATTCAAAACTGTTTCTACTTCGTCATCACCCTTAAAATATGAGTTGCTCGCCTGGCAAATGGAAACATAACATCATAACAGAAGTAGATCGATAATGTATTTGATATTTCAATATTCTCCATGATGCTTCGCAAGCAGAAACATATCTGAAATAAAAAACAAAAATACCGTAAGATATAAATCTAAGATTAAACTTACAAACAATGCTATGCTCTGATACCTGCAATCGAAGAAGTCTTTTACTTCGTTTTTATTCCCCTGATCTGATACAATATCATTCGCCTTGTCATTTTCTTTTAGTTTTTCTGTCACTTTAGCATTTGTAGACGGCTCAACAACAACTGAAACATGATCCTGACCTTTAGTAATATACTTAAATATGTATTTTACTGAACCAGTCTGGTTACACCATTCAACATTAATGTGAGCTCTATATCTCAGAGATAGCTTTATGGGATAACATATCTGTTATCGCTAGTTAGTATTTTACAAATGGCCCACAATTTTTCAAAATAAAGTCCGGTAATTGAAAGATTAAAAAACGACCATGTTTTCAGTACACATTTTTTTCCATAACAACATGTAATAACCGAACGATTTTAAATCCCATGTTGTGTTCTTATTGAATAACTAAACCCCTGTTTAATTTAGTGTTATCTTTTATGGTGTACTATTTCGTGCGCCAAAAAAATAAAAAATGGCAGAATATTACTGCACCAAGACACGAACAACTAGTAAACGATATTAAATTAGGCTGAAAATGTGACAAAAACGAAATAGTCCAAAAACTATGGAGAAAATGATGGCGAAGCTGTCCATGGAGCGGATATCCGGATTTTTCAGCATATCCGTATCCGTATCCGTATCCGTATTATCCGGAAATTTAATATCCGTATCCGCATCCGTTTTTAACGAATATCCGGGAAAAAAATTAAAATAATGAAAATAATGAAAATCCTTATAATCAAATTTAAAATTTAAACATACATAAGTTTATAAAATTAGGAAAAAAATTCAAAAGATTCAAGTGATGTCCTTCATTTATTTGCCTTCTTAAACTCTCCTTATAATCTGGAAAAAAAAAGATTTGAATCAAGTACATAATCAAATTTCAACACTAAACATACTTATAAATTCTTCTCCATCTACCACAAAACATTCTATTTCACATTTCACAGAGATTTAAGGCAATGGAAGTGAACACTTACCACTCTTTAAATCTGATCATGCTTGTATACTTAGAGTTTCCACCTCTGTATAAGATAACAAATCAGTCAATAATAGTTTAAAAACTATAAGAAATTCATAAAAGTTGAAGATTAAAAAAATATGAACCTGATTCGATATTCTCAAGCTCAGCAAATTGTTCTTCTACATATAAATCAACATCATCATCACGATACCAATCCTGAGTGCATATAAGAGCTTCCACTGTTCTTGGTGTTAACAAACTACGGAAACGATCAAGTACCCGACCTCCTGCACTAAAGGCGGATTCTGATGCAACAGTTGACACAGGTATAACCAACATGTCTCTAGGCATCAGTGACAAAACTTTATACTTAGAACCTATTGTCTTCCACCAATCTAATATTTTAAAACTTGGATTCTTTCGATCCTCCCGAATATCATCTAAATAATAATCTAGCTCTGATTTCACAACATCAGTCTCTTCACTTTCTTCAGCATCATCAAACATTGCTTCCATGAGTGAATGACTCTTCTCTTTGTGACAATTTGGCTCTAAAACTGCTTGTCTTTGGGAAGATACTGCTGGCTCTTGAGATAGCACAGATGTATAATAGAGAAATAATCTGTCCAAAGTATTTGTGATCTTGGAAATCAGACACTTATAAGCTGGATACGTACCTTCAATCATCCACTTTACCCATCTCATCTTGTATCGCGGATCAAGAACTGCAGTAACATAAATCATCATATTTGTATTGTCAAAATTTCCCCAATACTTATAGAACTTCAACTTCATTTTTTCAGCCATAGCTTTCTTGTGTTCATCCTCCATCGTGTTCATCTTCACTATCATCCAACCCACTCCGAATATCTCTTTCATATATGTATTACCGGTAACATAGTTCGACCCTGAGATATTCACAGTTGCATCATAAAAATATTGCAATATCTCAGACAATGAACTCGCATAAGACTAATCACTTTCACCTGGTACAGCTTGGCAAATTCTTGTAAGTTCTGAAACATATTTATCATCTTCCATCTCAAGCATATCAAACCCTTTCTTGAGAGCAACAGCAGATTGTAGCATCAAAAAAGTTGAATTCCATCTTGTTTCAACATCTAAACAGAGACCAGCTTTTGTTTCAACCTTTTGAATCTCTAAACATTCTTTAAACCGTTTCAACCTACCAGGAGAAGATCGAACATACCTAACAGCTGATCTAATCCTTAAGATTGAATCATGTACCTCCTGAAGACCATCTCTCACAATCAGACTTAAAATATGTGCTCCACAACGCATGTGCAAATACTCTCCATCCAAGATAGTTGTTCCCCATGAAGTCAACTTTCTTTTCAAGTATCTTAATGCAAGATCATTAAAACTTGCATTATCTACTGTAATGGTGAAGACCCTTCTGATTCCCCAGAAAACCAAACACTTCTCAACCATTTTACCAATTGTTTCACCCCCATGATTATCAACTATGCAGAAATTGATGATCTTTTTGTGCAGCTTCCAATTTTCATCTACATAATGAGCAGTTAGACACATGTAACTCATGTTCTGTATTGACGTCCAACAGTCTGTAGTCAAACAAATACTACCATTATAGTTTCTAAAAAACTTTCTCAATTTGCATCTTTCATCCTCATAAAGCTCCAAACAATCTTTCGCCACTGTTTGACGACAAGGGATATCAAAACGCGGTTGAGCAATACTCATGAATCTTCTAAATCCCCTATGTTCAACAAATCTGAAAGGCAGCTCATCCATAATAATCATTTCCACTAATCCCCTACGGGTTGCTGGTTGACTAAAAGCCATAAAAGATGGCACTTTACTCCCTAAAACTCCATCCAATTGATTATGATTAAACAATGTAGATTGTTTGAGCTTTTTACCTTCAGTTTCACCTTCATCTTCATCTGGAATAATCAGCTTGCATATCTTGATGTGGTTTAACATTGCACTAGTTGTAGGACCATGTTTAGTTCTACATGTAATCATTGCAGAACAATGACAACACTTAGCTTTGTCGCTAATATTAGTCTTCACAAAATGGTCCCATGCCTTAGACCTTTTCTTTGAGTCCTCAATATTTGCTGAAGATTATGTCTGTCTGTTGGGGTTGTTCTTGAGATTTCGGTATGTAGCTTTCATCGGCATTACCACTTCCACAATTTGCTGTGGATTTTGAAGTCCCACTAGAAGAATCCATCTACGCAAAAAAATCAAAACTCATTTAAATTATTGTAGACAGACAACTTAAAAACCGTACTTGCTAGTTGCTGCAAACCAAAACAACTCATGATTCAACCACCGGCCTGGCGGCCTGCGACCAACACAATCGAGAGAGAGAGAGGTCGAGAGTCAAGACTCAGAGAGAGAGAGGTCGAGACTCGAGAGACGGAGAGAGAGAGATAGAGAGGTCGAGAGAGAGAGAGAGAGGGAGGTCGAGAGAGAGAGCGAGAGAGGCAGGTCGAGAGAGACAGAGGTCTGAACTCGAGAGAGAGAAATAGAGAGAGGTCGAGAGAGAAAGACAGAGGTCGAGACTATGGGTAAGAGAGTGGTCGAAAGAGAGAGAGAGGTCGAGAGAGATCAAGAAAGAGAGATTAGAGATAGATCAGATAAATTGGGAGAGAGATTGAGAGATAGATCGGGAGAGAGATACCTGATATCCTCCGCTTCTTCTTCGTCTTCTACGGTGGCGCTCGTCGATTTTATGAGAACTGAGATAGTGAGAAGAGTAATTTCCGCGATCTATAATCAGTTGGGTTTCCTTATCTTCTTTCTAATTTCTTCAAGGTATCGATTCGATGGAGAAAACAGTAAGAAACCGATTTCAATATGACAATATCGATTTCTTATTCTTCGCTTAATCAATCTTCCTAACTTAAGCTAATTTCTATTTTTCAGGTTTAGAACCTTCTCTTTCTATTAGAGAGTTAGAGGATATTTTTTTCGGAAATGGCTTTAGAAAAGTTTAAGGGATTAGCCCATAATTTGTAGCCCATATTTTGTTAAATTAAAGGCAAAGAATATAGTGATTAGTGGGCCAGGCCCATTTCGCAAATTTATCCGGATATCCGTTACAAAATTCGGAAATATTCGTATCCGTATCCGTATCCGCATAATCCGCTATTATACTATCCGTATTCGTATCCATTTTGGCCGGATATCCGTTTTTTCGGAGCGGATGCCGGATACGGATATCCCCGGATAACGGATATTAATCTCAGGCCTATCGGAAACGAATGGATCTTAATTTTGGTTGATTAGAGTTTTATTTATAAACATCGAGAAAACTGAACTGGTCCAAAACATAACTTTGATTAAAGATGACGATGGTTGGTAAACTAAAATCGTACCAAACGAAGCTAGAGTGATCTCAATTAATACTGATTACCGGTTTACAATTAACCTGTATTGCACATCTTTTCATTAATTCACCATCATATGCTTCTCACGTGACTTCTTCTTCTCCCATCTTTACCCTTTTTTAACTCAGGAACTTCTCTTTGCCCTAAATTTCGATTTCAGTTCTTTCTGAATCGAGATCCTTTCTCCAGCGTGAATTCTTAATTCAACGGGTGGGTATAAATTATGGTTCAAGCCTTGGATTTGCAGAGCTTTATTCTTCGGGCTTAAGCTGTATCGACAAGCATTGAAGATAGCTCACAGAGCTCCTGTTCATGTCAGAGGATAGTGTTTTCATTTCTTATTTCTAAACACGATTCCGTATCTTCTGCTCTGTCTGTCTATCTTAGGGATTCATCTCAAACTTTCAGACAAGAATTTGGCGTTCACCGTAGACCCAAATTGATACAAAATCTAGGGGTTTAGTATATTTTGAATGGTATAATGGAGATTTCATAATTTCTTCTAGTCATATAACAAAAGTTGATGGATTTTGATAAGCTTTGGTTTATTCGTGTGTTCATCTCATAAGTGTGCTGTGATTGAATAATTTTTTTACAGGGGAGTTGAAACAGACTGTTAGGCAAGAGATGGAAAAGAACAGAGACTGCAACGACAAACAAAAGATTCGGTATCTGATTAGTGAAGGTATAGAGCGAGTTAAAGGACTCGACGAGATGCTGGATATGCAATGCCATTAGCGTTGGTGTAAGATGATGTTATTTTACATTCTTTTGTAGTTTCTGCTTAATGGAAGGTGATGCAATGTTAGATTCTTCAGATAGAACGTCTGGTCATCTATATGTGTTTAAGCTCTTTCTTGCATATGTTCCTTCATCTCTATTGATTGTTATTGTTGAACGAGCAACATCATATTCTTTTCTACCTGAATTTGTGATATACTTTTTTAAGATTTCTATTCTTTTTAACGTTTTCTCCAACAATACCATTTTTGTTCTAGTCATCTTCTGCTGCAACCCATCCATAAAGCTTCTCATGCAAAGATTAAACCCTTTTTTGATGGGTTTGCAAGGGAACTTCACTAGAATATTAGTGATCTCGTTAGACAAAACGTCAAAAAGAATACCAATCTTAAAAGTGTGTCAACATCATATTTTTCTTCTATCTGAATCTGTGACACACTTTTAAAATTGGTATTCTTTTTGACGTTTTGCCCAACGAGATCACTAATATTCTAGTGAAGTCCCCTTGCAAACCCATCGAGAAAGGGTTTAATCTTTGCATGAGAAGCTTTATGGATGGGTTGCAGCAGAAGATGACTAGAACAAAAATGGTATTGTTGGAGAAAACGTCAAAAAGAATAGAAATCTTAAAAAGTATATCACAAATTCAGGTAGAAAAGAATATGATATTGCTTGTTCAAAAATAACAATCAATAGAGATGAAGGAACATATGCAAGAAAGAGCTTAAACACACAAAGATGACCAGACGTTCTATCTGAAGAATCTAACATTGCATCACCTTCCATTAAGCAGAAACTACAAAAAGAATGTAAAATAACATCATCTAACACCAATGTTAATGGCCTTGCATATCCAGCATCTCGTCGAGTCTTTTAACTCGCTCTAAACCTTCACTAATCAGATACCGAATCTTTTGTTTGTCATTGCAGTCTTTGTTCTTTTCCATCTCTTGCCTAACAGTCTGTTTCAACTCCCCTGTAAAAAAATTATTCAATCACAGCACACTTATGACATAAACACACGAATAAACCAAAGCTTATCAAAATCCATCAACTTTTGTTATAAGCTAGAAGAAATTATATAATCTCCATTATACCATTCAAAATATACTAAACTCCTAGATTTTGTATCAATTTGGGTCTACAGTGAACGCCAAATTCTTGTTTGAAAGTTTGAGATGAATCTCTAAGATAGACAGAGCAGAAGATACGGAATCGTGTTTAGAAATAAGAAATGAAAACACTAACCTCTAACATGAACAGGAGCTCTGTGAGCTATCTTCAATGCTTGTCGATACAGCTTAAGAACTCGAGCCCGAAGAATAAAGCTCTGTAAATCCAAGGCTTGAACCATAATTTATACCCACCCGTTGAATTAAGAATTCACGCTGGAGAAAAGATCTCGATTCAGAAAGAATTGAAATTGAAATTTAGGGCAAAGAGAAGTTCCTGAGTTAAAAAGAAAGGGTAAAGTGGGAGAAGAAGAAGTCACGTGATGGTGAATTAATGAAAAGATGTGCAATACAGGTTAATTATAAACCGGTAATCACTGTAGCTTCGTTTGGTACGATTTTAGTTTACCAACCATCATCATCTTTAATCAAAGTTATGTTTTGGACCAGTTCAGTTTTCTAAATGTTTAAAAATAAAACTCTAATCAACCAAAATTAAGATCCATTCGTTTTCGATTATTTAATGGTCCCATCTATGGGAATCATCTCTCCGAACCATCTCAGTATTAACTTATACGTATTGCAAAGAGACAACAAATTAATTAGGTGGATTAGCATCGTGTTTGAATAATATGATTTTCTTAATCTTGACCAGTGGACAGCTTCGCCATCATTTTCTTCATAGTTTTTGGTCTATTTCGTTTTTTTCACATTTTCAGCCTAATTTAATATCGTTTACTAGTTGTTTGTGTCTTGGTGCAGTAATATTCTCCCATTTTTTATTTCTTTGGCACACGAAATAGTAAACCATAAAAGATAACACTAAATTAAACAGGGGTTTAGTTATTCAATAAGAACACAACATAGGATTTAAAATATTTCGGTTATTACATGTTGTTATGGAAAAAAATGTGTACTGAAAACATGGTCGTTTTTTAATCTTTCAATTACCGGACTTTATTTTGCAAAATTGTGGGCCATTTGTAAAATACTAACTAGCTCCAACTAAGGAATTTTTGAAGATGGATTACAGTACACTACAGTACATGCATTAAGCTAACTTGGTATTTATTTAAGTTAAACCCATTAAATAAATAAAAACAATTAAGCACGTCTTTAGGCTAAGAACCATAAGTGGATCCTCTTCCTGTGTCTACCATTACCATTAAAATTTTCTTTTTAAGTAGCTTAGTAATCAACAGAAAAAAAATCATTCATGACAGCAGAAGTTAGTTTAGACCTTTACTAAGTGAAACCTCAAAAGCGAATATTGAAATTTCAACTAATCTCATAGTGAAAACTTGCTAGCTAAAGACATATCTAAGCAATATTAATAACTATTGCAGACTTTCTTTGAAGTACTAGCAAAAAAAGAGATGCAGAATTCTGATCAAAACATTAACGTTGTAAGAAACACTCTGGTTATTATTATTACTTAGAAAGATACATTAACGTTGATGTAGAAAAAAAGGAGACACAAAAGGATAATAAGAAACAAACATACCGTGGATCAGTTCCAGAGAGAAACAAGCAAACCCAACCAGTTGGTTTAACAAGCTCCACACTTTTTATCTCCTAAAGCAATTAACAAGAAGGAGACACAACATGAAATATCAATCCAATACAGAACCACTAACTTTCAAAATTCAAAACAGGGGTCAAAATCAAATACCCAAAAAAAAATAGAAAGATCTGAGCAAATAGATTCATAATCATACGTGCAATTTCACTTTCTTCTGGAATTGAACAAAAAAAATCAGCCAAACAGAGTAGACAAATCCTCCATTGAACAATACTCAATATACCTGAACAAGTGATTGATACAAAACATGTCTCAGTTGTTGTCATTCATCAAACAATAGCTGCAAGAACACGCACAAACTCATAACAGTTGAGGATTTCAAGCACAGCATACCAACCTTTCGAGATCGCCTCAGATCTTAAACCCAGACCCAGAGAGAAGAAATCGCCTCAGATCGAGAGAGAGAGAGAGATCTTAAACCCAGACCCAGAGAGAAGAAATCGCCTCAGATCGAGAGAGAGAGAGAGAGAGAGAGAGAGAGAGAGAAGAGACCGAGAGAGAGAGGAGTCGAGGAAGCAAGAGAGAGGAAACGCGATATCAATCTAGCCTTATGTAGATCTCCCTGATTCTGATTGAGAAAACGTCTCAGAATCTCAGCTCATTTAACCTAATTGGGTGCCAAAAAAAAAGAAAAAAGCCAAGAATCTAAACATCTGGAAACAGAAACAAGGAACGAAAAGACAATTCACAAGAGAAAGAAGAACTCAGAGAAGAAGAAGGTGATTACTTTTCGAAAGCAGAGCTTTTTGGGGGAGCTTGAAGGTGGAGGGATGGGCTAAAAGAGGATTTAGGGTTTCGTACGTCGACAAATACAAACCTCCTCCGTCGCAGAATCTCAGCTCATTTCTTTCTCTCTTCCACCAGAATTCTAAACCCTTCTCGTTTATTCTTTGACGTTCCGACAATTTCTCAAAACCGTACCAAACCAATTTAAACCATTCCCATGTAATTCTATTTTTCAGGCAAGTACAAAACTTGGAATTTCCATCAGAACACTCTTATTAATATAATAACTAGATTAGTAACCCGTGCTATCGTCCGGTGCAATATTTTTGTTTCAACTATATTACATGTGATATCGCCTAGGAGCAATATTTTTGTTTCAACTATGTTACATGATTTAATTTGCTATAGTCAAGAAGGCTGAGTTTTGCAAATTATAATTGTGTTTGTTTTATTAATTACTTTATATATTATGTTTTAGTGTTAGGATAGAGTGTATATGTTAATTGAGTAATTGGTTTAAGTTATGTAGGTGTTTTAGGTAGGTGTCTTTGTTCCTAAATCATGTAGGATAGTATAGGTGAAAAACAGAATAATTTTTGCTTTTGTTTTTCAATTTTATTTGATTATATTAATTAATTATATTATAGTATATGTTTGATATAATGCGTTTTTGGCGCATTCTAACCTTTGTTTTGTAGGTCTTTATCGACTTTTTAATTTTATTTTGAGTCATTTTAGGTCTAAAATGTGGCTGGAATGGAGGATTGGAACTTATGAAGAGACTTGACGAAAATAGAGGGAAAGTGAAGGTTTTTGGAAAGTTTTGAAGAAGGGAGCACCCGCTCCTCAACGGAGCACTTGCTCCCGCGGAAGATCTATTTTTGAAAATTTCATTAAAGCTAATTTTCGCCAACTAGGGTTTTCGCTAATAAGTCCCAGCCGCCCAAGACTCAGGAGAATGCCATTATCGACTTCTTTTAGTTCTAGAGAGAGAGAGAGATACACTATTGTTTTGAACTTTTGTAAGAATTGAGGATTGTCTTCCACCCTCTTGAGAAAATTTCTAAACCCTTCTCGTTTATTCTTTGACGTTCCGACAATTTCTCAAAACCGTACCAAACCAATTTAAACCATTCCCATGTAATTCTATTTTTCAGGCAAGTACAAAAACTCCTTGGAATTTCCATCACAATGGAACACTCTTATTAATATAATAATAATCCTCAAAACTGCATATTCCCATTATACAATTCCTTTTTATCGACAAAGTACGCAATTTATGTCTAATCATCGTTTTATCAATATACCATAAGTCCTTTATAAGACCGTAAAAATGAAGCACCAAAACGAAAATGACACTCTCACGTCTTCTATGAAACCACAGAGGCAACTCTTTCAAACCAAAAAGATTGTCGGATAATAAACCAAAGAGAGAGAGAGAGAGAGGGAGGTAGAGAAAGATATGGATTTTGCTCAGTGAAGCCTAGTGAGTTCCTCAACTCTCTTGCACAACTCTTGCACTTGAACATCCATACCTTTAGAGATCTCCTCCATCTTACTCCTGCTCAGATCCAAGAACGATTCAATAAGATCTCCGTCCAAGTAACTCTTCGCTTCTGCAGTTCTTTTCTCGTTGTTGAATGATCTCCATTGCTCGTGGCTTAGCCCACCAACTCCTTTAATCACTCTCCTCAGACTCGTCTGCAGTTTCTCTAGAAAAGCATACTGTTTTTGAGGCAGAGAAGCTATCACTCCAATCATCCCACTGATAGAGCCAAATATGACAGTTTGTATCTGACCAATCTCTGAATCAGGCAGCCTCATAACAAGAGAGCCATGGCGGAATCGGTTCACAAATTCCCCAATGTGATACTCACCAACCACCTCCATACGAGCCCTTTTCTCAACCGTAGCACCTTCGTTGTTCTTCTTTACTGTGAATAGGTTGAAGCAATTATCAGCACCGAGGTAGATGTCATCATCGAGTATCTCAACTGCCGCCATCCAGTTTGCATTATAGTCACGAGCTCTCTCCTCAATCGCACCTTCCTCGTGCTTTAAAACAAACACAAATAGTCAAAAGAGTTCCGGTGAGTTCTTATGAGCATAACAATCTAGGATTTGATATGTATTCGCAAGAAGATGGAAACCAAATTTGTATCAAAACCTTTTACCTTGTAAATCAATAAAGAGATCGATTTCATGAGGTCACCAACGATGATGAAGTCTCCACGAGTCTGCACATAGAGAGCTAGTATGTGACCGTGATGTCCGCATTCAGACTGCAGCTCGCAAGTGCCATCATCCCGCAGCATCCACTTATACAACTGAATTTTTTGATTAATAGCAGCAAGAAGTTTGCCATTGAAGGCATTGAGAGAATATACAGCTCCCTTGGTTTCTTTCTCTGTGATAAGCTGCAATCTCCCTTCTTCAACTATAAACACAAGTATCCTTCCCTACATCCACAAAAGAAAACAAAAACAGAAAAGATAAATTTTAACACAAACCAAATAAAGAATAGTGTGTCTTAGTGAAATGATACCTTCGTTGGTTCATTTTCCTCGGGCAAAACATATGCCGTTCCAACACAATAATAGACATTTTTATCGTCTGTAAACGAGCAGCTCAATATGGAGCAACCGTATTCAAAGGCATCCAAAGGGTAAGTTGACAAGAACTCAAAACTTTGCGCATCCAGCAGACGGACAAAATGCATTTCAGATTCTTTCGCACTTGGTTGGTTTCTCAAACAGCAGATAGCAAATGTTCGTGTTTGTTCCTGATGGCAGATACGACGAGCATGCTCTCCAATAGGAATAGTGCGTATGTGAAGCTTCTGAATGGCATCGATGGTGCCAATTGTAAGTTCACCTTCCCTAGCAATTGCTAGACTGCCCATGGAAGAGAAGGGGAACCAGATTTCACCACAATATACTTCGATCCTAAAGGAATATAACAGAGGAAGAAATTAGTTTACCTGTCTGGAAAAGCAGCAGAGTTGAAGGGACACATATGACTAACTTCTTTTAGATTCACGTTGCTGTATAACAGCTTCTTGTTGTTGTTATATATAACAGCTGGTTTATCTGAGGCAGCAAAGACATGTGTTGCACTTTTAGATGAAAAAGTACGCAGAGTTATAGGCTGAGTCCCCAGTGATACTTTTTTCGATCTCTTAATTTTCCGCTACTCGTATCCAATTGGAAGTTTAAGAGATGACCATCTCCAAGAGCACAGAGCAAGTAAGATATCTGTGAGAAATGAAATACCACTGTTATTAATATGGCAACCAAAGGCTGTATTAACAAAAAAGATGGCCATTACACAAATATCTGAAAAAAAATAATACCCCTTCAAATGCACAAAGAAGAACAGATCGCGGAATTATCTCTCCTAGTTGCTCCTTAGTAATAAGAGTCAAGTCCGGCAGCACAAAAATCCTCACACTTATATCTGTCCACATCCCGACTGCAACTAGCTGACTATAATTAGGATTATCGCCAATGGGGTTTATGTCAAGGCAAGAGACCTCGTAATCCAACAGGACATGTTTGACTTCAGTCAATGTTCCATCCCCAATTTCTAGGTAGACCAAATGCCCACCTCCAGTGGCCAAAATAACCTAACAAGTATATCATTCCAAATCACATTGCATGTCTAGAAACGAGAAAGATACTGAAGTTACAAGTTTGAGAAAGAAACAAAATCACTGTATCATCAAAAACACCTAGAATTCTTCTGTCTGGGGCAAATTTTAGCTACAAAAAATCTACTATCTAAACCCTTAAGAAAAAAAGACAAACCTGGCTCGCATCTGCAGTTGCAACATTAACAGCGAATCCAGATGGGGCATCCCATTTATTCCGCAATTCTCTAGTTGTAAAACAGAATTTGAGGTAACCTGATTAAAAAATATAGTAGTTAGTGCATGCTAGAGGAAAAGATAGCATGGAACAATATAGCAGACAAATAACTATGTCTGAGGAAAAACAACAACGATGAAATACACAAGCACTACTACATTTGATTCGCTTTGGAAGACCTAAAAGACCTAAATGGAAAACTTATTAACCCTAAATCAATAGTGTATTATAGTGTAGGGAATTCCAGATAAAACAGAACTCTGTGTTGTTAATCTGGAATAGACTTATAACCTACAAAATGGATCTCAACAAAATTTCCTGCCAAACTACAAGCAAAGGCATAGAAACTAATGAATGAACACTGGCAAAACATACCTGTACAAGTTGGTTGTAGACAGCATCATGGCAAAATAAAGTCTGCACTTGAGACAAGAAACCCTCAATCTCTGTTTCTTCCAGTTTATCCTCTATATTCATAGCTAATATACGAGTTTCACTGATAAAACTAACTACAAGGAATGTATCAAATGCTTTATCAATTGAAGATTTCAAGGACCACATTCCTTTGATGCCTTGAAGTTCCACAGACGCCTGTAATATATTAAAACAGATGAGAATATTGCTTACATGACACTCAGACATAATGAAATTCCTAATATACATCAAACCTGTTCATTTATTCCTATCCCATTGCGAACTATGCGAAGAGAACCATCCTTATATGCTCCAGAGCAAGTTACAACCTGACCTTGCCCCTGTCTCTCAAGGTCAACTACACAAAAGTCGACAATAGGCCCCAAGTTGACATACTTTTCTAAAATTTCTACATATGAACCTTTTGCATCCGGTTGCAAGTTTAGCTTAATTAGCTGCAATAAGAAAAATAAAAAATGAAAACGTTTGGATGCCTAAAAGCTTGTATTTATACTGGAACTCACAGAAAATAACAATTGAAACACAAATAACTAGGATTGTGGTAACCATAGAACTCTATAAGTTTACATTCTTCAAGAAAAATATGTTTCAAAGACGTAATGGGAAACATATTCAATCCTAACGTACCTGTGAATCTCCATAGCTTGAACCAACAAAGACGACAGCATTGTCAAGATACGAGATGGAAGATGCAATAGAGGTTTCACCCAAAAGCTCAATTTTGAGGCCAGTGACCCTTGAGATAAATAAAGTCAGAATATCCATATTATTTATTGATTTCAAAACAGCTTTGTAATATTAACTCACTTTTCTTTCTCGTGGGTTATAACTGTAACGCCCGTGTCCCGGATTATACTGTTGTATAGAATATTGGTCTTGTTTTAAACCGGGAAATCATTTGCTAGGCAAATGGTGGAGGAGCCCGATTGATTTTGGAAGTGATTGTCGATCAGGTTTGGAATGAGGCTGGTGTCGGGCGACACCAAAGCCTGGTGTCGAGCAACACCAAAGGCTGGTGTCGAGCGACACCAGTGTTTTCTGCAGAGAAACGGTTTAGTTGTTCTCCGGTTCTACCTACCAAAACTCGTAATCTCCTTCTTCTCCGTTTCTTTCTTCTTCCTCCTGACTTTTCTTCTTCTGCGGGAGTTCAGGGAGTGGGAGAGTTTGTGAAAGAGAAAGTTTGGGTGTGAGAAGAGAAGGATTTGAGCTTGGTTCTTGGGTGTGAAAGGAGAGAAGGGAGAGTTTGGGCTTGGTGTGGTTTGGAGAGTTGCAGAGGTTTGTTTGCTGAGGTAGGGGCGTGGAAAGGTTGGTCGTGTGGTGTTGTTCTTCGCCTGTTTCGTTTGGTTTCGAAGGTCAGTGCGTGAGCTTAAGTTTATCTAAGCAAGAGGAAGTTGTGGCTTTGATTGGGTTGTGTTGATTGATAGATTGTTAGATCTATGGTTTTGTGTTGCTTGTTTCTTGTTGCTGGGGGTTGGGTTAGTGTCTAATCGTGGTTAGGAAGCAAGTTTGGGGCTTAAAGGTGGCTGGTTGGCCGTGTTCGGCCATGGGCAAAGCTGGATTCGTGTTGCAGGTGGGGGGTGTCGACCGACACCAGTGGGGGGTGTCGACCGACACCAACACCTCACCGTTTGGTAGCAGTGGTGTTTTGGTGTCGACCGACACCAGTGGTGGGTGTCGACCAACACCAGTGCCTCACCGTTGGGAGCAGTGGTGTCTTGGTGTCGACCGACACCAGTGGTGGGTGTCGACCGACACCAGTACCTGCAGTTGTTTTGTTCATCTATTTTTGTAGGTTTGTTGGTTGCTTTTGTACCTGTTGGTTGTATTGATTGTGATCTTATCTCTTGCTTGTGTGTATAACTTGTAGAAGGAAGGATCGCCTCGTTAAGTATTTGTGATAATACTTACGCATCTCTGTGTTTTCTGAGTTGCAGGTAAAGATAAAGTGTGATCGTGGGATCAAGGCAATGAGGAGGGGATGATTAGGACTCGATTTGTCGTTGTTGTTGTCGCACTAATTTATGTTTAATTAATCTCGAATACTGTTGTGTGATGGATTGCTACTGTTTAATAAGATCGAGTCTTATTGTTTGTTATCGTGTTGTTAATAGTTAATATTATGGGATATTAATTATTATTAAAAAAAAAAAAAATCGGAAGTGGTTGTTTCAATTTGGTATCAGAGCGTAGACGGTTCTAGGATGGTTTAGGAGAATTAATTGGAGTTTCATTAATTTTCGTGATGCTTGTTTTAGCGAACCGTTTCGTGGTTGTGCTTGAAATTGATTATGTGGTAGTTACTCAATTTGTTTGAGCATGGAGTCTTAGAATCATCCTCTTCGAGCCTCGAGATTCCATAGTAGGTTATCTTTATTCTGTAAGTTGTTTAGTATCTTAGCCTTTGTTCTTGCTGGTTCAGATGCCTAGAGGTGCTAGAGGTCGTGGTAGAGGCCGTGGCCGCGGTAGAGGTCGTGGTCGTGTTCCACTGGTGGCTGAGAGTGTAGCACGGAGTGCTACGGTTGAGCGAGTTGCGGCTCCGCATGTGTATCAAGAGGGGTCTAAGGGCGTGGCCGGTGTGGATGCCGGTGTGGGTGGAGTTCCAGCGGGTGCTGTGGGTGTTGCAGCAGAGTTTGCTCAGGCTCGAGATGATCGCATTGCGGGTTTGCTGGCCTTGCTGTTGGAGCGGTTACCAGAGAGGGTACCAGTGCAGGCTCCTGTTGTGCCACCAGTGGTTGAGGAGCAACCGAGGGCTGCAGTTGCGGAGGAGCTCCCATCCTACCTGAGGATGATGGAGCAGTTGCAGAGGATTGGCACGGGATTCTTCCCGGGAGGTGCCAGTCCTGAGGCCGCGGATGCGTGGAGAAGGAGGTTGGAGCAGAACTTCCTTTCGATTAGGTGTCCGGAGAGATACCGAGTGGACCTGGCAGTTCATTACCTGGAGGGTGATGCACATCTCTGGTGGATGGGCGTTACGGCCAGGAGAGTTCAGGCGAAGATGGCCTGGGAGGATTTCGTTGAGGAGTTTAACTCCAAGTATTTTCCTCAGGAGGCGCTTGACCGGTTGGAGGGTCGGTTCCTTGTGTTATCTCAGGGGGACCAGACCGTTCGTGAGTATGAGGCAAAGTTTAACCGTCTCAGTGTGTATGCGGGTCGAGCGTTGGAGGGTGAACGGGCCCGAGTTCAAAGATTTTTGTTGGGTCTTCGGGCTGAGTTGAGGAACCGTTGCCTGTTGAGAGTTTTTGGCACGGTTGCGGAGTTAGTGGAGACAGTTGCCCTCAGAAGGGTGAGGCGCGTGTGGATACGCGTGTGTGCTATCACTGCAGGGAGACGGGGCATATCAAGCCGAGGTGCCCTAAGTTGCAGAGGGAGGCAGTGACGGTGTCGCCAGCTAGCCAGAGTGCAGTGGCACCCCGAGTGTATTCCATTGTGGAGACAGGAGGCCCGAGTTCCAAGCCGATCACAGGTATGTTGTTAAACTTTCCTGAGTTAAATTCTTGTGTTTTAGATTTTATTGTCTCCGTGATGGGGTGTCAGGGTTCTGAGCATATGGAAAATATGCAGGGACCCTGGTTGTGGGAGGTGTTGAATCCCATGTGTTGTTTGATTCTGGAGCATCGCATTGCTTCATTACTCCGGAAATTGTCGAGAAGGGCAATTTAGGGGGAGCAACCGAGGAGCGGTTGGGTTTTGTTAGAGTGGCTGGAGGGAAGCTACTGACTATTCACGGTCGAGTTGGAGACGTGGATGTCCAAGTGGCTGGAGAGTCTATGCCAGCGGATTTGGTCATTTGCTCGGTGGAGCTTTATGACGTCATTTTGGGCATGGATTGGCTGGGGAAGTTCAGAGCTCATCTGGACTGTCACCAAGGACGCGTTGTCTTGGAGAGGAAGGCAGGGAGGTTGGTTTATCAGGGAGTGAGACCGACTTCTGGGAGTTTCGTGATCTCGGCCATGCAGGCAGAGAGTATGATCGAGAAGGGTCGCGAGGCGTATCTGGTGACGATTGTTACATCAGAGACCGTTGGAGAGGTTGCGGTTGGAGATATTCGGGTTGTTCGGGATTTTCAGGATGTTTTCCAGTCGTTGCAGGGATTACCGCCGTCTCGATCCGATCCTTTCACGATTGAGTTGGAACCCGGAACAATGCCAATATCTAAGGCACCGTACAGGATGGCTCCAGCAGAGATGGCAGAGCTGAAGAAGCAGCTGGAGGAGTTGTTGGGTAAGGGTTTTATCCGACCGAGTACTTCACCGTGGGGAGCGCCGGTGTTGTTTGTGAAGAAAAAGGATGGGAGTTTCCGATTGTGCATCGATTATCGGGGACTGAACCAAGTCACTGTGAAGAACAGGTATCCTCTTCCACGGATTGATGAGTTGTTGGATCAGTTGAGAGGGGCTACTTGGTTCTCCAAGATAGACTTGGCGTCGGGATATCATCAGATTCCGATTGATGAGAAGGATATCCGGAAGACGGCTTTCAGATCGAGATATGGACACTACGAGTTTGTGGTGATGCCATTTGGGTTGACGAATGCACCAGCAGCGTTCATGAGGTTGATGAACAGCGTGTTCCAGGAGTATCTGGATGAGTTTGTGATCATATTTATCGATGCCATTTTGGTGTATTCGAAGAGTCCCGAGGAGCATGAGTTGAGCAAGTGCGGGAGAAGCTGCGGGAGCAGAAACTCTTTGCTAAGTTGAGCAAGTGTAGTTTCTGGCAGCGAGAGATCGGATTTCTGGGTCATATTGTGTCTGCAGAGGGAGTTTCTGTGGATCCGGAGAAGATTCAGGCTATCAGGGAGTGGCCGAGGCCGAGGAATGCTACTGAGATCTGGAGTTTTCTCGGGTTAGCAGGTTATTATCGGAGGTTCGTCAAGGGTTTCGCGAGTATGGCTAAGTCTATGACGAAGCTGACAGGGAAGGATGTTCCTTTTATGTGGTCTCCTGAGTGTGAGAAGAGTTTCGCGAACCTGAAGGTGATGTTAACTAGTACGTCAGTATTGGCATTGCCCGAGCCGGGTGAGCCTTACGTGGTGTATGCAGACGCTTCGGGAGTTGGTCTGGGTTGTGTGTTGATGCAGCAGGGAAAGGTGAGTGCCTATGCTTCGAGGCAGTTGAGGAAGCATGAGGGCAACTACCCTACCCATGATCTTGAGATGGCTGCGGTAGTGTTTGCCTTGAAGATTTGGAGGTCTTATCTTTATGGCTGGAAGGTCCAGGTGTTTACAGATCATAAGAGCCTGAAGTATATATTCACTCAGCATGAGTTGAATTTGAGGCAGAGGCGTTGGATGGAGTTAGTGGCGAATTATGATCTGGAGATAGCTTACCATCCTGGTAAAGCTAATCTTGTTGCGGATGCTTTGAGTCGCAAACGTGTGGTTTCGGCTCAGAAGCAGAACATGGAGTCGTTGGTGTGTGAGCTTGGTTCATTGAGGTTGTGTGTCTTATCTCAGGAACCGTTGGGTTTGGAGGCAGTTGATCAGGCTGATCTTCTGAGCAGGGTTCGGTTGGCTCAGGAGAAGGATGAGGGTTTGGTTAATGCTTCCAGGGAAGCGGGTTCAGAATATCAGGTCTCTGCTAATGGAACTATTCTCGTGCATGGGCGGGTATGCGTACCCAAGGATGAGGGTTTGAGGCGAGAGATCCTGAGTGAGGCCCATGCGAGTATGTTTTCGATTCATCCGGGAGCGACAAAGATGTACCGAGATCTCAAGCGGTATTATCACTGGGTCGGGATGAAGAAAGATGTAGCTAACTGGGTCGCAGCGTGTGATACGTGCCAGTTAGTGAAGGTAGAGCATCAGGTTCCGAGCGGTTTGTGATCCTTTCTAACACTAAATTCGAATAAATAACATTACAGGAACATATCAAAAGACATATATAACACATCTAGTTGCTTTAAGTCATCTGATAGCATGAAAAGTTAATATGTTTTGGCAAACTATACCTTGTAATAAGCTAAGAGGACTCATAATCCCATTGAAGAACACATAATTTATATCTCTCAGTTGCAATAAACAAAAAATCTTGTGCTTCACCCTGCAAAAGATGACGTACTATCAATTAACATTGTTACTTACTTATTACCTAAGCCTGAGAAAAGTATGCAATAAGAAAACTATACTCACATGGGGACGGAACAATTCCAAAGTTGCGATCCTCCCATATAGAGGAACATCCAGTAGTCTGCAAATGTCTAAATCACTCAACATATCCAATCCATATGAGGAGCTCTACTTTTCCGAAATAAGACTAAAAAGTAACAATAACTTTTCACATTTCACTATAAATCCAAGGAACTGAATATTTGTAAAGTTAAAATGAACAACAGTGAGACGAAAAACGAAAACAGAATCATTAGAATAAGAGATTATGAAGTACCTGAAGTCCCTGCGGACTAAGCAGATGGATCTCGATTCGAGTGGATTTCCTGAAAAAAGGGTTTAACACTGTTGTCAAATAACAGCAAATGAACCATCTCCAGAGGAATATTTAGATGGTAAACAGAAAGCGAGATAGCCTTCGAAACCCCCAAATTAACATCTTCACACACATAACACATGCAAAAAAGAAAGAAAGAAAACAAAAAGAAGAGAACAAAGTTCCATACGCAACAATGAGATTGAGTTCATGAGGACTAGTGAAGTTTCCGACGCAAGAGTGAGTGACACAGGTCGGTTTTTGAGCCGTAACGTCGTAATTCCATACGCTCATCTTGTTCTTCGCTGACAAACAAGGGTTTTCAATTTGTATGCGACTCACTTCAGAGCCATCTTGCCTTGTTATAAAAAGCTTATGGGTTCTCTTTCTTTTAGATTTAAACGAAAAAGGAAGAAGAACAAGATGCAAGTGATATGCTCAAATTTACCCTTGAGCTATTCTCTCAAATTAAGAGTCACTGTAGTACTTAGGGATCGAATCCACAGTGACTAATGTTCACACAATAGATTAACAGTTTAGAAATATAGGTAAACAGAAGAAACTATAAAATTAAAATAGCAAGAGAATTAGAAATCGGGTTGTAAGCTGAATAGGAGAAAAGCTAAGCTTAGGGAAATTCTCAGGAAATTCAGAATTGCAGAACAAAACAATTATCAGGATAGTAATTAAGAACCATTCTAGAACTCAAATTACTAATGTAAAATCAACCAACTTTCGTTGCGAAGATTATCTATGCCTAAATTTTAGAATCCCAAATTTCTTTGCGAATTCTTCAAGTTAAACAAGCATTAAAGTTCAGGTGTGATATGTTCACAAAATCCCTAAACCAAATTTCTTTGCGAATAGGGTATTTTGCTCATCTAAGATAGTTCAGGCAATCAATTACACTTTTGTGTCAACTAATCAACCTAAGATCAGATTCTAGGTAGCTAAGCTAGAATAAGCAATAAACACAATCTAGATGAAGAACTCTATAGATTCAATCCTAACAATCTAACAACCTAGCAATTCATGAATTCCTTTGAAAACCCTAAACCTAACAGGGAGATTACTCAGACATGATAAATAAAACACAAATCATGAATGAAATAATTTGCATTAAGAAAATCAAAAGAAGAAGAAAAGAGTTTAGAAATCTTCTCCAAAAATTCCTGAAGAGGTGGCTGCTCAAAAATCAAGCATTCTAAGCATAGGTCTAAATAATGACCTTAAAATCCTATAAATAAGCTAAAACACGATTTGGGCTTTATTTGTAAACAGGGACAACTTCTGGGCCAAATTTGCAATTCTTCAAAACTTCAAAAAATGGGAAATCGAATTGCCGTCAGATATTGGTGTCGACCGACACTAATGGCTAGTGTCGATCGACACTCACACCAATTTTGCTCTCCGAGTTGGTTTCTTCAGCGTAGCTTCTCGGCTTACTCCAAAACGTCCCATAATCTCCAAATAAGTCCAAAACGTACCTGAACCTGCAAAGACTCTAAAAGACTCGAAAGACACTAAAAAGACTCTAAAAACAACTCTTATATCATGGTTAAAAACCGTAAAAACCATGATATATCAGCAAGAGAGGAGGCGAAGAACTGCAGAGGTTAAGAAGAACGGCCGGTTCTGAACACAAAATTGAAATTAGGAGGACGGTACGATCCGGTTTGGCATATAGCTGAAATTAAAAGTTTTGATTCTCGGGTCAATTTGGGCCCGCCCGGCCCAACTTATAAATTTCGATAAACCCAACCCTAAGACGGGTTCATCGTCATTTGTTGTTGTTCTTCGTCATCGATCTACGCTGCGACTCTCTCTCTCTCTCTCTCAAATTCCCTTATCTCCTCGATTAATTTCTCTCATGTGAGCTTCTGAGATTTTCCAACGAGTTATTTGGAGGAAACTTCACCCTACATAGCTACACCAAGTTGGCGTTGTCGGAAAGAGTATTGGACATTGCAGAGAAGTCGATTCTTCACAGCGGTCTAAAAGTCGGTTTTCCTATTGCTGCGTGCTTGACATTGGTTTTGGAGGTGGGAGTGAGGTGCTGTGAAGAATATCCGGTGAACCGGTTGGCAATGAGTGGAGCTGCAAAGGAGTTAATTTCGATCAGAGAGAGGTTCTTTAAAGCCAGAAAAACAGCTAGACGTTGAAGTGTTACTAGTTTCCTCTACAAACTTTAAAACCTAGCTACTTAAAGGCCTATATTCTGAGGCCTCAAAATAATCGTTTTCATAATGTGTGGTTTTCCTGTTTATGGACAATAATGCTTGCGGATTATTGTTAATGAATGATTGTGTTATTTGCATACAAAAGATGAATGTTGTGGTGTAAGAATAGTAACCAATAAATAATGAAGCATCTTGAAGACACAGGACCAACAGTATAACCTTAAGATGTTGTATGTATCCCATTGTTTCTCTAACTCTACAAAAATTAAAAGATTATAAGCAATGAAAAAAGAGTCAATTTCTCTTGAAAACACTTCTTTGCATGAGACTAGTGATTGATATGTCTTCTGTAAATGGTTTGCATACTTCTGACTGCTTGAGATTAATGGAAGGCAAATGGAAGCCAATTCAAAGTACCCTAAAAGGCTTACTGAAAAACATGTTCAGTAGTTTCCGGTAACGATATATAATCTCACTTCTTTACAGATATTCCTTGCATACATATACTTTCTTTGATATTATTATCATGTGGTTCTGTTGTAGGATCCCAACTCTAATAATCTAGTGGCAAGAACAACTTTCTAAAATTCCTGAGAGTATGGAAAAAAATGCCAATTGTTGTAGGACATTGCCATCTCAATATGTTTGTATTTTCTAAATTTTCAGAGCCAGCAGAGAGCACCCAATTGTGGTTAACAGTAGCCTCAAGAGATCCTACCCCTTATAATACTAAATCTCTGCCCCCAAATAACTTTATAAAAATGCAACTCTCCCATTACAATTGTTGATTTTACCTTTGTCTTATAGGTTAAAAGAATTCATCAAAGAACAACTAATTGTTATTCTAATGGGATCTCGAGCCCTGGTTCCGGCAGTACCAGCAGCACCTTTAGCTCAACCACCTAGCCCATCGGTGGATACTAATGATCCCAGAGCTTTGTTAGCTGGCTTACTTTGATTCAACCGGGTAAGACAACACTTGCTATTGTACAATGTGAAAATCCTCTCTGATATGGAGTTGCACGAGTCAAGACGAAAAATAACAGAGAGTGTGTGAAAGGGCGGCATGTAGAGGCGGTGTAATAGTAAACTTAGTTTTTGTTCAAATTCATGCATATGTGCATGAGTAGGGATGTCAAATAGGATGTCCATGTCCAAATGGACATGTCTTTTTTCTGGACATTGATGGTTAAAGCCCAAATAGGACCATGTCCAAATAGGACCAAACCTAAATAGGACCATGACCAACTGCGCTGTCCGCGGGGTCCATATTATATATGAACATAAATCGTAAATACACCAAAAAATTTTATATTAAACAACTTATAAGTGTTTTACGTACTAAAATTCATACTAAACATAC
Source organism: Turritis glabra (assembly GCA_900406565.1). Classification (NCBI taxonomy): domain Eukaryota; kingdom Viridiplantae; phylum Streptophyta; class Magnoliopsida; order Brassicales; family Brassicaceae; genus Turritis; species Turritis glabra. The sequence continues at coordinate 1,026,058 of OVBN01000181.1, read as the reverse complement.
TAAAATTCATATTTAAACGGTTTTATAAGTTATTTTATAAAATTTGATTTCGGTGGGAAAAATTGATTCCGTAATTTTGGAATGAAAACGTGATTCCGCTATTTTAGCGCGAAAACATGATTCCGTTATTTTGGTGCGAAAACGTGATTTTATAATTTTGGTGGGAAAACGCGATTTTGTAATTTTCGCGAGAAAACGGAACTACCTGTGTCAAGAACCTCCTTGGTTTAGTGTTTTTGGGTAACAAAGAACAAGTTTGGAAAGAGCTACTACCACTTCTGCTAAAGCATTCTCCAAACCTAAAAACTCTGTTTCTTTCGGTAACAAGTAAAATCTTACTTTATATATATATATATGACTGTGCCATGAAATTAAAGTAGTCTCTTGATATGCATGTATTTTAACACTTTTGGCCACTTATTCATGTTGTTTTATATGTATATATTCGTGATTTAAAAAGCGTTTTAGTATCATTTGATACTGTTTTGAGTTTTATAGTGGTTTAGGAGTTTTGGATCGTATATTGCACATTCTATTTAGTTTGTGTTTATATTTCAGGATTCTTGGAGTCATGGAGAAGCACAAGGAAAAGCAAAGAACTTCGAGCCAAAGAGTTACGAAGAGACTCGGGATCTCTACCACCCATCTAGGTGACCGATCGGAACAAGCACGATCGATCTGCAACCGATCGAGGCAACCGAGCGGCAAATCACTGCTTTCGTACTAAAATCATGGGATCGGTCTACAACCGATCAAGGTGACCGTTTGCTGATACTTTTTCCTTGACTTTCTTAGTGCGTTTCACCCCACTATAAATACTCTATCTAGTGTGTGTAAAAGGGGATACTACTTTTTAGCAACCTTTTAATCATTCTCTTTGTTCTTGAGTGTTCTTGAGTGTTCTTATGTTTTCTTAAATCATCATCTAAACTTATGTTATACATTTTCTGTTGAATCTTTTTACATATCTTTAAACATGTCTTGCTTATCGATCATTCCTACGGTTTACTTTTGCAATTCTATTATGTCTGAGTAGTGGACTTTTGGATCGTTGGTTTGGTAGATCTAAGGGTTTGATGCTTGTAAATGATGTTTGATGGTTGAGTAATCTTGTTTATCATTATGCATAGAACGATTTTAATGCTAGAAATGAGCTTCAAAAGAGAGTTTTCTAGATCTTTGATTATTTCACACCCGAAAGGTGTGGTGAAATAATCTGAACCTTCTATGCATGCATTCTATTTCTTAACCAACGAAAGTTGCGTTCTAAGATGGAATAGATGATTAAAATGAGCTTGTCTTCTTTGCTTATAAATCGTTAAGTCGTAATTGAAAGATTAGCTTAATCGAACAGTTTGTAAAAGGGTTAGTATCATGAGAATGAACTAATTTATTTAAGTAACTTATGTCATGGATTTAAGCATTGATTAGTCGTTTGAATAATTATCCGTCAAGTTATCATCACCCTTGTCATATTGCCATTCCAACTATCCATACTTTTAAATATCTTTAAAACCGATCATTTCGTTTAGTTTGATATGCATTGCTTGTTTTCATAAGTCTAATATTACTTCTTTAATTTACTGCAATTGTTCTGTTTCCATCTTTAGTTTATTACCATAAGCTAAAAAACAAAAACCACCTTTCCGTTTAGCTTGATTAGTTTTCTGCATTCTTCGTGTGTCATTCTCGTCCTTCCCTGTGGATTCGATACCTAAAGTGCTACAAATGACATACCATTAGATTGTGGTATTGTTTGCACGCAAGGTTAATTGATGTACATAAGAGCGTAAAAACTCTGCTAATCAATTTGGCGCCGTTGCCGTTGAAGGCGTAGCAATAGTCATTAGGAATTGGATTCTACGGAGTCTAAATTTTTACTTTTCAAGAAATCTGACCGTGTTTTGTATTTTTCTCTTTCTTCAAGGTGCATGAACCTAAGAAGCCAAGGACAACAGAACTTGGTGGAGATGGTACCTGAGATAAGAAGACTAGAGCGAGCACATTCTCGAGCTAGAAGAGAGAGAGAGAGAGAGAGACTTGCAAGAACAGTAGGGTTGAACATGGGTGACAATAACCCAGAAATGCAAGAAGGAGTTCATGAAGAGGGGGTTCCTGTTAATCCACCACTTCATGCTGCTAGAAGAGTGCAGACGATAGGGGGATACGATGCACCACAAGCACATGGGAACCGCAGCGGTATTCACGCACCAGCGGTTGAGAACAACAACTTCGACATCAAGATGAGCATCATCAACATGGTTCAAGGGAACAAATTTCACGGACTGCCGGTTGAAGACCCCCTAGACCATCTTGATAACTTCAATGACATATGCCACTTGACGAAGATTAATGGCATCTCTGAGGATGTGTTTAAGCTGAGATTATTCCCTTTCTCACTTGGGGATAAGGCGCAGCAATGGGAGAAGAGTTTGCCTCCTAGATCGATCACCACTTGGGCAGAATGCAAGGAAAAGTTCCTGGAGAAGTTCTTCTCAACCTCACGAACAGCTCGACTTAGAAATGATATATCAAGCTTTGCCTAAAGAGGCAATGAGAGTTTTAGTGAAGCTTAGGAACGGTTCAAGAGCTACACGAACAAGTGCCCTCACCATGGATTTTCTGAAGAATCATTGTTGAGTACGTTGTATAGAGGGATTATGCCAATGATAAGAATGTTGCTAGACACCGCAGAGCGACGGAAACTATGGGGAGGACTATGAAAGAGCTCCTAGAGGAGGCGGTGATAGAGAAGATAAAACAAGGAGATGAGAACCTTACATGAGAAGTTGGACAAGATCCTACAGGACAGAGAAAGGTCCGTCAATTATAACGGAGAATTTGATGGAGGACAAATGAATCAAGAAGTTGGGTGTGAAGGAAGCCTTGAGATGCAAGAGGAATTGAATTTCGTGGGAAATCAAGGAAACTTCCAAGGCGGCTACAACATAAACTATAACCCGAACTATCAACAGCAAGGCCAAGGCTACCAACCGAGGCCATTCATACCATCAAACGCTCAAGGGCAGAACTTCACGCAGCAAAGGTTCATACCAAATCAACAATTCCAGGGAAATCAAGGGCAGTTCCAAGGAAATAAAAGTGGATTTCAGAATAATCAAGGGGGGTTTCAAGGCAACCAAGGCGGATATCAAAGCAAAGCACCTTTTGTTCCCAATAGTTACAGGAGTACAAACCTTCAAGACAAGCGAATATATCTCAACCTCAACATCAAGATGACATAAAGGACTTGAAGAACATGATGCAGCAATTGATGGTGTCACAGTCTAGTAATTCAGTCGATCTGAACAAAAAGATACTTGAACTTCATAGCAAGGTGGATGGAACGTACAACGATCTAAACACCAAATTCGAGCCTCTGAGCACTCATGTCAAAGGGCTGGACAATCAAATTGCTCAAGTTGCATCTACTTCTCAAGCTCCGAAAGGAACTTTACAGGGAAAAGCCATTGCAAACCCAAAAGAGTATTGCTTGGCGATAGCTTTGAGGAGCGGAAGAGAACTACCAACAAGAGAAATGGTTGGGGAAGAGGTCGATGAGGAAAGAACTGGGGATAAGACTGTATTTGAAGATGAAAAAGCTCAAGGCTCAACAGAAGAACTTCTGGATGGGTCTACAACCAATCGAGCTGACCGATCAGAAATTCACGATCAGTCAACAACAGATCAGATCGACAAATAAGGAGGACAGTTACGAAATTATGGATCGGTCAACAACCGATCGAGACAACCGATTGAGAATTCTGGATCGGTCAGCAACCGATCGGCCCGACCGATCGGAAAAGATGATGAAAACCGTGGAACCAGAAGTTGTTCCAAATAATTTTGAAACGTTTAAGGATGTCAAGAAAGATGAAGTAAAGTCCAAGGACATCACTAAGGAGAAAGTTGACATTGAACCATATGCGTACGGACCAAAACTTCCATTTCCCGGGAGGTTTAAGAAACAAATCTTGGACAAGCAATTCGAGAAGTTCAAAAAGATAATGAAAACGGTTCAAGTCTCCATTCCATTCGCTGATCTTATTTTGGAATGTCTTGTATACAACAAACTTCTCAAGGACGTGATGATGAAGAAGCGGCAAATTGAGGATGCTATGGTGATGATCAACCATAAGTGCAGTGCTATAATTCAAAACAAGTTGCTGAAGAAGCTGAAAGATACGGGAAGTTTTACACTACCTTGTACTATTGGACCCCTGCATTTTAACAAATGTTTGGTTGATCTTGGCACAAGTGTTAATCTTATGCTGTTGATGGTTTCCAAGAGATTGGGATTGACGAACTTCAAGCGAACAAGAATCTCGTTGGATTGGCGGATAGATCAATCTGTTATCCAATTGGGCTATTGGAAGACCTACCTCTGAAGGTTGGAAGCTGCATTATTCCAACGGACTTTGTGGTGCTAGAAATGGATGAAGAACCAACAGATCCTATCATCCTTGGATGACCATTCCTAGCTATTGCTGGAGCCATCATAGACCTTAAGAAGGGTATGATCGATCTCCATTTGGGAGACATTGTTCTAGATCATGAAGAAACCAACCATTGAAGGGAAGGTGTTCTACATAGAAACCTTGGAGGAAATGGTCGATGAATGCTTGGAAGAGTGAAACATGGAGGATTCTCTTGAAGTGGCCATCACACGACCAAACTGTGAAAATGGAATTATGAACAAAGAAGCAGTCAAATATGAAAAATTTCTTGATTCACAATTGCCAATGGAGAAGAAAACATGCTTTCTGGAGATTGATGGAAGCGTTCAAGAAATTAAGAATGAACGCACTAGCAAGGGTAACTCTAGTGTGGAGGATGACTGGAGTGAACTCAATGTTCCCAATGTGGAACTCAAACCACTTTCCAAAGGGCTAAGGTATGAATTTCTGGGAACAAACTCTACCTACCCTGTGATAATAAATGATGCATTGAACCGTGAAGAAACAGAAATGATCTTGCATGAGCTAAAAAAGTATAAAAAGGCCCTATGATATTCACTTAAAGATATTAAGGGAATTTCGCCATCTTTGTGTATGCATAGAATCCATTTGGAAGATGAAAGTAAATCATCCATTGAACATCAAAGAAGATTAAATCCGAATTCGAAAGAAGTAGTTAAGTAAGAAATTTTAAAACTACTAGAAGCGGTGTAATATATCCTCTCTGATAGTACTTGGATATCACCGGTTCATGTTGTGCTGAAAAATGGAGGAATCACTGTAATTAAAAATGAAAAAGAGGAATTGATTCCAACAAGAACCATTACTGGGCGTAGAGTGTGCATATATTATAGAAAGGTGAACTCATCCACTCGTAAGGATCACTTTTCTTTGCCATTCATTGATCAAATGCTAGAAAGACTAGCGAATCATTATACTATTGCTTTCTAGACAGTTATTCTGGGTTTTTCCAAATTCCAATACACCCAAGTGACCAAGAGAAAATTACATTCACATGTCCTTATGGCACCTTTGCTTATCGGAGGATGCCATTTGGCTTGTGCAATGCACCGGCTACTTTTCAGCGGTGTATGATGTCTATTTTCTCGGACTTAATTGAGGATAAAATGGACGTGTTCATGGATGATTTCTCTATGTATGGTTCTTCGTTTGGTTCTTGTCAGTTGAATCTTTGCAGGGTACTCAAAAGGTGCGAGGACACGAACCTGGTTCTGAATTGGGAGAAATGTCATTTCATGGTAAAAGAAGGAATTGTGCTAGGCCACAGGATATCTGAAAGTGGTATTAAAGTAGACAAAGCCAATATTGAGGTCATGTTAAATTTCGAACCTCCAAGAACAGTGCAAGACATAAAGAGTTTATTGGGTCATGCTGGGTTCTACAGAAGATTCATTCAAGACTTTTCGAAGATAGCAAGACCCCAACAAGGCTCTTATGCAAGGACACAAAGTTCGTATTCGATGAAGCATGAATCGGAAGGGAGCATTGGTTAGGGCTCCTATAGTTCAACCACCGTGTTGGGAATCGCCATTTGAGATAATGTGCGATGCAAGTGACTTCGCTGTTGGGGCCGTGTTGGGCCAAAAGAAAGACAAAAAGCTTCATGTGATCTACTACGCTAGTAGAACTCTTGATGAAGCACATACAAGGTACACCACAACAGAGAAGGAGCTCTTGGCAATTGTCTACTCTTTCGAGAAATTCTGATCATATTTGGTGGGTTCAAAGGTGCCAAAATTTGATATGCTCAAATTTACCCTAGAGCTACTCTCTCAAATTAAGAGATCACTGTAGTATTTAGGGATCGAATCCACAGGGACTAATGTTCACACAATAGATTAACAGAATGGAATTATAGCTAAATGGCCAATGAATAAAAGTAAAACCAACAAAGTAAAAAGTAAAAGTTGTGAGTTTAATAAAGGAAAAGCTAGACTTAGGGAAATTCTTCAGGAATTCAGAATTGTTAAACAAATGAACAGTACAGGGTTTGGTTAAGAATAGTTCTTGAACTCAAAACACAAAATTCAAACCAATCAACTTTCGTTGCAGAGATTATCTATGTCTATAACAGTGAATACCAAATTTTTTTGCAAATTCAACAATCAAAACATGCATTAAATTCAAGTTCGATATGTTCACAAAATCCCTAAATCACATTTCTTTGCAGATAGGTATTTTGCTCATCTAGATGAAGAATTATATGATTACCCTAACAAATCCATTTAATTCAACAATTCATCCTAACCCTAGAAAAACCCTAAATCTAACAGGTGAATTACTCAGACATCATCAATGCAAAACAAATCATAATCTGAATAAATTGCATTAAGATAAAAGTAGAAACAAAGGGAGTTCGAAATCTTCTCTCTACAATGAGTTCTGATCTGTCTCTCCCAACTAGCTCTGAAGAATAAGAATAATGCCAAAAGTCTAAGTCTCTTCTCAAAACTCTAAAAAGAACTAATTATACTCTAAAATACGTCAAGGACTTGTCTTGCAATTAGGGAAAACTTCTGGGTAAATCGGCAATTCTTCAAAAGTCTTTAAAAACTCATGTGCAACATGTAATCGCGACCGGTGTCGATCGATACTAAGGGGTAGTGTCGATCGACACCAACACCCATTGTGGTCTCCAAGTTGCTCTTCTCAGCTATAGAATGCCAAATGCCTCCAATAATCCCAATATGCATCCAATGAGTCCAAAACGTACCTGAACCTACAATGACTCGAAGGAGACTCAAAAACACCAAAAAAACTCTAAAACAGGACTTATATCATGGTTAAAAACCGTAAAAACCATGATATATCAATAGTGCACACAAACCAGCACTAAGACACTTGTTGGCAAAGAAGGATGCAAAACCTAGGCTTTTGAGATGGATCTTGCAAAATTTGATCTAGAGATAAGAGACAAGAAGGGCATAGAGAATGGTGTAGTTGATCACCTCTCGAGGATGAAGATCGAGGAGAACATACCGATCCATGATTCCTTGCCCGAAGAACAAGTCAGTATCATTCAGACTTTGACAAGAGCAAATTCCATGCTGGTGGAATTGGTAGCAATTGAGACTATGGATGTGAGCTTACCATGGTACGCAGATTTCGTAAACTACTTAGCATGCGAGAAAGAACCGCCACACCTACAAGGGTATGCTAAGAAAAAGTTTTTCAAGGACATTCGCCGATTCTATTGGGATTAGCCTTACTAGTATACACTATGCAAGGATAGGCTCTACAGGAAATGCGTGCCTGAAGAAGACGTCGCCGGAATCTTAATGCATTGCCATGGTTCAGCTATGTTCAAGACCGTCTCTAAAATTTTACAAGCTGGATTTTTGTGGCCAACAATGTTTAAGGACGCACAAGCGTTCATCTCTCGCTGCGATGCATGCCAACGAAAGAGAAACATAAGCAAGAGGAACAAGATGCCTCAAAACCCCATACTTGAGATTGAGCTATTCGATGTTTGGGGAATAGACTTGATGGGACCATTCTCATCATCCTATGGTAACAAGTACATCCTTGTAGCTGTTGATTACGTTTCCAAGTGGGTAGAAGCCGTTGCTAGCCCAACAAATGATGCACGAGTGGTGTTGAAGATGTTCAAAACCATAATCTTTCCAAGATTTGGTATTCCAAGGGTGGTGATTAGTGACGGTGGTACTCATTTCATCAACAAAGTCTTCGAAAATTTGTTGAAAAAGCACGGGGCAAGCATAAAGTGGCAACACCATACCATCCCAAAGCAAGCGGTCAAGTCGAGCTCTCGAACCGAGAGATCAAATTTATTCTTGAGAAAACGGTTGGGCGAACAAGGAAAGACTGGTCCAACAAACTAGACGATGCGCTATGGGCTTACAGAACAGCTTACAAGACACCCATCAAAACGACACCATTTAAACTTCTAGATGGAAAATCCTGTCATCTCCCCGTTGAACTTGAATACAAAGCCATGTGGGCGGTGAAACTTCTTAACTTTGACGTCAGTACTGCTGCGGAGAAGCAGTTAGTGCAATTAAATGAGTTAGATGAAATACGCCTTGAAGCGTATGAAAACTCGAAGATCCATAAAGAAAGAACAAAGGAGTTTCATGATAGAAAAATCATCTCAAGAGACTTTAAAATGGATGACAAAGTTTTATTATTCAATTCCCGGTTGAGATTGTTTCCCGGGAAACTTAAGTCGAGATGGTCGGGACCTTTCAAGATAAAGGAAGTTAGACCTTATGGTGCAGTAGTCCTTTTGGACAAATCCAGGGGCCGGGGGGGGGGGGGAATTCACTGTCAATGGACAACGTCTCAAACCATACCTTGCTGATGAGAACACAGAAGAAGGAACCTATGTTCCTCTTTTGGAACCTACAACCACCTAGAGCAATGCACCATCAAGCTTAGTGACGTAAAACAAGCGCAACAGGGAGACACTCCCTATATATTTATGTATATATGCTTTGTGTTGATTGATATGAACTTTTTGATTCTTCATTTTAAGTGTGCAGGGGTATACAAGATCATGGGAAGGAGAATTCGAAAAAACACAAAAAAATTCAAAATGTACAGGCGACCGATCGCACGTTTAAGGTAAGATTTTAAGCATATTTGTCAATCGGTTCTAGACCGATCTGGTTGTTATGAGAAATTCCCAGCATATTTGTCAATCGGTTGCTCCGATTGGTTGCTGACTGATCGCACGACTCGAGATCGGTCGGTCCGATCGGTTGCATACTGATCGGCAGTGTTAAAAAATTTTAAAACCCTTAAATCGTAAGTTATAAAACCGAACTCCCTCCTTCTTCTCTCCCATTCCAACGCGATTTCAAAGTAACAAAACTCAAAAAAATTTCTCTAACTCACTCAATTCTCATCCGTTTTTGGAGATTTTTTGTTCCAACTTGTTTAGTTTTCATCCTTTATTCAATTCTACTACTCCCTAATTCGATCTACAAAGGTATGCTCCTCAAATTACCAATTTACAGTACCAAAGTAGTGAAAATCGATTTGGGTGACGAAATTGCATGTCTATTGATTGAAATTGCCTCTTCTTGGGGATTTGATGCTAGATTGGTATCTAGATAGCTTTGCATGCATGTTTAAATTGTTTGGTTGATGGAATTAGACTTGCTAGGTTGTGGGATTCTCTAGAATTGGATAGAAATAGCCAATTTTTGTGTTCCTTACAAACCCAATCGATTGGAAACCATTATTTGATTCAATTATTGATTGTTGTTGTTGAGAATCGATTAATTGTTTGAATTTGATGAGAAAATTGAAGAATTGATGAGTTTTGACTTGAAACTATGTTTTAACTTGTTCTTGTACACTAAGTTTGTTTTGATTTGTGATTATGTGAATTATTTTGTTGTATATATGTGTGTGTGGTTAGTTTGTTTTTCATTCTACTACTTTTCATAGATGGAAATGTGAGTTCTTTGGGAATGAACCTTAAAATTCGATAAGTCTTCTTTCTTGTAGATAATGGCTCCGAAAAAGAGGCAAAGAGAAGGAAAAACACCAATTACGGCTGACCATGTTGAGCCCGAAGATGTAACTTGGTCCCGCAGAGAAGAAGAAGCGCTTGCGAACTTCGAACGAGTGAGGGTTCAACCAACACGGTTCATCGACCGAATGTTGCTGTACAAGATGGGCATTTTAAATAGCGTTGATGATCTCCTCAACTAGATGGGTATGAGCTGCTTGCAGCATATGCATTACAATACTTACGAGCAGGAGACAAAGGAATTCCTCGCTACGGTTCAGCTAGAGTAAAAGAACAAGAAAGACAAGGTTGCAAGTCAGGGTATGATAACCTTCAAGATTGGCAACAAGGGTTATGGGCTCACCATTAAAGACATTTGTGAGGTCTTCGGTTTCAGAAATGGTGAAGCGGTCCAGTTTGGGGAGTTCTATCATGCAGACATCTTATGGAATACAATTGCTACAGGTCCATATCGCAGCAACAAGGCAAAGACCACCGGTATCAGAAACCCGGTAATAAGGTACGTTTGCAAACTGTTGGCAAACACCTTCTTTGCTAGGAAGGAAACAGGGGCGGTCAACATGAAAGAGCTATGCCTTGTCTACCAAGGGCTGAAACATATGCTGACAGACATGCGAGGGGTGCTCATGGAACACGATTTCGGAGATGAAATCAATTATGGATGCATTTTTGCTGCAGAGCTTGCCCACATGAAGACTTGGGCAGAGACAACACCACATCCAGACTTGTACATTAGAGCCATGATCATTCCACTACTCGAGAAAGCCGTGGTTGATTTTACCAACAGACGCGAGATGACTGATTCGGCATACTTGTGCCGCGATTACCTCATTACGTCTTGGTTCTTGAAGAGGAGAAAGGAATGGAATCAGCTCCAATACATAGTTATACTACGAAACAAGGAACGAAGACTCTTCGATATTCAAAACCCGAACAGGACTGCGCTTGTCAGCATTAACAATGTACGCTTTGATCTCGAAGAACACGAGTGCATGCCAGAGGAACAAGCTCCACCGGTTCAGCGAGATGAAGATGACAAACCTAGAGGTCCGCGAGACTACATGGAAGAGCTCAACCAGCTGGAGCTACCTGAGATCCCCTTCACTGTGAGAACGAAGAGAGAGCGCCTAATCCAGTCCGCTTATAAGGCTCAGAGGAAGATAAACCTGCTACAGAAGAAGTTGATCGGGAAACTCTTCAGAAAGGTAAAGAGAATTCAACCTCTAGGCTATGTATCGAGCAAAGAAGAGGAAGTTGAAGCTGCATAGGAGCAACAACAGGAAGATGCAGGAGAGGAAAGCGAGTAGTAACCCAAGGTGAAAACATTCCATCACTTAGGATTTTCTAGCTTTCGAGAACTTTTAGTTTTATTTAAGACATTTTGCTTTTTTTAAAACACCGAGACGGTGTCCAACTAGTCCGGGGGAGAATTACGTTGTTGATTATGTTTTTGTTATGGATTTCGATTTGTTATTTTAAGATTGTTTGCTTTTTATAGTTATGTTGTGTGTTTGGTGTGATTTTTTTTCGTTTTTTTCGTTCTGCCAATCGGTCTGCAACCGATCGGGACACACGCGATTGGTCAACAACCAATTGGAAAATTTTTTCAATGAACTGTTTTAAGGTTACAAGACCAGTTTTGCTAAAAAATCAATCAAATCATATCCGAACTTCAAAATCTAAATGCATAGTCTCGTTGATTTCAACTCTGTGAATTTGAGCTTAACCCGAGTTTAATTTTCTCGCTTATGGTATTTAAATGCGTTCTTATGGAAGTCTAAAAAGACACATTCGGGTTTTCTTATTCATTTTACCAATCTTTGTAAACCCGAATGACCATTCTCACCTGAAAATGGTTCCCTTATCCCTAACCTTAACCCCTTATCTTAAACCCAAAATGATTTGTGAGTGAGTCCTTTGGGTGATAATGCTATAGATTGCACAATCTTGAGACTATCAAGAACGACAAAGGATTAGCTCTCGTTTTATCTAAGTTTTAAAACATTGATAAAACTAGCTATTAGGATGGGTTTAAAAGGTTTAAGTGATTTGATCGAAAAATGTGGTTCAGATGGAAAAGAAAAGGTCCAATGAATGAAATGAGAAAACTTCCTAGGGAATAAAATGAATGATTAGCTCTAGATCTTTAAAAAGAAAAGAAAGAAAAGTTTTTACAACGAGATAGAAAAGAGTTAAGAACGGAATTGAAAGGGAATTCCTTAGGTGATTGCAAAAAGAAGTGGATCGTTGAACTTTGTGGTTAAAGAATAAAAAGAACAGAATCCGCAAAAAGGGTAGAGATTAGGATCGTATTTCTTAAGAAGGTAGAACAACGAGAGATAAGAGTTTGTAGGCGTTAATTGTTCTCCTTCTTAGATGGATTTTGCGATTGTCTAACATTCCCTTGTTTTGAGAGAAAACCACCAAAGTCAAGCACCGATTTTGAAACCACCTCTAAATTGACTTTACCTAAACTGATTAAGAACGATTTGTTTTCCATTTGTGAGACTTCACCATAAACTGAAATGAATGTTAAAGAGGTGGTTGAGATGATATGCCTGCTTATAGGCTTTGAAGATTGTTGCATAAGGAATTTGTGATTTAAAACTTGGTCTTTGCATCTTACTACATTTTTCGAAATGTTTTAATTTGAGACCATTGTCTGTTTGTTTGCTTGAAGACAAGCAAAAGGTAAGTCCGGGGGTGTTGATATGCATGTATTTTAACACGTTTGGCCCCTTATTCATGTAGTTCTATATGTATATATTCGTGATTTAATAAGCGTTTTAGTATCATTTGATACTGTTTTGAGTTTTATAGTGGTTTAGGAGTTTTGGATCGTATATTGCACATTCTATCTAGTTTGTGTTTATATTTCAAAATTCTTGGAGTCACAGAGAAGCACGAAGAAAAGCGAAGAACTTCAAGCCAAAGAGTTACAAAAAGACTCGGGATCGCAACCGATTGAGGCAACCGAGCGGCAAATCACTGCTTTCGTACTAAAATCATGGGATCGGTCTACAACTGATCGAGGTGACCGATTGTCGACACTTTTTCCTTGAATTTCTTAGTGCGTTTCACCCCACTATAAATACTCTATCTAGTGTATGTAAAAAGGGAGACTATTTTTTAGCAACCTTTTAATAATTCTCTTTGTTCTTGAGTGTCTTGAGTGTTCTTATATTTTTTAAATCATCATCTAAACTTATGTTATACATTTTCTGTTGAATCTTTTTACATATCTTTAAACATGTCTTGCTTATTGATCATTCCTACGGTTTACTTTTGCAATTCTATTATGTCTGAGTAGTGGACTTTTGGATGTTGGTTTGGTAGATCTAGGGTGTTGATGCTTGTAAATGATGTTTGATGGTTGAGTAATCTTGTTTATGATTATGCATAGAACGATCTTAATGCTAGAAATGAGCATCAAAAGACAGTTTTCTAGATCCTTGATTATTTCACACCCGAAAGGTGTGGTCAAATAATTTGAACCTTCTATGCATGCGTTCTATTTCTTAACCAACGAAAGTTGAGTTCTAAGATGGAATAGATGACTAAAATGAGTCTGTGTTCTTTGCTTATAAATCGTTATGTCGCAATTGAAAGATTAGCTTAATCGAACAATTTGTAAAGGGGTTAGTATCATGAGAATGAACTAATTTATTTAAGCAACTTATGTCATGGATTTGAGCATTGATTTGTCATTTGAATAATCATCCGTCAAGTTATCATCACCCTTGTCATATTGTCATTCCAACTATCCATACTTTTAAATATCTTTAAAACCAATCATTTCGTTTAGTTTGATTTGCATTGCTTGTTTTCATAAGTCTAATATTACTTCTTTAATTTACTGCAATTGTTCTGTTTCAATCTTTAGTTTGTTACATTAAGCTCAAAAACAAAAACCATCTTTCCGTTTAGCTTGATTAGTTTCCAGCATTCTTGGTGTGTTATTCTCGTCCTTCCCTGTGGATTCGATACCTAAAGTGCTACAAGCGACATAACATTAGATTGTGGATTTGTTTGCATGCAAGGTTAATTGATGTGCATAAGAGCGTAATACTTCAGGGTCTGCATCATTACACATATGAACATGAGTTTGATGGGATTTGCATTCCCCCGAGTAACAAAGTAAACATGTTACGCGTTGATATGCTCAAAATATTTCTAGAGCTACTCTCTCAAATTAAGAGATCAGTGTAATACTTAGGGGTCGAATCTACAAGGACTGAGATTCATAAAATAGATTAACAGTTTGGAAATATAGCTAAATAGTTAATGATAAAATGTAAAACTAACAAAGCAAAAAGTAAATGTTGTAAATTCAATGAGGGAAAAATGCTAGATTTAGGAAAATTCTTCGGTAATTCAAAATTATTGAAAAGGTAAACAGTTATGAGTTTTATTAAGAACAGTTTTTGAACTCAAATCACAAAATTTAAACCAATCAACTTTCATTGCAGAGATTATCTATGTCTAAAACAGTGAATTCTAAATTTTTTTGCGAATTCAACAATCAAAACATGCATTAAATTCAAGTTTGATATAACTAATTTTGCTAAAATGATATAAATTTTTAATATTTAGCATCAATTTATTTAATTGATGCAAAATTAGTTAATAATAACATCACTTTTTATTATTGATGTGAAATCATTAATATTTATATCATTTATAAATAAGTAATTTAAAATGGGAAAACGGTGAGAAAAATCCTCACCTTGCAATTTTTGGCCGTTTAAAGCATGACCTTTTTTTGTGCCGTTTTAATCTCCAGTTTTCGTTGACTTCCTTTTTTAATCATGAAGTTATTTTGACTGTACCAATTTAGGCACGTCGTTAAGTGACTTAACAGAAAATAGAAATGGCGTTAAGCTTCTGTTAATGGCCTCCGTTAAACAGAGAAAATCTCCAATTTGTTAAACAAAGAAAATCGGGAAAATGGTCAGAAAAAGCCTCACCTTTCATTTTTTGGCCGTTTAAAGCATGAACTTTGTTTGTGCCATTTTAATCATCAGTTTTGGTTGACTGTACCAATTTAGGCACGTCGTTAAGTGATTTAACAGAAATTAATAACGGTCGGAAATCCTTTGAAAATAAATTCCCTGGATTTAGGGATTTTCTAGGGATTTTATTTCCGTGGGATTTCCCGGGGAATTTATTTTTGACAGATTTCCGAGGGTTCCATATTTATTTATTAATTAAAATTGGAAAAACGGTTACTAATTAATTTTACACCGTTACTAATTTCTGTTAAGTCACTTAACGACGTGCCTAAATTGGTACATTCAACCAAAACTGGTGATTAAAATGGCACAAACAAAAGTTCATGCTTTAAACGGCCAGAAAATGAAAGGTGCGTCTTTTTCTGACCGTTTTCCGATTCTTTGTTTAACGAATTGGGGATTTTTTCTGTTTAACGAAGGCCATTAACAACAACTTAACGCCGTTTCTATTTTCTGTTAAGTCACTTAACGACGTGCCTAAATTGGTACAGTCAACATAACTTCTGGATTAAAAAAGGAAGTCAACGAAAACTGGTGATTAAAACGGCACAAAAAAAAGTCATGCTTTAAACGGCCAAAAATTGCAAGGTGAGGATTTTTCTCACCGTTTTTCCAATTTAAAATAGTATCACTTAGTTTTGCGATACAATTTAAGTGATTTAATTCACCTCTTTTTTTGTAGTGATATGTTCACAAAATCCCTAAATCAAATGTCTTTGCAGATAGGTATTTTGCTCATCTAGATTTTTTTTCAGGAAATCAATAACACTTTCGTGCCTACTAATTATCCTATGATCTAAATTCCAGGTGATCAGTCTAGAATTAGCATTAATCTTAACCTAGATGAAGAATTATATGATTATCCTAACAGGTCTATCAGATTCAACAGTTTATCCTAAACCTAGAAAAACCCTAAATCTAACAGGTGGAATACGAAGACATGATCAATGAGACACAAATCAATAACTGAATAAACTACATTAAGATAAATAAAATAGAAAACAAGGGAGTTCGAAATCTTCTCTCTATAGTGAGTTCTGATCTGTCTCTCCCAAAAGCTCTCTGAAAACTAGAATGAATCCTCTTACAAAAACTCTCAAAAACCTAATTATAGTTTAAAATACGAAAAAGACTTGTCTTGCAATTAGGGAAGACTTCTGGGCACCTTTGCAATTTTTCAAAAGTCTTTAAAAACTAATGTGCAACATGTGATCGCGACCAGTGTCGAGCGACACTAAGAGCCAGTGTTGATCGACACCAAAATCTCTTATGGTCTCCGGGTTTCTCTTCTCAGCTACAGAACGCTAGCTGCTCCAAAATCTCCAAAAAGCTCCAAACTAATTCAAAACATACCTAGACCTGCAATGACTCAAAGAGAATCGAAAAACACCAAAAAGACTCTAAAACAAGACAATATCGTGGTTAAAAACCATAAAAACCATGATATATCTACTCCCCAGACTTAGCTTTTGCTTGCCCTCAAGCAAAATAGAAACTTAACCTGTGAAAAGTTTAAAAAAAGGCGAAAACTCTCTCTCTCTTTCGACTGTTGCAATTAGCATTCAACCATAATCCATATGCTTAGCAGACAAATCCAAATCGAACCACCATGTACTTCTCCGTAGACATTTCAACACCCCAAATTTAACCCACAACTTCACAACATTCTCCACAGCCCTCATCGCTGGGTCTCATCAATAAACCAGTGCCAAGAACTTTCTAGACTCATTCCCGTGCCGTACCGTGACAAACCAGCCAATTTTCACACTCTTTGGTACTCTTTCTCTCCCCCAGACTTATTATTTTCTCAACATCTTATGTGTTGTTGTTTGTGTTTTTTTTTTATTCGAAAGTGTAGGCGAATAATGGTATCACGGGAAATTTTCCTAACCTCGCTTCCAACTTTCGTGTGATCATTCCTTTCAATGTAAAATAACGGAGTCGTTAAAAATTTTCCTATCCCTTTACTCAAAAGAAAATCGTCTCATCTTTATTGCTTTTTTTTTTTTACTGAATAAGGGAGAGTAGTACCAGCACTTTGCATTCAGGCTTTCATTTGTCAGGTAGGAACGGGGAGTCAAGTCCTATGAACACCAGTTGCATTGATGAGGTAATAGGAAGAGCTCAGAAATTAGCTCAGGTTGTAGTGGATTCTGTTGCGAAGTATGGGTCGTTCTGGGTTATCGATCAGTCTTTGGATTTTTCATTAGTCGGATCTGAACTAAATTTGCAGCATTAATCACTCAGGCAAATAGACTAAGAAGAGAGGTCGTAATTTCCTAACAAAAGTTTTGACTCAATAAAACAAATAAGACTGACACGACTGACTCTCAAAAACAAACACAACGTCAGCAAC
Source organism: Turritis glabra (assembly GCA_900406565.1). NCBI lineage: Eukaryota > Viridiplantae > Streptophyta > Magnoliopsida > Brassicales > Brassicaceae > Turritis > Turritis glabra. Next base: position 1,008,712 of record OVBN01000181.1, on the reverse strand, counting down.
TACCTCCCCCAGACTTAAGTAACACTGTCCGCAGTGGTACCTAACTCAGGGTTGGTAAAATAAAGGAATTAGAAATGGAACCGAGTGGAAAAATGAAAGTCATTGGTTAGTGTCGATCGACACCAGTGGGTGATATGCTCAAATTTACCCTTGAGCTACTCTCTCAAATTAAGAGATCATTGTAGTATTTAGGGATCGAATCCACAGGGACTAATGTTCACACAATAGATTAGCAGTTTGGAAATTTAGCTAAATGTCAAAAGATAAAATGTAAAACAAACAGTGTAAAAAGGAAAGGATGTGAATTCAATAGGGAAAAAGCTAGACTTAGAGAAATTCTCAGGAAATTCAGAATTGCAGAACAAACAATTATCAGGATTGTAATTAAGAACCGTTCTAGAACTCAAATAACTAATGTAAAATCAACCAACTTTCGTTGCGAAAATTATCTATGCCTAAATTTTAGAATCCCAAATCTCTTTGCGAATTCTTCAAATTAAACAAGCATTAAAGTTCAGGTTTGATATGTTCACAAAATCCCTAAACCAAATTTCTTTGCGAATAAGGTATTTTCCTCATCTAAGATAGTTCAGGCAATCAATTACACTTTCGTGTCAACTAATCAACCTAAGATCAGATTCTAGGTAGCTAAGCTAGAATAAGCAATAAACATAATCTAGATGAAGAACTCTATAGATTCAATCCTAACAATCTAACAACCTAACAATTCATGAATTCCTTTGAAAACCCTAAACCTAACAGGGAGATTACTCAGACATGATAAATGAAACACAAATCATGAATGAAATAATTTGCATTAAGAAAATCAAAAGAAGAAGAAAGGAGTTTAGAAATCTTCTCCAAAAATCCCTGAAGAGGTGGCTCCTCAAAAATCAAGTCTTCTCAAGCATAGGTCTAAACAATGACCTTAAAATCCTATAAATAAGCTAAAACACGATTTGGGCTTTATTTGTAAACAGGGACAACTTCTGGGCCAAATTTGCAATTCTTCAAAACTTCAAAAAGATAGGAAATCGAATTGCCGTCAGATATTGGTGTCGACCGACACTAAGGGCTAGTGTCGATCGACACTCACACCAATTTTGCTCTCCGAGTTGGTTTCTTCAACGTAGCTTCTCGGCTTACTCCAAAACGTCCCATAATCTCCAAATAAGTCCAAAACGTACCTGAATTTGCAAAGACTCTAAAAGACTTGAAAGACACTAAATAGACTCTAAAAACGACTCTTATATCATGGTTAAAAACCGTAAAAACCATGATATATCAGTGGGTGGTGTCGAGAGTCACCAAAAGTTTGTGTCAAGTGGCGTATCGGATAGTGTTGCGGTGTCGAGCGATACCAGAGATTGGTGTCGATCGACACCCTGTCTGTAAGCAGAAACAATTTCTACCAAGAAAAATCGTATTAACGATCTAAATCCAAAGAACACTGTAAAAACACACACAGATTAAAAGCAGTGACATAACATCATGAATCCATACAAGTTCCAAATAGAAGCTGACAAACTGACTCAAATAAAAATAAAAATGACTCAAGAAAAAGAAAAAGAAAAGAGAAGTGAACCATGATAAACCGAGGAGCAAATCCTCTTCTGTAGCCTCGTCATCCGAATTCGAAGTAGTGGGTGCACGGCGAGATGAAGCAGAAGGGCGAGTAGACGGGCGAACACATCCATAGCGAGACAACCGAGCAATCACCTGCTAAATACTCTGGAAGCTATCAGCGATGTAGCACTGAAACTCTGCTATCACCATAGGGATCTCTGGAGTCGGAGGAAGGTCAAGCGAATGACCTCCAACAAGGTCTGAAATAGGAGCATCCTCGGCAGCTGAGGGACCAGAGTGGGAAGAAGAACCCCGATGAACGCGAGAAGGTGGTGCAGCGGTAAGGAGGCTGGCGTCTGGCTGGAAGCTGAGTCGCAGCGGGTCATCTCGAATGGTGGTGAGCTCACGCTGAGGCAACTCAATCATGTGCATACCGGACGCGTTGCTGAAACACTAAAACCAATATGGCTTAATCCATCTGGCACTTTTCAAGTGCTCCTCGTCCATAAGAGACCGCCTAATGACAATGCGGCAACTCTCTGTGTTAATCCCAAAGTGCTGGAAAATAGGAGTCAGGAGGCTCCCCATACTCTCTGTCTTGGAACCTCTACCTGAAAAAGGTTTAGTCTTCAAAGAGACTAAATGGTGCACAAACACAGCTCCCAGGTTGACATTGTCATCTAACTCAGGGAATTCACAACCCTCTTCACACAAATATCTAATACCATAATTAAGCAAAACCAATTCAGAGAGCCGCATCTTCCTGGTTACATTTTTTATAGTATGGTGTTCCCAATTAGACGAATAACGTACCTCAAGACAGGGTGTGGGACATCAGTCTGTGTCGACGTCTTGGAGTCATAGCGTCCTTTACCGAAATATGACCAAAACACCTGGACGTCGTGAAAGACAGAAGGAAGTGCTACCCCTGGTTGGTCTCTCGGGAAGCCATAGACATCACACAGATCGCGAAGAGGTAACCTGTAACACACTCCCCTAATCAGAAAAGTAAGCGTACCTTCTTGAGCTTTTTTCACAACCTCATTCGCGTAATAGCGACTTTTATGGTTTTTAACCATGATATTAGTCTTGTTTTAGAGTCTTTTTAGTGTCTTTCAAGTCTTTTAGAGTCTTTGCAGGTCTAGGAGCATTTTGGACTTATTTGGAGATTATGAGACGTTTTGGAGCAATCCGAGAAGCTGCGCTGAAGAAACAAACTCGGAGAGCAAAATTGGTGTGGGTGTCGATCGACACCAGAGGTCAGTGTCGGTCGACACCAATATCTGACGGCATTTGAATTTTACATCTTTTTGAAGAATTGCAAATTCTGCCCAGAAGTTGTCCCTGTTTACGAATAAAACCCAAATCATATTTTAGCCTATTTATAAGATTTTAAGGTCATTGTTTAGACCAATGCTTGATTTTTGAGCAATCACCTTTTCAGAGATTTTTGGAGAAGATTTCTAAACTCTTTTCTTCTTCTTTTGATTTTCTTAATGCAATTTATTCAGTTATTAATTTGTGTTTCATTAATTACGTCTGAGTAATCTTCCTGTTAGGTTTACGGTTTTCAAAGGAATTCATGAATTGTTAGGTTGTTAGATTGTTAGGATTGAATCTATAGAGTTCTTCATCTAGATTGTGTTTATTGCTTATTCTAGCTTAGCTACCTAGAATCTGTTCTTAGGTTGATTAGTTGACACGAAAGTGTAATTGATTGCCTGAACTATCTTAGATGAGCAAAATGTCCTATTCGCAAAGAAATTTGGTTTAGGGACTTTTTAAACATATCAAACCTGAACTTTAATGCTTGTTTAACTTGAACATTCGCAAAGAGATTTGGGATTCTAAAATTTAGGCATAGATAATTTTCGCAACGAAAGTTAGTTGATTTTACATTAGTGATTTGAGTTCTAGAATAGTTCTTAATTAACAATCCTGATAATTGTTTTGTTCTGCAATTCTGAATTTCCTGAGAATTTCCCTAAGTCTAGCCTCTTTCCTCATTGAATTTACATCCTTTACTTTTTACTCTATTAGTTTTACATTTTATCTTTTGACATTTAGCTATATTTCCAAACTGCAAATCTATTGCGTGAACCTTAGTCCTTGTGAATTTGATCCCTAAGTACTACATCGATTTCTTAATTTGAGAGAGTAGCTCTAGGGTTAATTTGAGCATATCAAATTTTGGCGCCGTTGCCGGGGACTCTTATTTCACCAGTAGATTTTGGTTAGAATTTAGTCTAAATTTTTTTTACTATTTACTTACGCTGTTTTTGTTTTTCTTTTCTCTTTGTGTTTCTGGTTTATGCCTAATCGCAAAACCAGGAGCAACAAATATCTTCAGCTTGCATATCCTTCTAACCAGGACATCGCAAGGATCAAACGGACGAACCGAAAAGCAAAGAAGCTAGCTGCAATGGATAACTTCGTTGTTTTGGTAAGGGATGAGGCTGGAATTCTACGTGATCAAGAGGGCCATGTGCGCAACGAGTAGGGTCAAAAACTGGATGCAGAAGGAAACGTGATAGCAGAACCCACCGTTGGTGTCGATCTACACCAACCGGGTGTCGCTCGACACCCGCCTACTATTGAGGCTCCGGATGTGCAGGCTGTAGCCACTGCTGCTGCGGTTGCTCGTGGTAGGACTCTAGAGGACTACAACATGCCTGATCAGTTCTATGCTAATCGGACTGCTATCATACCCCCTCCGTTTCAGAGGAATGACTTTGAGCTGAAACCCGTATACTACACTTTAGTGCGACAGCATCCTTTCCATGGTCTTCCTCATGAACAACCCATGGACCACATCGAGAGGTTTGAGGACTTGGTTACTAGCATCAAGGCTAATGGGCTGTCCAACTATTTCCTATTCTACAAGCTCTTCTCGTACTCTCTTGCTGGGGAAGCAGCTTACTAGCTCAAGCAATGGAAGCCAGGATCTCTGACTACTTGGTGGGAGACCAAGAATGCCTTCTTGAACAACTTCTATGATGATGCAAGGTCTGAGGACGCGAGAACAAAAATCTCCACCTTTTCTCAACAACCAGCCGAAGCATTCAAGGCTGCTTGGATAAGATTCAGAGCTTACCAGAGAGATTGTCCGCATCATGGTTTCAGTGAGGTACAGTTGTTGGGTATCTTCTTCAGAGGTGTTGATTGGAGGTATCAAATGGCTTTGGATGCTGCGAGCAATGGGAACTTTAACACCAGGTATCCCGAAGATGCTATTGTACTGATTAAAAACTTAGCCTCTAGCAACAGCACAAAAAATGCAAACTTTGAGAGGAAGAAGCAAGCGGAAAACTCTGAGGGTGGTCAAATCGCTGAGGTAAAGGCCAAGTTGGATTCTGTACACAATCTTCTCGTGGGTAAGAAGTCTTTTCACTTCGCTGCTGAGGTTAAAATTTTTGAGCCAGTGGAAGAGCATTGCAACTATGTCAATGGAGCTGGATTTCAGGGTCCGAGATATTTAATGTACAGAGGAATGCCTTCACAGGAAAGCAGATGCCTAAGTACCAGAGGAGTAGTTTCACAAGGAACTAAACTATGCTTCTTCTTCTTATCAGCCCCCCCCCCCCCCCCCCCCCCCCCCCTCCCCCTCCACCTAGTTCAGAGAGTCAGGTTAAGATCGATGCAGTGGATTTCAACGGAAAGATCGATGCACTGTACACTGATTTGAATGGGAAATTTGAAACTCTGAGCACCCATGTCAAGAAGCTGGACACTCAAGTTGCTCAGACCACTGAGTCTGTAAAAAGACAAGATAGATTCCTTCTTGGAAGGACTGAGCACAACCACAAAAGTGAATGCAATGCTATTCTGGTGAAAGATCGAGATGATTTCAGTAACAATTTGGGGAATAGTGAGGATTTTGATGTTTCATACTCAGTGTCGGTCGACACCAACACTATATGCCATTCAACACCAGCTAAAACTCAAGAGAAGTCGATGCAAGATTGAGAGAAATTGACTCCGGTCGATACAAAGGACACGACACAGGATGTCAGTGTCGACCGACACCACCTGGGTGTGGATCGACACCCCTCAGGGGATGAGAGGAATTTGACGCAAGACGGAGTAAAATCGATCGAGCTCGACACCAGAGTGTCGATACCAGAGGTCAGTGTCGATCGACACCAACCTAGTGTCGTTCGACACCCTGTGCGGACTGAACCAAAACCTATCAACTATCTTCTTCAAGTCGAAGAAAGAGTCTATACGCCTAAAGTTCCCTATCCAAAGGATCTTAGGAAGTCTAAATAGGAGATAGAGGATGCTCGATGTAAAGCAATCATAGACAAGGTGGTGATTGAGATGTCTCTAGTTGATGCAGTCACGATTTCACCTCCACTTAAGCGGTATGTGAAGAGAATGATTACTAATGGTCTGAGTCCTGAGGAAGGAGCTTTACTTACCAGGGACATCTTCGCGTATATCTCGCATGAGACCCCACAGAGAAAGAAAGAAACGAAGCAGAAAGTAGTTGTCCCTGAACAAGTCAGTGCCATGATTCAGAGTAAAATTCCAGAGAAGCTACCTGATCCGGGAAGTTTTGTGCTAGATTACTCAATCTTCATAGGACGATTTTTGCATTCTCTCTGCTATCTTGGTTCCGGTATTAACTTAATGCCTAACTTTGTTATTGTACGCCTAGGGATGACTGATTTCACGCCAACCAGGATCTCTCTCATCTTAGCGGATCGATCCAAATGGATTCCAGAAGGTATCTTAGAAGATGTTCCAGTGCAAATTGGTGAATGTATGATTCCTACAAACTTTGTGGTCTTGGAATATAAGGAGGAACCCAAGGATCCTTTGATTTTGGGACGACACTTTTTAGCTACAGCTGGGGCTCTGATTGATGTGAAAAAGGGACGCATAGCTCTGAATGTGGGTGATGTGATAATGAATTTCGACATGGACAAGATGAGGAGGACACACACCATTGATGGACAGACATTCTCTGTAGAGATCTCCACAGACATTACTGCTGGGTATGTCAAGGAGTTGGGTCTAAGTGAGCAAGTGAATAAACAAGCTGTTGCGCTTGAGGATTGGTGTGGTGATCATCTTTACAGTACTAGGCTTCAAGAAGAGGTTCTACTTAAGTGAAAAGTTGCCTGAAGATGATGTTTTTGAGATGGAGATAGGGATTGCAAAGAAGAGTTGCAGAAAAAGTGCAGAGATCCGAGCTACAGACTCAGTGTCGATCGACATCACCATGGTATCGGTCGACACCTCACTCGATGAAGCGGATGAATGTCGATCCAGCCATCTTTCACTCGACACAGGGACTCGACATAAGGACATAGTGTCGATCGACACCACTACTGGTGTCGCTAGATACTCTCCACGAGTTGACCCTAATTTACCTCCAAAATATTGTTTTCGGGTTGACTCTCTTGCTGCTTGTCCTAGACCTGTTGTACAACAGAAAGCTCCGTATCCCACACTCCATTCACCTCAGGAAAAGCAAAGGTACGCACATCCGAATCCCAAACCATCTCCTTTCATCAATAAAAATTTCAAAAGTACAAAAACTGTTTTGCAGTTAACCAAGCCACGAGATTATCGTTGAGCGCTTGTTTCTTCTTTTGATGATTGTGCAGGCAAAAGGAGTGTACCACCCAAGATTAAGTCCCGCCTTGTTCCTATTCCTCATTTCTTTGGTCCTTCTCACGTATCCAATGCCTATACACCACCATGGATGATGAGACTAATTTCGCGGAAGCATTCATTGCCACCATCTGCTCCATCTAATACCTGAGCTCCGCCACAGTCCACCTAATGATTGAAAACAAGCGCTTAGTGGAAAGCAACCCACTCGTACGTTTTCCTATTATATTTTTATTATTCATGTCTTTTCTATTTTATTTTTTATTTTGCCAACCCTTGGTTTGGTACTACTGAGGACAGTGTTACTTAAGTCTGGGGGAGGTAGTCGCTGATTTTGTGTTTGTTTTTTTTAGAGTCAGTCATGTCAGTTTTATACGTTTTATTGAGTCAAAACTTTGGTTAGGAAATAACGACCTCTTTCTTAGTCAATTTGCCTAAGTGATTAATGCTGTAGATTTAGTTCAAATCCGACTAATGGAAAATCCAAATACTGATCAATGACCCAGAGCGATCCATACTTCGCAACAGAATCCACTACAGCCAGAGCTAATTTCTGAGCTCTCCCTTTTACCTCATCGATGCAACCAGAAGTCATAGAGCTTGACTCCTCGTTCTTACCTTACAAACGAAAGCCTAAGTAAAAAGTGATGGTATTTTTCTCCCCTATTCAGTAAAAAAAAAAAAAGAAGTGTCTACAAGCAGAAAAGATGAGATGATTTTCTTTGGGGTAAAGGGATGGGAAAATTTCCAACGACCCCATTATTTTACTTTGAAAGGAAGGATCACAGGAAAATTGAAAGCGAGGCTAGGAAAATTTCCCGTGATGCTATTATTCGCCTACACTTTTGATAAAAAGAGGATAAAAAACACAAAAGATGTTGAGAAAAGAATAAGTCTGGGGAGAGAAAGAGTACCAAAGAGTGCGAAAATTGGTTGGTTTGTCATGGTATTGCACGGGAATAAGTCTAGAAGGTTCTTGGCACTGATTTCATTGATGAGACCCAGCGATGAAGGCTGTGGAGAATGTTGCGAAGTCGTGGGTTAAATTTTGGGTGTTGAAATGTCTATGGAGAAGTACATGGTGGTTCGATTTGGATTTGTCTGCTAAGCATATGGATTATGGTTGAATGCTCAATGCAATAGTCTAACGAGAGAGAGAGTTTCCGTGTTTTTCAAACTTCTTTCACAGGTTAAGTTTATGTTTTGCTTGAGGGCAAGCAAAGGCTAAGTCTGGGGGAGTTGATATATCATGGTTTTTATGGTTTTTAATCATGATATTAGTCTTGTTTTAGAGTCTTTTTAGTGTCTTTCAAGTCTTTTAGAGTCTTTGCAGGTCTAGAAGCATTTTGGACTTAGTTGGAGATTATGAGACGTTTTGGAGCATGCCGAGAAGCTGCGCTGAAGAAACGAACTCGGAGAGCAAAATTGGTGTGGGTGTCGATCGACACTAGAGGTCAGTGTCGGTCGACACTAATATCTGACGGCAATTGAATTTTACATCTTTTTAAAGAATTGCAAATTCTGTTCAGAAGTTGTCCATGTTTACAAATAAAGCCCAAATCGTGTTTGAGCCTATTTATAGGATTTTATGGTCATTGTTTAGACCAATGCTTGATTTTTGAGCAATCACCTTTTCAGAGATTTTTGGAGAAGATTTTTAAAATCTTTTCTTCTTCTTTTAATTTTTTTAATGCAATTTATTCAGTTATTGATTTGTGTTTCATTAATCATGTCTGAGTAATCTCCCTGTTAGGTTTAGGATTTTCAAAAGAATTCATGAATTGTTAGGTTGTTAGATTGTTAGGATTGAATCTATAGAGTTCTTCATCTAGATTGTGTTTATTGTTTATTCTAGCTTAGCTACATAGAATCTGATCTTAGGTTGATTAGTTGACACGAAAATGTAATTGATTGCCTTAACTATCTTAGATGAGGAAAATACCCTATTCGCAAAGAAATTTGGTTTAGGGATTTTGTGAACATATCAAACCTGAACTTTAATGCTTGTTTAACTTAAACAATTCGCAAAGAGATTTGGGATTCTAAAATTTAGGCATAGATAATTTTCGCAACGAAAGTTGGTTGATTTCACATTAGTGATTTGAGTTCTAGAATGGTTCTTAATTACAATCCTGGTAATTGTTTTGTTCTGCAATTCTGAATTTCCTGAGAATTTTCCTAAGTCTAGCCTTTTTCCTCATTGAATTTACATCCTTTACTTTTTACTCTGTTAGTTTTACATTTTATCTTTTGACATTTAGCTATATTTCCAAACTGCAAATCTATTGCGTGAACCTTAGTCCTTGTGGATTTGATCCTTAAGTACTACATCGATCTCTTAATTTGAGAGAGTAGCTCTAGGGTTAATTTGAGCATATCAATAGACACGTGTAGTGGCAATGAATTGGCGGACCAAATCAGGAAATAGGTCGTACTGCCTAGTCGTGATAGTTCCCAATCCTAACTTGCGCAGAAGTCTCAGAACCTCTTCGCGAATCCCCATTCTCCGCATCGCATCCATATCTGCAAAATGGGTTGGTCTAACCTCAACCCCTAACCATACATTGTAGAACAAAGTATCACAGTCATCCCAAGCTTCAGAAATCTCTCTGTAAACGCATTCGTCACTTTCTGTTTCTTCTTTTGGAGATTTCTCCCAAACTCTTCACGAAACAATTTTACTACCCTCTAGTCTGGGCCATGGAGGACGAGATTGAGGAGTTACCTGTTGTAACACCCGTGTTCCGGAAAAAATGAATTTGTCGAGATCGTTACAGAGGAATCGTATATTGGCGTTTTGATTCCCTGAGGTTGTCGGTAATGTGATCTCTCTCTTTGGAATTGATCTTGAGTGTTTCGGGATTGGAGTTTTCTCGAGAACAGGAAGCAGTTTGATCGAGAATCGAAAGTCAAACTTTTGACCGAAAAATGAGAGGGGATCGATTGGTCCAAGCTAGGACCGATTGATCCAAGCTTTTTGTTGCTTTGACCTCACCTAACCCCCCTTGTTTGCGTCTTTTCATCTTCATTCTTCTTCCTGGGAGTTGCTGTGAGTTGTGGCTGAGGTTCAGAGAGGAAAGAAGTGTGGGATTCAAGGGTTGAGTGTTGAGTGTGAGAGATCAAAGAGAGAAGGTTGTGGTTGCTTAGAAAGGAAGAAGCTTGGTGGTTAGGGTTGCAAAGGATCTTTTGTTGCGGCGTGGAAGTTCACCGGTTTCGTTGTGGGCTATTCTTGGCTCTGTTGTCCGTCCAAAATCAAGGTGAGTGCATGACCTTTAGCTTATCTAAGCATTTGAGAAGCTTGTGTGTTCTTGTTGGTGTTTGGATTAGATTTATCGAATCCTTGGTTTGTTGCCTATTTCTGTGGTTCTGTGGCTTGTTTCCCTGTTGTTTGGGCTTGGGTTTGGGTTTAATCGTCTGTAGGAAGCAAGTTTGGGTGGTCGTTGGCCGTGTGCGGTGGAGGAAGTCGAGATCGGAGTTGCAGAAGCTCGAGGACCGATCGATCTAAGGTGGGATCGATCGATCCAAGGCTTGCAGGTCGTGTTCGAAGTTGCAAAGCCATGGGGATCGATCGATCCATGGTGGGATCGATCGATCCAAGGCTTGTTGGTTCGAAGGTAAGGGGATCGATCGATCCAAGGGAGGATCGATCGATCCAGAAAGGCTTAAAGTTGATGGTTATTGCTGTTGTGCTTGGATCGATCGATCCGGTTGTTTATCGTTTTGTAATTATTGCGTTTGTGCGTTGTGAGCGGTTTATCGTCTTACTTGCTTGTGTGTATAGCTCGTAGATGGGAGGATCGCCTCACTAAGTATTTGTTATAATACTTACGCATCTCTGTGTGTATTTGAGTTGCAGGTAAGGATAAGGTGTGATCGTGGAATCAAAGGCGTTGAGGAGGGTTGCTTGGTGCATGTGTTTGAACCATTGAATGGTTGTATGCTAGAATTGATTATGTGGTAGTTAGTCAATTTGTTTGAGCATGGGGTTTTAGAATCATCCTCTTCGAGCCTCGAGATTCCACGGTAGGTTATCCTTATTCTGTAAGCTGTTTAGTATCTTAGCCTCTGTTCTCGCTGGTTCAGATGGCTAGAGGTGCTAGAGGTCGTGGTAGAGGCCGTGGCCGCGGTAGAGGTCATGGTCGTGTTCCAGTGGTGGCAGAGAGTGTAGCACGGAGTGCTATGGTTAAGCGAGTTGCAGCTCTACATGTGTATCAGGAGGGGTCTGAAGGCGTGGCCGGTGTGGGTGTCAGTGTGGCTGGAGTTCCAGCGGGTGCTGCGGGTGTTGCAACGGATCTTGCTCAGGCCCGGGATGATCACATTGCGGGTTTTCTGGCCTTGCTGTTGGAGCAGTTACCAGAGAGGGTATTAGTGCAGGCTCCTGTTGTGCCACCAGTGGTTGAGGTGTAGCCGAGGGCTGCAGTTGTGGAGGAGCTCCCATCCTACCTGAGGATGATGGAGCAGTTGCAGAGGATTGGCACGGAATTCTTCCCGGGAGGTGCCAATCATGAAGCCGCGGATGCGTGGAGAAGGAGGTTGCAGCGGAACTTCCTTTCGATTAGGTGTCCAGAGAGATACCGGGTGGACCTGGTAGTTCATTACCTGGAGGGTGATGCACATCTCTGGTGGAGGGGTGTTTTGGCCAGGAGAGTTCAGGCGAAGATGGCCTGGGAGGATTTTGTTGAGGAGTTTAACTCCAAGTATTTTCCTCAGGAGGTGCTTGACCGGTTAGAGGGTCGGTTCTTTGATTTATCTCAGAGGAACCGGACCGTCCGAGAGTATGAGGCGGAGTTTAACCGTCTCACTGTGTATGCAGGTCGAGCATTGGAGATTGAACGGGCCCGAGTTCAGAGATTTTTGTTGGGTCTTCGGGCTGAGTTGAGGAACCGTTGCCTGGTGAGAGTTTTTGGCACGGTTGCAGAGTTGGTGGAGACGGCTGCTTTGCTGGAGGAAGGTCTGAGAGACGAGGTGGTAGCTGTTAGCCCCAGCCTTTGGGCGAGGAGGCCGCAGCAGCAACAACAGTCTGGTCCGAGCAGAGGCAGTAGGCCAATGCAAGGACAGAAGCGGAAGATGGAGAGTTCTTCCAGTGTTACCCAGAGTGGTCCGGTATGCTTCAGGTGTGGGAGCAAGGATCACCGGGTTGCGAGTTGCCCTTAGAAGGGCGAGGCGCGTGTGGATATGCGTGTGTGCTATCACTACAGGGAGACGGGGCATATCAAGCTGAGGTGCCCCAAGTTGTAGAGGGAGGCAGCGATGGTGTCGCCAGCTAGCCAGAGGGCAGTGGTGCCCCGAGTGTATTCCATTGTGGAGACAGGAGGCCCGAGTTCCAGGCCGATCACAGGTACTTTTTAAACTTACCTAAATTAAATTCTTGTGTGTTAGAATTTATTGTCTCTGTGATGGAGTCTCAGGATTCTGAGCATATGAGAAATATGCAGGGACCCTGGTTGTGGGAGGTGTTGAATCCCACGTGTTGTTTGATTCTAGAGCATCGCATTGCTTCATTATTCCGGAATTTGCCGAGAAAGGCAAATTACGGAGAGCAACCGAGGAGCGGTTGGCTTTTGTTTGAGTGGCTAGAGGGAAGCTACTAGCTATTCATGGTCAAGTTTAGGACGTGGATGTCCAAGTGGCAGGAGATTCTATGCCAGCGGATTTGGTCATTTGGTCGGTGGAGCTTTATGACGTCATTTTGGGCATAGATTGGCTCGGGAAGTTCAGAGCGCAGCTGGACTGTCACCGAGGCCGTGTTGTTTTTGAAAGAAAACAAGGGAGGTTGGTTTATCAGGGAGTGAGACCGACTTCTGAGAGTCTCGTGATCTCGGCCATGCAGGCAGAGAGTATGCTCGAGAAAGGTCGCGAGGCGTATCTGGTGATGATTGTTACATCAAAGACGGTTGGAGAGGTTGCGGTTGGGGATATTCGGGTTGTTCGGGATTTGCAGGATGTTTTCCAATCATTACAGGGATTACCGCCGTCTTGGTCTGATCCTTTCACGATTGAGTTGGAACCCGGGACAATGCCGATATCTAAGGCACCATACAGGATGGCTCCAGCAGAGATGGCAGAGCTGAAGAAGCAGCTGGAGAAGTTGTTGGGTAAGGGTTTTATCCGATCGAGTACTTGACCGTGGGAGCACCGGTGTTGTTTGTGAAGAAAAAGGATGGGAGTTTCCGATTGTGCATCGATTATCGGGGACTGAACCGAGTCACTGTGAAGAAAAGGTATCCTCTTCCACGAATTGATTAGTTGTTGGATCAGTTGAGAGGGGCTACTTAGTTCTCCAAGATAGACTTGGCATCAGGATATCATCAGATTCCGATTGATGAGAAGGATATCCGGAAGATGGTTTTCAGATCGAGATATAGACAATACAAGTTTGTGGTGATGCCATTCGGGTTGACGAATGCACCAGCAGCGTTCATGAGGTTGATGAACAGCGTGTTCCAAGAGTATCTAGATGAGTTTGTGATCATCTTTATCGATGACATTTTGGTGTATTCAAAGAGTCCCGAGGAGCACGAGGTGCATCTGAGAGTCGTTCTGGAGAAGCTGCGGGAGCAGAAGCTATTTGCTAAGTTGAGCAAGTGTAGTTTCTGGCAGCGAGAGATCGGATTTCTGGGTCACGTTGTGTCCGCAGAAGGAGTTTCGGTGGATCCGGAGAAAATTCAGGATATCCGAGAGTGGCCGAGGCCGAGGAATGCTACTGAGATTCGGAGTTTTCTTGGGTTAGCAGGTTATTACCGGAGGTTCGTCAAGGGTTTTGCGAGTATGGCTAAGTCTATGACGAAGCTGACAGGGAAGGATGTTCCTTTTGTTTGGTCTCCTGAGTGTGAGGAGAGTTTCGAAAACCTGAAGACGATGTTGACAAGTACGCCTGTATTAGCATTACCTGAGCCGGGTGAGCCTTACATGGTGTATGCAGATGCTTCGGGAGTTGGTATGGGTTGTGTGTTAATGCAGCAGGGAAAGGTGATTGCCTATGCTTCGAGGCAGTTGAGGAAGCATGAGGGCAACTACCCTACCCATGATCTTGAGATGGCTGCGATAGTGTTTGCCTTGAAGATTTGGAGGTCTTATCTTTATGGCGGAAAGGTTCAAGTGTTTACAGATCATAAGAGCCTGAAGTACATTTTCACTCAGCCTGAGTTGAATTTAAGGCAGAGGCGCTGGATGGAGTTGGTGGCGGATTACCATCCAAGCTTGGATCAATCGATCCGGTTGTTTATCGTTTTGTAATTGTTGCGTTTGTGCGTTGTGAGCGGTTTATCGTCTTACTTGCTTGTGTGTATAGCTCGTAGATAGGAGGACCGCCTCACTAAGTATTTGTTATAATACTTAGTCATCTCTGTGTGTCTTTGAGTTGCAGGTAAGGATAAGGTGTGATCATGGAATCAAAGGCATTGAGGAGGGGATAATTAGAACTCGGGTGTTTGTTGTTGTTGTTGTTGTTGTTGTTGTTGTTTTTGTTGTTGTTGTTGTGTGAGAACTTGTTATCGTTTGATATTTGCGTTTCGGTTGTTTGACAGTTTGTTAAGTCTAATAAAAATCCGAGTTTGTATTAAAACCGTTTTGGCGTAATTAATACGTATGGGCGTATTAGTTGTTTTAAAAAAAATTGGGTGTGGTCGTTTCACCTGTGGTGAGGAAGGTCGCAGCGGCGTGGGAGAGGGTCACGGCGGCGACGGCGATGGCGGAATGGGCGGTGGCTCAGAGGAAGAAGCCTGGCCGTAGGATCGATTTCGGTTCCTACGAGGCGGCATGGGCACAGATCGGGTAAATGGAGGTCGGAAATGGATAGATCGTGAAATTTAGATGAACTTAGTACCTGAAATCGACAAAATTGCCCAAGAATCGCGAAAGTTAGAGAGATTTGAAGTTTTTGTTCGAAATCGGTTTATGACGCTCGACACCTTCTGCGTTTATAAACTAATGGTGTTGAGCGACACCAATGGCTGGTTTCAATCGACACCAACACTATGGTTCGACAAAACATTTTTTTTTCTGCCTGTTGGACACTTCCTTGTCTTGCTTACTGTCTTCAACAGGGAGTAGCAACGCGATGATGTACTCCATGCTCTTTCAGCAGCTTCTCAAAGACCATGTTGATGAAATGTGAACCACCATAGCTGATCACAATTCGAGGAACGCCAAAGCGAGGAAAGATGATGGACTTAAACAGCTTAAGAACCACCGCATAATCATTCTTCGGGCTAGCAATCGCCTCTACCCACTTTGATACGTAATCCACAGCAACTAGAATGTACTTATTCCCAAAAGAAGAGGGAAAAGGACCCATAAAATTGATGCCCCAGCAATCAAAGACTTCAACCTCTAGGATGAAGTTTTGTGGAATCTCGTATCTTTTGCTGATCTTTCCTCTGCGCTGACAGACATCACATGTGGATATGAATGCATGAGCATCCTTGAACATTGTAGGGCACCAAAAGCCTGCTTGAAGAACTTTATACACTGTCTTAAAAGTAGCAAAGTGTCAAGCGTATTCAGACCCATGAAAGTGAAACAACACATCTGAAACTTCAGACTCCGCAATGCATCTTCTGTAAACACCGTCGGAACAGTTCTTATACAGGTACGGCTCATCCCAGTAAAATTGCCTAAGTTCTCTCAAGAACTTCTTCTTAGCATATCCCTTGAAGTTATCCGGCTCATCCTCTGCAGCAAGGTAATTGGCGATATCAGCATACCACGGGCGATTCGGAACAGCAACAAAAGCAATGTACCCTTTATAATCCAACTCATCCACTACTGCCGAAGGGTGTCGATCGACATTAGCAATGGTGTCGATCGACACTGAGTCCTCATGTTGACTCCTTGTGTCGAGCGTGTAATGGTTCGGTCGACAATCGTCCGTCACTACTTTGGGAGAATTCTGCACACACACAGTACTTTGGGAGAATTCTACAGATTTTGTCTCCAATCCCTCTGAATTCCGGTTTCCAGGAAATAGATGTTCTCCTCAGGCAGAGAATCACGGATAGGAACACCATCTTCGATCAAAATCTTGGAAAGATGATCAGCAACGCCATTCTAAACTCATTTCTTGCCCCTTATCTCAATGTCGAACTCTTGAAGAAGAAGAATCCATCTCAGAAATCTTGCCTTAGCATCCTTTTTCTGCATCAAGTATTTGAGAGCAGAATGATTTGTATGCACAATCACCTTAGATCCAACCAAATAAGTACGAAACTTCTCAAAAGCAAACAGAACAGCCAATAATTCCTTCTCAGTTGTTGCGTAGTTCTTCTGTGCGTCGTCGAGGGTTCTGCTTGCATAATAGATGGCATGAAGTTTCTTGTCCTTCTTCTGTGCCAGGACAGCTCCAATAGCGAAATCGCTGGCATCACACATTACCTCGAAAGGCAAACTCCAATCTGGGGGTTAGACGATTGGAGTAGTTACCAAAGCTGTCTTGATCTGTTCGAATGCTGAAAGACAATCAGCAGTGAACTCAAATTTAACGTCCTTACAGAGCAAAGCGGATAAAGGCCTGGCGATTTTGCTGAAATCTTGGATGTACCTCCTGTAAAACCTAGCATGTCCCAGAAAACTCGTCACTGATTTCACAGAGTTTGGAGGTGGTAGACTTGTCATTACCTCAATCTTCGCACGGTCAACCTCAATCCCAGCTTCTGAAACCCGATGCCCAAGCACGATAGCTTCTCTAACCATGAAATGACACTTCTCCCAATTCAGAACCAAATGCTTCTCTTCACATCTAGCAAGCACTTTGCATAGGTTGTCCAAACAGTCTTTAAACGAAGACCCATAAACAGAAAATTCATCCATAAAGACTTCCATGTAGTCCTCAATCATATATGTTAAGATCGACATCATACACTGCTGAAAAGTTGCAGGAGCATTACAAAGTCCGAATGGCATCCTGCGATATGCAAAAGTACCATATGGGCAAGTAAAAGTAGTATTTTCCTGGTCATCGGGATGGATTGGAATCTGAAAGAATCCTGAGTACCCATCAAGGAAGTAGTAATACGAGTGATTTGCTAACCTTTCCAGCATCTGATCAATGAGGGGTAAAGGAAAATGATCTTTCCTTGTTGCGGCATTCAACTTTCTGTAGTCAATGTACATCCTGTGCCCTGTAACTGTTCTCGTGGGAATCAGCTCATCCTTGTCAGTTTTAACCACTATAACACCTCCTTTCTTAGGAACCACATGCACTGGACTTACCCAATTGCAGTCTGAAATAAGATAGATGATACCAGCTTCCAGCAATTTCATGATCTCCTTCTTAACAACCTTTTTCAGATTCGGATTCAGCCTCCTCTGATGCTCAAGTAATGACTTTGTCTCATCCTCAAGGTAGATTCTATGCATACAGAAATCTGGAGAGATACCTGCAATATCATCAAGAGAATAGCCAAGAGTCTTGCGAAACTTGCGTAGCTTACTTAGCAATAAAGTGAGCTCTGCGTTCTTTAAAGAAGCATTGACAATAACGGGATAAGAAGAATATTCACCAAGAAAAGCGTACCTTAACCTTGCTGGAAGTTGCTTGAGATCGAGTTTGGGAGCTCTTTCTGCGCTCCAATCACTAATCGGTGCAGCCTTTTCAGATGTCTCAATAGACTCCGCTTGAGCAGCCAATTGCATCACTTGTTCACTTGCATCCATCATCCTGAAATACCCAGCAGCAATGTCGTCTAAATGCTCTGTTTTCTCTGTAGAAGTGATCAGAGCTCTCTCCAACGGATCCTCAGGATGCATCTCATGGAAGATTTCCTCAGCAAGATTTGAAAGTGTATCTACATAGAAGGTCTGTCCATCAATGGTGGGTCTCTTTACCAGCTTATCCATGTCGAAGTTCATTACCAAATCGCCCTTATTCAGACCTATCCTTCCCTTCCTCATATCAATTATGACACCAGCTGTAGCCAGGAAAGGTCTTCCTAAAATAAGGGGGTCTTTAGGTTCTTCCTCATAGTGCAATACCACAAAGTCTGTGGGAATCAAACAATCTCTGATCTTTATGGGAACACCCTCAAGTACACCATCTGGAATGCATACAGATTGATCAGCTAGTATAAGTGTGATCCTATTTGATTGGAAATCCGTCACTCCAAGGTTGACAGCAACTGATCGAGGCATCATATTAACGCTAGAACCCAATTCACACAACGATCTTGCAAACCTGTCAGAGAAGATGTTGCAGTCCAAAACAAAGCTTCAAGGGTCTGGAAGTTTTTCCGGAATCTTGTTCTGGATAACGGCGCTAACATGTGCAGAAATCAGCATCACACTTTGCTCAACATTCAGATCCTTAGTCACCATCCACTTGACATACCTTCTGATCACAGGAGATGTTTTCACAGCATCAATTAGAGGAATTTCAACAATGAGCTTATCCATCATAGCTTTGCATCTAGCATATTCTAATTCTTGCTTCGACTTCCTAGGATTCTTAGGATAGGGAACCTTAGGCTTGTACACCCTTTCTATGACCTGAGGAGGATTGTCGATAGATTTCGATACTGATCGCACTGGGTGTCGAGCGACACTAGACTGGTGTCGATCGACACTGGCTTCTGGTGTCAATGCTGTGGTGTCAAGCTCGGTCGATTTCTTCCATCCTGCGTCGAATTCTCTTTATCCTCACAAGGGTGTCGATCGACACCCAACTGGTGTCGGTCTACACATAGGCGTGGTGTCGACTTCTTGGTATCGACCGGGTCAATTTCTCTCCGTCTAGATGTGATTTCTTGGCTGGTGTTGAGCGACACATGGTGGTGGTGTCGACCGACACTGGCACTTGTTCTTCAAACTCATTGTCGTCTAGCTCTTCCAAATCCAAGAGTTCTTCTGTAGTGAGATTCTTCAGCACTAGTTCAAGGATTTTCCCCCTCCTCAATGAGATGGCGTTAGAGGGATGCTTAGGATTTGTATCAGTCCTCCCAGGAAGGAATCCTTCTTGTTTCTTTACAGACCCAGCAGTCTGAGCAACCTGAGTATCCAGCTTCTTGACATGGGTGCTTAGAGCTTCAAACTTCCCATTCAAATCAGTGTATAGAGCATCGATCTTTCCATTGAAGTCCACTGTAATCTTCTGTTGACCCTCCAGAATCTGTTCTAACATAGACTTAACCTCACTTTCTGAAGTCTGCGGAGGAGGTTTATGGTAAGAATAACTCTCAAAGTTCCTGGTGAAATTGCTGTTTGGATAGGTCTTCTGGTAGTCTAGCTTTGGTGTGTATGCGGAAGAATTCTGATGTCCTGCAAAGCTAGACTGCTGACCGTTTCTACTATAGTTCCTATTCCCCTGATAGTTACCATACCTCTGACCCTGAATGCCAGCCTGATTGACAAATTGTACCTCTTCTTCAAATATCCCTTCTAGGTCAAAAGTTTCAACCTCAGCAGCAAAGTGAACTTGTTTCTTACCCACGAGAAGATTGTGGACAGAATCCAACTTGGCCTTTACCTCAGCAATTTGACCACCCTCAGAGTTTTCCGCTTGCTTCTTCCTCTCAAAGTCTGCATTCTTCGTGCTGTTGCTAGAAGCTAGGTTCTCAATCAATGTAACAACGTCCTCAAGATACCTGGTGTTGAAGTTACCATTGCTCGCAGCATCCAGAGCCATTTGATACCTCCAATCTACACCTCTAAAAAAGATACCCAACAACCGTACCTCACTGAATCCATGATGCGGAAAATCTCTCTGATAAGCTCTGAATCTTACCTAAGCGGCCTTGAATGCTTCAGCTGGTTGTTGAGAGAAAGTAGAGATTTTTGTTCTTGCGTCTTCAGACCTTGCATCATCATATAAGTTGTTCAAGAAAGCGTTCTTGGTCTCCCTCCAAGTCATCAGAGATCCTGGCTTCAACTGTTTGAGCCAGTAAGCTGCTTCCCCAGCAAGAGAGTACGGGAAGAGCTTGCAGAAGAGGAAGTCATTGGACACTCCATTAGCCTTGATGAAGATAACAAGGTCCTCAAACCTTTCAATGTGATCCATGGGCTGTTCATGAGGAAGACCATGGAAAGGATGCTGTCCCACAAGAGTGTAGTATGCGGGTTTCAGCTTGAAGTTGTTTATCTAAAATGGAGGGGGTGCGATCACAGCTCGATTAGCATAGAACTGATCCGGCCTGTTGTCGTCCCCCAGTGTCCTCCCACGAACCACTGCAGCAGCAGCTGCTGCATCATTGACAGTCAGACCCTCAATAGCAGGGGATGTCGAGCGAAACCCTGTTGGTGCCGATCGACATCGACGGCTATGGGTTCTGCGATTACGTTCCCCTCTGCATCCAGTTTCTGACCCTGCTTGTTGCGCACATAGCCCTCTTGATCGCGCATAATTCCAGCCTCATCCCTTACCCAAACAACGAAGTTATCCATTGCAGATAGTTTCCTTGCTTTCCGGTTAGTTCGTTCTATTCTTGGTAAGTCCTCGTTAGAAGGATCTTCAAGCTGAAGATCTTTGTTGCTCCTGGTTTTGTGATTAGGCATATAACTGAAACACAAAAGAAAAAAAAAAACAAAAACATCGTAAGTAAATAAATAGTAAGTAAATTTAGTCCCCGGCAACGGCGCCAAAATTTCATATGCTCAAATTATCCCTAGAGCTACTCTCTCAAATTAAGAGATTAGTGTAGTACTTAGGGGTCGAATCCACAAGGACTGAGATTCACGCAATAGATTAACAGTTTGAAAATATAGCTAAATATTAAATGATAAAATGTAAAACTAACAAAGCAAAAAGTAAATGTTGTAAATTCAATGAGGGAAAAAAGCTAGACTCAGGGAAATTCTTCGGTAATTCAGAATTATTGAAAAGATAAATAGTTATGGGTTTTATTAAGAATAGTTCTTGAACTCAAATCACAAAATTCAAACCAATCAACTTTCGTTGCAGAGATTATCTATGTCTAAAACAGTGAATTCCAAATTTCTTTGCGAATTCAACAATCAAAACATGCATTAAACATGCATTAAATTCAAGTTTGATATGTTCACAAAATCCCTAAATCAAATGTCTTCGCAGATAGGTATTTTGCTCATCTAGTTTTTTTTTCAGGAAATCAGTAACACTTTCGTGCCTACTAATTATCCTATGATCTAAATTCCAGGTGATCAGTCTAGAATTAGCATTAATCTCAACCTAGATGAAGAATTATATGATTACCCTAACAGGTTTATCAAATTCAACAGTTCATCCTAAACCTAGAAAAACCTTAAATCTAACAGGTGGATTACTAAGACATGATCAATGAGACACAAATCAATAACTGAATAAACTGCATTAAGATAAATAAAATAGGAACCAAGGGAGTTCGAAATCTTCTCTCTACAATGAGTTTTGATCTGTCTCTCCCAAAAGCTCTCTGAAAACTAGAATGAATCCTCTTACAAAAACTCTCAAAAACCTAATTATAGTCTAAAATACAAAAAGGACTTGTCTTGCAATTAGAGAAGACTTCTGGGCAACTTTGCAATTATTCAAAAGCCTTTAAAAACTCGTGTGCAACATGTGATCGCGACCAGTGTCGAGCGACACTAAGAGCCAGTGTTGATCCACACCAACATCCCTTGTGGTCTCCGGATTGCTCTTTTCAGCTACAGAACGCCAGCTGCTCCAAAATCTCCAAAAAGCTCCAATCTAGTCCAAAACGTACCTAGACCTGCAATGACTCAAAGAGACTCGAAAAACACCAAAAAGACTCTAAAACAAGACTAATATCATGGTTAAAAACCATAAAAACCATGATATATCACGTATCACGTGTTATCAAGGAACTGATAATAAGCTGAAACACATTAGCCATTTCTTACTGAAGATGGAGTGTTTTCATGTTGTGCAAGTCTACTTTTCAAAGACAATGGTTGACTCCAAAAAGGTGCAACTCAGAGAGGAATTGTTGAAGCTTCCCACAGCTTCATCCAAGCTCAAGATGCAAGTCATTTGATTATCATCATCATCCATGTGTTGTTCTATTTCTTCAAAAATCAATTGATAAGGTTTTATGTTTTAACTATTTATGGTTTATTATTACCCTGCCAAGTCCATGTTTAGGTATTTTGGTCCTGAAATTATTCGTGATATTATATTCTCTGGCAAAACAGACACAACTCTGATGTCCTTGATTTTTGTTTTGGTGCTGGCTTCTTCGTACTCCTCTATGTCATCTGCTGCCATAGTCTCTGAAGTTCAGAGAGAAGGAAACAAATGGTAAATCCCTCTCCCCATTTGAATGAATGTGTTTTATCGTTGAGCCACAAAATTTGTTTTAATTTCTGAGGGGATTATACTCACTACGAACATTAATGGTGGATTTGGGTAGCTAGACTCAATCATAAAATAAATATGCAAATACTTATATGAATATTTTTGGTTTTTAAATTGAGTCTATATGCATCTACTCTTAATGCTCAAATTTTTCTTTTTTTTTTTTCAAAAACAAATATAATCACAATGCAATGACTCAAGAGAAATAAAACAAAAAAAAACACAATGTTAGATAACAAGCCCCTCCTCCAAACTTATTTCATACCGTCCCGGTGTGATAATAAATTTGAGAAAAAAACTAACGAAATAAAAAACATGAAATGCAAAATGGTATGTTCAAATGAAAGTAAAGGTACCTTGGAGTGTCTAAAGAGTGGTGGAGCTAGAGGAGTTGCTTAAAGGAGTCTCTTAGGATAATAGTGAGATGGAGTCCAGCCTTGTCCCCCTTACAAAATCACAATACAAAAAACACACAAAACAAACAAACACATACAAAGCGCACACACACACACACACACACAAAACAAACAAAATCAATATAAACAAGGATAACCTGAGAATGCCTCCCAAGTACGCTTATTTTTAGTCTTTAGCTTGACTGCTCAACACAAAATATTAATCATAAGAATCAAAAGGTTGAGCCAATGGACCTTTGGTCCTTCTCCTGTTACCGCACAAAACAATATGCACAAAGTAGCACACAATTGTCTTTGGTAAAGAGAAAAAATAAACATCAACCAAATTTACTACAAATGTAGCATATATCTTGAAATAGTCTATAATGGTTGAGTGCTCATGAGAATCAAATGCATTTGGAGGAAAAATAAAATCGATTTCAGGTTTAAACGATGTTTTAATCAAGATAATTACTTCATCCCCATTAATCTCATACATCACAATATCCTCATCCATATAATCTACCTTAGGGTCAGCCTTATGCAAAATCTTATCAATATCAAGCACACTTCCTAGGTAAGATTCTTCAAGAAGATATTTAGATACTTCAGGCATTGAAAACTTAAACTCGACATCATGAACATTCAAAGCGCAATGATATTCAATATCAAAACATATTTCATGGTAATCTCTAACAAGTTTTTCTGTCCTTAAAAAGTCTAGACGTTGAGACTCACATATCAAATCATAGCATTCATCGATAAGCAAGGTAGTATACGTCTTCAATACAAGGTATGTGAATAACCTCAAAATCATGAATTTCAAAGGTTGAATTGCATGTACCTTCTAGTTCGCATGGTGGAACCCAATATATTATCTTTTCAAGCGCCTGAGCTTCTCTAATCTCATAGGATGTGAGTTCCCTTTCTTCATATGTTGCCTGTAATGATAAGAGGTTCAACCGGATTAAAGCTGCTAAATCACTCCTTGTCAACGTTGGATTTTCTATATGAAGATCATCCAACTTCACTTTTTGTTCTGGTGTAAGAACACTCTCATCAAATGATGGTTCCACATATGGCTCATCTTCAATGTATTCTATGTTCCCTTCTTCTTGTGACCAAAGGAAAAAACTCTCTTTCTCCATTGTATTTGTACCTTGCAAATTATGTCAAGGCATATTCTAAAATCTTCTTCTTGTCTTATGTCAGGCACTAACTCCACCAGGTTTTGTCGTCCTTGGCTTCTCAGGTTCATGCACCTTTAAGAAAGAGAAAAATACAAAACACGGTTAGAATTTCTGAAAAATTAAAATTTAGACTCGGTAGAATCCAAATCCTAATGGTTATTGCTATGTCCTCCACGACAATGGCACCAAATTGATTAGCAGAGTTTTTAAGCTCTTATGCACACCAATTGACCTAATTTGCACTATAACACAATCCAATGGTATGTCGTAGTAGCAGTTAAGGTATCGAATCCACAGGGAGAGCAAGAATAAGACACTAAGAATGCAGGAAACTAATCAAGCTAAATGATCTGAATGGTTTGTTTAGGGTTTCAATGTTACGGAAATAAAACATGAAACAAGACAATACGATTAAATAAAAAAGTTACGGAAATAAAACATGAAACAAGACAATACGATTAAATAAAAAAGTAAATAAGATAGCTTTCTAAGATAATTTCTACTAGAATCAATTAAGCAAACAAAACAAGCAATTAAACGAAATGATTGGTTTTAAAGATAATAAAAGGTATGGACTATTGATAAGGTATTTCGACAAGGATGAATAATAACTTGATGCAAGGTGATTCAAATGAATGATCAATTATAAACTTATGACATGAGTCACTTAAATAGAGTAGTTCACTCCCGTGATACTAACCCTTTTACAAATCATTCGATTAAGCTAATTTCCCAATTGCAACCTAATGATTTATAAACAATGAACACAAACTCATATTTGTCATCTATTCTATCTAGAACTCAATTTTCACTGGTTAAGATAGAGAGATGCATGTAAAGAAAGTTCGGATTATTTCAAAGCACCTTCCGGGCTTGAAATAATCTAACTCTAGAAATCTCTCTTTTGAATCTCATTTCAAGCATTAAGATCATCCTATACATGAAGTTAAAGAACAATCAACCATCAAACATTACCAATTAAGCATTAAACACCCTAAATCTACCAAACCAACAATCCAAAAGTCAACTACTCATGCTCAAATCACAAAAGCAAACCATAGAAAAGATAGATATGATAGACATGATTAAGAATATGTAAAAAGATTTAACATAAAATGAATAACAAAAGTTTAGATGATGAAATTATAAACATAAAAACAAAGAAGAACTCTCAAGAACAAGAGAGAGAGTTTAAGAGGCTAGAAAATATCCTCCCTTTTCACAATATGCACTAAAAAGGGTATTTATAGTCGTAGGGTTCGCACTGAGAAAAATAGAGGAAAGCAGAGAAAAACAGGCGTCTGGAGGCTCTGATCAGTTGGTGGGATCGGTTGTAGACCGATCCCATGATTTTAGTACGAAAAACGTGATTTGCCGCTCGGTTGCCTCGATCGGTTGGAGACCGATCGCCAGTACATTTGTCATAACTTTTGACTTATAGCTCGGATTGGCCTGATGTTACTACCATTGGAAAGATACTTCAAGTTTCTACAATATTGATGAAATGCTCGAAGGATAATTCCCATGGTAAGACCTTCATATGAGTCGATCTATAAGGCACTTATGACAAATTCTGGGCCATCTTTTTTCTTCACAATTTTTTTGTATCTCCTTGTCATTTGACTTCCATTTGTACTCTTGTTCCTGGCTCTTGATCCCTTCTTGATCTCCATTGCTTGAAATAGCTCCTTTTATCTCATTTTTTTGCTCTGTAAAGTTTCAAAACTCCAAGTTCCTCCATATACCTAAACAAACTCAAATGCAATGCAAATATGCAACTAAAGACCTAAAAACGGATGTAATATGCATGAAAACAAAGAGAAATAAAGTGCTAAAAACGCTAAAAAGAAGTGATATCAATTCCTCCAAACTTATCAAGAGAAATAAAGTGCTAAAAACGCTAAAAACACGTGATATCAATTCCCCCAAACTTATCCTTTGCTTGTCCTCAAGCAAACTTCAAAGGATAGCAAGAGAAAAATGTTTGAAAGTGGGGATTAATAGCCAAGAAATATCAATAGAAGGATTCAACTCAAAGTCCTCAATGATAGTTAAAAGGTGCAAGAACAAAACATCTCAATGCAATATTTAATAGAATCCCAAAACTTAGGAAAATACTCACAATCAAATCAAAACATCTCTTTAACATTCATTTACGATTAAGTGCGGTCTCACAAAGGGCAAGTAAATCGTTCTCAATTGGTTTTAGGCAAAAGCTTTTGAGGTGTTTTGAAAGGAGTTTCTTCTTGGTGGGTTTCTCTCAAAATTTAGGAATGCTAGACATATGCAAAATTTATCTAAGAAAGGGAACAATTGATACATATAAACTGTTGCATGTCGTCATTCTACCCCAACTTACGAAATATTTTCAAAATTCTACCCATTTGCGTAATGCTTGCCTTTCTTTCATCAACTTCAAACCAATAAACTCTTTGATCTTATATTCTACAAACCTCATGATCAATATTTTCATAGCTCCTAAGAATAATTTTTTCTTTTAACACAAAGATCTTTAATTTGTTTTCTTTCTTCTCACTTTGAGATTTAGAGCTTCTTTATCTTAATTCCTAGGGATTCTTTTGCATTCTTTTGATCAAGCCTTTTTTTTATCTTTTTTTCTTCTTTCTCTTTTTTTTTTTCAAACCCCAAACCCCAAATATTCATCTATCGATCTAATCATTTCTTTTTCAACCTAATCGCTAGTCTTACTCTCAAGATTAAACGAGAGTTATCATTTGTCGTTTCCAATACTCTCAAGATTTTGCATATTATAGCATTATCAAGGAAAGGCCTCACTCATGAATAATGATTAGTTTGAAAGAAAATGGTTATGGAAAAACATGCCTCTAAACAACTATGAAAACGTATTTAAAAACCCTAAGTGAGAGATTGAGATTCATTTTAAGACCGAATTCATAGAGATGCTTCAGATGTCAAGCGAGTTTTACAAAAGTAGGAATTTTTCATTTATAACCGAGATGTTCAAGCAACAATTAACTATCATCGAGGGCTTAAAAATTCAATCCTAAATTTGAATTTCAACAAGGCAATATTATCCCCATACACATGAAAATGCAAACTACATGCATCTAGACTCAATCCTAAAATAAATATGCAAAAACATATATGAATATTTTTGGTTTTTCACATTGAGTCTATATGCATCTAGACTTAATGCTCAGATTTTTCTATTTTTTTTTTCAAAAACAAATATAATCACAATGCAATGACTTAAGAGAAATAAAACAAAAGAAAACACAATGTTAGATAACAAGCCCCTCCCCAAACTTATTTCACACCGTCCCGGTGTGATAATAAATTTGAGAAAAAGACTAACGAAATACAAAACATGAAATGCCAAATGGTATGTTCAAATGAAAGTCAAGGTACCTTGGAGTGTCTAAAGAGTGGTGGAGCTAGAGGAGTTGCTTAAAGGAGTCTCTTAGGATAATAGTGAGATGGAGTCCAGCCTTGTCCCCCCTACAAAATCACAATACCAAAAACACACAAAACAAATAAACACATACAAAGCGCACACACACACACACACACACAAAACAAACAAAATCAATATAAACAAGGATAACCTGAGAATGCCTCCCAAGTACGCTTATTTTTAGTCTTTAGCTTGACTGCTCAACACAAAATATTAATCATAAGAATCAAAAGGTTGAGCCAATGGACCTTTGGTCCTTCTCCTGTTACCGCACAAAACAATATGCACAAAGTAGCACACAATTGTCTTTGGTAAAGAGAAAAAATAAACATCAACCAAATTTACTACAAATGTAGCATATATCTTGAAATAGTCTATAATGGTTGAGTGCTCATGAGAATCAAATGCATTTGGAGGAAAAATAAAATCGATTTCAGGTTTAAACGATGTTTTAATCAAGATAATTACTTCATCCCCATTAATCTCATACATCACAATATCCTCATCCATATAATCTACCTTAGGGTCAGCCTTATGCAAAATCTTATCAATATCAAGCACACTTCCTAGGTAAGATTTTTCAAGAAGATATTTAGATACTTCAGGCATTGAAAACTTAAACTCGACATCATGAACATTCAAAGCGCAATGATATTCAATATCAAAACATATTTCATGGTAATCTCTAACAAGTTTTTCTGTCCTTAAAAAGTCTAGACGTTGAGACTCACATATCAAATCATAGCATTCATCGATAAGCAAGGTAGTATACGTCTTCAATACAAGGTATGTGAATAACCTCAAAATCATGAATTTCAAAGGTTGAATTGCATGTACCTTCTAGTTCGCATGGTGGAACCCAATATATTATCTTTTCAAGCGCCTGAGCTTCTCTAATCTCATAGGATGTGAGTTCCCTTTCTTCATATGTTGCCTGTAATGATAAGAGGTTCAACCGGATTAAAGCTGCTAAATCACTCCTTGTCAACGTTGGATTTTCTATATGAAGATCATCCAACTTCACTTTTTGTTCTGGTGTAAGAACACTCTCATCAAATGATGGTTCCACATATGGCTCATCTTCAATGTATTCTATGTCCCCTTCTTCTTGTGACCAAAGGAAAAAACTCTCTTTCTCCATTGTATTTGTACCTTGCAAATTATGTCAAGTCATATTCTAAAATCTTCTTCTTGTCTTATGTCAGGCACTAACTCCACCAGGTTTTGTCGTCTTTGGCTTCTCAGGTTCATGCACCTTTAAGAAAGAGAAAAATACAAAACACGGTTAGAATTTCTGAAAAATTAAAATTTAGACTCGGTAGAATCCAAATCCTAATGGTTATTGCTATGTCCTCCACGACAATGGCACCAAATTGATTAGCAGAGTTTTTAAGCTCTTATGCACACCAATTGACCTAATTTGCACTATAACACAATCCAATGGTATGTCGTAGTAGCAGTTAAGGTATCGAATCCACAGAGAGAGCAAGAATAAGACACTAAGAATGCAGGAAACTAATCAAGCTAAATGATCTGAATGGTTTGTTTAGGGTTTCAATGTTACGGAAATAAAACATGAAACAAGACAATACGATTAAATAAAAAAGTTACGGAAATAAAACATGAAACAAGACAATACGATTAAATAAAAAAGTAAATAAGATAGCTTTCTAAGATAATTTCTACTAGAATCAATTAAGCAAACAAAACAAGCAATTAAACGAAATGATTGGTTTTAAAGATAATAAAAGGTATGGACTATTGATAAGGTATTTCGACAAGGATGAATAATAACTTGATGCAAGGTGATTCAAATGAATGATCAATTATAAACTTATGACATGAGTCACTTAAATAGAGTAGTTCACTCCCGTGATACTAACCCTTTTACAAATCATTCGATTAAGCTAATTTCCCAATTGCAACCTAATGATTTATAAACAATGAACACAAACTCATATTTGTCATCTATTCTATCTAGAACTCAATTTTCACTGGTTAAGATAGAGAGATGCATGTAAAGAAAGTTCGGATTATTTCAAAGCACCTTCCGGGCTTGAAATAATCTAACTCTAGAAATCTCTCTTTTGAATCTCATTTCAAGCATTAAGATCATCCTATACATGAAGTTAAAGAACAATCAACCATCAAACATTACCAATTAAGCATTAAACACCCTAAATCTACCAAACCAACAATCCAAAAGTCAACTACTCATGCTCAAATCACAAAAGCAAACCATAGAAAAGATAGATATGATAGACATGATTAAGAATATGTAAAAAGATTTAACATAAAATGAATAACAAAAGTTTAGATGATGAAATTATAAACATAAAAACAAAGAAGAATTCTCAAGAACAAGAGAGAGAGTTTAAGAGGCTAGAAAATATCCTCCCTTTTCACAATATGCACTAAAAAGGGTATTTATAGTCGTAGGGTTCGCACTGAGAAAAATAGAGGAAAGCAGAGAAAAACAGGCGTCTGGAGGCTCTGATCAGTTGGTGGGATCGGTTGTAGACCGATCCCATGATTTTAGTACGAAAAACGTGATTTGCCGCTCGGTTGCCTCGATCGGTTGGAGACCGATCGCCAGTACATTTGTCATAACTTTTGACTTATAGCTCGGATTGGCCTGATGTTACTACCATTGGAAAGATACTTCAAGTTTCTACAATATTGATGAAATGCTCGAAGGATAATTCCCATGGTAAGACCTTCATATGAGTCGATCTATAAGGCACTTATGACAAATTCTGGGCCATCTTTTTTCTTCACAATTTTTTTGTATCTCCTTGTCATTTGACTTCCATTTGTACTCTTGTTCCTGGCTCTTGATCCCTTCTTGATCTCCATTGCTTGAAATAGCTCCTTTTATCTCATTTTTTTGCTCTGTAAAGTTTCAAAACTCCAAGTTCCTCCATATACCTAAACAAACTCAAATGCAATGCAAATATGCAACTAAAGACCTAAAAACGGATGTAATATGCATGAAAACAAAGAGAAATAAAGTGCTAAAAACGCTAAAAAGAAGTGATATCAATTCCTCCAAACTTATCAAGAGAAATAAAGTGCTAAAAACGCTAAAAACACGTGATATCAATTCCCCCAAACTTATCCTTTGCTTGTCCTCAAGCAAACTTCAAAGGATAGCAAGAGAAAAATGTTTGAAAGTGGGGATTAATAGCCAAGAAATATCAATAGAAGGATTCAACTCAAAGTCCTCAATGATAGTTAAAAGGTGCAAGAACAAAACATCTCAATGCAATATTTAATAGAATCCCAAAACTTAGGAAAATACTCACAATCAAATCAAAACATCTCTTTAACATTCATTTACGATTAAGTGCGGTCTCACAAAGGGCAAGTAAATCGTTCTCAATTGGTTTTAGGCAAAAGCTTTTGAGGTGTTTTGAAAGGAGTTTCTTCTTGGTGGGTTTCTCTCAAAATTTAGGAATGCTAGACATATGCAAAATTTATCTAAGAAAGGGAACAATTGATACATATAAACTGTTGCATGTCGTCATTCTACCCCAACTTACGAAATATTTTCAAAATTCTACCCATTTGCGTAATGCTTGCCTTTCTTTCATCAACTTCAAACCAATAAACTCTTTGATCTTATATTCTACAAACCTCATGATCAATATTTTCATAGCTCCTAAGAATAATTTTTTCTTTTAACACAAAGATCTTTAATTTGTTTTCTTTCTTCTCACTTTGAGATTTAGAGCTTCTTTATCTTAATTCCTAGGGATTCTTTTGCATTCTTTTGATCAAGCCTTTTTTTTATCTTTTTTTCTTCTTTCTCTTTTTTTTTTTTCAAACCCCAAACCCCAAATATTCATCTATCGATCTAATCATTTCTTTTTCAACCTAATCGCTAGTCTTACTCTCAAGATTAAACGAGAGTTATCATTTGTCGTTTCCAATACTCTCAAGATTTTGCATATTATAGCATTATCAAGGAAAGGCCTCACTCATGAATAATGATTAGTTTGAAAGAAAATGGTTATGGAAAAACATGCCTCTAAACAACTATGAAAACGTATTTAAAAACCCTAAGTGAGAGATTGAGATTCATTTTAAGACCGAATTCATAGAGATGCTTCAGATGTCAAGCGAGTTTTACAAAAGTAGGAATTTTTCATTTATAACCGAGATGTTCAAGCAACAATTAACTATCATCGAGGGCTTAAAAATTCAATCCTAAATTTGAATTTCAACAAGGCAATATTATCCCCATACACATGAAAATGCAAACTACATGCATCTAGACTCAATCCTAAAATAAATATGCAAAAACATATATGAATATTTTTGGTTTTTCACATTGAGTCTATATGCATCTAGACTTAATGCTCAGATTTTTCTATTTTTTTTTTCAAAAACAAATATAATCACAATGCAATGACTCAAGAGAAATAAAACAAAAGCAAACACAATGTTAGATAACAAGCCCCTCCCCAAACTTATTTCACACCGTCCCGGTGTGATAATAAATTTGAGAAAAAGACTAACGAAATACAAAACATGAAATGCCAAATGGTATGTTCAAATGAAAGTCAAGGTACCTTGGAGTGTCTAAAGAGTGGTGGAGCTAGAGGAGTTGCTTAAAGGAGTCTCTTAGGATAATAGTGAGATGGAGTCCAGCCTTGTCCCCCC
Source organism: Turritis glabra (assembly GCA_900406565.1). NCBI lineage: Eukaryota > Viridiplantae > Streptophyta > Magnoliopsida > Brassicales > Brassicaceae > Turritis > Turritis glabra. The sequence goes on along the minus strand of OVBN01000181.1, from coordinate 976,579 downwards.
TACAAAATCACAATACCAAAAACACACAAAACAAACAAACACATACAAAGCACACACACACACAAAACAAACAAAATCAATATAAACAAGGATAATATGAGATTGCCTCCCAAGTGCGCTTATTTTTGGTCTTTACTTTGGCCGCTCAACACAAAATATTAATCATAAGAATCAAAAGATTGAGCCAATGGACCTTTGGTCCTTCTCCTGTTACCGCACAAAACAATATGCACAAAGTAGCACACAATTGTCTTTGGTAAAGAGAAAAAATAATCATCAACCAAATTTACTACAAATGTAGCATATATCTTGAAATAGTCTTTAATGGTTGAGTGCTCATGAGAATCAAATGCATTTGGAGGAAAAATAAAATCGATTTCAGGTTTAAACGATGTTTTAATCAAAATAATTACTTCATCCCATTAATCTCATACATCATAATATCCTCATCCATATAATCTACCTTAGGGCCAGCCTTATGCAAAATCTTATCAATATCAAGCACACTTCCTAGGTAAGATTCTTCAAGAAGAGATTTAGATACTTCAGGCATTGAAAACTTAAACTCGAGATCATGAACATTCAAAGCACAATGATATTCTATATCAAAACATATTTCAAGGTAGTCTCTAACAAGTTTTTCTGTCCTTAAAGAGTCTAGACATTGAGACTCACATATCAAATCATAGCATTCATCGATGAACAAGGTAGTATGCAAAATAGAAGTTACGTCTTCAATACAAGACATGTGAATATCCTCAAAATCATGAATTTCAAAGGTTGAATCGCATGTACCTTCTAGTTCGCATGGTGGAACCCAATATATTACCTTTTCAAGCGCGTGAGCTTCTCTAATCTCATAAGATGTGAGTTCTCTTTCTTCATATGCTGCCCGTAATGATAAGAGGTTCAACCGGATTAAAGCTGCTAAATCACTCCTTGTCAACGTTGGATTTTCTATATGAAGATTATCTAACTTCACTTTTTGTTCCGGTGTAGGAACACTCTCATTAAATGGTGGCTCCACATATGGCTCATCTTCAATGTATTCTATGTCCCCTTCTTCTTGTGACCAATGGAAAAAAATCTCTTTCTCCATTGTATTTGTACCTTGCAAATTATGTCAAGGCATATTCTAAAATCTTCTTCTTGTCTTATGTCAGGCACTAACTCCACCAGGTTTTATCGTCCTTGGCTTTTCAGGTTCCTGCACCTTTAAGAAAGAGAAAAATACAGAATACGGTTAGAATTTCTGAAAAATTAAAATTTAGACTCGGTAGAATCCAAATCCTAATGGCTATTGTTATGTCCTCCCCGGCAACGGCGCCAAATTGATTAGCAAGTTTTTAAGCTCTTATGCACACCAATTGACCAAATGTGCACTATATGATATATCATGGTTTTTACGGTTTTTAACCATGATATAAGTCCTGTTTATAGAGTCTTTTTAGTGTTTTTGTGTCTCTATCGAGTCATTGTAGGTTCAGGTACGTTTTGGAGATGATTGGAAGCATTTGACATTCTGTAGCTGAAAAGTGCAAATTGGAGATCACGATGGATGCTGGTGTCGATCGACACTGCCTCCTAGTGTCGCTCGACACCGGTCGCCACTACTTGTTGCACACGAGTTTTAAAGACTTTTGAAGAATTACAGAATGACCCAGAAGTTTTCCCTAATTGCAAGACAAGTCCCTGACGTGTTTTAGAGTATAAATAGTTGTTTTTAGAGTTTTAGAACTTATCTTATCTTTTACTTTGGAAATTGGATTTTAAAAGCTTGTTGGGAGAAACAGATCCAGAACTCAGTGTAGAGAGAAGATTTCGAACTCCCTTTATTTCTATTCTAATGCAATTTATTCAGATTATGATTTGTGTTACATTAATTATGTCTGAGTAATTCACTTGTTAGATTTAGGGTTTTTCTAAGGATAGGATGAATTGTTGAATTAGATTTGTTCTGTTTAGGTTATCATATGGTTCTTCATCTAGGTTGAGATTAATGCTAGTTCTAGACTGATCACCTAGAATTTAGATCATAGGATAAGTGGTAGACATGAAAGTGTTATTGGTTTCCTGAATTAAACCTTGATGAGCAAAATTCCTATCTGCAAAGACATTTGATTTAGGGATTTTGTGAACATATCGAACTTGGATTTAATGCATGTTTTGATTGTTGAATTTGCAAAGAAATTTGGAATTCACTGTTATAGACATAGTTAGTCTCTGCAACGAAAGTTGATTGATTTGAATTTAGGGTTTGAGTTCAAGAACGGTTCTTAGCAACCCTGTAGTGCATATCTGTTTAACAATTCTGAATTCCTGAAGAATTTCCCTAAGTCTAGCTTTTCCATATCTTTAAACCACAACATTTACTTTTAATTGCTTGTTTTACATTTTGCCATTCATTATTTAGCTAAACCCAAATTATTAATCTATTGTGTGAACAACAGTCTCTGTGGATTCGACCCCTAAGTACTGCATCGATCTCTTAATTTGAGAGAGTAAGCTCTAGGGATAATTTGAGCATATCACTATACCACAATCTAATGGTATGTCGTAGTAGCACTTAAGGTATCAAATCCACAGGGAGAGCAAGAATAATACACTGAGAATGCAGGAAACTAAGCAAGCTAAACGATCTGAATAGTTTGTTTAGGGTTTCAATGTTACGGAAATAAAACGTGAAACAAGAAAATACGATTAAATAAGAAAGTAAATAAGATAGCTTTCTAAGATAATTTTCTACTAGAATCAATTAAGCAAACAAAACAAGCAATTAAACGAAATGATTGGTTTTAAAGATAATAAAAGGTATGGACTATTGATAAGGTATTTCGACAATGGTGAATAATAACTTGATGCAAGGTGATTCAACGAATGATCAATGATAAACTTATGACATGAGTCACTTAAATAGACTAGTTCAATCCCGTGATACTAACCCTTTTACAAATCATTCGATTAAGCTAATTTCCCAATTGCAACCTAATGATTTATAAACAATGAACACATACTCATATTTGTCATCTATTCTATTTAGAACTCAATTTCCATTGGTTAAGATACAGAGATGCGTGTAAAGAAAGTTTGGATTATTTCAAAGCACCTTTCGGGCTTGAAATAATCTAACTCTAGAAATCTCTCTTTCGAAGTTCATTTCTAGCATTAAGATCATCCTACACATGAAGTTAAACAACAATCAACCATCAAACATCACCAATCAAGCATTAAACACCCTAAATCTACCAAACCAACAATCTAAAAGTCAACTACTCATACATGCTCAAATCACAAAAGTAAACCATAGAAAAGATAGATATGATAGACATGATTAAGAATATGTAAAAAGATTTAACATAAAATAAATAACAAAAGTTTAGATGATGAAATTATAAATATAAAAACAAAGAATAACTCTCAAGAACAAGAGAGAGTTTAAGTGGCTAGAAAACATCCTCCATTTTCACAATATGCACTAAAAAGTGTATTTATAGTGGTAGGATTCGCACTGAGAAAAACAGAGAATAGCAGGCGTCTGGAGGCTCTGATCAGTTGGTGGGATAAGTTGTAGACCGATCCCATGATTTTAGTACAAAAAACGTGATTTGCCGCTCGGTTGCCTCGATTGGTTGCAGACCGATCGCCAGTACATTTGTCATAACGCTTGACTTATAGCTCGGATTGGCCTGCTTTTACCACCATTGGAAAGATAATTCAATTTTCTACAATTTTGATGCGGAGCTCGAAGGCTAATTCCCAAGGGAAGATCTTCGTATGAGTCGATCTATAAGGCATATATGACAAATTCTGGGCCATCTTTTCTCTTCACAATTGTTTTGCATCTCCTTGTCATATGACTTTCATTTGTACTCTTCTTCTTTGCTCTTGATCCCTTCTTGATCTCCATTGCATGAAATAGCTTCTTTTATCTCATTTTTTTGCCCTGTAAAGTTCTAAAACTCTAAGTTCCTCCATATACCTAAACAAACTCAAATGCAATGCAAATATACAACTACAAACCTAAAAATGAATGTAATATGCATGAAAACAAAGAGAAATAAAGAGCTAAAAACGCTAAAAACACGTGATATCATTTATTCTTAAAACTCATTTGGTTGTCATTTTTTATTGGGTTTATAATTATTTAAATTCTATTTTTTATATTATTTGGATTTATATTATTTGAGTCTAGGAAACTAGATTGGATTCTATTCCTTAAATTATGTTTAACTTATTGATTAATATATTATTTTTATTCTACGTATACTTTTATGTATGCAGCAAACTTATTTTTTTTTGTAAAACATAGAATAACCTAAAAACATTGGAACCAAACCGAAACCGAACCGAACCGAAATACAGATGGTTTTAATATGGTTTCATATTTAACAAAAACGAAAAATCGAAAAGCCGTAGAAACTGGACCATAACAAAACCGAATTACATACTGTTTTTATATGGTTTTAGTTTTTATTAAACCGAAAAACCGTAGAACCCAAAAAACCGAATTATGAGTGTCTTTCTGTCAAAAGAATAGTATTCGTAATATTATATTTTCCAGCAAAACGGGAACAGCTCTGATGCTCTTGATTTTTGTTTGGTGCTGGTTTCTTCTTCCTCCTCTGTGGCACCTACTGAGTGCTGCCAAAGTCTCTGAGTTTCACAGAGAAGGAAACAATTGGTAAATCCCTTTCTCCATTTTCATGAATGTGTGTTTATCATAGGTTTTGCCCAAAATTGATTATGTCGTCCTATTTTATGATGCAAGTGTCTCCAAGACCTTAATTGTTTTCAGCTTTTGCAACTCCTCGCTTGCCATCTCATTCAAAATTTGCTCAGAGAGAGGTGTTCATGAGGAAATTTGGATCTTGACATGGGAAACAAATGACTCTTGCCTAATACATACTCATATCTCAACCATTGAATAGATAGTACAGATGTTCTTCAGAAGGGATTATAATTTTGCAGGTTTTGCAAAGCAGGGTTGAAAAAGTGATATCACTGAGGTTGTTTCCTGAGTTTATATGATGATTTTAGGAACATAAATGATCAAGGCACAGTTATGCAGCGTAGGCTTGAACTTTTTAAATAATTGAGGAAGATAAGTCTAGTTGGTGGTCTCTTGTTCCCATTAGTCTACATGCTGAAACTATTTAATCATGTAAGCTACAAGTAGTGTTGTGTATTACCTTTCTTATGGTTATGTTAGCATTTAACAACGTGTATGGTTATGTAAGCATATATATGTATGATGTTACTTGCATGTTGAAGTATGTATATTCCTAGAGAGAGTTTTAGAAGAACTACAAGGGTTATGTTTGTGTGTATATATTTGCAGTTTTTGCTGGTGTCAGTGAGATGTTAGCATATGGATATATACTCTCTTAACAGCTGCCAGATTTTGTTACGAGGCTCAAGTATATTTCACCTCAAAACAATAGTTTCCTTCCATACACTCTGCTGCTGAGTACCTCGAAATGACAAATGAATACGGTGAAGATAACCATATTTCCAAAGTCAAAGCAACCCGAAAACCCTCTCTCTCTCTCTCTCTCTCTATTGTGAAGTCTCTGAACTTGTATTTATTAACTCCAACGTCTTCCTAGTCTTTCTATGAATTAGATTTGAAGTCTTTTTCACTCTGGGATTGCTGTTGCTTCTTTCACAAGAAACATACAAACACAAAACAGGTTTTGGGCTGTTCTCTTAATTTCTCCTCTGGTCCAATTTTTGGCCCAGCTAACCCGGTTCCCTGACCCCTCGACAATATTGATCCGTAAAATCAAACTACACCCAAATTTCTTCTGCATCAAGCAAACAAAACCAAACATAGGATACAATGGAGTTATGCCAGTTAACTCTAGGACATTTTTAAAAATACACTAAATTTTATAATAAATTTGAAAATTACACTCAATTTTACAGCTATTTGAAAACTACACTTTTAAAAATAAAAATTGACCATAATACCATTTTTATTTATTTAAATAAATAAATTAAAATAATATAAATTAAATTTATAATTAATTTTAAAATAATTAAAATTTAAAATTTTAACTAAAATTCATAATTAGTTATTTCATTATAAAAATTTATGGAAAACTATTGGGACATTTTTAAAAATACACTAAATTTTATAATAAATTTGAAAATTACACTCAATTTTACAGCTATTTGAAAACTACACTTTTTAAAATAAATATTGACCATAATACCTTTTTATTTATTTAAATAAATAAATTAAAATAATATAAATTAAATTTATAATTAATTTTAAAATAATTAAAATTTAAAATTTTAACTAAAATTCATAATTAGTTATTTCATTATAAAAATTTATGGAAAATTATTTGTTAAATATTATTGTTGTTAATATTATTTAAATTTAAATTTATTAAAAAAAGTAATTCAAAATTATATAATTTATAATATATATGTATTTGATTTTTTTGGTAGAGCTCAAACTTCATGTTTCAGGTACCAATAGGAATGGGGTCTGTCTCTAGGGCTTCATTAAATTGTCTTCCAGACGAACTTCTTATCCAAATCTTGTCCTTCCTTCCAACAAAACAAGCTGCTTCAACCTCTGTTCTCGCCAAGAGGTGGAGGACTTAGTTTGCTTTCCGGCATAATTTTGACTTTGACGATTCCATCTTTTCGCACCCGGAAATGGGTAAAAGGGATAGGGACGATATTCAAGAGAGTTTCAGGGCTTTTGTGGATAGAACATTGGCTTTGCAAGGCCGTGTCCCTATCAACAAGTTCTCACTTAAATGTGGCGATACACATGACGAGGATCATGTTGACCGCTGGATTAATAAAGCCCTAGAACACAATGTCACTGAGCTTCATCTACGCTTAACCGATGATATGCGGGGTCTTTTGCCATCCAATTTATTCATCAACAAAACATTGGTGAAGCTAACATTGGGAACAGAACTTAGTATCGACAGTATTCCTTCTGATACGTCTCTTCCAGTGCTAAAGATTCTCTTCCTTCATTCAGTTTGGTTTGAGAGAAGAGAGTTCTCTGATATGCTTCTTGCTGGTTGCCCTACACTTGAGGACTTAACCATACACCACAAGTATTTTTCAGGAACGCCAGACGTCATTTCCAGCAAAACCATTAAGAGACTCTTTATCATCTATAAAGTCGCTGAAGATGTTGATTTGTTAGTTTTGTTTCACTAGAAACACCAAATCTTGTCAACCTCTTCTACTCTGATTATGCTCGGCGTAGGTATATTTGTTGTAATTTGAATGCACTTGTCAAAGCCACACTGGATCTTCATTTCTTAAAAAATGACGTTTGTGATGTGCCATTTCAACCGAATGTGACGGAGCTCATCAATGGGATACGCAACGTCAAGATCCTTCAATTGACTTCTTCTGCTGTTGAGGTCAGTTTCATTTTGTGTATGGTCGCATCATCTTTTGGTTACAACTTAGAAAACAAGATAACATTCTTTGTGTGTGTGTTATAGGTGATGTCGGAATGCTGCGTAGGTGGACTACCTGTGTTCAAGAACCTCCTTGGTTTAGTGTTTTTGGGTAACAAAGAACGAGTTTGGAAAGTGCTACTGCCACTTCTGCTAGAACATTGTCCAAACCTAAAAACTCTGTTTCTCTCGGTAAGAAGCAAAATCTTACTTTATATATATGGCTGTGGCATGAAATTAGAGTAGTCTCAGATGTTAATACTTCAGGGTCTGCATCGTTGCATATATGAACATGAGTTTGATGGGATTCGCATTCTCCAGAGTAACAAAGTAAACATGTTGCGTATCACGTGTTATCAAGGAACTCAAAACGAGCTGAAACACATTAGCCATTTCTTACTGAAGATGGAGTGTCTTCAAGTGGTGCAAGTCTACTTTTCAAAGAAAATGGTTGACTCCAAAAAGGTGCAACTCAGAGAGGATTTGTTGAAGCTTCCCGCAGCTTCATCCAAGCTCAAGATGCAAGTCATTTGATCATCATTATCATTATCATCATCATCACCATCATCCATGTGTTCATCTATTTCTTCAAACTGAAATGTTAAGGTCTTATGTTTTAATGATTTATGATTTATTATTACCTTACCAAGTCCATATTTAGGTATTTTGGTCCTTACACTATGGCTTCTTGAACAATTGTTGTTCCTTTTATGAGTTTCACTCCTCTAAAGAATAGTATTCGTGATATTGTATTATCCGGAAAAACAGGAAAAACTCGCTGATGCATACTCATATTTCAAACATTGAATAGATAGTACATAAGTTGAAAATTTGTTCTTGGATATCTTGTTGGGAGTTGGATTTTAAAATTTGATGTTTTTGCAAAACAGGGCTGGTCAAAGCATACCATATAGGTACTCGTTTTTGTTTCTTAATTGTTTTTGTTTCCCTAAACAGCGGTGTCTTATACGAGGATCCTTATATTCAGATTTGATTCTCCTTTCTATTTATATTGGCTAAATTGACAGATGACAGAGATCTCTATATGTTTAGGCTACTTTAAACAATGAGGATCACAATGCACACATAGTTAGTAACCATTCATTAAGATTGCAATGTTCTAAACATTCTAAAAACATGTTGCTCCTGTACAGTTTGGATTTCTTCTACAAGTTTGGTAGTGGTACAAGCATGGTTTGGTAGTTACTGCAACATCTATGAGATAGCTTGTTTACGCTTAGGGGTTTCTTAGTCTGAGTCTACCTTACTTCTTATCTCTCTTATAGGTTAGTGCCAAATTACGCCTCAGAGCAGTCTTGAGAGTAGGTTTCTTCAACCTCTACAATTGACATATATGAAGAGTTTTTCCCGTTATGGAGATCATTTTCAAGACCACATTAAAACTTCCAAGAAATTGTATGTGTTCCATAGCTTCTCTAATATTACAGAAAATAAAAGAGTATAACTGTTTAAGCAGTGAAAAAGAGTTCTCTTGAAAACTGGCTTTGCAGGAGACAAGCTCTGTTTGGTGAGATTTTTTGTTTTTTTCTCTTGAATGAATGTAAAATTTAGATAAAACTAAGAGATATGCCACAGAGATTTCATTTTCTTTCCAAGAATGCCACATTTGTTATTCTCTTTTCGCGCATGCCACAAGAGAGGTTAAAAAGACTAAACTACCCCTACCAAAACCTTTAAGTTCTTCCGAACAAAAGTCAAATGATATGACTTGTAATCTGACACGTCTATTTCAAATTAATGTAAAACGCAATTATATATAACCAAAAAATCCACGTGCAAGACAAACTTTTGGACATACTTTTGTTCATATTTTGTTTTTAAATAAATCTAGTATTACTTTAAAAAAAATATTTAAGATTTTTAGACATACTTTTGAATATGATGTATTGCATTTATTGTGAATGGGAAACAAAATTTGGTGGCAAAATTTGACGGCCAAAAATTGTTGTCTATGTTCGAAACAACAAATTGAGAAAATATTTAGTGGACACGAATTGTTGTCCACTTCCAATACAACAAACTTAGAAGATATTTTTGGTGGATAAATTGTCCACAACTCCTCGTTGTTCCTACTAGTTTACAACTTATCCACAATTATTACTTGTGTGAAATTTGTCCACAACTACTCTACACATGCTTCCTCTGGACAACTTGTCCACAACTACTCGTGGACAAGTTGTCCAGAATCACTCACACAAAGTAATATTCGTGGACAATATCTCTATAACTACTGCTTGTAGACAACATGTCCACAATTACTTCTCGTTGACTAGTAGTCCACCATTTGTCTACGAAACAACCAACATATCCACATAAAAAATTTAGAAAACTATTTAAACCAAATGCCGACTATTAAATTGAAATGTTAGAATACATGTCAATTAAACATGAAACATAAGAGATAAATGGGATGCATGTACATATATCTTCTAATGCTTAATAATAAATTGAGCAATTATGGCAATGATGATAGAAAAACCAAAATATAAATATAAATTTATAAACAAAATATATCCAAAAGAAATATAATATTGTTCCAAAATTAAAAGAAAGGAAAGTGTAAGCGGTCTTTCGCTATGCCCACGTTTTCAAACATATTATATATATAAAGTAGTCTTTGTACTTGTTACATACATATATAATATATATAAAGTAGCCACATCATCCACCTGCCGATGCCAAATAACATCGTACTTCCTGCCATTGTTCTTTTTTTTTTTTTATGAATGTTAAATTTTATTCAAAAATAAAGACATTGTTTACAAGATTTGCAACTGTTTTTTAGGGGATACTAAACGAAAAGCAAAACATAAAACTTAAGTTATTCGGAAGACGCTGCTAAGGCTGTCGGTAGTCGAACCAAAGGCTGAGGACGTTGTGAAGCTTCGAATGTCCTTGAAGTTTGATTGTCGAGAAGCGATTTCTCGCCGTTCGATCGATCATGGCGATAATGGTTGTCGCCTGTTGTCCGTTTTCCCCATGTTTTCTTCTATTTCTCTCGTGCCATATTGCATACCGAAGGATGTATCGAGTTGTTCCTTTGAAAGTATTGTCGGATAGCATTGTGGAAATGTGATGGAAAGAGGTTGTGTACCTTTGCCGAAAGATAGAGATAGTTATCCCCTTCCAAACCTGTGATGTGAACCAGCATTCAAAGAGTAGGTGGTTTCGTGTTTCCAACGGGTCATTACAGAAGACACAAGCACCGGAAGGAGTTCCTGTCCAATGCATCATCTGATCCCCTGTCGTAAGCCTATTATGGGTTGCTAGCCACAAGAAAAAGAGAACTTTGGTGTAGCTCCAAGGAACCACATCGTCGGATACCAGTCTTGTTCAGGACCCGCACGTCTGACTTGTTGCCAAGTTTGTTTTGTAGAGAATACATCCATGAATTTTCCATTTGCTCTACGCCACAGTCCCCTGTCTTCGTCGATATTGTGTCCCCTATCTCGGAATTTTGATAGCTCTAACACAATAGTATTGCAGACTGGTGAGCGATGAGTTCTTAGTCGATATAGTGATGCCGCTGCAACAGTGGCGGTCGAAGCAATGCCCAAATCAATGAAACCCCTATCTCCAAGCACATCATGGAAGCTACCTAGGGAGGTCCATGTGTCATACCAGAAAGATGTCTGCTGGCCACTCCTTACCTCTGAGAAGAAAAAAGCATTTGCCTCGTCTCGATATTTTAGAATTTTCCTCCACATCCACGACCCCTTACTCATGTTACCCTTAACAGACCAAATGGAACCGTTTCTTATAAGTTCTCGCTGAATGTAGTTCACCCAAAGTGACTTCTTCCTTGAGACAATTCTCCATATGAGTTTGTAGTAGGTAACCTTGTTGACCTCTGTTAGAGATTTCAAGCCTAATCCCCCTTCTTTTTTTGGTTTGCATACACTTTCCCATGAGATTTTTGCCTTTCGATGGTTAAGGGCTGGTCCTGACCAAAGAAAAGCAGAGCAAATCTTGTCTATCTGTTTGATACAAGCGCTTGGTAGTCGGTAGGCCGAAATCCAGAAGTTAGTTATACTCGCAATGACTGAGTTAAGGAGTTGTAGTCGTCCAGCGTACGAAAGGAACCTGTGTTTCCACGAGCTAATTCGCCCTCTGATTTTCTCGAGTAAAGGAAGACAATCTGGTCATGAGTGCATCGCGGTATGAGGATGAAAGTCCAGCAAGGTAAATAGAAGATTTCACGAGACTTATATGAAGACCCGAGAAGGTGGAAAATTCCTTGAACACGAACATAATTCCATCGACTGACCTAATCTTTCCATCCGAGAAGACCAATATATCATCAGCAAAACACAAGTGAGTAATGGCAAGATTTTTGCAGCCTGGGTGGAAACCAAACGTCCGATCAGCCGCCGCTTTATCAAGCATTGTGGATAAGACGTTCATACAAATAACGAATAGGTAAGGCGAAAGGGGACACCATTGGCGTAGACCATGAGAACTTTGGAAAAAACCAGTTAACTCACCGTTGACTTGGATGGAAAATGATGGTGTAAAGACACATAATTTTACCCACTGAATAAATTTTGTTGGGAAGTTGAGAGCCGCGAGAACATTCAGGAGAAAAGGCCACTGAACAGAGTCGAAAGCCTTGGAGATGTCTATCTTCATTGCACATCGAGAAGCGATACCTTCTTTGTGATAATTTTTCACAATCTCTGTAGCAAGCAGAATATTCTCCATTAATAGTCTATCTTTTATGAAAGCCGATTGGTTTGTGGTAATGAAGCACGGGATAATTGTTTTTAACCGGTTTGCAATGATCTTCGAGATAGGTTTGTAAATGACATTACAACAGGAGATGGAACGATAGTCTTTCATTTCTTTTGCATCCGAAATCTTTGGGAGAAGAGCAAGAATAGTGGCATTGAGACCTTTTGGTAAAAAACCAAATCTGAAAAACGATTGGATAGCCTTGGTGACATCGGAACCAATAATGGACCAGGAACTTTGAAAGAACTCAGACGTATACCCATCAGGCCCAGGTGATTTGTTCAAAGGCATAGCAAAGATGACCTGTTTTACCTCTTGGACAGTTACTTCCGAAGTGAGAAAGTGTTGTTGCTGTGTAGAGCATCGAAACTCTAAGAGTGCTTGCAGGTTATCAATTGAAGAGGGAGAGTAATCTGATGGGTTGTGTGTTAGAAGATGGGAGAAATATCGGACTGCTTCTTCTTTAATGTCGACCATAGATGTCAGTGTTTGCCCAGTTGGATCAATGACTTCGTGGATGGAGTTTTTTTATTGTCTCTCCATGACCGAATTATAGAAAAATCTGTTGTTGTTATCTCCAATTTGCAGCCAATGCAACTTCGATCTCTGCTTTAGAAATCTTTCCTCTAGCTCGGCTACTCTCTGCCAACGTTCATAAGCACTTCGTTCAGCAGCCACATGTAGTGTGTCTGAAGTTGAAAAGGTTAGGAGTTGTTTTTTGCATAAATCATCATAAGCTTCCGATGACCTTTTAGATATACAAGAGAGTTTCTCCCGGCTTAGCTGTCTTAAAATCGGTTTCAGCAGCTTAAGCTTTTTTGATAACCTGTAAAGGGATGAAGTTGAGTGGAACAGAGTCAGTTTCGCGCCAATAACAAACGACCTTCGCCAAGAATTCAGGATGAACTGTAATTGCATTCGAGAACTTAAACGGCCCCTTCGGTTTTTGAAAGTTCGATGTGAGAAAATACTTTCCCCTCAGGTGATCCGAGCAACCACCTGCTTCCATTACACAATAAGCTTGTGGTAAATATTGACTCCATGCCATATTTTGGAGGATTCTATCCAGCTTCTTACTAATGAATCCCGCTTCCCTCTTATTTCCCCATGTAAAGAGTGGCCCATGTGTCCTCATACCCGCGAAAGAGCAGGAACGAACTATATCCTGAAAGTCTTTCATACCAGAGGTGACTAGCGGGTTTGAAGCTGAGTTTGAGTGGTCTGCCAGGTCTAGGGTTTCGTTAAAATCTCCCAAGAGAATCCAAGGTTTGCCGCGAACCAGTGAACTGTCATGCTGGGCTTGTATATCATTCCACAGCTGTTTTCTCTCATCAGCAAAGTTGGATGCATAAACAAAAGAGCAACAAATCTCCTCGTCAAAATTATTCAGCTTTATGCAACAAGTAATCATCTCACCACTTTTAAACAACACGCGAGCTTGAACTTGAGGTGACCAAACCACCCATATCCTGCCCAATCGACTAAACTCATAGTTTGAAACCAAACTCCAGCCCTTGAACACCTTACTTGCAACAAAAGTAAAACCAAACTCCTGCCATTATTCTTTAAGGGCATTTTGGTTCATTTTTCATAGTCCAAAAGCAGAGTTTTGGCATTCTCCGAAAGAAGTTGAGAATGTGGCATTTCATAAAAGATTTTACCAAAATGTGGCCTTCTCGGCAAAATTCCCTAAAATTTATTCAACCAAAAAACCATGTTTACATTATATGCATCTTTTTATAGAAATTTCAAGAGGAAAGAACCTCTAATTAAAATAGTTTTAAGAAAATCATATTGACGCTTTGAACTAGTTTTTGGATCCCAACCATAAGCGGAGGCCATCTTCAAACTTGGGAGGTCGCCTTTGTGAGATGTTCGGGAGACTGTGGCAGTTCACCATGGCGCCTTCGGTTGCATTCTTGCCAAATGAAATAAGCTGCAGTTTGGAAAACATATCTAAGCATAAACCGTGTGGAGGAGGAAAACATTGATCCCAAGAGAAGAGTGAGGATATCAATATAATTTGTGGTGTAGTACGATTGAAGAATCTGACCTGTGAGCAGCTTCCAAATCTGCAAAGAATAGCTGCAAGTGAAGAGCAAATGGTTGCGGGATTCCAAGGGATCATTACAAAACACACAGTTGGAAGCAGCTCCGACATTCCGCTGTTGTATTTTGTCTCCCGTGGTTAGACGATTTAGGTTGCGAGCCATAAGAAACATGAGTACTTAGGGGTAGCATAAGAGAACCAAACCCCTTTGTTCCAATCCTTCAATGGCCCAGCATTTCGAATATGTTGCCAAGTATCTTGTGTTCTAAATCTTGGTTTAAATATTTGATCAATGCCTCTCCAAAGAGCTACATCAGGATCAGAACATGGCTGACGTTCCCTCAACTGATTCAGTGTCACTTCGATGGAAACCAATATATCCGTACGATGACGTCTTCGTCGATGAGCAACAGCTTCAGCAATTGTGGCCGTAGAGCCAATTCCCACGTCGATGAACCCTCTATCTCCGAGAAGATCATATAATGGGCCATGAGTACTCCAATTATCGAACCAAAAAGAAGTTTGCTGCCCACTACGTACCTCCATCTTACAAAAAATTTTCACTTGGGAACGATATTTGAGCAATTTTTCCACATCCAAGAACCTACACTAGTAGACTCCTTTATTGACTAGAAGGAACCCGAGCGGATGAGTTGTCTCTGAATCCAATTAACCCAAAGGGAATACTTCGCAAGGATGATCCGCAAAATGAGCTTGAAACAGCGAACCTTGTTAGACTCAACAAGTGACTTTAACCCCAATCCACCCTCTCTCTTAGGCCTACACACATCTGACCAAGCAACTTTAGCTTTCCGAGAATTTAAATCTGGCCCAGACCATAATGCCTAATGCAAGCACTTGGTAAACGAAAAGCCAATATCCAGAAATTCGTGAGACTAGCGATTACCGTACCCAATTCTTGTTAACTTTACTGAGATTTGCTAACTTTCTTTGCTTATCTTGTTAATTAGTTTCTCCTTCTCCAATTCTTGTTAATTAGTTTCTTTGCTTTGCAACTCC
Source organism: Turritis glabra (assembly GCA_900406565.1). Taxonomy (NCBI): domain Eukaryota; kingdom Viridiplantae; phylum Streptophyta; class Magnoliopsida; order Brassicales; family Brassicaceae; genus Turritis; species Turritis glabra. The sequence continues at coordinate 961,318 of OVBN01000181.1, read as the reverse complement.
GTATATCTATGTGATGAGTATATTTATCTTTTAGAGAAAATTCTATAAAAATCATAAATATTTTTTTGACTATTATGATTAATACACTAACTAATACTAATAAGTAAATAATTCGGAAATGTAAAGATATACTGTATTACATATTTTCATAACTTAAAGATAATTAATCTAATTAGTTTGGGAAATATGAGTCATTCACATTTTATAAATATGACTGGCATGAAATTAATGTAGTCTCTCTTCTTAATATTATACTCCTGGATAGTTGCACATAAAAACATCAGTTTGATGGGATTCGCATTCCCCCGAGTAACCAAGTAAAGATGTAGCGTATGGCATATTATCACGGAAGTGAAAATGAGCTGAAACTCATTAGCCATTTCTTACTGAAAATGGAGTGTCTTCAAGTGGTGAAAGTCTGCTTTGCACCGACAATGGATGACACCAAAAAGGTGCAACTCACAGAGGATCTGTTGAAGCTTCCCACAGCTTCATCCAAGCTCAAGATGCAAGTCATGTGATCATCATCCAAGTGTTGTTCTATTTCTTCAAAATCAATTGATATGGTCTTATGTTTTAATGATTTATGATTTATTATTACCTTGCCAAGTCCATGTTTAGGTATTTATGGTCTTAGGTTTTCTCTGAGTTTCACAGAGAAAGGAAGCAACTGGCTCTCTCTCCAAGACCTTAATATCTATGTTCTTTTGGGTATGAAGTTTCACCTTCATACCCTATAGCTTCATGAGTATGGTATCGCCGTTTTTCTCTTCGCTAAGTGTGTGTTTCAGTGTTTGATCATTGAGTCACTACGAACAATGGTGGATTTGGGTAGCTAGTTCTTAGTATGATGATTTTAGGCTTTAACTTTTTGAATATCTTAAAACCGCGGCAACACAGAGAAAGTTCATTTCCTTCCATGAAGGTTCTTTATTTTCCCCGGAAAACCAGGAAAAAGTCTCTCTTTTTTCCGGGACAGAGAAGAGGGTTGCTTCGTTTCAACGTGATAAGAGTCCAAGAACAGCCAAGCATTCCGTGTTCTTCCCTCTTCGGTTCAAAGGTAAAAGCTTTGAAGACTCTTACCATAAAAGTTAATAGAGTGTTACTTTTTTGGAATAGATTCGTTTTCCTTTCAAGATAAAGGAACCTTAAAAAAGGAAGAAAATCAAGCTACAAAGAAAATTAAGCAAAAAAGGAAATCATGAAGAAACGCAAAGAAGGAAAAGTGGAAAATGTTACAATAGGAATTAGCAATTTACTATTTGTGTGTTGGAATCATAATTATATAAATAGGGTGCTTGTGTTAGAGTGTTTCAATCATATAAATTATATAGAAAAAGAGAGGAGAAAAGAGAATAAAGATTCTTAAAGCAGCAATAAGAAATTTCCTGACAGCTGCTAGATTCTGTTATGGGTCTCAAGTTGATTTCAACTCAAAAAACTTAGTTTCGAAACCCTCCAATTGAGTACCTCGAAATGAAAAATGAATACGGTGAAGCTACATAACTTGATTTCCCAAGTCGAAGCAACCCGAAAATTCTCTCTCTCTAACTTCTTTATGATGTAATGATCTATGTGAACCCTCAGCACTTGTATTTATTAGCTCCAATGTCTCCCTAGTCCTTGTATGAATCAGATTTGAAGTTGTTTTCCCTCTTGGAATGATGTTGCTTCTTTCACAAGAAACATAAAAACATGTTTTGGGTTGTTAGCCCACCCCTTGATTTCTCATGTGGTCCAATCTTTGGCCCAACTAACCCGGTTCCTGACCCGTCGACAATTTGATCCACAAAATCAAACTACTCCAAAAAAATTTCGATATCAAGCAAAGAAAATCAAACATAGGATACAACGGAGTTATGCCAATTAACTCTACGTAATGTTAAATGTAAAGGCTTCTAACAACAACAAAAAAAGCAACCCATTATAGATTTTTATATGTCTATTATTTGAACTATATCTTATAAGTGTAAATTGTAATCTTTATGATTAATACAATCCAATTATATATAAATAAATTAAAACACTAAAAATTACCTAAAAGAAAATGAAAATACAAAATTTCCCGCGTGGCGGCTTTGCATGAATCCTTACCAAGTAACAACCAATAGCTGATTAGTTTAGTGAAGCTAACCTATCCAGTTACTGATAAGCTTCATTATCCTCCACCTTATAAACAACCTAAAGACATATCAAGAGACCAAAAGAAAAGAAAACAAAAAAAACTCAAAACTGAACCTTAACAAATGGGAATTTGAGAAGAAGTTGTTGATCGTGTAAGTCTTGTCTATCCCTTGAGATTATTTTCAATTTGATAAATGATTTTTATGTCTCTTGTCTCTTGGAGAGAAAGCTTGAACTAGGGCTTTGATATTTAAATTGAACCTTAAAGCTTTGTACACTGTATATCAAACTCTCTCTCTCTCTCTCTCTCTCTCTCTCTCTCTCCCTCTCTCTCTCTCTCTCTCTCTTTATTGTAATTTTTTCCAATATGGAAACTGGATCTATTTATCTGTGGGAACCATCTCATCATCTTAGGTTTTGTGGTGGCAATTTTGAGCTTTATCTAGGTTGTCGGAATGTTCCAATTTCTTTAACATACTTGTGGTATATTGTTGGTTCTTGCTATGTGTTAATTAGTGCTAGAGCTCCAATTTCATGTTTCAGGTACCACTAGGGATGGGTTCTGTCTCTATGGCTTCATTGAATTGTCTTCCAGATGATCTTCTTGTCCAAATCTTGTCCTTCCTTCCAACAAAACAAGCTGCTTCAACATCTGTCCTCGCCAAGAGGTGGAGGACATTGTTTGCTGTCCGGCATAATCTCGACTTTGACGACTCCGACTTTTTCCACCCGGAAGTGGGTGAAGAATACATGGACGACATTCAAGAGAGTTTCAGGTCTTTTGTGGATAGAACATTGGCTTTGCAAGGCCGTGTCCCTATCAACAAGTTCTCACTTAAATGTGGCGATACACATGACGAGGATCATGTTGACCGCTGGATTAATAAAGCCCTGGAACACGGTGTCACTGAGCTTCATCTACGCTTAACCGATGATAGGTGGGGTCTTTTGCCATCCAATTTATTCATCAACAAAACATTGGTGAAGCTAACATTGGGAATAGAACTTAGCATCGACAGTATTCCTTCTGATACGTCTCTTCCAGTGCTAAAGATTCTCTTCCTTCATTCAGTTTGGTTTGAGAGAAGAGAGTTCTCTGATGTGCTTCTTGCTGGTTGCCCTGCACTTGAGGACTTAACCATACACCACAAGTATTTTTCAGGAACGCCAGACGTCATTTCCAGCAAAACCATTAAGAGACTATATATCATCTATAAATGCGCGGAAGATGTTGATGTGTTTAGCTTTGTTTCACTAGACGCACCAAATCTTGTCAACCTCTTCTACTCTGATTATGCTCGGCCTAGGTATCTTTGTTGTAATTTTGATTCACTTGTCAAAGCTACATTGGATCTTCATTTCTTAGATCATGACGATTGTGATGAGCCATTTGAACCGAATGTGACGGATCTCATGAATGGGGTACGCAACGTCAAGATCCTTCAATTGACTTCTTCTGCTGTTGAGGTCAGTTTCATTTTGTGTATGGTCGCATCATCATTCAGTTAGAACTTGGAAAACAGGATAACATTTTTTGTGTGTGTGTTTCAGGTAATTTCGGAATGCTGCAAAGGTGGACTACCCGTGTTCAAGAACCTCCTTGGTTTAGTGTTTTTGGGTAACAAAGAAAGAGTTTGGAAAGAGCTACTGCCACTTCTGCTAGAGCATTCTCCAAACCTAAAAACTCTGTTTCTCTCGGTAAGAAGTAAAATCTTACTATATATATATATGACTGTGGCATGAAATTAAAGTAGTCTCCCCTCTTAATACTTCAGGGTCTCTATCGTTGCACATATGAACATGAGTTTGATGGGATTCGCATTCCCCCGAGTAATAAAGTAAACATGTTGCGTATCACGTGTTATCAAGGAACTCAAAACGAGGTGAAACACATTAGCCATTTCTTACTGAAGATGGACTGTCTTCAAGTGGTGCAAGTCTACTTTTCAAAGACAATGGTTGACACCAAAAAGGTGCAACTCAGAGAGGATTTGTTGAAGCTTCCCACAGCTTCATCCAAGCTCAAGATGCAAGTCATTTGATCATCATCATCATCCATGTGTTGTTCTATTTCTTCAAAAATCAATTGATAAGGTCTTTATGGTTTAACTATTTATGGTTTATTATTACCCTGCCAAGTCCATGTTTAGGTATTTTGTCCTGAAACTATGGCTTCTTGAACAATTATTGTTTCTTTTATGAGTGTCTTTCTTCTAAAGAATGCTATTCGTGATATTATATTATCTGGCAAAACAGTAACAACTCTAATGTTCGTGATTTTTGTTTTGGTGCTGGCTTCTTCGTACTCCTCAATATCACCTGCTGCCAAAGTCTCTGAAGATCACAGAGAAGGAAACATATGGTAAATCCCTCTCTCCATTTGCATGAATGTGTGTTTGTTCAAGGGTTTTGCCCAAAATTGATTCATCTAACAGTTTTATGATGCCGCATCTCAGAGATCTTGATATCTATGTTCTTTTGGATGATATGAAGTTTCATCTTCATACGGTTTAGCTTCATGAGTATGGGTATGGCCGTTTTTCTATTCGATAAGTATGTGTTTTATCGTTGAGCCACAAAATTTGTTTTAATTTCTGGGGAGATTATCCTCACTACGAACATTAATGGTGGATTTGGGTAGCTAATTCGTTATATGATGATTTTAGGAACATAAATGATCAAGGCACTGTTCCGCATCGTAGGTTTGAACTTTTTTGAGTATACCAATCTATCACTCTCACTATATAAATAGTAGTTATGCATCTTCATTTGTTGGATTCTTTATTTGAGATTTGATACCTTTAACGTTGACATAATAGCAGATACACAGACGTCATGATTAACATCACAAACATTATTGTAAAGTGGTTTAGAAAATATTTAAAGTATACAACAATCACTTTTTGTTAGGGATGGGAAAAAAACCATAATCTGAAAAACCGAATTGAACCGAACCAAACCAAAATAAATGGTTTTGTTTGATTATGGTTTAGTTTAAAAACTCATTTGATTGTCATTTTTATTAAGTTTCCGGTTTAAGTTTGGTTTGGTTAAAAACTGTTCAATTTATATTATGTTTATAATGTCCTTTAGATTTTTCTTTATTGGGCTTATAATTATTTGAATTCTATTCTTCAAATCATTTGAGTTTATATTATTTGAGTTTACGAAACTAGATTGAATTCTATTCTTTAAATTATGTTTAACTTATTGATTAGTATATTATTTTTATTCTACATATATTTTTTGTATGCAGCAAACTTATTTTTTTTTTTTGTAAAAACATAGAATAACCTAAAAACACCGGAACCAAACAAAAACCAAACCAAACTGAAATACATATGGTTTTTGTATAGTTTTATTTCTTATAAAACCGATAAATCATAAACAGTAAAAACCGAACCGTAACCAAACTGAATTACATACGGTTTCTATATGGCTTTAATTTTTATAAAACCAAAAAATCGTAAAACCAAAAAACTGAACCGAAACTAAACCAAAAAACTGTACGCCCACCCCTACTTTTTATACGAAATTTGTTCATGCATTACTTCATTTCTACTTGTTTTGTTTAAAAGACTGCATCAATCAAAATACAACCTGAATCAAATTAGAAGTGAATAAATTTTGATTTGAGTTTTGATTAATTTGTTATTGTAACACACACTATTCAATATAACACAAATAGAATTAAAAAAAATTAAGAAGCTGAAATTTTGATTATATAAAAACAAAAAACACACAAAAAAATAATAAGAAAATGAGTATTTACGTTTATATTGTTTAAATGAGAGCCCAATACAAAATCGGATCGGGATAAAATATATAGTTTGGAAAACCCGAGAGTACTATAGATAAATATTAATTTATAAAGTGAAAGGAAGAGTAAACAAAAATCTCAAAGTGGGATCAATCGATACAGATCTCTCACCCATAAATCAATGAAGAGAATAGATGCATATTACTTCGACATTGCTGTAAGACGTAGTAATTTGTTTACTGCAAACCTATTCTTGGACGCTCTAGAAAACCAGTACGAGTGATTTATGAGTTGTTCTTTAGCTATTCTTTTTGCTTCGTTTTAGTTAATTCATATATATTTTACCATGTATTGGTTTAATCTTTTGTGTAGAGTTGATTATTTAAGTGCATGTTTCAGTGGAGACTAAATAGAAGATAAAAGTGTTGCGATTTCATAATTGCTAGAACAACACTACAAAAAAACATGTCAATTTTCGGCCACCATTTCCGACGAAATTAGTGGTCAAAAAAATACCGACAAATTTTCGACAAATTTCCGACTAATTTCTGACGAAAAATCATTAGTCGGAAATAACTCAATTTCTCTTCTATTTTTCAATTAATAAGTTTAATTTATGAATATATATATATTAATTCATTTTTAACTAATTGAATTTTAATTCTAATTTGTAGATCATAAATCTTTTTAATTTTTAACTATAATTATTTTATATTAATTTTAATATTTTTAGTTTATTTTTTATTTTTTCAAAAATATATAAAAGTCATCGGAAATTCGTCGGAAATATTTATTTTATTTTTTTATTTTAATTATAATTGTGGTCGGAAATTCGTCGGAAATTTCCGATGAAATTCTGACAAATATTTCCAACCAATATTTTTCGTCATTAATTTCAGACGAATTTCCGACCAAAAAATGCCGACAAATTTGATTTTGGTAAAAATTGGCATGTTTTCTTGTAGTGTAAAGGTAAGATATGAGGATCAAAAGAAAGAACTGGGTCTTACATTCAAGGGAAATCAAAAGAATGTGGTTGAATCATTGGAGGTAGACTGACTGAAGTCTATTGTTTTACTAAACAACATGCTTGGTTTAATTTTTTTTAGGCGATGAATGAGCAAAAAGCAATGGAGATGAATGCAACCCTGGAATCCGAAGGAGAAGTGTAGTTTTATGTGTGTACCCTAAAGAAAAACGTGAGCATCAAGAAGAATATGGTGTCAATCTCAAAGGAGAAAAAGAAAGAGCACCAGCGGGTTTTCACTTTCTCAGTGATTGAACCATCATTTGGGATTAGTCGGATCATATATTGTTTGTACGAGCATTGCTTCAGCACAAAGCCAAGCAAAGCAGGGGATGAACAGTTGAATGTGTTCTGTTTCCCTCTTCTTGTAGCACCCATCAAATGCACGGATTTCTCGCTTGTTCAGACCCTGCGTGGAATGATTCAGTCTTTTCACAATTCATATTGAGCCATGACCAGAAAACAAACTCATCCATTGTCTCATTTATACACTACAACGAAGAAACACTTCCATAGAAAAAGATCATCACATCATCAACAAATATAAGTTGTGAGATACTCAGCTCAGCCATTTTTAAGTGATAATAAATAATAATCCTAGTTGCAAACTAAGAGTGAAGGAGACTGTAAAAAGCTTCCATAGCTTACAACCACTACAAGAAAATATGTCAATTTCCGACCACCATTTCCGACGAAATTAGTGGTCAGAAAAATATCGACAAATTTTCGACAAATTTCCGACTAATTTCCGACGAAAAATCATTAGTCGGAAATTAGTCAGAATATTTGGTTGGAAACTTCATGGTCGTCGAAAATTCATAAAAATTTTTAATTTTTTTAATTTTTGGATTTTTGTTTTTTATTTTAAAAACGTGGTCGAAAATTCGTCGAAAATTTTCGAAGAATTTAAGACCAATATTGAAATTTTTTTTTTTCTAAATGTTGTCGAAAATTCGTCAAAAATTTCGGACGAATTTCTGACAAAACCTTTTTTAAAAATAATTTTTTTTTATTTTATTTTACTTTTTAAAATAATTTTTTTGAAATGTCGTCGGAAATTCGACGAAAATTTTTGACGAATTTCCGACAAATATATATATATATATATATATATATATATATATATTTTTAGTTATCGTCGGAAATTTTATATGATCGTCGAAAATTTGTCGAAAATTTTAATACGATCGTTGAAAATTTTATGGGTTTTTGTGTTTCCGCGTTTGTAAATTTAAATCAACCGCATTTTGAAATTTGCGATGACTTTCCGGTGAAACACAACAAACTCAATTTTTAATAACATCTTCTTCATTTTACTTCAAAACACAACAAACTCAGTTTCCCTTCTATTTTTCAATTAATAATCTTAATTTATGAATATATATTAATTTATTTTTAACTAATTGAATTTTAATTCTAATTTGTAGATAGTAAATATTTTTAATTTTTAACATTAATTATTTTATTTTAGTTTTAATATTTTTAATTTATTTTTGATTTTTCAAAAATATATAAAAGTCGTCAAAAATTCGTCGGAAATATTTATTTTATTTTTGTTATTTTAATTATAATTGTGGTCGGAAATTCGTCGAAAATTTCCGACGAATTTCCGACTACTATATGAATTGTCGTCATAAATTCGTCAGAAAATTTTCGACGAATTTCCGACCAATATTTTTCGTCATTAATTTCTGACAAATTTCCGACGACTATTGATTTCTGACTAAGGAATGCCGACAAATTTGATTTTGTCAAAAATTCTTTAGAATATACCATTCCCGACCAATACCGTCGTCGAAAATTGACATATTTTCTTGTAGTGCAAGGACTGTTTTAGTGAGACCAAATATTAAAGAAGCAATCATTGATGACTAGGACCGTGTGATTCACCGAATATAATGATAAAGATATTGGTAGCTGATGTAGAAAACTCGTGCAACCGAAGATATACATTATTTGGAAGATATGATCAAATAAATAAATAAATCGACTTTATCGGAAAAGTCAGACCTAGAAGATCTTTTAACCCACGAATATGAAGGGGATTGAAGAGGTGCTAACTGAGGTTAGCCGTTTATGAGAGAAGAAGTGTAGTTCATAGGTTTTTCTGTTTTGAGATAGTATGAGTTTACTCTTTACAGTGAGAAAAAGAGAGAAATAACGAGAGAAAAATCGTGTATTATATCTGCTTTGTTAGATTAGAAATTGTATGGTCGCAAGCTAAAATGTTGTTTCTAAGATGTGTTTAAGTCCAATTACGAGTGTGTAATCATCTGAAAAGATTTTTAATAAAGTTAAAACTTGGTGCCGAGGTTTGTGGAATTCTGGTGTTTACGTGTCCATCACGTTTTTTCAGATTATGCATTGGTTTAATCTCTTTTGTGAGGTTGATTATATGTTTAAAAAGAGATATTGGCATTATAAGAGCAATGTTGAATTCAGCAAGTGGTCCTTAGTTTAATGATATTAAGAATGTAATGACGTGTATGGTTATGTTAACTGAAATATATGTTGATATGTTGCATTTTTACACGTTTTTGTACATCGTTTTTAATCCATTTTTGTGTTGTTAGTCTTGTTATTATTTGTTTTCGCGTGTTTTCAATTTTGTTTTGAGTCTTGTACAGGATACGAAAACGTTGCTGGAAAAGAGCGCTACAGAACATGATCGGGTCGTGTTAAGGAGGATTTGTGCAAGAAAAACATTTGGACCGATCGAACGACAGAAGAATCGATCGATCCACAACCTCATCCGACCACTGGCTTCTCAAGACCAATCGATCACACACCAAGATCGATCGATTTAGTTCTCCACCCGATCATAGGGACAAGAGATCGATCAATCACTCACCAAGATCGATCGATCTAGTTCTCCACACAATTCCAGGAGGCATTAGATCGATCGGTCCAAAGAGGTAACCGATCGATCCCCATCTCAGCGTCCAAGACCTTCAAGTTTAGATCAATCGATCCTCCACCAAACCGATCGATCCACACTTGTGATGGCCAGTAACAGTGTTTTATCTTGATTTTAGTGTGCAAAAAGTGTGTAAAAACAAACTTAAATACTCTAAGTGTGCAACATATCTCATTATCATGTTTTTATCTAAGTTTTTATCATCTCTCTCTCTAGTTCTACTCTCAATAACACCAAGAACATCAAGAACACCAATCTTATATATTAAAGAAGTTTTCTTAATTCTACTCTTAATCTCTTTGTCTTTTCAATATGAATGCTTCTAGGGTTTTAGATTTTGCCTTAGCTATGTGTGAGTAGACTTTTATTGGGTTTTAGGGTTCATAGGGGAATTTAGGATTGATGTGTTAGATTAAAGGTTTATACCTTTCATATGTTAAGGTTCTTCATTTCATACAATCTTAATGCTAGAATTAGCTTGATCTACTAATTCTTGAACCTAGAGAAGTTCATGCACCAAAAGTGAATTTGAAGTTCTTTGATCCATGTGTTTATGAGCAATATGCTCCTACCCAACGATAGTAGATGTTAGGAAGTATTGTGAACTCAATGAACTCGCTTGTTAATGCTAATTCGGTTAGGAGGAATCAAACGACAGTTTAGTTTTCGAATAATCGAATTTACAGGTTAGTGCCATGACAGTGGGTTAGTCTACCTCAAAGGTTGAACAGCTTTCGAGGAGAGATCAACGAGGAGTTAACTACTCTGAGGACACCGGAGAAGGTCAATCTTCACAAGAGTGTGAGGGAGAAGGTTTTGAGGATTTGCAAGCAAAGTTGAACTACATGAACGGTCAAGGAAATCATCAAAACAGAGGGTTCAAACAAAACTACAGAAACCATCCCAACCTATCCTACAGAAGCACCAATGTTGAGAATCCTCAGGATCAAATTTACCCAAATCAACAAAAGCCTCAAGGACAACAATTTCAACAATCACAACAGTTTGTGTCTAATCAAGAGAATTTCAACAAACCGTTTGTGAATCAAGGGCAAAACCGAGGCGCTAGATATGGTCAAGAAAATTTTCAACAAAGACCTCAGTACAATAATTACCAAGGCGGTAATCAACAAAGGCTGCAATTCAGTAACTTCCAAGGAGCTTATCAAGCACCACAACCCGCTTATGTAGCACCTCCACCGTCTCAAGACAATGAGATGAAAGCAATGATGAAGCAACTTATTGATGGACAAAACAGAGCGGACACCCAATACAGTGACCTTAAAGGCAAATTTGATGCATTAACTTCACATGTCAGAACACTTGAGAATCAAGTAGCTTAAACCGCCTCTTCTTCTACAAGACCACCTGGGGTTCTTCCTAGCAAACCTGTCCCGAACCCAAAAGACTACAACCATGGCAAGGAGTTTGTCAATGTTATCACTCTAAGGAGTGGAAAACAAGTGGAACTGGTTTTACAGAAAGAGATGGAAATTGACATTTCTGACAAACCCGAAGAAGAAATGGTTGAAAGAGAGTCAAATGCAAAGCTTTTAGTGCTTAATGATGAAGCTAAACATAACACCATTGAAGATGCTACTGTTAAGAAAATCATTCCACCACCATACATTCCTAAGTTGCCATTTACTGGGTGCCAAATAAAGATTCAAAGAGAAAAGGAGTATGCTCACTTTGATGACATTATGAGACAACTTTAGGTTAAGCTTCCTTTTCTTGAGTTGGTACAGAACATTTCTCTCTATAAGAAGTATCTTAAAGACATCTTGTCTAAAAAAAAAACCATAGAGGAAGGCACTTTATTGATTACCCATGAGTGTAATGCAATTCTACATAACGTTATACCCAAAAAGAAAGAAAATCTGGGTAGTTTTGTGTTGTCCTGCAGAATTGGTGAGACAATGTTTGAGAGATGTCTCTGTGACTTGAGTGCCAGTGTGAGTTTAATGCCTTTGTCAGTTTCAAAACGCTTGGGGATCAACAATTTTAAGCATTCGGGAATCTCACTTGTTCTAGCGGACCGTTCTGTTCGGTTTTCCGTTGGAGTTACTGAAAATGTTCACGTGAGAGTAGGTAATTTCTATATTCCTACCAATTATATTGTGTTAGATCTTGGTGAGGAGCCCAAAGATCCGCTTATACTTAGTAGACCATTTTTGCACACTGCTGGTGCATTAATTGATGTGAGGAAAAACCATATCAAACTGCATATTGGAGACATTGAGCAACAGTTTGATATGAAGAGGGTTATGAAGAAACCCACCATTGAGGGTCAAGCTTTTTGGGTTGATATAATGGATGAACTAGCTGATGAATTGCTAGAAGAGTTAAACACTGAAGATTGCCTTAACTATAGAAAAAAGTCAGTTTGGGTATGTTAGAGAAGAGACAACGGGTTTTGCTAGAATTCTGGATTCTAGTGAGGAATTGGGCAAAGAGATTGCATATGCTGAGCTTGAGATACCGTTGAGGGAAAAACTAGAAATGGAATCTACTCCAAAGGACACTAACGATTGGAGTGAATCCAATGCACCAAAACTAAAGCTCAAACTGCTTCCCACAAGGCTAAAGTACGCGTTTCTTGGTCCTAATTCTACTTACCCTATTATAATTAATGCTGAACATAATAATGTGGAGATAGCCTTGTTGTTATGTGAATTAAGAAAGTATCAAAAAGCTTTGGGATACTCTCTTGATGACATAAAAAGAATTTCTCCAAACCTTTGTATGCATAGGATATATCTAGAAGATGAATCTATGACTTCTGTAGAACATCAAAGAAGGTTAAATCCTAATCTAAGAGATGTTGTAAAGAAAGAAATAATGAGTAAGCCCTGTCCATGTAGTACCTAAGAAAGGCGGTGTCACTGTGATTCAAAATGATAAAAATAAACTGATTCCAACAAGAACTATCTTGGATGTGCATTGATTACCGAAAACTTAATGCTGCAGCCCGAAAAGATCATTTTCCATTACCATTTATTGATCAAATGCTAGAAAGACTAGCAAACTATCCTTACTATTGTTTTCTTGATCGGTATTTGGGATTCTTTCAAATTCCAATACACCCTGATGATCAGGAGAAAACCACCTTCACATGTCCCTATGGTACCTTTGCATATCGAAGGATGCCATTTGAATTATGTAACGCTCCAGCAACCTTTCAGCGTTGTATGATGTCAATTTTTACTGATATGATTGAGGACATCATGGAGGTTTTCATGGATGACTTTTCTGTGCATGGCACATCTTTTTCTGTTTGTTTGTCTAATATGTGCAGAGTTCTTTAACATTGCGTGGACAAGCATCTAGTTCTTAATTGGGAGAAATGTCATTTCAGAGATGGGATTGTACTTAGTCATAGAATTTCGGAGAATGGAATTGAGGTTGATAAGGCCAAGATTGAGGTTATGATGGCAATGCAACCGCCAAATTCAGTGAGAGGTATCAGAAGGTTTCTAGGATATGTTGGGTTCTACAGAAGGTTTATCAAAGACTTCTCCAAAATTGCTAGGCCATTGACTCAACTTTTGTGCAAAGATCAAAAGTTTGAGTTCGATGAAGACTGTTTAAAGGCGTTCTTTTCTCAAGGCATCACTTGTGAGTGCTCCTGTTGTACAACCACCATATTGGGAATTACTTTTTGAGGTAATGTACGATGCTAGCGATTATGTTGTTGGTGCTATTTTGGGCCACCGGAAAGACAAGAAGCTGTACGCTATATATTACGCTAGCCGCACCTTGAATGAAGCACAAATCAACTATGCCACCACCGAGAAAGAGTTTCTGGCGATTGTTTATGCCTTCAAAAAGTTTAGATCCTACCTAGTTGGACCTAAAGTTATCGTTCACACTGATCATGCTGCATTGCGGTATTTATTATCAAAGAAGGATGCCAAACCGAGATTGTTGCGGTGGATTCTCTTGCTGCAAGAGTTTGGTTTTGAAATAAAAGATAAGAAGGGCATAGAAAATGGGGTTACTGATAACTTGTCAAGGTTGAGAGTTGAAAAGGGAATTCCGATCTATGATGTTTTACCGGGTGAAGAACTCACTTTAGTTGAAGAAGGTTATATCTTAGAGGTAGAGAGAACTCAGAAAATGAGAACCACGGAGCTTATGACATTGCATACGGGTGATGGTGGATTGCCTTGGTATGCAGATTTTGTGAACTATTTATCGTGCGATGTTCTACCACCAGAGTTTACGGGCCATATAAGGAAGAAGTTCTTGAAAGATGTTCAGAATTTCTATTGGGACAAACCGTTTCTCTATAAACGGTGCAAAGATGGCTTGTACAGAAGGTGTATTCCCGAAAGCAAAGTAAATGGCATTCTTTACCACTGCCATGCTTCTGACTATGCAGGCCATTTCGTTTCTTTCAAGACTGCTACAAAAGTCCTCCAAGCCGGTTTTTGGTAGCCTACGCTGTTCTATGACGCACATGAATTTATTTCTAAATGCAATTCTTGTCAAAGAACAAGGAATTACAGCAAGCGAAATGAGATGCCTCAGAACTTCATTCTAGAAGTTGAAATCTTTGATGTATGGTGCATTGATTTTATGGGACCTTTCCCGTCATCATATGGAAACGAGTATATCCTACTTGCTGTGGATTACGTTTCTAAATGGGTGGAAGCGATTGCTAGTCCTACCAATGACGCGAAAGTTGTGCTTAAGATGTTTAAGACGATCATCTTCCCTAGATTTGGGGTACCAAGAGTGGTGATAAGCGATGGTGGCACACATTTTATCAACAAGGTTTTTGAGAACTTGTTGACGAAACATGGGGTTAAACATAAGGTGGCCATGCCTTACCATCCTAAAACTAGCGGGCAGGTGGAGATCTCTAACCGAGAGATCAAGGGAATTCTAGAGAAGACCGTGGGGAAACCTAGAACCGCTTACAAAACCCCCATTGGTACAACACCGTTCAACCTTGTCTATGGCAAGTCTTGTCACTTATCAGTTGAGTTGGAATACAAGGCATTGTGGGCTACGAAATTCATGAACTTTGATCTCAAGTCGGCCACAGAGAAGCGTATGTTTCAACTCAACGAATTAGACGAAATTTGTTTGAATGCTTATGAGAATTCCCGGATATACAAGGAACGGACCAACGCACTTCATGATAAGAAGATAGTCCTTAAAAAGTTTTCCGAGAATGATAAGGTACTCCTATTCAATTCTTGCCTAAAACTTTTTCCGGGAAAACTACGATCTAGATGGTCCGGCCCGTTCATCGTTAAAGAGATAAGACCATATGGTGCGTTGGTTTTATTAGATCAAAATGGGAAGCCGTTTGTCGTTAACGGTCAACGGATAAAACTATATCTTGTTGACGAACCACCGGAAGAAGGTACCAATGTCCCTCTAACGGATCCCGAAAAAACTTAAATGCTTCTTGACGGTCAAGCTAATGACCAAAACTAAGCGCTATGCGGGAGGCAGCCCGTAAGGTATGTTTGTAAATACTTGTACTACTCCCGTTAAATTCTTGTTTTAAACTTTTGTTCATACTTCGATTTGTTTAAATTTTTGTTTATACTCGTGTGTTTGTGTGTTGATCGATCCATCTTTTGGATTGATCACTCCGTCTTTTGACGTTTGGCTTTAGTTTGTTACGTGTAAGGTTTCGAAGCTACTTCTGCTCGATCACCAACATGATCGATCGATCCGCAAGTGTGTCCGGTCGATCTAAATGTGAACTTGTTGTCTGGGTGAGAAAGATCGATCGATCACCAACCAAATAGATCGATCCAAATGAGAAATTAACAACTGGATTTGCATTAAGCTCCAAGATGAAATTAAGATCCGGATTTGCATTAAGCTCCAAGATCAATCGATCACCAACCAAATCGATCGATCCAAATGAGAAATTAAGATCCGAATTTGCATTATAAAACAAGATCGATCGATCACCATACCAACCGATCGATCTCAACATGAAAACGTAAAGAGAGTAAGAGATCGATCGATCCATGCTTTTGGTTTAGTTTTTGAACCCAAAATGTATCATTTAACCAACCTAAACCGGCCTCACACATGTTAAAATTGAGTTTTGTTAAAACAAAACCCTCATTGTCTCACTTCTTCTTCCCCATCGTGTATGAGAACTCCATAGCCACACCTCCATCAAAACACAACTTCTTCATACATTGATCAAATCAAACAATTTTGGTTTCCATTTCATAGGGTTTTTCAAGCTCTACCCATTTCTAGTATTCCCTTGTTCTCTTGGCAAAGGTATGAACCTCTTTCACAATTTCTTGAACTCGATTTTTAGTGAAGAAGATTCACCTTTCCACTGAATTTTATGTGCTTAAATGTGGTGTTGATGCTAGATTATTGTCTAGAATGGCTTAGAGAACATGTTTGAGGTGTTAATTGCTTGATTAAGCATGAATTTAGAACTTGGGTTTTTCACCATTGATGAAAAACGCCCAAGGTTTGAAAAAGATGAATTGTGGTTCCAATTCTATGCAATAAGCTCATGTTTGAGGTGTTATAGAGGAGTTATCATTGAGTTATAATCTCCATTGTTCAGAAATTTGGCCATTGATGTTGTGATGGAGTTACAAAAAAAAAATTTATGAACTTGGAAATTGATTGTTGAAAAGAAAAACATTGAGTTTTTAAGCTTCCCAATTCACGATTTTTAACTCACCATTGTTGTCAAGAAGTGTTGTTGTTATGACTTCTTGATATCTTCCTACATTGCCTTATGATATGAATGTTTTCTATGAGTGTAGGCAATGGAAAAGACTAAGGCTAGAGACGTGGTTGAGCGCCAACTCAAAGAGGATGATACGGATCGCTCGTTTCATCAAAAGAGACATGTCTCCAAGAGCAAAGCAGCTCTTGCGAAAGACTCCAACAATCTACCAATAACCAGGAAGTGGGATGCTCACAATACTAAGTTCCTCGCGGACATGAGGAGGATTCAAATTGCACCAATGCGTGTGGGAGACACAACCGCGTTGGATGATCTTGGGCTGTTGGAAGATACCATTGCCTTCTTTGAGAGGATAGGTTTCGAGAGATTGTGGCAACTTTGCCACTACACCTATCTTAAGTACGTGAAGGAGTTCATTGCCACATGCCGACTCACGTACCAAGACCCAAAGGAACCAACGGCAAGTGAAGGTGTCTTGACATTCTTTCTTAATAAGAAGAATTACTCATTGCCTTTGTTTGTCTTATGTGATATCTACGGGCTCCAGAAGAACGAGGACGTGTCATTACCTCGTTTCAACAAGAAAGATGCTAATTGGTTTTGGGACTACATAGCTGCTGGAACTTACGAATCTCGCAAGGCGAAGATCACAGCCATAAGGAACCCCGTCCTACGTTGTGCCGTCAAGATCATAAGCAACACGTTGTTTTTCAAAGATGAATCGGGATATGTGCGTGAAGCTAAACTTTGGATGCTTTTCTACAGAGTTAAGTGCACCGGAAAAGCCTCACAAAAAGCTCTACATAGGTACCGTCCTAACTCTTCTATTCCTACACAGCAACATTGCCTTGAGCACTACAGAAATGAACAAGCAAATGGAATCGGTGAACAAGACGTACTTACATATTTGCCATATAGTCCCAAAGGGGGGGAACCTATAAGTTTTGGGGTCGAGATGGTTTTCTGAGATTCTGCAAACTCCCAAACGCAGAGATTTCTTTGCTGGCCACTAGAGCGAACTTGATGTTCATGCCAGAGGACAACCATCTTATTCCTAACCCTGCAGAGATTTCTTCTGCTCCTCAGCGTCGTCGTACTTCTTCTGCTGTACCTGCTCCTGCACTTAACCCTCATCGTAAGGATGACATCGTTGAGTATGCACCAGTGGAGTATGATGAGCTACCATCACAGCCACAACAGCTCTTCCATCACGAAGCTGATCGTTACCGCCTTCCAGCGGATCCACCACAGGATGATAACTCCGCAAAACTGGATTGGATCATTGAGTCTCAAAAGACTAACAACTTAATGATGCATCAGATGTGGAGAGCAATGACGAAAGAAGATGACGATGTGCATTTCGAGAGCTCCATGAGCGAGGGAGCGAAGGAGAGGCGGTCCAAGTTTTTCGAGGACATTACGAGGACCAGTGCTGTTGATGAACGCCTAGGACGGACTAGGAGAGAGCCAGGGCAGAGCCACAGTTCCAGTTTGAACCCCACCCACCACGACTGAGCCATACCCACCACTGTAATATATCTCTTACCATTGTTCACTACCATTTATGTTCGCTAGACTACTCCTGAGACGACCACACCCGTTTTTTTTTTTAACAACTATTACGCCCATACATAATAGTTAAAACGGATTTAATACGAACTCGGGATTTTATTAAACATAACAATCGAAAACGCACATAACAGTATCATTAAATTCAGCACACAAAAACAATAACACACGATAACAACAATAACCGAGTCCTAATCATCCCCTTCTCTTCGCCCTGATTCCACGATCACACTTTATCTTTACCTGCAACTCAAAAACACACAGAGATGCGTAAGTACTATCACAAATACTTAGTGAGGCGGTCCTCCCATCTACGAGCTATACACACAAGCAACGAAGACGATAAACCGCTCACAACGCACAACGCAACAAAACTCAAAACAATAAACAACCAGATCGATCGATCCATACTTGGATCGATCGATCCAGCCCACCAATAAACACGGATCGATCGATCCAAGCCTTGGATCGATCGGTCCACACACATCTGCTAGAACCAGCAACTCTAAGCCTTTCTGGATCGATCGATCCCCCCCTTACCTGCCTTGGATCGATTGATCCCAACGGTTCTGAAACTCGAACACAACCTGCAAGCCTTGGATCGATCGATCCTCCCTTGATCGATCGATCCTCGAGCTTCTGCAACTCCGATCTCAACTCCCACCACCGAACACAGCCAACGACCACTCAAACATGCTTCCTACAGGCAATTAAACACAACCCAAGCCCCAAAAAAACAAGGAAAGCGGCCACAAACCACAGAACAAGCAACACACTCCAAGGATTCAACAACTAATCCAAACCTTAATTGCTTAGATCAGCTCATGGTACGCATTCACCTTGATTCGAACGGACTACAGAACCACGAACAGCCCACAACGAACCGGTGAACCTCCACGCCGCAACACGAGATCCTCTGCAACTCAACCACACCAAGCTTCTTCCCTTCTAAGCAACCACAACCTTTTCCCTTTGATCGCTCACACCCAACACCCAAACCCTTGAATTCACACTCTCCTTTTCCTCACAAAAGCTCCAACAATCGCCCAGGAAGAAGAAGGGAGAAAAAAAACTCGAATAAAGAGGTAGGTGAAGCCAAAGAGAACAAAAAGGAAAGTTGCCGACAGGGCCGGATCGATCGATTCACCAACCGGATCGGTCGATCTACCTCACTCAGCAACCTGGATCGATCAATCCACCCCTTGGATCGGTCGATCCTCACCTTCCCAAAGCTGGATCGATCAAACCAACACTCCGGGTCGATCGTCCGCACTGCCGCAGAACCCCAAACAATTCCACTGCAATGGATCGATCGATCCACACCTTAGATCGGTCGATCCATGGCCTTAAGCCTCAGCAGCCAAACCTGGATCGGTCGATCTAAGATAGGATCGATCAATCCCCTCTCTTTTCCGAACACAAGTCGACATTTCGATTTTTGCTCAAACCGTTTCTCGAGAACTCCAATCCCGAAACATTTAAGATCGACTCTAAAGAGGGAGATCACATTTCCAACAACCTCAGGGAATCGAAACGCCAAAAATACGATTCTTCTGTAACGGTCCCGACAAAATTCCCTTTTTTGGAACACGGGCGTTACAATTTTCCCCCACTAACATAGATTCGTCCTCGAATCTGCGATACAGTTCATCCGCAAAGGACTCCAACTCGCAACCGTCGCAACGATTCTCTGCTCAACCTTGACCAACCCGGCTGACAGAGCATAACATGAGATTGATCACTATCAACCTCCGAGGTCTACATTCAGTCGCTATACTTATAACCACGTCCTAGACATTCATTGCTTTTAACACAACTCGTACTCGTACCACTCCACCCTCAGGACCGAAGTCCCTCGGGTTCTCGGTACCACATGCCTCTCGCACTCTCGGGTCACAAAGTCCCTCAAGCTAACGGCACAAAACCCGTACCACTCACACTCTTAGACACGAAGTCTTAGAGCTATCGATACCAACATACCACTCGCACTCTCAGGCCACACGTCCCTCGGGATATGGGTAACTCTCATACCACTCCCACCCTCCGGTCACATGTCCTTTGAGCTATGGGTATCTGGGGCTAATCCTCCCTTCACGAGTTGTACAGGACCAAAACGTCCTTAAAGCAATAAAGCCTAACGAAACATCTATAAGTATCGCCGACCAAAACTACCTCACATGGTCTACGTAATGCATCGCAATGCAATACATCACCACACATATTCCAAACCCGGAATATCATCTCAACCATGACCAAACCTCAGGTCAACTCGAAACATCCCAGCGCACAGGGAAGTTTTCCATATCCAAATACGAAGGATATTTCCAGTTCATAATCTTAGAAACTTTTATCTTTCCACAATTTCATGCTCAAAACCTCATGACACCACAAGTCAAAAACCAATAAGAATTACACATCTTATTACCAATTCAAAAGTATTAATCGTTTATACACCAAAACGAAATATAAAAAGATACAACGAGCATGAAACTCAAACTCCGAAACTCGAACCAGCGATAAAAACTACTCAAGCCTCAGCTTGCTTCCCGTACCACTTCTCGAATCTAGCTTTCATCCGCTCTTCTGGTTCCCAAGTTTCCTCCTGAACACCGTCACAGTCCCACAAGACTCTCATCATCGGAATCCTCTTCCGACGAAGCTCCTTGACCCTCCGGTCGAGAACCCTCAATGGCCTCGCCTCTAAGGTCATATTGGGCTGAAGATCTGACGGAATCTCAGCCAACACCTTATCATCCTTATGCAAGCACTTCTTCAACATCGACACATGGAAAACCTTGTGAAATGCTTGCATAGTCTCTGGTAACTCCAACCGGTACGCGACTGGCCCAACTCGACCAACAATCCTAAACGGACCCATATACCTCGGACTCAACTTAGTCTCGGTAATGGACCTGTTCAAACCTCGCAACATCGTCATCTTGAGATACACTCTATCTCCCACTTCGAACTCAAGCTCTTTTCTTCTCCGATCGGCATAACTCTTTTGCCAATCCTGAGCTTCTTTCATGTTCAGCTTCAAAACCCGGATCTTCTCCGTAGTTTCCTGACTAAAATCTGCACCCAATGTACTCCTCTCCCCCACTTGGGTCCAGCACAACGGTGTACAACGTGGCCTACCATACAGAGCCTCGTATAGAGCCATTCCAATACTCGCATGGTAGCTATTGTTATAGGCAAACTCTACCAACCTTAGGTGATCTACCCAATGACCACCCCAGTCTAGCACACACATCCTCAACAAATCCTCAAGAGTTTGGATCGTCCTCTCGGATTGCCCATCCGTCTGAGGATGATACGCGGTACTCAAATGCACCTTCATGCCCATCTCCGTCTGGAATGCTTTCCAGAACTCGGAAGTGAACTTAGGATCCGGGTTTGACACGTTACTCACCGGTACTCCATAAAGTCTCACTATCTCCTGCACGTACTTCTTAGCCAACACCGAAGCTCCATCGGTCGTCTTGATGGCCAGAAAACATGCAGTCTTGGTCAAACGATCAACAATGACCCAAATCGCATCCTTGGTCCGAGAAATTGGCAATCCCACTATGAAATCCATCGTAAACATATCCCACTTCCACTCTGGAATGGGTAAACTCCGCAACAATCCGCTCGGAACCTGATGCTCTGCCTTCACTAACTGGCACGTATCACACGCTGCGACCCAGTTAGCTACATCCTTCTTCATTCCGACCCAGTGATAATACTGCTTGAGATCTCGGTACATCTTAGTCGCTCCCAGATGAATCAAAAACATACTCGCATGAGCCTCACTCAGGATTTCTCGCCTCAAACCCTCATCCTTGGGTACGCATACCCGTCCATGCACCAGAATAGTCCTATTAGCAGAGACCTGATATTCGGAACCCGCTTCTCTGGAAGCATTAACCAAACCCTCATCCTTCTCCTGAGCTAACCGAACCCTGCTCAGAAGATCCGCCTGATCAACTGCCTCCAAACCCAATAGTTCCTGAGATAAAACACATAACCTCAAAGAACCAAGCTCACACACCAACGACTCCATGTCCTGCTTCCGAGCTGAAACCACACGTTTGCGACTCAAAGCATCCGCAACCAAATTCGCCTTACCAGGATGGTAAGCGATCTCCAGATCATAATCCGTCACCAACTCCATCCAACGCCTCTACCTCAAATTTAACTCAGCCTGAGTGAAAATATACTTCAAGCTTTTATGATCCGTAAACACTTGCACCTTTCCGCCATAAAGATAAGACCTCCAAATCTTTAAGGCGAACACCACCGCAACCATCTCAAGATCATGGGTAGGGTAGTTGCCCTCATGCTTCTTCAACTGCCTCGAAGCATAGGCAATCCACTTTCCCTGCTGCATCAACACACAACCCAGACCAACTCCCGAAGCGTTTGCATACACCACGTAAGGCTCACACATCTCGGGCAATGCCAATACTGACGTACTAGTCAACATCGTTTTCAGATTCGCGAAACTCTCCTCACACTCAGGAGACCAAACAAAAGGAACATCCTTCCCTGTCAGCTTCGTCATAGACTTAGCCATACTCGCGAAACCCTTGACGAACCTCCTGTAATAACCCGCTAACCCGAGAAAACTCTGAATCTCGGTAGCATTCCTCGGCCTCGGCCACTCTCTGATAGCCTGGATCTTCTCCGGATCCACAGAAACTCCCTCTGCAGACAAAATGTGACCTAGAAATCTGATCTCTCGCTGCCAGAAACTACACTTGCTCAACTTAGCAAATAGCTTCTGCTCCCGCAGTTTCTCCAGAATAACTCTCAGATGCAATTCATGCTCCTCGGGTGTCTTCGAATACACCAAAATATCATCTATAAAGATAATCACAAACTCATCCAGATACTCCTGGAACACGCTGTTCATCAACCTCATGAACGCTGCTGGTGCATTCGTCGACCCAAATGGCATCACAACAAACTCGTAGTGTCCATATCTCGATCTGAAAGCCGTCTTCCGGACATCCTTCTCATCAATCGGAATCTGATGATAACCTGATGCCAAGTCTATCTTGGAGAACCAAGTAGCCCCTCTCAACTGATCCAACAACTCATCAATCCGTGGAAGAGAATACATGTTCTTCACAGTGACTCGGTTCAATCCCCGATAATCGATGCACAATTGAAAACTCCCATCCTTTTTCTTCACAAACAACACCGGTGCTCCCCACGGTGAAGTACTCGGTCGGATAAAACCCTTACCCAACAACTCCTCCAGCTGCTTCTTCAGCTCTGCCATCTCTGCTGGAGCCATCCTGTACAGTGCCTTAGATATCGGCATTGTCCCGGGTTCCAACTCCATCGTGAAAAGATCAGACCGAGATGGCAGTAATCCCTGCAACGACTGGAAACATCCTGGAAATCCTGAACAACCCGAATATCCCCAACCGCAACCTCTCCAACAGTCTCTGATGTAACTATCGTCACCAGATACGCCTCGCGACCTTTCTCAATCATACTCTCTGCCTGCATGGCCGAGATCACGAGACTCCCATAAGTCGGTCTCACTCCCTGATAAACCAACTTCCCTTGTTTTCTTTCGAAAATAACACGCCCTCGGTGACAGTCCAGATGCACTCTGAACTTCTCGAGCCAATCCATGCCCAAAATAACGTCATAAAGCTCCACCGAGCAAATGACCAAATCCGCTGGCATAGACTCTCCAGCCACTTGAATATCCACGTCAACAACTCGACCGTGAATAGTCAATAGCTTCCCTCCAGCCACTCTAACAAAACCCAACCGCTCCTCGGTTACTCCCCGTAAATTGCCCTTCTTGACAATTTCCGGAGTAATGAAGCAATGCGATGCTCCAGAATCAAACAACACGTGGGATTCAACACCTCCCACAACCAGGGTCCCTGCATATTTTTCATATGCTCAGAACCCTGACACCCCATCACGGAGACAATAAATTCTAAAACACAAGAATTTAACTCAAGTAAGTTTAACAAAATACCTGTGATCGGCCCGGAACTCGGGCCTCTGGTCTCCACAATAGAATACACTCGGGGCGCCACTGCACTCTGGCTAGCTGGCGACACCGTCGCTGCCTCCCTCTGCAACTTAGGGCACCTCGGCTTGATATGCCCCGTCTCCCTGCAGTGATAGCACACACGCGTATCTGCACGCGCCTCGCCCTTCTGAGGGCAACTCGCCACCCTGTGATCCTTGCTTCCACACCTGAAGCATCTTGGACCACTCTGAGTAACACTGGAAGAACTCTCCATCTTCCACTTCTGCCCTTGCATTGGCCTACCGCCTCTGCTCGGACCGGACTGCTGCTGCTGCGGCGGCCTCCTCGCCTGAAAGTTGGGGCTAACAACCGCTACCTCATCTCTCAGACTCTCCTCCAGCAAGGCAGCTGTCTCCACTAACTCTGCAACCGTGCCAAAAACTCTCAACAGGCAACAGTTCCTCAACTCAGGCCGAAGACCCAACAAAAATCTCCGAACTCGGGCCCGCTCACCCTCCAACACTCGACCAGCATACACACTGAGACGGTTAAACTCCGCCTCATACTCTCGAACGGTACGGTTCCCCTGAGACAAAATAAGGAACCGACCCTCCAACCGATCAAGCGCCTCCTGAGGAAAATACTTGGAGTTAAACTCCTCAACAAAATCCTCCCAGGCCATCTCCGCCTGAACTCTCCTGGCCGTAACGCCCATCCACCAGAGATGTGCATCATCCTCCAAGTAATGAACTGCCAGGTCCACCCGGTATCTCTCCGGACACCTAATCGAAAGGAAGTTCCGCTCCAACCTCCTTCTCCACGCATCCGCGGCCTTAGGACTGGAACCTCCCGGGAAGAATCCCGTACCAATCCTCTGCAACTGCTCCATCATCCTCAGGTAGGATGGGAGCTCCTCCGCAACTACAGCCTTCGGCTGCTCCTCAACCACTGGTGGCACAACAGGAGCCTGCACTGGTACCCTCTCCGGTAACCGCTCCAACAGCAAGGCCAGCAAACCAGTAATGCGATCATCTCGAGCCTGAGCAAACTCCGCTGCAGAACCCGCAGCACCCGCTGGAACTCCAGCCACACCCTCAGACCCCTCCTGATACACATGCGGAGCCGCAACTTGCTCAACCGTAGCACTCCGTGCTACACTCTCTGCCACCACTGGAACACGACCACGACCTCTACCGCGGCCACGGCCTCTACCACGACCTCTAGCACCTCTAGCCATCTGAACCAGTAAGAACAGAGGCTAAGATACTAAACAACTTACAGAATAAAGATAACCTACCGTGGAATCTCGAGGCTCGAAGAGGATGATTCTAAGACCCCATGCTCACACAAATTGACTAACTACCACATAATCAATTCTAACATACAACAATTTAACGATTCAAACGCATGCATCAAGCAACACGAAATCCTAGAACCGTCTACGCTCTGATACCAAATTGAGACAACCACACCCGTTTTTTTTTTTTAACAATTATTACGCCCATACATAATAGTTAAAACGGATTTAATACAAACTCGGGATTTTATTAAACATAACAACCGAAAACGCACATAACCATTAAATTCAGCACACAAAAATAACAACACACGATAACAATAACAACCGAGTCCTAATCATCCTCTTCTCTTCGCCCTGATTCCACGATCACACTTTATCTTTACCTGCAACTCAAAAACACACAGAGATGCGTAAGTACTATCACAAATACTTAGTGAGGCGGTCTTCCCATCTACGAGCTATACACACAAGCAACGAAGACGATAAACCTCTCACAACGCACAACGCAACAAAACTTAAAACAATAAACAACTAGATCGATCGATCCATACTTAGATCGATCGATCCAGCCCACCAATAAACACGGATCGATCGATCCAAGGCTTGGATCGATCGGTCCACACACATCCGCAAGAACCAGCAACTCTAAGCCTTTCTAGATCGATCGATCCTCCCTTGGATCGATCGATCCCCCCTTTACCTGCCTTGGATCGATCGATCCTACAATGGATCGATCGATCCCAACGGTTCTGAAACTCGAACACAACCTGCAAGCCTTGGATCGATCGATCCTCCCTTGGATCGATCGATCCTCGAGCTTCTGCGACTCCGATCTCAACTCCCACCACTGAACACGGCCAACGACCACTCAAACATGCTTCCTACAGGCAATTAAACACAACCCAAGCCCCAAACAACAAGGAAAGCGGCCACAAACCACAGAACAAGCAACACACTCCAAGGATTCAACAACTAATCCAAACCTTAATTGCTTAGATCAGCTCATGGTACGCACTCACCTTGATTCGGACGGACTACAGAACCACGAACAGCCCACAACGAACCGGTGAACCTCCATGCCGCAACACGAGATCCTCTGCAACTCAACCACACCAAGCTTCTTCCCTTCTAAGCAACCACAACCTTTTCCCTTTGATCTCTCACACCCAACACCCAAACCCTTGAATTCACACTCTCCTTTTCCTCACAAAAGCTCCAACAATCGCCCAGGAAGAAGAAGGGAGAAAAAAAACCCGAATAAAGAGGTAGGTGAAGCCAAAGAGAACAAAAAGGAAAGTTGCCGACAGGGCCAGATCGATCGATCCACCAACCGGATCGGCGATCTGCCTCACTCAGTAACCTGGATCGATCGATCCACCCTTTGGATCGGTCGATCCTCACCTTCCCAAAGCTGGATCGATCGAACCAACACTCCGGGTCGATCGTCCGCACTGTCGCAGAACCCCAAACACTTCCACTGCAATGAATCGATCGATCCACACCTTGGATCGGTCGATCCATGGCCTTAAGCCTCAGCAGCCAAACCTGGATCGGTCGATCCAAGATAGGATCGATCGATCCCCTCTCTTTTCCGAACACAAGTCGACTTTTCGATTCTCGCTCAAACCGCTTCCCGAGAACTCCAATCCCGAAATATTTAAGATCGACTCTAAAGAGAGAGATCACATTTCCAACAACCTCAGGGAATCGAAATGCCAAAAATACGATTTCTCTGTAACGGTCCCGACAAAATTCCCTTTTTTGGAACACGGGCGTTACAACTCCTTTGGTAGTAGTCTTCACATCGGGCCGGTGTGATGCACGTCTGGGGGAGGATGTCCTTTGTGTACTAATTTGGTTTACATTTTGCGTGGTGTGTTTATTTATGTTTTATGTTTTTATCGAGTCTATCATCGAGTCAAAAACCTTATTTTCTTTTTATTGTGTCAAAAACTTGGTTTTTTATTTGAGAACTATGTTTTTCTGTTGGAATTGCACCATGCCTATGTTCTTTTACCTTAGGACCATTTTACATCGTTTAAAAATGATCTGGAATCACCAAAAAATCCATGGTTAGATCATTATATTAAAATCTCTGTCACTTGAACTTAATTTTATTCACTCGAACTTAACTTGAACCTAATTATATC
This sequence comes from Turritis glabra, assembly GCA_900406565.1. Classification (NCBI taxonomy): domain Eukaryota; kingdom Viridiplantae; phylum Streptophyta; class Magnoliopsida; order Brassicales; family Brassicaceae; genus Turritis; species Turritis glabra. The sequence continues at coordinate 933,791 of OVBN01000181.1, read as the reverse complement.
TTACTTAGAGGGTTGGAAATCATGTAATGGATCATACATCCAGAGTTCTCTTCGTAACATTTTATATCACTTTCTGTTAACTCTGAATAGCTAGACTCATTTGTTTTAGTCTAGTACCACACCTCTCACCCAATCTATTATTCAAACCACATGCATTCTTAATATATGATCATCATGTGCATTCATGTGTAAAAACTACGGAGTATATAGACCGACATAGCTTTCCTTTCGTTAGGATTGTGGTTTGTAATTTTTGCGGGATGTTATTATGTTTAGATAATAGAGCATATACGGTTAAGTGGTTTAATTCATGCGTTTTATCTGAACTTACAAGTTTAAATCTCTTTGATGCAGTTCTAAAAATCGAAAAACCGGTTTTTCCTTCAAAAAAAAAAAAAAAAAAAAAAAAAAAAAAAAAAGAAAACAATAATGAAAAGAAACAAAAAGAAAAGTATTTTTGTTAACAAAAAAAAAAAAGGAAATCCGGAAAAAGTTTAGACGTTGTTAGTCTTCTTTTATTTGCATCAAGAAAACTTGTAGTATTATTTGGGAATTGAGATGGTTAGATATCCGAGATAAAAGGAAGCTATGTACCTCCTAGTTGGTCTATGTCTCACTGTGATTTTGCATAATGATTTGCATCCGTTTGTATTGTTGGAAACCAGAAACACTGTGAGTCACCATAGATTGCCACCAAACCTAGACCATAACGTGTTCAATATCCCCTTTGTGAGAGTACACGCATCTTTAATGAATGTTAAAAGGTTAAGTTATATGTCTCTTACAGAGCATTATGATTTAGAGGTTTGATATTGGTGTTCTAATCATGGCGAAGTACATTGTAGTACGATTTGATCTAAACTTCGTATTAAGTGGGTAGTAGGCATATGGTTCTTGGCATGATCTCGGAAAGCTTGTGTTAGTTCTCGTTTTTATGTACATTTGTGTTTTTCAAACCACTTCTTTCGATTTAGATTTTTGTTTTGCTTCAGGACAAGCAAATATCTACATCCGGGGGAGTTGATATGTTGCGTATTTACACGTTTTTGTACATCGTTTTTAATCCATTTTGTGTTGTTACTCTTGTTTTTGTTTGTTTTCTCGTGTTTTCGGTTTTGTTTTGAGTCTTGTATAGGATACGAAAATGTTGTTGGAAAGGAGCGCTACAGAGCATGTTCGGGTCGTGTTAAAGAGGATTTGTGCAAGAAGAACATTTGGACCGATCAATCCACAACCTCATCCAACCACTGGCTTCTCAAGACCGATCGATCACACATCAGGATCGATCTATCCAGTTCTCCACCCGATCACAGGAACAAGAGATCGATTGATCACTCAGCAAGATTGATCGATCTAGTTCTCCACACGATTCCAGGAGGCATTAGATCGATCGGTCCAAAGAGGTGACTGATCGATCCCCATCTCGACGTCCAAGACCTTCAAGTTTAGATCGATCGATCCTCCACCAAACCGATTGATCCACACTTGTGACGGCCAGCAACAGTGTTTTATCTTGACTTTAGTGTGCAAAAAGTGTGTAAAAACAAAATTAAATACGCTAAGTGTGCAACATATCTCATTATCATGTTTTTATCTAAGTTTTTATCATCTCTCTCTCTAGTTTCTACTCTCAAGAACACCAAGAACATCAAGAACACCAATCTTATATATTAAAGAAGTTTTCTTAATTCTACTCTTAATCTTTTTGTCTTTTCAATATGAATGCTTCTATGGTTTTAGATTTTGCCTTAGCTATGTGTGAGTAGACTTTTATTAGGTTTTAGGGTTCATAGGAGAATTTAGGATTGATGTGTTAGATTGAATGTTTATAGCTTTCATATGTTAAGGTTCTTCATTTCATACAATCTTAATGCTACAATTAGCTTGATCTACTAATTATTGAACAGTTCATGCACCAAAAGTGAATTTGAAGTTCTTTGATCCATGTGTTTATGAGCAATATGTTTCTAGCCAACGACAGTTGATGTTAGGAAGTATTGTGAACTCAATGAACTCGCTTGTTAATGCTAATTCGGTTAGGAGGAATCAAACGACAGTTTAGTTTTCGAATAATCGAATTTAGAGTTTAGTGCCACGACAATGGATTAGTCTACCTTATGTTCATGTTCTAGAATGGTTCTGTAAGTTGTTAAGCTTAGTTCATTTCAGTTTTTCTGTTAGTCTAAAATTTCCCAAAAAACCTTAATGCCCAATGCTTTTAAATCATCATTCTCATTATCGTTATAAATTGCTTTCATGTTTACAAGTTACAAAAAGAAACTAAAACTCAAGGTTTTAGCTAAGAATGAAGCCTGTAAGTTTTTAGTATAACCATTGGTCATTATGGTTCGACCTCGTATATATAGTACCTAACGGTTAGTTGTATCGAATAAAATTAGTACCATAAAGAAGGATACAATCATATGTATGTTACTTGCATCTTTGTACTCATTTATGTATCTATGTGTATTACTAAATTCCTAGAAACAGTTTTAGAAGAACTACAAGGGTTTATGTTTGTGTGACTTTGCAGTTTTTTGCTGGTGTCAAAATGTGGGATGTTAGTACGGATATATGAAGATTCTAAAAGCATCGATAAGAAATTTCACCTCAAAAACTTAGTTCCTATACACTCTGCAGCTGAGTACCTCGAAATGACAAACTAAAACGGTGAAATTTCCCAAGTTGAAGCAAACCCGGAAACTCTATTTTTATGATGTGATGAATGATGATCTATGTGAACCATGAGCACTTGTATTTATTAGCTCTAACGTCTCCCTAGTCCTTTTCCCTCTTTGAATGCTGTTGCTTCTTTCAAAAGAAACATAAAAACACAAAACAGGTTTCTGGCTGTTAGCCCACCTCTTGATTTTTCATGCGGCCCATGTTTTGGCCCAACTAACCCGGTTCCCTGACCTATCAACAATTAGACCCACAAAATCAAACTGCACCAAAAGTTCTTCCGCATCAAGCAAAGAACATCAAACATACGATACAATAGAGTTATGCCAATGTTAACTCCTACCTAATATCAAATGTAAAGACTTATTATAACAACAACAAAAAAAGCAAACCATTATAGATTTTTCTCTATCTAGTATTTGAACTATATCTTACAAGTGTAAATTGTAATCTTTATAATTAATACAATCCAATTATATAAATTAAAACACTAAAAATTACCTAAAAACAAAAGAAAATACAAAATTTCCCGCGTGGCGGCTTTGCACGGATCCTTACACCATCTCCATTCATAATACCATAAAAGTGTTTTAACATTTTTTTATAATTAATTTTAATACTATTTTATTATGGGTGTCTAAAACAAAGGGTCTATAGTGTCCATAGAAAGACATTTTACAAGAGGATGAAAATCTAAATTATTAGTTTATTATTTTTTTAAGACACCCATCTTTCCATTTGATGACCAATGGAGGTGCTCTTACCAAGTAATAACCAATAGCTGATTAGGTTAGCTTGAAGCTAACCAGTTATTGATAAGCTCCATTATCCTCCCTCCACCTTATAAACAACCTAAAGACCGTTCAAGGGACCAAAAGAAAGAGAAAAAAAATTCAAAACTGAACCTTAAGAGATACAAAAGGGAGAAGAAGTTGTTGATCGTGTAAGTCTTGTCTATCCCTTGAGTTTGGTTTCAATTTGATGAATGATTTTCATATCTCTTGGAGAAAAAGCTTGAACCTTTAGGGCTTTGGTGTTTAAATTGAACCTTCAAGCTTTGACCTTTAGCTTTGTATACTCTCTCTCTCTCTCTCGTAATTTTTTCAATATGGAAACTGGATCTATTTGTCTGTGGGAAGCATCTCATCATCTAAGGTTTTGTGGTGACAATTTTGAGCTTTTTCTAGGTTGTCAGAATGTTTCATTTTCTTCAAAGTGAATTGTATTTTACATACTTGTGGTAACTACAACTCTATAACATGATCCTTGAATTGTCTTCCAAATGAACTTTTTGTCCTTCCTTTCAACAAAACAAGCTGCTTCAGCCTCTGTTCTTGCCAAGAGGTGGAGGACTTTGTTTGCTTTCCGACATAATTTTGACTTTGACGATTCCATCTTTTTGCACCCAGAATTGGGTAAACAGGATTGGAACAAAATTCAAGAGAGTTTCAGGTCTTTTGTGGATAGTGAACATTCAACAGTTTTGATCCACTTGACCCGAATGTGACGGATCTCATCTATGGGGTATGCAACGTCAAGATCCTTCAATTGACTTCTTCTGCTGTTGAGGTTAGTTTCATTCTGTGTATGGTCTCATCATCTTTCGGTTAGAAAACAGGATAACATTCTTTGTGTGTGTGTGTTATAGGTGATGTCTGAATGTTGCAAAGGTGGACTACCTGTGTTCAAGAACCTCCTTGGTTTAGTGTTTTTGAGTAACAAAGAACGGGTTTGGAAAGTGCTACTGCCACTTCTGCTAGAGCATTTTCCAAACCTAAAAAATCTGTTTCTCTCAGTAAGAAGCAATATTTACTTTATGTTTGTGGCATGAAATTAAATTAGTCTATCCCGGGTCCTTTACAAATCAATGAACGATCACATGACTTGGATGATGATGATGATGACAATGATGATGATGATGATGATCATGATCACATGACTTGCATATTATACTTTAGGGTCTGTATCGTTGCACATATGAACGTCAGTTTGATGGGATTCGCATTCCCCCGAGTAACAAGGTAAACAGGTTGCGTACCATGTATTATCAAGGAAGTGAAAACAGCTTGCAAATCATTTGATTATAATCATCGTCATCATCATCATCTATTTGTTGTTATATTTCTTCAAACATAAAATGATAAGGTCTTTTGTTATAATGATTTATTATTACTGTGCAAACTTGTTGGTTTGCGTCTATTCTCCGGCAAAAATAGGACTTACTCTGATGTTCTTGATTTTTGCTTTGGTGCTGGCTTCTTCGTTATCCTCTATGTCACCTGCTGCCAAAGTCTCTGAGGTTCTCTGAAGCATGGTATGATAGTTACTGCAACATCCATGAGATAGCTTGTTTACGCGCAAGGGTTTCTTAGTCGACTCTATCTGACTTCTTGTCTCTCTTATATAGGTCAGTGCCAAATTACACTTCCCAACAGTCTTGAATAAGTTTCTTCAACCTCTACAATTGACATGATCTGAAGAGTTTTTTCCCACAGTGGAGATCACTTTGACGACCACCATTAAAACAACAAGAAGTTGTATGTGTTCTATAGCTTCTCTAACGCTACAGTAAATAAAAGAGTATAAGTTGTGAAGTAAGAGTCAATTTCTCTTGAAAAATTCCTTTGCAGGAGAATTGTGATTGATAACTTGATTTTTTGCAAGATAAGTCAATGTCTTTCCATCATTTTGTGGCTTGATGATTGACTATGATATCATCTCTGCCACTAGCACCACAAACCTTAAACCCTCGCTGATATGGAGTTACACGAGTAAAGACTGGAAGTATCAGAGGATGTGTGAGAGAACGGCATGTAGAGGCAGAGTAAAGTCAACTTAGTTTTTGCTCCAATCATGCATGTGTCCGTGAGTAGGTGAGAGGTTGGTCTGAAAATTTTGCATTCTCTTATGCACATTCACTTATTTTTTCGTCTCTTCTCACTTCTCAGTGATATTTCCTTAGGGTTTGCGTTTTCTGTCTTTCTTTTTGCTTATCTTGTTAAGATATATATGTAGAGCTTGGGGGGTTATAATTATGAGATTAAGTTTGTATGATTTGCAATTTTTTGTATCTAGGTAGTAAGTTAAGTCTATTTATCTTTTAGAGAAAATTATACAACAATCATAAATATTTTTCCATTTAAAATACCATTTTTCGACTTTAAAATTAATACACTAGCTAATATTTTCTTCCATTAGTAATATACTCCCACTTATAAATAATATTTCATTTAACACCATCGACATAACGGTAAGTTAGCGTCTGTTAATTTGTTTTCTATATTTTAATAAACTTTTTGTATTTAAATAAAAATAAATTAAATTTGCGAAAAAAAATCCAAAAAACTTAAAAAATTCCAACTAAAAATCGAAAATTATACAATAAAATTCGAAATTGAATATTAATCAATTAAAAATAAAAAATTCATCTTAATTTTTATTTGATGTAAAATTAAGAAACTTATGATAAAATATACAAATGTTATACATACAATTATATGATCTTGATACTAATTTAATTTTTATTTTATTGTGAAACACCAAAATAAAATAAAAATGTGTTTATAATATAACATCAATTGCTTTTATTTACGAATGTATATTTGAATCAATATAATGAAAAAAAATATTCAAAATATATATATGCTTCGAGAATAACCACAACACCAAAAAGTTGTAAGGTTGTCTATTTTGTGTTCATTGCTCAAAAGTTCAGTCAAGAAACATTATGGGGTGATTATCCAGACATAGGTTGAAAGAAAACAACATATGAGATACGTTTTCTGTTTCGGAATTGAAAATTCGGAATCTCTTGCAAATGCGGGAAAACTCTGTAGAAGCCCATTTTCAAAAAGTTCAATTTGGAAAGCATTATGAAAACGTCTGATTACATATCAAAAGCGAAGGAATTTTTTTTTTCTTATTTAGAAACGTAATAAGTAAATAATTCGGAAACTTAATCTAATTTGTTTGGGAAATATGAGTGATTCACATTTTATTTTTCTTGTTACTTGTACATAATCTAGATGGAATTGTTGAAAACAATAATGACGATGATGGTCTACATCTTTGATTTTGAGCCCTATAATTTTTCTCTTTAACTAATTTACCAAATAATATTTTTTTTGTCTTGGATTTGTGTTGTTTCAAAAAAGTTATTTTTGAACTATGGTTTTGATGTTTGATGTTTTATATATTTATATATATATATATATATATATACATTGATGTATACAATACCCGTTTCCAAAACGTATTCACTTCCGAGTTTTTTTTTTGAAAAATCGTTTGTGCGTTTTCAAACGTTTCGTTTTCGTACATCCATTTTTTTTTTTTGCTAAAATTATATTTAAACAAAAAAAACCGTTTCTGCAAATAATTTAAAAGTTTGAGAATTTTGTTTTAGAAAATCATCGAGTACCAAACCATCGCTCCAGCCCCTTGTCGTATATCGTCTATCCCATGTCTCGAATCAATGACAATCTGTTACGAACCTGTTTGTGTTGCATATCCGTTTGCGATTCCATGCAACCTTAATGCAGGCAGCTACCGATGATTTAGCGTTTTTCTATAGAGTCATTGAGCGTGAGCGTTTTATCAACAATAATGTTAACACCTTACAGTTCGTCATTGCGAACTCAAGCCTCAACGCTTGATTCACTCACCCTTATCCCAATTTTGTTCTTCAATCGGTTTGAATGTCCCAATTTCCGGTCATCGTTTCTTCTACAAATTAAATGCCTCGAAATTCCAGAACGTTGATGCTCAATCTGTGAGTAAACAAACGTCAAAAGAAACTTTGATTACTCTTTGAAAATTAACAATGTTAATGCAAATAAACTATTCGGAAGTGATAAAACACGAAACTTGTCGTCGATAGGTTGATTTCTTAAAGAGTCTATTTGGAAGTTTTGCTTTTGAGAAAGTGGGCTACTTGACTTGACTTCAATTTAAGAAAACAATCATTTGCATATTTTTCTATGTTTATACTCTATAAGTTACATTACTGCCACCATTTGTATATTTGATTCCTCCCTTATACTCACTTTCCTGCAAAATATGAGATTGTTTCTTTTACTTGCTTTTTTCAATGCTCTCATGCTACTTGATGAAGCATATCGTTTTACGGATGAAACTGATAGGCAGGCGCTGCTGGAGTTCAAGTCTCAAGTTTCTGAAGGCAGAAGAGCTGTCTTGTCCTCCTGGAATAACTCATTCCCTCTCTGCAAATGGAATGGGGTTACTTGTGGCCGCAATCACAAGAGAGTTACTAGTCTGGACCTCGGAGGATTGCAATTGGGCGGGGTGATATCACCATCTATTGGTAATCTTTCGTTTCTCATAACACTTAATCTCTCTTATAACTCTTTTGGAGGTACCATCCCTCCAGAAGTTGGAAGCTTGTTTAGACTTAAACACTTGGATATGGGCTTTAATTTTTTGGGAGGAGGGATTCAAGTCAGTCTGTCTAACTGCTCTAGATTGGTGGAGCTTTTTTTATCTTCAAACCATCTTGAAGGAGGTGTTCCTTCAGAAATAGGGTCTCTGACGAAACTTGTTATTTTCTATCTTGTTGAAAACAACTTGAAAGGGAAGCTCCCTGCATCTCTAGGAAACTTGACATCCCTCAGAATCTTTATCATTGCAAATAACAATATGGAGGGAGAAGTTCCGAATGATATAGTTAAATTGACTCAAATGGTGGTATTTAATTTAGCAGTGAACAATTTCTCAGGTGTTTTTCCACCCCCCATCTACAATTTATCCTCACTTAAATATTTATACATCCCTGGTAATCATTTCTCCGGTAGCCTGAGACCTGATTTTGGTAATCTGCTACCAAACCTACTAGAGTTAAATATGGGAAGTAATGATTTCATTGGAGTCATTCCAACAACACTTGCCACTATCTCGACTCTTCAAAAGTTGGGGATCGATGATAACAATCTGACAGGAAGTATTCCTCCGGCCTTGGGAAATTTAAGGAATTTGCAACTGCTATTGCTTCAACTTAATTCTTTAGAAAGTTACTCTTTTGGAGATCTTGGATTTCTGGTTGATCTGACTAACTGCACCAAGCTAGAAAGGTTAGAGATTGGTCAGAATAGGCTTGGGGGTAATTTACCTCCCTCCATTGTGAACTTCTCCACAAACCTCTACGATTTAAATCTTGGATCAAATTTCTTCTCTGGAAGCATTCCTCATGACATTGGGAATCTATTAAGCCTTCAAAGACTTGAGTTGGACGAAAATATGTTGACAGGCGCACTCCCAAAATCTCTAAGTAAGCTTTTCAGATTGGAGACATTAGATCTCAGTTCAAATAAAATCTCAGGAGAAATGCCTTCTTTTATAGGCAACCTCACTCGGTTGGACAAACTGTATTTGTTCAACAATAGGTTTGAAGGAACCATTCCTTTGCGTCTCAGTAACTGTACTTCTCTGCGACTGTTATTCATTGATTCTAATAAGCTGGATGGGACTATACCTCGGGAAATTATGCAAATTCAGTCCCTTGTTTACCTAAACATATCAAGTAATTCCTTGACCGGCTCTGTACCAAAAGATGTTGGACGACTTGTAAATCTTGTTCAACTATATATTGGGAATAATAAATTATCCGGACAACTCCCACATGCCTTGGGAAATTGTCTCTCAATGGAAAGACTTTTGGTGCAAGGAAACTATTTTGGTGGAGCCATTCCGGATATAAGAGGGTTAAAAGGTGTTAAAATAGTAGATTTTTCGAAAAACAATCTCTCCGGAAGTATACCAGAATATCTTGCAGATTTTTCCTCGTTGGAGTATCTTAATCTATCCATCAACAACTTTGAAGGAAGTGTGCCAACAGAAGGAATTTTTCAGAATGCTACTATAGTTTCAGTATTTGGAAACAAAAATCTCTGTGGAGGGGTCAAGGAGTTGAAATTAAAGCCATGCTTTAGGGTAGCTCCACCGATGGGACTAAAGCATTCATCTCGTTCAAAAAATGTTGTAATCGGAGTAAGCGTAAGCATGGCTTTGGTGTTGCTGCTTTTAGTAGCTTCAGTTTCTCTATGTTGGTTCAGAAAAAGAAAGAAGAACCAGCAGATTAATAATCCAACTCCTTCCACATTGGATGTCTTCCATGAGAAGATAAGTTATGGAGAGATCCGAAATGCGACTGATGGCTTTTCTCCGAGCAATATGATTGGGTCAGGAAGTTTTGGTGCCGTGTTTAAAGCATTGCTCCCTGCGGATAACAATTTTGTTGCGGTGAAAGTTCTAAACATGCAGAGACGTGGAGCAATGAGAAGCTTTATGGCAGAATGTGAATCCCTCAAGGACATAAGGCATCGTAATCTTGTGAAACTATTGACGGCTTGTTCAAGTATTGACTTCCAAGGAAACGAATTCAGAGCCCTCATATATGAGTTCATGCCTAATGGAAGCTTGGATACGTGGCTGCACCCAGAGGAAGTAGAAGAGATTCGTAGGCCGTCAAGAACCTTGACACTTCCTGAAAGGCTCAACATTGCCATAGACGTGGCTTCTGTTTTGGATTATCTTCATGTTCATTGTCATGAACTTATAGCTCATTGCGATATTAAGCCAAGCAACATCCTTCTAGCCGATGATCTAACGGCCCATGTTAGCGACTTTGGTCTGGCCCAGCTTCTCCTAAAATTCGACCAAGAGTCCTTCCTCAACCAACTCAGCTCAACTGGCGTCAGAGGAACCATCGGTTATGCCGCACCGGGTAAAACTGTCACACGTCTATAATGTTTTACGTAGAAAAAATAATATATTATTTTTTTATATACAATCTTGTTTTATGGATAATGGTGCAGAATATGGAATGGGAGGAAACCATCAATACATGGTGATGTGTATAGCTTTGGGGTTCTCCTTTTGGAAATTTTCACAGGAAAGCGACCAACCAACGAGTTATTTGGGGGAAACTTCACCCTACATAGCTACACCAAGTTGGCGTTGTCTGAAAGAGTATTGGACATTGCAGACAAATCGATTCTTCACAGCGGTCTAAGAGTCGGTTTTCCTATTGCTGCGTGCTTGACATTGGTTTTGGAGGTGGGACTGAGGTGCTGTGAAGAATCTCCGGCGAACCGGTTGGCAATGAGTGGAGCTGCAAAGGAGTTAATTTCGATCAGAGAGAGGTTCTTTAAAGCCAGAAGAACAGCTAGACGTTGAAGTGTTACAGGTTTCCTCTACAAACTTTGAAACCTAGCTACTTAAAGGCCTATTCTGAGGCCTTAAAATAATCGTTTTCATAATGTGTAGTTTTCCTGTTTATGTACCATAATGCTTGCGGATTATTGTTAATGAATTATTTGTGTTATTTGCAGACAAAATATGAATGTTATGACATTGTTAGCTTTCTTTTGGTCCAGAGGACTCGACCTAACGGACCAAATCTTTCTAACGAACCAAGTACGATTTTGGTAAATCTACAAGTAAAAACACTAACTCTTAAAGAAAACAGAAAACAAAAAAAATCCCATTCGAGAGTAGTTGTCGAAATGATCTTTTACTACGGGTAAAGAAATTTATAAATAATGAAGCATATCGAAGCCACAGAACCGAACCCAATAACATTAAGAAAACATGTATCCACTCTATATACGAAGACAAATAAAGTAGACGAGCATAAACCCAAAAAAACGAAATTACAAGCCCATCTGCCATAATAAGCCAAGCGAGGAGGATACAATCTTCCCTCAGATTCATTATGTCAAGGATAACAAAAGAATGTGGAAGTTAAATTTGGGAAGGGACTCATAATCGTGGTTTCAGCTACTGCCACTCGCGGCACTGACCACAGCTCCAACTACTTCCAGGTAAGGATGATGGTTCTTCCTCCCATGGAGAACAGTGAGAATGTATCAGCAATCCACAAACAGTGCACAAAAGATCAGGGGGTGGGTCAATTTGCGAACATCTCTGACATGGACCCATATCTTCACACTCTTCTTCTTCTGTTGGTTCGAACTGAGGGTTTCCTGAAACAACCTTATCGCCATGTGTCTCGTACTGACCACCACCACTGTCATCAGCTGTCAGTAGCTCGGTCAACGAGAAATAGGTTTGGGGTTCAAATTCCATGTCCTCGTAGTCGAATAGTAGCTCACCCGACGAATCCCATTCTGTGAGAACAGGCAAAGCTTGCTCCTCTGCTTCAGGTTTCACAATAGGCTTTGGTTCGGGATAGTCCGCATTAGAATCATCTCGTTTCACTTGCCTTCTAACAGGTAGCTTCTGGGGTCCAGGCGCAAAAGCAGCGGTGCTCCATTCAAGATCGAAATTACTGGGTGTGATTTGTTCGACTTTGGAAACTGAAACGAGGAGAGGATCATCCTCTGGAATAAATACGTCTTCAGGGGGATATAAAGGAGTGGCAGGTAAGGGAGTAGACGGTTTCGAGTCTTTTTGTTCAGACATTCTTTCAGAATCAGAATCCAACCCGGAATTTCCTTGCCTCTGTTTCTGGTTCTTGAAGACTAATCTTTTGATCTGCTTCTGTTCCTTGAGTTTGGGATCCATGTAAGGGCAATCAGGGGATCGTATACGACGACATTTGCAACATTTGAACCCAACAACTTCAGGAATTTGTGAATCCTCGAGCTTAACAGCTTCAGTGTGGAACCACTCTGCATTTAAGATTCAGATATTAGATAAGATAATTTTGGAGGCATTCAAGATATTACACTTCGAAACAGTTGTCGTTGAGTGAATGATCTCCTTACTTTCGCATTTTGTACAGTGAATATATGTTAAACCAGGATTGTACGGCTGTTGGCAGATCCCACAAACCGGTTCCAGACTGGATTGATCTGATCTTCCAGCCAAGAGAATGTTTTGATTTCTGAAATCAACACCTGTGTCCTCCACGTTCTTTTTCCTCCATATGACTCCACAGGACAGTGTCTTCTGTTTACTCTTGGATGTCACAGCAGAAACAGGAGTGATTTGTTTAACTCCCGAAGTGTTCTCCCGTGGTTTCTGGGATGGTAATTGTTGACTAGGAGGCTTAATCTTGATGACTGGAGTGACTGCATTTTGAGGTCGTCCGTTGATCTGTTGACTAGGAGGCTTAATCTTGATGACTGGAGTGACTGCATTTTGAGGTCGTCCGTTGATCTGTTGACTAGGAGGCTTAATCTTGATGACTGGAGTGACTGCATTTTGATGTTGTCCGTTGATCGTGAGCTGGGGTGTTGTCGATTGTCTGTGATTGATATTCGTTGTAAAACGAGTTTTTGCAAGGTAACACCGTTTGCAGGTGACCAGAACTTCAACTTTTCCATTTGTGTGTTGTGACATCCAAGTGCACTCCTTGTGACAAAATCCTGAGAAAAAAGAAACAAAAGATGACAATCCAACGCTGAAGCACAAGCAGACTGATATACTACAACAGAAATATACAATCCCAAAGCTTGTCAAACATGTGATAAGTCCTTTATTTTTTTTTACCAAAACTCTATTAGAGAAGCAGTGAAATTAATTCTTCTTTGTCAGGTTAGCAAATGAGATGCTACAATACAAAAAGATAACGTAGGGCTGCATTCCTAATCCATTTGGTGATTGATTACCAGTAATTTGCATCTTTTGACCCAGAAGAGCTCAGAACGAATATCATAGTTTCTAGTTACATACAAAATGCAAAAATTGAAACTTTAAGAGGATGGTATTGTACCTTGGCAAGCACTGCATGTTGTTGTATCCCTGATGACATGTATGGAGTGGGAAGAAAAAGTTAATAAACTACACAGTAAAGTAAAACATGTACCTCAAAGGTAAAGAAACCAAAGGATTACCGCAATAGAACATCGTGATCACATGATGCACAAGAACATTTCTCCATCTTGTCCCTCCTTGAGGCTATAAATGAAAATATGTCCATGCGGGATGCTTTCAGCTGCTTTCTCTGAAGCTTTGATAATTTATTGGATGGCTTCTTGGTTAGAGAAGGCATTTGTACTCTATGCAAACTCTCTTCAAATTCTTTGATCAAATATAGGGGAACACGGGCTTCTTGGAACCAATACTTTTCATTTCCATCTTGGGTTTTCTCGACCTCAATTACATTCTTCATGACGCGTGATGGCAGATGCTTTTGATTTCCAAAGAAAACTCCGTAGCTAACCTTGTTATCACTAAACTTTTTGTCACATATACGAGCATTTCTAAAAATGGCAACATCTGTCTCTGGACCTTTGACATCCTGGAGATTTTGCTCTGGCCGTACAAGTTCACTCCACCTTAAATTCATATCCAGATACCTTACCTGGCCCAAACGTTTGACTGGGTCTCAGAAATACAGCAAATATACCTATACAAAATAACAACTTTAATCATAGAACATAGACACAAACCTGCAGAGCGAGCTGAGATATGTTCTTGCTACTTTCAACAGCAGCTTTCCAAACAGACCGTCTGCTTCTCCTAGGGATGTAAGAAGTATCACCATAACTAAATCCAGGAATCTTTTTCGAACCCCCTAATAAGCAACAAAAAAAAGAATTAGTGTACATAAAAACCATTTAGTGGCATGGAATAATATTTTTACACTGGTAGCATCAATAGGTAAAATTAGTCGCACATAAACATAAACAAACAAGTAAAAGTATACCTTGCCAAGCTGCTTTCCTTATTGCCGGCTGTGTCAAAACTGCTTTCAATAAAATAACTTTTGATAACTTCCCTCCTCGCCACCATGTAAAGCTATCATCATCGTAACCTTCAGCTGTAACTTCAGCCTGGTTCCTTTGTCTTTTCCTACCAGGTCCACGTTTCTGTGTAACCCCAACAGTAACTGGAGCACTTTGGAAAATAGAATGTTCTATCAACCAATCATCCATCAGTTTAAACCAATCGCTTGACAGAGCAATACTGCAGATATTTTCCTCAAGCTGCAACCAAGAAAAACAAACCACATTGCGGAGATGAGAACAAGATAGATCAGATGTGACAACAAAACAAATATGATTGGTATATCACACTATAGAGTAGACTATCAAATATTTAATCCAGGGAGAAATAGATAAAGACTGTTCCAATATTTTAAGAAACAAAAAGAGGAGTACATAAGACTGGAAAAATTTATTAGACTTCCAACCAAGAACGTTCTTATAAAGAAGAACTACTCACTTCAAGTAAGAGTGCTTTCAGGGCTTTGCATGTTGAGGCTTCCTCTACCTGCTTACGCCACTGTTTTCTGGGACTTTCACTGAGAAATGGGCCAGCAATCAGACCACGCAAGCTTTCCTCTAGATATAGAATATATGCTGCAATACTTGAAAGCACTCCCTCCCCATTCTTTAGAGGAAAAAGACCACTGAAGATCTTCATTGCACCCTTAGTGGCACCCGTTACAGCTGCATTTAACATGCATCCTCTCCTGCTTGCAGATGTGAGTTTGCAAGAATGACACCAACCACATCTTTCCCTGGTAATCTCCTTCTTATCAGGACTTGGCCAGAAGAAACGTGAGGCTACTAATGAAAATGCTTTCATCTGCACTAAGATGTTATTTGATGCAGCTTTTTTGGCACTACTGTACTTGCGAAGGTCAGGTTCATGGGTTTCCTCTGACGATAGGACAGCCAAACTGGCAGCAGCAGATACAGCCAATTCTCCATTTGTGTAATAATTATTGTATGCATGGGGTTTAAACAATAACCCCAAGTATGTAACACCAGCAGCCAATTTCTTCCCCTGTATTCCACTGATACCTCCTGTAACAGCATTTTCGGTATTACCCAAAGCAGATGCAGGGATGTCGAACATAGTCTGGGTATGATTTCTACTGAAAATAATTGCACTATCTGACTTAGTCATCTCTGAAACCTTGCCATCATCTCTATCCTTTGCTTGAGCTAAACCAATCTCCCCTTCCCTCAAGGAGATCATACCTTCAGGAAGATCCCAGTATTGGGAGATTGCTTTGCATATATCTAGATATTCTAGTGTATGGTTTGATGCAGATAAAAGCACTTGTACAACTTTTGGTATGTCATTGACATTGTAGTACTTGACAACTTCATCTCCATTGACAGATATTTTAAGCCTGTTATTTAAGATGAAAGAAGGAGAATGCTCATCAGTGTCACACCAAGCAAATTCAAGCAATTCAAGCGTTCCAGATTAATGCTGGCTAAAACCTGTTAGCAACTATTTGCCTAGGAAGTAGTGAATCTTAAACTATGTAGCAGGGGCATAGATTGAAAGATCAGGTTACTAACTCCAATAACTGAAAAAAAAATATCTATGAATGAAGGCATCGAAAACATACACCAGTAAGTGATTGCAAGTACCCAAGAAGAGTCGCCCATGTGGATCCATTCCAAACTGTACAGCTCCTCTAAGTGAGGTCCCATGAGCAATCTTCGGCCCCTTTTTGTTAATAGTGCACTCTGGACAAAACCATGGCCCGTCTGGTATATACATTTTGACCACACCAATGCATCTTGAGTGATATGCTAAAGGACATCCATCACAACAAAGCAAGGTTCCATCCATTCCACAAATCCTACATTCATCGCTGTTTCCATCCAGATCTGAGCTAACTTCATTTGAAACCCCTTCAGTACATCTTGAATCCAAATCTTTAGACTCGTTTGTTGAGCTATCAATAACCCCTTTATCCTTGTAAGCTGAGGTTTTAGCGAATCTGGGGTGGACCCGTCTAGGTCCAATTTCAGGAATATCTGTGGCAACTCTATCAGGATCAAGTCCAAATTCAGATTCTTCGCGGGTATCTATTTCGCCTCTTAGATCTGCTACATCAAAGATGTCATCACAGAGAATTTGCAGAATCTTCAATTTCATCCCAACGGGTAAGGAATAATACTCCATTTCCACAACAAATTTGTTAACAATGTTCCACTGAGGCCCACTAGCATGCCCCATCACAGCAAAGTACTGAACCAAATAAACAGGCCAAGTTAGCACATCGAGCAAGCTCCAATCAATGCACCTGCAGATGGCAAAGCAACAAAATCTGTGAAATGCTATAAACTAAAGAGGTATGGCATCCTAAAATAAGCTCTTTCGACCATTTGCACAGGCAGAATAGGCTAATTTTGCAGTCCCTTTATAGCCACAGCCAATAACTTTTCCTACTAACAGCTATAAGAGGTTTGCTTGACTACGCATTAAATCATAAACCCAATTCTTGACCTTGAAGGGAAATAACTAATTCAACACCGCCTTCAATGACGATATGCGAAGACCTAGATTCCTTGTAGTTCAGAAACTTAACCCAATGACCTAATGTGCTAGTTCGTGAGATGATTTCTATGCTATGAAACCAGAAAAGGCTCAAGAGATGAGAACATAAGCTACGAACATCCGGAAAGCAAAACAGAAACTTCCAAAATAAAGAATTCATCTGTACTTACCCCAAGCATTTTGAAGCCAGGACAGACCCGTCTGAGGAAAGTCTCTCAAGATGACCCTTCAACACCCGCATCAAGGCCACATGAACAGCATCCAACAAAGAATTTGGTCCCGAGAAATTCAGCGCTCCCACAAAATCATTGAGTTCAAATGGGCAGATATATAGCTGAAAACTGAATGACCTTAAGAACCCATATACAGATAAGAGATGTGCCACAGCCTCCTCTGGGGTACCAATTGTCCCTGATGAAGGAGGTAAATCCACTGGTTGAAGAAGAGGAGCCTCGGTGTCAAAATCTGAACCTCTCTTGTCTTCACTCTCAGACGAATCTGAGTCACTATATGAATCACCATCTCCAACTTCTGCCTCAGAAGTTGAGATCGTAACTGCTGGTGCCTGCACTCCATTTACTTGATTTGGCAGCTCAACCGCTTTGTTCTCTGGGGAATTTCTTTTCTTTTTCTCCTCCTTCTTCAGTATAAGTATATCTAATTTATTCCTTCTAACACGTAACTCATCGTCCAAGTAACTATCCGCAATAATTAAACGACGAAGATCACCACTCTCCAATTCCTCACAATCACCATCCTCATATTCCACACTATATAACCCAGTATCATAAGACACTATCTTCCCTAGAAAAACTCCATTGTCATCAAAATCTTTCAGCACATAACGACCAAGTAAGGATACCGGCACTGCCGGCTCAACCTCAAAAACCTGCTTCTTCCCTCGATTGTTCGACTTTCGATTATCATCCTCTAATCTCTGACGTTTCCTCGGTCTTCCCCTAGGTCTAGGAACCTTCGCTTCCATCAAAACAACCCTAAACTAGATCCGAATCAATTCCCTAAATTTGAATCAATCCAAACACCCCGTACGGTTCCAAAAACCTCACCCTATCACCATAAAATCGAATCACAAAACACCAAAATCACAACCGAATCTAAGATCTACGAGAATACTACAAACTGGAGATAAATCTAGAACCGTGAACCATTTAGGGAAGACCTGGTGAAGCAATGAAACTCAAATCCCCTTTGCGATTTTTTTTCTCTAATCCAAGTGATTCAGATTGATACAGAGAGGGAGGGTAATAGATACGATAAGATTGATGAAAGCTTGCTAAAATTCAAAAACCGCCATTGATGATGCACTTCGAGGAGTCTATGAGAGAGAAGCAGAGAGAGAAGAAGATGAGCCCTAATCGTGTCGAGAAAGATAAACGCACACAATGGCAGAGATTATGTGATTTACGGAGCGAGTTCGACTCGGTTATCGGGTTATTGGGCCGTAACCCGTTTGGATTACCCGGTTTTAATTTAAATCATTTTTAAAAAGTTTTTTTATTTATCATCTCAAAAGTCCAAATACAAATGCACGAGAGGAGGAATGTTCTGGTACAGCTGCTTACACGTGTTTATTTGCTTCTACGACGTTCGCATGACGTGTCGAAATCTTTGGGGTAGAGATGCCAAAATCGTACGTGTCAGAAAAATTCAAAATAAGATGTGAATATATCAACAATATATTATTTAAAATTTTTAATTAACTATATCATTTTTTTTAACATCTAACTATATCAATTTTTATTTCATCAGAAATACATCATTTTTTTTTCTTTAAGAGTATATCAATTTTTAAATTAATTATTGAAAATAACTCAACAATTTTATCAATACTAAATCAAGTAAGTTGGTTTTTCACTTTTTGTATTGAATTTTTTCTCCTTTTTATCATCTGATTTCACATCAATCAGATAGTTATAGAGTAATCTTCATGAAGAACATCAGCTATAGTGAGAGGTACCATGATAAGTATAAAACTAGGTTGTGCTTGTTGACGAAGTTAATATATTTAGCTAAGAAATTAGTCTTTTTTCTAGACAACCGCTTTGTTTATGATATTTTTTTAAGCAAATTTTAATCTTCATTGCGCTTGCCTTCTCTGTCTATAATTATGAAATTCAAAATTCATTGTTACACTATTGATCAACGCAACTCGCCGTTTTGAGTCCTCTTCTAAATCCACCTTAGTGAATCATTTACTCTAGAGACACATATGCTTGACCAGCTCTTATAAATTGCCATGCATCATCCCGTATATATAACATATCTTGCTTTCGGTGGCTCTAGTGCGATAGAACTTCGTCCATAATTGCACTTAACTCGTCTCAAAAGAGGTTGATGCCATGTTTCATGGTATAACTCTTAACGTATTTCGTAGTTTCACTCTCCAATCCGGACACAAATAAGAAAGAGGTGGAGAGCAAACTATTGAGTGCAAATTTTTGTCATAAGGTACTCTCGAATCAAAAATGACATGTGGAAGCGGGAATGGGATGGAGACTTCCGCAAAAATACCTTCTACAACCAGCGTTTTTAAACGATGCATAAGAATCCGTGTAAGTAGTTTAGAGCTTATTAAATGTGTGTCAAGCTAACCTATAAACAATCAATGTTAATTTTGGTCACTCTTCAAAGTCAAAGAGAATTGCTCATAAGAACAATACAAAAGCACAAGTTTCTTAGACAATTTTTTTATTCTTCCCTTTCATTAATCGACATTAAAGTGTTTAAATAGAGAAACAACATGGAAACTACAATTTCGGAAGTTGGAAGAGTGAGGAATATGCTCTTAGAAGAGAAAACTATTTCTTTCCTCTATTAATAAAATAAACAAATGTAAACAATTATATTAAATATACTAATGATTTTGCTCTCATCAATAATCCCATCGTCAACAAGAACTTTGTCCTCAAAGTTCATGTTATAATAGCAGAAACATGAGTATCTTCAATCCATTGAACTAGTCCCGCCTTTACTCCACCATACTTTCTAGAAAGTTTAGCTTTTCCACGATCAAACGGTCGTTTCCACGTTGTGCCTATTTTGCCCGTTAGAGAGAACACTTCCTCAACACAACTATGCAGAACATGGGATGAAATTTGGAATCTCCACCGTAAAGGAGATTGAGGTACTTTACCATGGTTCTTCACGTTGACGTGATTAACTTTGTGAGTTACTGCGACATCTTCTCTTGGCAGTTTGATGTCGAGAGATTTTGTTGAACTGAAGTCACCTTGTCCAATAACCCCCACACATTTATGGTCGTCGTTCACCCCATCAATTCTGATGAAGCCGTCTTCATCGTAAAAATCATAAATTGGATCACCATCATCGTAGATATCGAAAATTGTATCACAAGAGATCTCTTGTTCAACTTGAAGAAAAGGACTTTCATCCAAAGAAACGCATCCACTCAACATGACAACCGAAGATCCAAATTTGATTAAGAAATCAAATTGGGTGCTCTGATACCAAATGTTAATTTTAGTCACTCTTCAAAACCAAAGAGAATTGTTCAAGAACAATACAAGAACACAAGTTTCTTAGACAACTTTTTCTTCTTAATCGACAATAAAGTGTTTAAATAGGGAAACATCATGGAAACTACAATTTCGAAAATTGGAAGAGTAGGGAATATGCTCCAAGTTTATAGGAGTAAACTATTTCTTTCCTCTATTAATAAAATAAACAAACGTAAACAATTCTAATAAATATACTAATAGTTTTGTTCTCATCATAACTATTACACGTATTTACCGTTCTCGTATGGAAAACACCATTGCAATTTTTTGCCGAACGTAATTCATACACATACCTCTTTGATGTGTGCTAATCTCTCCTAGCGGCTGATGGAGCATGTAAAATCCAATTCCGCCAACTGAGTTTTATTTCATGTGAAATCCAATCCAAGATTCGAGTATATGATATTTGAATCTAAGAGATATAGCTCCATATATAAATACTTTTAGAATTTCAAACTTAAAGAATAGCATTAATAATCATTACATTCGTTTTATGTATTCTAGATATATATTTGAGCGTCGAAAAACTTTTGGAAAATTCCACAGTTTAATCTAAAAGTTTTGAGATCGCTATTTATATAATAACCACTTGTAAATTTTGACTTTCACCTATTCAAGAAGATCGCTAAAAATTTTCACAGAGACTATACATTTTTGAGATACATGTTGTATTATTGAACATGTTTTGAAACACTTTTCAGTTTCTAATTTCGAGTATTTTTCATAAAATAAATCAAAAATGTGATTGGTGAATCCCAAATGTATTGTAATGAATAAATCAATTCTGTTTTGATTATTATTACTACACATAATATCAGTTTTAAAATCTAGAAATTAAGTTTGGATTTGAATATATATTGACTATTGAGCATAGTCTTCGTATTAGACTCATATTAGTCCCGTTTGTTCTGCATTTGGATGCAACATCAATATGCAAATGCACTAGATGTTTTTCGTTTGACCAACTTGGTTTTTCTCCGTATAGTTACAAAATCAATTTCATTGGAAAGGAATGTTGATATATTAAGTACAAAAAATATATAACTTTGGATGTAAATTTTGCACCAAAGTTAATTTACACAAATATTGAAAATGTTACTTATATACAAATAGTTGATTATATTCGCATAAATTGACTTCTTATACGTATGCACATTGGACCATCTAAAAAACATTAGAAGATGTCCTACAAAATTTAATGTATTAATATAAATAAAGACGAATTTTAATCTGGTCACAACGAAAACACAACTTTTACCATAATAAGATTATAAATTATCAAAAAAGTATTAAAGAGATTATTTGTAGAATTTCTTTTGACAAGAAATATGTAGATATTTAGAAATAATTATAATATTGACAAACGTTATGAATCAATAACATGTGTGGATCACTAAGCTATAGTGAGTGATAATAGTCGACAGAGAAAATTTTCAGATATGTTATAAAAAATTACATTGCAATAATTATCAACTAAAACAAGTCATATACATTAAAAATTACACTTTGATAGGAATAATACGCCCGGAAGCGCCAAATATATATGCAATTAAAAACGACCGTTAGGAAACTAAAGAGACCAACGAAAATTCAAAGTTCGAACCTTGGAATTAAATAGATCCGATTATAAGACATTACTCGTTTTAGTATAAACAAGATGTGTGGGCGAGTGAACTCGTTATCCGGGCCGGGTTTAATCTCTACCGGCCGTTTCCATGCGCTTGTGGTTATTTTTTTTTTTTTCGTAAGAGTGGAAAAAAAATTAAGAGGAAAAAAATATTTCGCTTTTGGAGAAAATGCTAGAAGCAAGTGGCGGGAGACAATTGCCTAATTTACCCGCCAATAGGGATTAGCATTCAACAAAAGCATTTTGTGAGATTTGGGCCAATGTCACTCATATCATATATTGGTTGGGCTCAAAATCAGACATAACACTATAAAAGACAAAAGAAAATGAGAGATTTTAATTACAAAGAAATAAGATCGACACATACATAAGAAGGCATAGTTTTCGTTCGTTTTTGTATTTCGATGATGTAGTATCGAAGTTCAATTTTTAACTTGTGTTATTTTGAAAATCAGTTTTTGCATTTGGATGCATAATTAGAATGTATTTGAATGAAATTTTAATTATATATAATTTTTAAACAACTTATAACAATTTCACCTAAAACTTTTTAAAAAAATGATGTAAAATATTTCCAAAAACTAACGAAGTTAAATCGAAAACGAAAAACAAAACATAATTGTTTTTCCACTTAGTTGAACGACAATGTTTTACATTTTCATATAAAAAAACTAAACAAATTGCATATAAGATTTGACATTGCCTTCAAATTCTATTGAGGAAACCACATTTTGATACCATCATACCAAGATGTTCCAGCATCCACGAACCGTTTGTTAAACTGCAGTGTCCAAACAAAATGTCGTCACTTTATTGTCTGGATGTGTCTTGACTTTGGCAATTGAAGAGTTGGCATGAGATGACGTAAGTGGTAACTAAGACACATATTGGTGGTGTAGTCTGGTGAGGAGCTTAAACCAAAATCTTAACCTTCACATATGTGAATGTAAAAGATTAATAATAAGAAAACAAACAATGTTAAGAAATTTATGACAAAATGTGTATGATGTATGCTCATTTGGCATAATAATGCATGAACATCATCTTTAAAGCTAATTTTGGGGATTGTTACTATGGCTTATACTTATCAACCTTCTTCTGAACAAATGAGTCTTGCTCGAAATTGGAATATATTTATCCTCTATACATTTGAAACGTGTTGGCCTGAGCTAACTTAGATGAAACAATAGAAAAACTTTATACGCGATCTGCCTCTACTGTTCTTGCACAAGGATATTGAAAAAAAATGCATGAGTAGTGGTGAGGGAATGTGTAGACTGTAAGAGAATTATGTATGAATTGGTTACAAAATAAAGGAGCTTCTAATTCTCTCTAGTTTCCTATGTTAGGACTCAAACAAACATAACATCTAGCAGAACCTAAGTCATCAGACAACATCATCCAACGTTAGAGGAGGAGCTCTGGCAGCGGCCAACACCTTTGTCTTCTCTTTCTCCAGCAAAGCTTCTATGTCTGAGCACTTTTGCTTCAAGTCTTTTAGTTCTTTCTTCTCTTTCTCCAGCAGAGCTTCTATGTCTGAGCACTGCTAACAACACAAAAGCGAAGAATCTCCCTGAAACAGAGTCTTCAATTTCATTATCTATCAACATACCAAACGATGTCAGATTGAAAAGTGACACAGAGAAGAAAGGAAAGCTGGGTCAAGAAATTACCGAAGCAAATCCCACAAAGCCCGTTTGCATACAACGGTCATCCTCTTTAAAAGGTACCTCTCACGAAGCTTCCTCCGTAAAAGACAAAACCAGAGGCGATTCGAGCTTATCGACTGTGGTTGAAGATTGTACGAAGATTAAGTTGTCCAACAGATTCTCAGCCCTTGATCACGGTGACAAAAGCGGATGAGTACACCTGTAAAAGGGGCTTAGGGTTTTGTCTCTGTTTTTGAGTGCGTATAAATAAGGTGAATACACCACTTGTAAAGGTTAAGCGATATCAATGAAATTCAGAAATCTTATCGTCTTCATTTCTTAAGTTTTGCTTTTGCTTTCATGGTATCAGAGCACATGGAAACAAGATCCATGGAGCCTTACATAGTCCCATCTTTAAACATATCCAACTGTGTCACCATAACCCTCACCCAGAAAAACTATCTCCTATGGAAGAACCAGTTTGAATCATTAGCTGGTCAAGGTCTATTAGGGTTCGTCACTGGGTCCATTCCTACCCCTGGTGTCACCATTGTTGTTCCAGGCATCAACGGATCCACTACAGAGAGGCCAAATCCAAATTTTTAAACTTGGTTCAAGACAGATCGTGTGGTCAAATTGTAACACCCTGGTTTCAGGAAATATGGTGGTGCATGCGGAGAGGTTTAAAAGAATTGATTTGACCATCTATGTCACCAAAGTGCACTTATCTTTTCGGTCAACTGTCCTGAGAGAACTTTACAGTTAAGCGTGCTTGTGCTGGAGCAATTTCAGGATGGGTGACCTTCCGGGAAGTGATTGTCGGAACCGTGTGAGTGAGGACAAAACACGGAGAAAGATCACGTGGTGATTTGTAGGGTCGGTAAACAAGTCTTTAAAACCTCCCGGACGTAGCGTACCGACCGTCAGGCTAGGGTGGGTCCACGGGCCGAGAGCGGATGTGGGGCCCATTAGGTGGCGGTCGGGGCGTTACAAGTGGTATCAGAGCCGAACCCAAACGAGTGTGGAGTCAAGAGGGCTCACACCGTCGGGGGTGACGGTCTTGGTGCACAACGAGGACGTTGCGATCTGTTTGTGGGGGTGAATTGTAACACCCCGGTTTCAGGAAATATGGTGGTGCATGCGGAGAGGTTTAAAAGAATTGATTTGGCCACCTATGTCACCAAAGTGCACTTATCTTTTCGGTCAACTGTCCTGAGAGAACTTTACAGTTAAACGTGCTTGTGCTGGAGCAATTTCAGGATGGGTGACCTTCCGGGAAGTGATTGTCGGAACCGTGTGAGTGAAGACAAAACACGGGGAAAGATCACGTGGTGATTTGTAGGGTCGGTAAACAAGTCTTTAAAACCTCCCGGACGTAACGTACCGACCGTTAAAGAAGGATGGGCCCACAGTTCGAGAGCGGACGTGGGGCCCATTAGGTGGTGGTCGGGGCGTTACACAAATCATGGCTTCTGGGATCGTTTGCTGAAGATATATTGAGTGTTGTGGTTAACTGCTCCACTTCACATGAGGTATGGATGACTCTAGCTAATCACTTTAATAGAGCATCGTCGTCTAGGCTCTTTGAACTTCAGAAAAAGTTACAAACTTTGGAAAAGAAAGATATGGCTATGCATGTGTATCTTAAAGAGCTTAGAGGTGTATGTGATCAGCTAGCTGCGGTAAGAAGTCTTGTACATCAACTTCCATATATAGTACATCAACCTCCGAGTTTTGCGTGACTGTAATTAGGTTGCTGAAGAATTTATCTTCTTTGTAAGTGACTTACTTAGATCACTTGGTACTGTTTGATTGAGAGTTACAGCTATCTGGTAAAATGTTTGTAACAAATTCAATAAGTATCTATTATCTCTCATATTGCTAAAAGTAATCAAGGATGTTAGATTCAAGATGACGACTGTCATGCAGGATGATAACTTCGAAAAGCTTTTTTGCAGAGGGGACAGTTGTTTTCCTTGATGAATTGTAACCTCATAAAAATAAACTCGGTTTAAGACCAAAAGTTAAGCTTTTGATTAGCTTAATAAGCTAATATAAATACTGAATATTGAAAAATACATTTATTAGCTTAACCTTTGCCGGCAATAATCTGTTTACATAGTCAGGACTCAGAAGTGAGACAACTAACAAAATCCTAGCGAGTCCTCTCAACAAAAATATTAGTTCTTTACAAAATAAAGGAGTTTCTAATTCTCTCTAACCTCCTATGTTAGGACTCAAACAAACATAACACCTAGCAGAACCTAAGTCATCAGACAACATCATCCAACGTTAGAGGAGGAGCTCTGGCAGGCCAACACATTTGTCTTCTCTTTCTCCAGCAAAACTTCTATGTCTGGACATTTCAAATATTTTAGTTATTTCTTCTCTTTCTCCAGCAGAGCTTCTATGTCTGAGCACTTCTTCTTAAAGACCTTCAGGTCTTCCTCTAATTCTTGCATCCGAGTCTTGATAAACTTCTATTCAATCTTCTTTTCCTTTACTTCCTCCAGTTTAAGCTCCAACCAATCCACCTTAAAGCCCGAATATATCAGGTTTGTTAGTGCTTGCTCTGCTTGCCCCATGTCATCAATGGAAAGGTCTTGCAGTAATTGGCACAACGTCTTGATTAGGCTGAGGAGGACATTTGTGCATGATGTCCTCAAACGTTGGTTCTTTGCTCGGAACTTTATTGCTATTTCTGGGTGTTTTTCAAATATACGCTCATATGTACTAGTTGTATATATATCCATAAACTAAATGCTAGACTTTAAAGATACCATTTTTTCTCCTACATTTTCTCTGTATTAAGATGTGTTCTACTGATAAATTCAAAACAGAAAAAACCCCACCTCTAGTCCAAAATCAGCAACAACAAAGAAGGAAATGATAAGTCTCATTGACATCTACTGATGAAGTTTCTAAAAATAACGAAACGCTTCTAAAAAGTTTGAATCTTTATGTTACCTGTGAAGGAAGAACTTGAAACCCATTGATATCTACTGATGAAGTTTCCTTGTGCAGATGAATAGACACCGCACCATCGTCACCATTTAGCCTCATCCTTTTCAGAGGTTGGTTTACGTCTAGAAATTCCTCTGAAACATCTAATTCTCCAATAATTGAAGAACATCTACCTCCGTAACAATCTTGACTTTATTGTTCACAAGAAATCCACCTTTCTTGACATTAAGTTTGGTAAGAGAAATAATTTCTTGATACCCATCGAGAGGAATCTTTTGATCAAACCATCGTTCTGTTTCTATAGACCACGAAAAGATAGAGGATGTTCTCTTCAAACCTAAATTTGGACTAAAGTCCATATGATATATGATAGGATACCAACTTCAGTCACAGGACGGACACATCAAGATGATGATGAGGTGGCAAGGAGAAGGTCTAAACGACAAATAATACCAAACAAGAAGTACGTGTCGTGATCGGTTTTATATGTTCAAATAAAGAACTAATCTTCAGTGGTATTAGTTCCACTCTCTTTTGCTTTTCCGTGTTGTAAGGAGTAGTGACTCCACGTTTATTATCATTCTCATTTTGTAAGGAGTCAATGACTCCATCCTCTGTTTTCTATATATATGAATAAAAAAAAAGATAAATATGTAGTCTTAACTACCACTAAACAATTGTCTTTGTTGTTCTATGAACAATTCTCTTGCTTTGAAGAGGGACCATATCAATATAACAAAGTTGTCTTCTTCTTACCATTTGCAGCCACCAATTACAAATTCACTAGAAATAATGAACTTAGATTCCAAAGATGAGAAATTGTTAATCACCCAAGTGAACATCTCATTCCCCATATTGAAGACGACTCCTCAGAAGTCATAACACAAACTATCAGAGCTTGAAGATGACAAGTGAGACCTTAGAGCATCATTAACCCTGAAACCCATATTGGGTTCTTAACTAATATTTTATTAATTAACATATATTAAGAAACTATGTTAAGAACCTTTGCTAATTTGACCTACAATGGTAGAACCAAAGTAGGGGTTCTTAACAAAAAATTTTTTTAATATGTTTGTTGTTTATTTTAAATTTAAACATAATTGACATAAAAATATTATAAACATAAAAAGACTTAAAACATTAAAAAAAAAACATTTTAAACATAGATTCTGAAATAAGAAACGAGAAAACATTTAAAATAAACATCAAAACTCAGTTGTTATCTTGATGACGTCCAAATTTTTGCCATATGTGCTCAACCAAATCAGCTTTCAATTGTTGATGCGCTTGTCGATCATGAATTTTAGTCCGAACACCCATCATATTGGCAAGATTTGTAGGCATATCTGTATAATACGTGAAATCCACATGTGAATTTTCGTTTTCTTCTCCTTGTTGGAATTCTGAAACGTCAAATTGAGTGTATCCATCTTGTTCGTCTTCTACTATCATATTGTGGAGTATGATACATGCTCGCATAATCTTTCCAATTTTAACTTTATCCCAAAAAGAGCTGGGTTTTTAACAATGGCAAATCGAGCTTGTAAGACTCCAAAAAGTACGCTCGACATCTTTTCGGGCCGCTTCTTGATGTTGAGAAAATAAAGATGCTTTCGGGCTCTGTGGAATTGGAATAGATTGGATAAAAGTTGCTCATTTTGGATAAATTCCATCTGTGAGATAGTAAGCCAAATGATACTCCCTTCCGTTGACATAGAAATTAACTTCCGGAGTTTGACCTCGAATTATATCATCAAAAACGGATGAGCGATCAAGAACATTAATGTCGTTTAAAGTACCTGGAGGTTCAAAAAACGAGTGTCATATCCAGAGATCATACGAAGCTACCGCTTCTAAAACCATTGTGGGTTTTCCAGAACCACGTGAATATTGTCCTTTCCAAGCGGTGGGGCAATTCTTCCACTCCCAATGCATACAGTCGATGCTACCAACCATTCCAGAAAATCCACGTATGTCTCCAATATGAAGAAGTCGTTGAAGATCTTCCGGGGTGGGTCGTCTTATTCCTTCGACAAAATTTTCCAAACATGAATGTGCAGTAGTTTCACCGAGTCAGAGGATCTTCTTAAACTGGACCGATACACCAGATCGGAGAGAGAGATGATCAGATATACGATTTCGATTTGGCGATGAAATCACTTCTTCGGATTTTTTTTTGGGTTGAGAGAGGCGAAATCAAGAAAATGAAATGCCCCAAATTTTTTTCCTTTAACTCTAGACGGCTACCAATAATACGGTGACACCTAGCATATAAGAACTGAATCTTAAAACTCTTATTTAAGAATCGGTTTTTCTAAACTTAGCCATTTTTAATTTATTTTAAAAAACATTTATACTAAGAAATCATGCTTAGAACCTGCGATAATGATGGTCTTATTAGAGTGGCACTAGCACTGTTGTGTAGCCACGCTTGTGTCGCTTGTCTTCTGCACTTATTGGTTATGAGCGTCGGCCCAATTGTCCATTTCGGCCCAATTTAACATTAGATTTGTGGTTGGTTTGGAAATAGTTAAAAAAGGAAGGGGTAAAAAGGTAATTAACCCACCATAATCTGTTCCAGAAACATCTAATTAGACATAGAGCCCTAATTCCACAGGAAGGAGAAGAAGAAGAAGAGTATCGTGTTCTTCACAAAGCTATTGGAAGATGGCGGAGCACTTAGCGTCTATATTCGGAACGGAGAAGGATCGCGTGAATTGTCCTTTCTACTTCAAAATCGGCGCTTGTCGTCACGGTGATCGATGCTCGCGTCTCCACACTAAACCAAGTATCAGCCCTACGCTTCTCCTTTCGAACATGTATCAGCGTCCCGATATGATCACTCCTGGTGTTGATGTTCATGGAAACCCTATCGATCCCCGTAAGATGCAGGAACACTTCGAGGTTGGTAACTATGTTTCTTCAGGAGATTGAATTTGGGAACAATTTATGTAATTTAAGGTTTTTTGCATTTTGAATCTTGATATTTTGTGCGAATAGAGTGTTTGTTTTAGGAATTTTGAATATGTTCGTGAAGATTGTGAAGTATGCGTTGAGTTTTTGTTAGCGACCTTGTATTCTCTTGCAATTCTGGTGAATGATCGTGGATGAGTAATTTAATTTTGCGTTATGTGCTTTTGATTCAGTATGTGATTCTGAATTTGCAGGAATTTTATGAGGATCTTTTTGAGGAGCTGAACAAATATGGTGAGATTGAGAGCCTGAACGTCTGTGACAATCTCTCTGACCATATGGTAAGTGGTTTTTTTTTCGTTATTAGCAAAGAATTCTCTCATTGTTTGTTTCCTGGACTTTAATCATAACAATATTTCAATCTTCTTGTATAGGTTGGTAATGTGTATGTGCAGTTTCGAGAAGAAGAGCAAGCAGGAAATGCGCTTCGCAATCTTCAAGGAAGATTCTATGCAGGTTGTTTACCACTTCAATGTTTTGATCTTGTGTTTAAGAAGTTTTCTTGACTTTCAGGCTTGTACGTTAGTCTTACTTTTCTGAACATTTGGAAACACAGGTCGTCCAATCATTGTTGACTTCTCCCCTGTCACCGACTTCCGTGAAGCTACTTGTCGACAGTACGAGGAAGAGACTTGCAAACGTGGTGGATACTGCAACTTTATGCACCTAAAAAGCATTAGCAGGTCATATGTTTCCCCATTTTTATGTATTGTCATATTTATTTTCGATATTGTACATGAAGATCTGATGACTAAAAACCACCTGACCCTCTTGTCCATCAATTTGATTTGTCAGGGGATTGAGGAGGCAGTTATATGGAAGATACAAAAACAGGCATAGCCATAGCAGAAGTAGGAGCCCTTACAGGCATCGTAGTCACGAAGATCGCTCTCATGACAGGCATAGCCGCAGTAGAAGGCATGGTGATGATGATGGTGAGAGCCGTAGCAGGAGCAGAAGATACAGAAGCAATAGTCCTCCTCACAGAAGAGGACGGAGGAGTAGGAGCAGAAGTTTAAGTCCTGGTGGAAGGAGACAGAGAAGTCCTGTTAGGGAAGGGAGTGAGGAAAGACGTGCCAAGATTGAGCAATGGAACAGGGAGAAAGAAGAGAAGGAAAATGCAAATAACAGGGTTGATACCAACAATTATATCTGGTCAGTGCAAATTTTCCTTCCCATACATCTCGATAATCCTTAGAGGTAGATTCAGTTAGGTATTCAACAAATGTAGCTCACAGCCCATTTTCCGCTGTGCAGGTTTGTGCAGGGTCAGAAACTATGTGATTAAAATTATATAGTGTGCGTAGTTTACATTGATTGGTTAGTGATGACAACTTTTCCTGTGCAAGTCATGCATGTTGGTAGTCCTTGCATGTGCTTCCTTGCTTACCCTGCAATGATGTGAACCACCCTAAATTTTTGTTTTGCTCTTGTGAAACCATTCTCAGTTTTCCTAATTGTTTTCATCAAATCAACTATCTTAAAGCTGCAAGTTTTTGATAGGCACATTTCTGTAATTACAAAGAAAGCATTTTCTGAGTTAATCCAGCTTTTTCACTGTGTTTTCTTGGGTTGGTTCATACTTCACTTATAATCATTGAATTTATCATTGTGTTTATGGTATGAATTTGAAACTTTGTTTGTTACTCATAGTCATAGTGTCATTGAATTTATCATTGTGTGTGTGTTTGCTTTGTTTGGGTGCGAGTCATGTATAGTGCATGTAGAACTTTGTTTGTTACAGTCAGGGCAATATGACAAGTGCAAGTTGGGAATAAAGCGAATGCAACCATATCTCGCTGTATTGGTTCTGGTCATCTAATCTCCAACTCTTATTTTTTCCCCATCTCTCTGGCTTTGCTTTTGTATGCTTACGGTTTGTGAAGATTTTTGCAGGTTCAGGTTTGGCCTTGTAGGAATGATAGGTGCGAAAAGGTTTGTTAATAATCTACGGAATTTGTTTTACAGGTTTTAATGGTGGCTCGAAGATTTGTGTTTAAACAGATGTGCAGATGCTAGGGCTGTTGGATTCAAACTTGTTTGAGACAGGTCTGATGGTGGCTTGAAGATTTATTTCTCGTTTTTGTGTTTTGAGTTTTCAGACTTGTTCTTGGCTTTGTATGGATAATATTTGAAGTTTGGAGGTTTAGTATGATCTGTCTAAATGGATCTTTCGGTTTGGTTATGGGTTTTTCAACTCGATTGGTTTGGTTCAGTTTATCACCGGATTCTGAATCTATAAACCAATATATTTATTATTACTATTAATTGATGAACAAGATATATCAAATAGTAGTGATAATTTAGTGTTATTTATATACTTTTAAATGTAATTTTCATCGGAAGACTTGGTTGGACTTTTCTGATCTTAGATTTACTGCCAATTTGTGGATGTAGATTAACTTCTTAGTGATAGATTATATGTGGGCTTGTCAGAATCCAGGAATCTTTAGCAGATATCTGTTCTTAAATCTCGAAGTTATGTGGACTTCTGAGAAATTCACGTCCATCTTCAGTCGTCCAGATAGGAGTACACTAAGCTCCTTCAGTATGAAGCAGCTAGGAAACAATTTAAAGTGGCAAAAAAAAAGGATTGTCTCATGATGTTTATTACGAAAGAAATCCGTTTGGATAAGTAAAATCTATTTTCTCTAATCTGTAATTTTGAAATATAGGCTTTGAATGGCTGCAGATTTTGTAGCAGTTTTTGGTTTTTTTTTAGTTCTTTTATTGGTAAAGAAGTTTAATTTTTATTAACTTTTTATAAATAATATATGTTTTTGATTATATTGATGATTTTTATGCTATTTCTTTCGTTTAAATTAAAAAAAAAAATCACTTTTGTCTGTTATACATTTTGTACTTCAATTTTTTTTTAAGTATATATTTGTATTCGTTTGCTCTAGAGCTTTTTCCTATTATTTAGTTTTAAATGTTGAATTCGTTTGTGGTAGAACGATAATAGGAGAAAAATATAACTCTTAATTTGATTATACTATATATATTGAATATACGCAACAATGAAAAGTGAACGTAGTTTAGAGAGAGAGCGCAGCAACCCTAGCGCGTCCCTATCACAAGCCGCCGACGCCAACCTTGTCGTGCGTCACAGCCACCTCGTGTGTGTGTGCGCGAGTGTAAACCCGAGAGAAAGAGAAGAAGAGTTTGAGTGTGAGAAGAAGAAGAAGGAGGAGAAGAGAAAGAGAGATTGGGAGAAGAAGAAAGGAAGGGAAGGAGAGAGATCCGAGAGGCAGAATGAGGCCGAGAAGGAAGCGAAGCCAAGAGGGAGGAGGGAACCAAGAGAGAGGAAGGAAGAGAGCGAACCATGAGGGAGGAAGAAAGAGACAGAAGGGAGGCGATCATGAACTGCCGAGAAAACGAGGTGGAGAAGAGGGAAGATGCTCTAAAAAATGAATATGAAACCCAAACATCATTTCAAAAAATTCATAAATACAAAAACTGTGTTTAAAATCGAACATGATATAAATGATAAAATTCAACATTGATAACGTATCCTATAATTTCTTTTAGAACAAATTTTTTTTTTAATAGACACTTATTTTGAAACAGTTTGGAGTATTCGCTTTTGATTATATTGATGATTTTTATGTTATTCTTTTGTTTTTATATCATTAGAATTAAAGCACTTTTATCTACTATAATTTTTTGATGGAACATTAATGCTCTAAGAATGAGTGTGAAACCCAAACCCAACCATCATACAATAAATGCAAAAAACTCGTGTTCAAAATACATGATATAAATGATAAAAAATCAACATTAATAATGCATCCAATAACTTTTTGGAAAATAACGTATACTTATTTATAAACTGAATACTATTTTATTTTTTTGGTTGAAAACTCAATAACATTAAATAACTAACTCTGTTAACTAACTCTATTAAATCCATAGAATGGTTAATCTGTTTTAGTGAGTTCTGTTCATTTATTTCAAATATTATAATTTGAGTCTGAGTTTTAATAAATTTTATAATTTATGAAATCTATAAAGTTTATAATTTTGTCAAATGTTAAAATCTAGAGTTTGTAAAACTAATAAAGATATGAAACAAATAATAATAAAAGCACACGGTTTAAGTATCATCTTAACTTTCATTATTAATATATATATATATATATCTGATCACATATTATATATATATATCTGATCACATATTAAGATTAATTAATTAGTTTTCTTCATCTGCCTTTGGTCGGCAGTTCGTTGTCGCTGCGACTTTGCACCGAACAGGACCATTAGTTCAAAAAAAATTATTTTCTAACGAGAAATCGAAAAAGTTAAGAAACTTCCAAAAATTTTTTGATTTGGTTAATTCTGTAATGCAGAAAAAGGTGTTGTGAGAGATGTTTCAAATTCTAGAATGAATGGTGATACATGCTTCTAACCTTTGTTTTTGTTTTTTTTTTTTTTTTTTTTTAAATCTCCTCCACGATCCATCACTTGGTCTCAGATCATCATCACTAACAACAATCCCTTCAAGTACCCTCTTTTCTTGCAGCAGAAGAACATTTTGTATGCTTTACTCATCTCACCGTCCATCTAAAACTGATTCGCGGTCAAGTCACAAGACTTCATTAAGATATACGTTTCTCAACGAATTTTATCGTTCATAATCCAAAGTTGATCATCAGTTTCTAAGTCGTTCACGACTTCCTCTAAACTATATGCTTCCTCACGCCTTCAGTCTTGTGCTCTCCGAGGCGTCTTACGGTAAATATGTCTAAATGCATGGTTCAAGCGTAATGCTTCTTCACTTATACCAATTACATCGTTTCTTATGGTCAATCTCAAGCCGTCACTTCCGTTTTACTCCATCACACTTTGAGATTGAGAGAGCGTATTAAGAAAAGAATATCATCATATCATCTATGATTATTCAAATCTCATATATCACTCTAGTATACATTAATTATATTATTCTATGTAATCCATTTAATTATGCCCTTTGATTATGTTATGTGCTTATCCTTCCATTCAATAATATATAACAATAACAATATAATTTAATACTCTCTATTTACAGAAAATATATCATATCAATCGTGGGGAAGATCGAATAAGTTTATTACCAAATTCTCTTCTATGTTAGATATTATTGAATCTTCCTACAAAAGATGCTGTAAAGACAAGTCTTTTGTCCACTAGATGGAGATCACTTTGGTTTTTCACTTCCCAGGTTAGATCTCGATGACGATGACTTCCCGGATTACACTTCATTTGTGAATTTTGTAGACAGATTTGTTGAGTTCTCTGTTGAGTCACGAATTGAAAAGTTTAATGTCATGGCTTTTCTCAGAAGACCGTGTGGCGATCGACAAATCCACAATTGCCGACCCAGCCTTCCTCCTATGGACCATCTTCGACAGGTTTCGCCCTGCCTTGGGCTCATTAGGTGATCGGCTCCAGATCACAACCAGTTTGTTAAGAAACTTCCAAAATTTTTTTGATTTGGTTAATTCTGTAATGCAGAAAAAGGTGTTGTGAGAGATGTTTCAAATTCTAGAATGAATGGTGATACATGCTTCTAACCTTTGTTTTTGTTTTTTTTTTTTTTTTTTAAATCTCCTCCACGATCCATCACTTGGTCTCAGATCATCATCACTAACAACAATCCCTTCAAGTACCCTCTTTTCTTGCAGCAGAAGAACATTTTGTATGCTTTACTCATCTCACCGTCCATCTAAAACTGATTCGCGGTCAAGTCACAAGACTTCATTAAGATATACGTTTCTCAACGAATTTTATCGTTCATAATCCAAAGTTGATCATCAGTTTCTAAGTCGTTCACGACTTCCTCTAAACTATATGCTTCCTCACGCCTTCAGTCTTGTGCTCTCCGAGGCGTCTTACGGTAAATATGTCTAAATGCATGGTTCAAGCGTAATGCTTCTTCACTTATACCAATTACATCGTTTCTTATGGTCAATCTCAAGCCGTCACTTCCGTTTTACTCCATCACACTTTGAGATTGAGAGAGCGTATTAAGAAAAGAATATCATCATATCATCTATGATTATTCAAATCTCATATATCACTCTAGTATACATTAATTATATTATTCTATGTAATCCATTTAATTATGCCCTTTGATTATGTTATGTGCTTATCCTTCCATTCAATAATATATAACAATAACAATATAATTTAATACTCTCTATTTACAGAAAATATATCATATCAATCGTGGGGAAGATCGAATAAGTTTATTACCAAATTCTCTTCTATGTTAGATATTATTGAATCTTCCTACAAAAGATGCTGTAAAGACAAGTCTTTTGTCCACTAGATGGAGATCACTTTGGTTTTTCACTTCCCAGGTTAGATCTCGATGACGATGACTTCCCGGATTACACTTCATTTGTGAATTTTGTAGACAGATTTGTTGAGTTCTCTGTTGAGTCACGAATTGAAAAGTTTAATGTCATGGCTTTTCTCAGAAGACCGTGTGGCGATCGACAAATCCACAATTGCCGACCCAGCCTTCCTCCTATGGACCATCTTCGACAGGTTTCGCCCTGCCTTGGGCTCATTAGGTGATCGGCTCCAGATCACAACCAGTTTGTTAAGAAACTTCCAAAATTTTTTTGATTTGGTTAATTCTGTAATGCAGAAAAAGGTGTTGTGAGAGATGTTTCAAATTCTAGAATGAATGGTGATACATGCTTCTAACCTTTGTTTTTGTTTTTTTTTTTTTTTTTTTAAATCTCCTCCACGATCCATCACTTGGTCTCAAATCATCATCACTAACAACAATCCCTTCAAGTACCCTCTTTTCTTGCAGCAGAAGAACATTTTGTATGCTTTACTCATCTCACCGTCCATCTAAAACTGATTCGCGGTCAAGTCACAAGACTTCATTAAGATATACGTTTCTCAACGAATTTTATCGTTCATAATCCAAAGTTGATCATCAGTTTCTAAGTCGTTCACGACTTCCTCTAAACTATATGCTTCCTCACGCCTTCAGTCTTGTGCTCTCCGAGGCGTCTTACGGTAAATATGTCTAAATGCATGGTTCAAGCGTAATGCTTCTTCACTTATACCAATTACATCGTTTCTTATGGTCAATCTCAAGCCGTCACTTCCGTTTTACTCCATCACACTTTGAGATTGAGAGAGCGTATTAAGAAAAGAATATCATCATATCATCTATGATTATTCAAATCTCATATATCACTCTAGTATACATTAATTATATTATTCTATGTAATCCATTTAATTATGCCCTTTGATTATGTTATGTGCTTATCCTTCCATTCAATAATATATAACAATAACAATATAATTTAATACTCTCTATTTACAGAAAATATATCATATCAATCGTGGGGAAGATCGAATAAGTTTATTACCAAATTCTCTTCTATGTTAGATATTATTGAATCTTCCTACAAAAGATGCTGTAAAGACAAGTCTTTTGTCCACTAGATGGAGATCACTTTGGTTTTTCACTTCCCAGGTTAGATCTCGATGACGATGACTTCCCGGATTACACTTCATTTGTGAATTTTGTAGACAGATTTGTTGAGTTCTCTGTTGAGTCACGAATTGAAAAGTTTAATGTCATGGCTTTTCTCAGAAGACCGTGTGGCGATCGACAAATCCACAATTGCCGACCCAGCCTTCCTCCTATGGACCATCTTCGACAGGTTTCGCCCTGCCTTGGGCTCATTAGGTGATCGGCTCCAGATCACAACCAGTTTGTGCAGGGATGATCGACTCCCTTCTTCTAAATCTGATATTCAATCAGCGACAGACTCCCTGAACTCTCCTGAGTCGGTCTGCCTAACTCCTCCGAAAGGACTCAACAACCTGAGTCCTGCACGCCCCTCACTAAAGCACGACAACCTGCCCCAGTCGAAAAGGTCCTACGGAAGCAAAGCGACAGTCACGAACTGCCTAATAAAACAAGTCGTGACATTCTCCCCCACCCATCAATGGGCACGCCCTCGACCATTGTTTCGCCACCGAACAAAGCTCTTCCCCTATCTGTCTCGTTACAGGCGTTGGACGCAGACAATATAAAACGAACCTCGCTCTGATACCAACTGTAACGGGCTTTTCTCAAAAGACCATGCGCGATCGACAATCCCCACAATTATCGACCTAGCCTTTCTCCTATAAACCATGTTCGACTGCTTTCGCCCTGCCTTGATCTCATTAGGTAATCGACTCCAGATCATGACCAGTTTGTGCAAGGATGGTCGACTCCCTTCTTCTAAGTCTGATACTCGATCAGCGACAGACTCCCCGAATTCCCCTGAGTCGGTCTGCCTAACTTCTCCGAAGAGACTCAACAACCTGAGTTCTGCACGCCCCTCACTGAAGCATGACAACTTGCCCCAGTCGGAATGGTCCTGTAGAAGCAACGTGATAGTCACGAACCGTCCTAATAAAACGGGTCGTGACATTAAGCTCACTTCTAAGAGGGAGAAGAGTAATCCATTGGCTATCAACTCATGGGTGGATGCAGTGATTAGGCGTAAAATTTGGCATCTTGGAATTTACTTAATCTAAGAGATACATTGGTCTTGAGCTTCTGTCTATATTATAGACTCTATAAGGCTCTTTGTTTGCCAGACTTGAGACTTCGTTACGTGGCCTTTAATGAGTTGAACCATGTTTCTTTACCGCATTTTAAGAAAATGCATTTAGAAGAAATTAGGTTCAAAAATCATGCGGCTATTGAGACACTTATCGCATCTTGTCCGGTTCTTGAAGATTTGACCATAGTTAGAAGCCAAGATGATGTGAAGGTCTTACGAGCGTGCTCTCAAACAATAAACCGTCTCAATTTGGTTCTCCATGTTATTGTTACTGACCTTTGGGGTATTGAAGAAATTGAAGAGATGGAAATTGAAGAGTCTAGCTAGACTCAATTATTTGAGTCTTAAAAATAATCAATCCGCAAGCTTTACGATAAACAATCCGCAAGTTGTAATTTCGTTACACGTTCGTTTATTATACATTTTTTGTTTTATTTCTTTTTGTTTAGAGTATATATTTGTATTCGTTTGCTCTACGTTTTTTTCTCCATTATTTAATTTTATATGTTGAATTCGTTTGTCGTACAACGAAAATAGGAGAAAAACATAAAACTCTTAATTTGAAAAGTTAACCAAGTTTTATCATTAAACATGTATCATTATGTGCAAATTCGTTAGTGTCATTTTCAATCGTTTTTTTTTTTTTGATAATTTGTTTTTCAATCATTTGCAATAAAAGGTTTTATGAGCTAAATCGAAAGTAGCGTTTTGAATCATGTTGATGAATTTATACCTATTGTTGAATTCGTTTGTGAAAATAGGAGAAAAACCATAAAAGTCTTAATATGATTATACTGAATAAACAATGAAAAGTGAACGTAGTTTTATCTTTAAACATGAACCAGTACGTGCAAATTCGTTAGTGTCATTTCAATCATTTCAATAAAAGGTTTTTATGAGCGATACGAAAGTAGCGTTAGGGTTTAGAGAGAGAGAGAGAGAGAGAGAGAGCCGCGGCCCTACCCTAGCTCATCCAAGTTTGAAGCCGCCGTCACCAGTCTGGCCGTGCATCACCGCCACCCTTCGTATGCGTATCTGTGTGCGTGCGAGTGTAAACCCGAGAGAAAGAGAAGAAGAGTTCGGGTGTGAGAAATAGAAGAAAGAGGAGAAGAGAAAGAAAGATCGGGAGAAGAAGAGAGGAAGGGAAAGGTAGAGATCCGAGGGAGAGTTAGGCCGAGAAAGAAGAGAAGCCGAGAGCGAGGAGAGATCCAAACCCGAGAGGGAGAGGAGAAGCGGATCAGAGAGAGAAGAAGGAGGAGAGCAAACCGCGGGGGGAGGAAAAAAGAGAGAGAGAAGGGAGGTGACCATGAACCGCCGAGCAACCGAGGTGGAGAAGAGGGAGGATGCTCTAAAATGAGTATGAAACCCAAAGATCATTCAAGAAAATTTATAAATGCAAAAACTGAGGACGAAATCCAACATGATAAGAATGATATTTATAGAAATAAATAACGCACCAAAAATTGAAACTAACAAAATATTTGACTTTGACTTTATAAAATTTTAATGTATTACCTAAAAACATAAGATTGCTTTTCGTTTGTTTGACTTTAGAATTTGGATATTATTATGTTGACAAAATAATTTTGAAATTTTGGATATAAATACATTGAATCCCAAAATATGGGGACTTGAGCGTTGATACACTCTTCATCTCATGTCTTCAAAAAAAAAAAAGATAAAATAGATAGAAAAGCTCGTGGAATTGATCGAAGCAAACCAATCTTAAGAATGAAAAATTTTGGTCTTTCAACTGTAGTTTTTGATTGACTCATTGTTGAAGCCGAGGTACCTTATTATGTATACTCTAAACATCTAAATATACAAAATCCTATAAATTTAAATACAAGTAATCAGATTTTTCGTAGACATCTGATTACTAGCACACTCCCGATTCTGGCCACACAATTATCGTTGAGTTGACCTTTTTGGCTTTTTCGTTGAATGATTTGCAGAATAAGGTGTTGTGAAATATGTTTCATTTTCCAAAAGAGGTGCAAAAGAATGGTAAAAGAAAATATCATATCAGTGGTAGGGAAGATCGAATAAGCTTATTACCAGATCCTCTTCTTTGTCAGATACTCTTGAATCTTCCTACAAAAGATGTTGTTAAGACAAGTGTTTTATCTACTAGATGGAGATCACTTTGGCTTTCGGTTCCCAGGTTAGATCTCGATGACGAAGAATTCCCGGATTACATTACCTTTATGAATTTTGTCGATAGATTTGTTAAGTTCTCCGTTGAGTCACCAATTGAAAAGCTCAAGCTTACTTCTAAGAGAGAGAAGAGTGTGCCCTTGGCTATCAAGTCATGGGTGGATGCAGCAGTTACGCGTAAACTTCAACATCTTGAGATTAATTATTCTAGGAGATATAATGGTATTGAGCTTCTGCCTATAAGGCTCTTTGTCTGCCAGACTTTGGTATGCTTGAGAATTCGTTACGTGGCCTTTAATAAGCTGAACCATGTTTTTTTACCGTGTCTTAAGACAATGCATCTAGAAGAAGTTGGGTTCACAAATCATTCGGCAATAGAGACACTTATCGCATCTTGTCTGGTTCTTGAGGATTTGAGCATAGTTCAAGATGATTTGACGGTCATACGAGTGTGACCTCAGACAATAAATAGTATCACTCTGGTTCGCGATATTACTGTTACTAACCGTTGGGATATTGACAAGTGGGAAGTTGTGATTGATTCCCCTAGACTCAAGTATTTGAGTCTTAAAGATAACAAATCCTCATGTTTTACGATAAACAGTTTGTGTTCATTTGCCAAGGTAGATATCGCTGTCGATTTCAATATGAAAGGTGTTTTGGATCCAAATGACTCGGCAAAGAGAAGTAGCATTGGTAATTTTCTCAACAGGATCTCAAGTGTCCGGGATATGACCATATGTTGGAAAACTCTT
Source organism: Turritis glabra (assembly GCA_900406565.1). Classification (NCBI taxonomy): domain Eukaryota; kingdom Viridiplantae; phylum Streptophyta; class Magnoliopsida; order Brassicales; family Brassicaceae; genus Turritis; species Turritis glabra. The sequence continues at coordinate 892,643 of OVBN01000181.1, read as the reverse complement.
AAGGTATATAATATAATGTCAATGAATCAAACATGGGAACTCTGGTCATCAATAAATTCTATTCCTTATTCATTTCTTTTGTTTTCTTTCAGGTTATCCATCAATACTCGAAACTAGAATCCCTACCTCAGTTTCGTATCATTTCCCAGTTGCATGCTAAAATCTTAGCTACTGATTTGAAAATGTTGCCAGAGCTTCTAGAGAGCTGTCCGAATCTCAAATCACTCGTCCTGGTACTTGTTTTGCTTGGTCTTATGGGTTTACTTAGATTGTTCATGTAGAAGATTATCCATCTTATGTTTTTGTTTCTTTTGTGGTATTCGCAGGAGCTTAATGGTTCCACTAAGATGATAGAGCAAATTAGTTTCTCATATGTGCCTTGGTGTTTGTGGTCAAGCCTAGAGAGTGTCGAGATGAAAACACCAGTTGGTGATATTGGAGTAGAAATGGAACTAATAAGGTATTTCTGTAACATTCCGGTTTCAGGAAATATGGTGGTGCATGCGGAGAGGTTTAAAAGAATTGATTTGGCCACCTATGTCACCAAAATGCACTTATCTTTTCGGTCAACTATCCTGAGAGAACTCCACAGTTAAGCGTGCTTGTGCTGGAGCAATTTCAGGATGGGTGACCTTCCGGGAAGTGATTGTCGGAACCGTGTGAGTGAGGACAAAAACATGGAGAAAGATCACGTGGTGATTTGTAGGGTCGGTAAACAAGTCTTTAAAGCCTTCCGGACGTAGCGTACCGACCGTCAGGCTAAGGGTGGGCCCACGAGCCGAGAGCGGATGTGGGGCATTAGATGGCGGTCGGGGCGTTACAATTTCCTCGAGAATTCAACAGTCCTCAAGAAACTTACTCTGCATTTGGCCGGTCGTACGATGAAAGAAGAGTCTATCATCTTCATGGAACTCCTGAGATTCCGAAGATGCTCTAGCACTTGTGGAGTCCACGTTGTTGGACTCGAAGAGACGATGCTGAAACTATGATTGAGGAGATTGTGTTTCAACACAGTCTAAGCTTATTCTCTCTTTTCTTATGTTTTTTGGAAATTATGATGTGTCAGTGAAGTTCTTAACTTATTCTCTTAGACAAGTGTCCGATTCTAAAACTTGTCATTTGGCGCTGTGAAAGATTTTAATATTTGACTCTCAGTTGCAATAAAATTTTAAATTTGTGAAATATAGAGTTTATAATTTGTCAAATAATAAAATGTAGAGTTTCCAAAACTAATAAAGATATTAAACAAATCGTAACATCTTCACTTTCATTATTAATATATCCCATATATAAATCTGAACACATATTAAAAATTAATTAATTAGTTTTGTTCATATATGATTTCTTATAGTGCTAAGTATAGCATATCCATAACTCAATTTAAAAATATGGTAACTTAGGTCAACACTCACTAATCACACTTAACATTTTCCATGTTTTAAATTTATTAATTATTATCTCTTTCAATTTCACTACCTGTTAATATCTTTTTAAATTCACTACAAAGATAATAATTAATAAATTAATCGTAAAGATATGAAAGAATTTTATATAATTTACTTTCAAAACCCTATATTAACTTAGACAAAAATAAGTTTTTTTCAAAATTTTCTAATGGCTTATAATGTAAATATAATCAAACTAAAGTTTTTTCCAATAATAAAATATTGATTATTTAATATTTATTATTAGATAGTACCTAATAGGTACTAACCCAAACTAATACTTAGATCTCATGAATGTTGAATAATTCATTTTAAATGAAGAAAATCGAGATTGCTTTTTATTTTTTATTGAACGTCTATAATATTATTATCATAGATATTTTTGATCTAATCTTATTACACATGATGATCAATATATCAAATCTAACTATATGTAACATATGCGATTATGATGAACAACTCCACGATGTACAGCTTCCCCCGCAATACTCTGATCTCCTACTAACGATTCTTACATGTGTCATACCAACGATGGACAGTCTTACCCCTACACTCGAGACTACGACGAACGGTTTTGCCTGCAGCATTCTGGAACTTTCAATTAGTATACATCATTAATCTGTAAAAAAGTGCGTTCTATGGGGTTCGAACCCCAAACATGATGTAAAAAACCTTTAAACCCTTGACCACTAGGACAAGAGACTTCCACATCGAGATTGGTTTAGAAAGAGGTTTAAAAATACTTCACTTAGTCAACAAATAATCCTAATTTAAAGTTTCACTTACGTGACTTTAAAAATAGAAGTTACAAATGTGATTGATAGAATATACTAGTCAATATCTCTTGCCTCTTTTTGATCTTTTTGATCTGGGATTTGTTATCCCTAATATGTTTGTTGCTTCGATTCATGAGATCCTTTTTCTTCTTCCATTATGTAACTGCGAGATGAGAGTGAGAGCAATCTTCTTTGTGTCTAAAACACATGTCTCTCTGTCTCATGATTCGATTTAGTTGATGTTTTAGGTGTATCATGGTGTTCAATTGAGAGTGATCGTGGTCTTGATTTCAAAATTCTTCAGTTTGCGTATGCAGGAAGTTTTGTGATTTTCCAAAGATCAATGGAGCAAGACACATGCAAATACATGATGTCAAAAAAAAAAAAAAAAAACAATACACATGTAAATACATAGATTGATCTCCCCCATTGAAGTAAGTTTAGTATTGAACAGTTGAGTTTCTTGGGAGTAATATTTGTTCGATGAAATTAAACAATATTCTTTTGATTTCTATTTTTAGTGAGATTTTCGATGGGTGCAAAGAGTTTCCACCACCGCAGGTTTTATCCAATCTGCAGCTTGGATATACTGGTGCCAAGTCGATCCAACACTGCTACTTGAGAGATTTTACTTTCCACGAGCTGTTAGAAGAGAATGAGAAGAAGTAGAAGAATGAAAAACAGTGGAATAAATAGCAAAGATGAATCAAAGGACAATTTTTGTACACATCAAAATGATAACAAGTTGCTGCTCTTTTGTTTAGATATACCAGAGTGGAACATATAGCAACGATTATTAAAGGTAAATATTGTAAATACCAAAACTAACAAGTTGATTCATTTTTGAAAATATAGTGCTTGTGTGTTGTGATGTGATCTTTTTTCTCTTTATGATTAGCTTTGAAGTGCTTAATATTGTTGGACATATATTGTTTTAGAATAAATGATTATATATTGTAATTTATTTTCCTTGATGTTGTGGGGAATGAACCACATCAAAATTGTTTCCAGAGTTGTGTTAGCTTTTTACTCTTTAGGAACCCAGTGTCCGTTCCCTCTTCTTGATTTGACTTTGTATAACTTCGACCTTAAAAACATTTTGCTCTTTAGTTTCTAACTTTTACAACTTGTTTTGCGCCGTAGATTATGTTCTACTTATTTTTAGGACTTCCTCGGAATCTTACAGTAATGTGATTTCCAAAAGCGAATCTTACTTAGTTGTCGAGCTCCATGCAGAAGAATTAACGATTACGAAAGTTTTATTTAATATTTTTACAATATTGAAAATAATGGATTTTCTGTATTGAAAATTGACTAAATTTAATTCTTAAAACTTAGATTTAGCATTTATGATTTATATTTCTCCAAAATCCATTATTTTCAATATTGTCAAAATGTTACGTTAAACTCTCTAAACTAAAGTTCATATGTTTGATTCATGCAGACTGGATAACCTGAAAGAAAACAAAAGAAATGAATAAGGGATAAAATTAATTGATGAACTAAAGTTCCCACGTTGGATTCATGCGGACTGGAGACCTTCTAATGGTCCGAACTATATGGCTATCAGCTAGAACATCAAAAAACATTTTTTTTTTCTTTTTTGATAAATATGTGAATTTTCATTAGTTGAAAAAGCTTGTAAAAATTACAAAAGTCTTGAAACAGAAGATCGTTCCTTGCCAAAAAAGTTTAAAAAACAAGGAAGAATCTAAGATAGGATTTTAGTGATCCGAAATGACTAGTGATAGCTCAGCCAAACCCGCATAAGCTTTGCAAATTGCTTTCGTGTTCGCTGCTTAGCCAGGATTGCATCTCGCACCTGTCTATCAAGTACCTTAAATAAGGCGTTTGTGTCCGTGGCAATATTGTTATGGTACCTGTTGTTCCTCTCCATCCAGATGGTGTATATGATTGCCTGCGCGACGAGTCTCCGTTGGGGTCTAGGCGAGTTTGAGTCTTTGATATCTAGACAAGCTGAGAACGCGTCCCAAGTGTGGAAGATAAACAGATTGTATCCCAATCGCCTTGTTGCTTGTATCCAAAGATCTTCACTCACCTCACAATGAAGAAAAATGTGATCTCTCGTTTCAAGGACAAGTCCACAAAAACAGCAAACTCGATTTGTAGTCCCCAATTGCTTAACCTTGCTCTGGTGGGGAGTCTATTTAAATGCGCCAACCACATCGTAAATGTGTGCCTTGGTATAGCTCTTTTAAACCAGACATGCTCTGTCCAAGTTAGAGGCTCCTGTAGGTGCCTAAGTATTGCCCAAGTTTTCTTTGCGCTGAATTTTTCCAGCTCGCCCCATCAACCAACCATGTATAAGAATCAGGGTAAATGTTTAAGACATAAGATTTTACCATTGTGAGGTGCATGTGTAGCAGTTGAGCTTGTGAACATAAAAAAACATGGAAGCATGAAAAGTAAAATCAGCAGGAAAGTTAGATATTTTGAAAGGGCAAACGAGACAAAGATGAAAAAAAAATCCAAATGTGCATGAAAGCTTTCTCTTTAGTTTGGAGAAAACCGTTGTTTAGTAGCCTCGTCCTCCCATTCAAGTTCTTCAATCCATTCCTTCTCTGCGTCTATAACAAGGTTCTGTCCCTTGGCACTTTCATAATGCAGTGGCAGTTTCTTCATCTTTGGACACCCAAATATGACGACTTTAGTAAGACAGGGGAAAGGAAGAGGGCTCTAGTGAACTCCCTTTAGTTCACCCAAATCTTGTAAGTGAAGGAGTTGCAGTTTCTGAAAGGGAATGAATTCTCGTTGCTCACTTGACATCTTCTCTTTGCATATTATTTCTTCCATCAGCTGTGAGCGTACTACACGTAAATTGGTCAGGTCTGGAGCAAGCATTAGCCATGTCAAATGCATTAGACTATCACAATTGATAATTTCCACCTGAGAGAGTTAGAGAAGCATGTATTGCGTGAAGTTCTCCTATTGAATTCAGCAGGCAAATCCAAGAGGTCTCCTTCTCCCATATTTTTGCATATCTCGTAGACAAAATAATCTTGTATTTCAAGGTAACGAAGACTATGAAAGTCTTGTATTTGTGTGATTAAAGTTAAGTATAACATTCTGATAGATATATCTTGGATACACCTTGCCAGATTGCAAGGCATAACCTTGCAACAACCATCTATACTTTTGGATAAAAGTTGTAGACTTCCCCACTTTCAAATCTCGCTTAAAGCATCAGAAAAGGTACATCTCGAACCAAGTAATTTCAAAATATTACCCTTGGATTCATCATCTATTACTCCCTCTGTTTTTTAAAGATAGTTTTTTTTTTTGTGTTTTACACAGATTAATAAAACATATTTAAGTATAATTATAAATGCATTATTTTCTGTGATCAACAGTTTTCAATAACTTTTAACCAATAAAAATTCAATATTTTTTTTGAAGTTTACAATATGCCATTAATAACTAATAAAAATGCATAAAAAATTTTAAAAAATCTATTATTTTGAAACACAAGTTTTTTTTAAAACATTTATCTTTTAGAAACGGAGAGAGTAATAAACATGTCCGTATTAGTTCACCAAGGATCCAATACCCAGTGTTCACAAAGCACTTTCTATTTCTCCCATATATCAGCCCTTCTGCAATCCAATAGTATATCAGTGCTTCTATTTCTATCTCATAGTCCTCCGGAAATAAAGCACAACAATGGAAACAACGCTTGAATTTATCATTCCTTAAATCGCCGTAGCTAAATCTTCATATATCAGTCATATTAGCATACAAATGTTCTTGGTGAAGTAAAATATTACACTGCATCATGCCACTCTTGTATCGTCCTTTTGCATGACATGGCTGCGCCAATGACAGTTAGTGCAAGAGGCAAGCGCCAATATCTAGCAGCCATATTTTCAGCGAGTGCACGAATGTCTTCATGGCTATTCAGAGTGATCTCCCCAACATCATTTTGAAACAAATCCCACGGATTACTGTGTTTAAAGCATGCGACATCCATCTAAGCATCAATACGCATGCACCCACTTGCTTCTTTCGAACGAGCGGTGTATGCTACCTTGCATTTATTTCCTCGTCCTGGATATGGAACTCCTATCTTTTGTAAATCTATTTCCTGATAGATATTTCTTTTATGAATTTGTGATCCAAAATCAAAAACAACCTTAGGAAATCTCTTTAAAACTATATCAATTATTGATTGAATAAACAAAAAAAACAAGATAAAGAAGAGATCTTATTCAAATCCATCTTGAAGAAGTCCCGTTGAGTAATTGAGAGAGAGAGAGTTTTTTTTTCCAAAAGAGAGATTTTTTTTTTCCAAAGCTTACTCACTTAATGACCGTTATTTCTATTGATGGGATATAGAAATATATATAATTCTGTTCGGGTTGCTTCTGGAACCATAACTCTCTATTTAACGAGTATTAATTTCTAGGTCAACCCGATATTAAACTAGAAATTACCAAATGTAGCCACACATAAATATATTTCACAACACTTATATATGCTCATAATTTTTTCTTATATCACAAAAGTGATTACTTCAAAATAGACTAATCAATTAATGGCTCTAACACATTTAATTCTTAACATATTTGACCCTATAAATTATTAAATCATTTAACATTTCCCTCCATATATCATCCAATAACAGCAAAAATTTATCTCTTTAGAACTTTGTGTATGTCAGAGGCCTTTTCTTTTTCTTCTTTATGGACCCGTACCTCATTATGTATGCATAAACGTTTCCGGGAGAGCCATAGTTGGACTTCCGCATACCGTTGCAAGCCTTTGCGTTCAGCATTCTTCTAGTTGGACAGATCTTGACAAGTCTGATCGCCTCGCACAAGTGCAGGAAGAGGAGATATATTAGCATGGAGACAACCAAAGAAAATGTTACAATCAAGGATGTTCTACTAATTCCAGGACTTGACACAAACTTGCTAAGTGTGCCACAACTATTGATTACAGGTCATAAAGTTCTATTCGATGAGAACACATGTACGATCATGGATAAAGCTTGGACGAAGTTACTAGAGGTTAAAGAAGAGAAAAAGAAGTTCATTATTAGATGGGAGTGGTCAAAGAAGAATCAAAGAAGATAAAAGAAGAGAAGGTACAATCACAAAAGGCTAAAGATGCAGGATCAAAATCAGCCCTAAAATTCCCAGTCAAAGAAGATGGCTACACGGCTATGGAGATCAAAGAGGGAAAGACTACAAAGGATGAATTGAACAACGACAATCGTTTAACTGATTTCGAGTCTTCGGTGGTGACAGTGTTGGCCCATGGAAGGTCTGGATAAGGCCTAAACTGTATGGGCCTAAACCGTGAATTCTATTGTACTGTTTTTTTAATTACTGCACGATGTCGTTTTAGTTAAGGTATTATCCTACGTGTTATTTTGTAAGTTTGACTAGGAAAAAAACTGACGATCCCGTTTATAAACTTACAGATAAATAGATCGTTCGAATTTGAAAATTTGGGAGTTAGGGTTTGAGAGAGAGAGAGAGAGAGAGAGAGAGAGAGAGAGAGAGAGAGAGAGGATCGGAGATGGCAGATGTTCTTGGGAAGCTGTTGGATTCGAGTCTCTGGTAGCCTCAATCAGATTTTTTTTAGGGTTTTTTATTCTCCATAGATTTGGAATTTAATTGGGTACTTTGTCACAAAAAAATTGATTTGGATATGGTTGGATCTTAAATTTCTAGCAAAATCATGAGGTGGTTAGCTACTGAACTTGAAGGCTCTCAAACCAAATCAGAAGATTAGTTAGTTAGACTAATGGAGTTGTTGCATGTAAAGTACTTTAGTAGCTTTTGAGGTTTTGCTTGTAAGACTAAGCTAAGTGTTAGGCTTAAGTATGTCTAGTGGGAGTTGTTGTGTTGATTGTCAGAAATTTTTTTGTTGTTTTTCTTAAGTATGTTGTAGTTGTGTTTGTGTAAGGTTGTCGAATATCAATGAAGCTTTAGTATTTTCCAAGTGTTCTTACGTCAAAGCTTTTACCAAAACTAAAACTCAAATCAAGAAACAGAGAGATGAGATCTAAGAGAGTTGTTCTAGCTCTTGAAAACTAGAAATTGCAACAACATTGCTCTATATTTCTGCTTGCGAGTTCATTGTTCAACTTTGACAAGGTTTAGTGTTTACTTCTGCTTTAATTGAGTGTTCATAAGTAGTGGACTCTTTATGTTTTCAACTTTGGTTGGCCCAGATTCTTATGGTTTTGATCCTTTCCCTTTTCATTGTTCTGATTCATTTTTGTTTCAATCTTGCGGGCAGGAATTTGCGGTTTATGCGCATACCCAAATACAATACCGAACTTACTCAAACTAGGGCTTACTATATAACCGTGTAGGTGGAGGATCTTGCAGATAATTCGGCTCACATTTTTCAGACCTTGGTCACAAGATGTTTTTCCAGGAACAACGCATCCTTAGTTGTATTACTGGAATCTGCAGACTTAAACCAGAGACACTAGGTTACTGTTACTGACATCTAAATATTTCGACACTCTATTGACAAAATGCTATGTTTTGGGATGTCCATGATTAGCATGGAGATGTACTCTGTATTGAAATCTGTTACTTTCTACCCAGCATGTTCATTGGCTTTGTGAAAACCATTTTTAAAGTTGCATCCATGGTTTGCATAGTTGAAACATGGATGGATGTATGCTCTTAACATTGTATGTGTAGGAGATGCTAATGCTCGGTTGGATGAGAAAGCAACACATGATCAGTTTTACAAAGGCTCTATGCCCGACTTTCTGTCGGAGGCAAAACCTGATGATAAGAAGAGATTCTACGAGGTAAAGGTGTTTCCTCTATGTGTTTGAAAGAAATGCTCTTCTACCTTTCATTTAAGATGTTTTCTATGTGTGTGTGCTCTATTTGGTTGAGGTATATGTTCCTCTTATGGAGTTAGAATGTTGTTATTTACACAGTTTTTAATGGTAACAATTCTTATTGTTTTTTTTTCCTTTGGAGGTCTTCGGCTTGCTCTGATATGATTAGAAACTTAGTTTGCTCTGTCTCCCTGTCAACATATCCCTTTAACACAACATAGGTCGTCGAAAGGATCTCGGAGACCCGCAAAAGCACGAAAGCTAACCCGGAGGCTTCTATGAGAAAGGCGGCGCAAAGAAGGCTAGGAGCAAGACATCTGTGAATATGATTGGTTTTTGTCTATATACTGAATTTGCACTTTTCTGCTTCTGCAAACCTCGAGAGCTATTATAGAATCCTGCCAACCTGCCATTCACTTGTACAGAGAAGGTGGCTGTCGTGATGCATAGCTTTATCCAATGGATAAACTTATCCGGAAAATTTAGAGTTTCAAGCGTGTTCAACAAGAAATCCCATTGTACAGAGTCGAAAGCCTTAGATATATCTATCTTCATAGCGCATCGAGAGGATATCGATTCTTGGTTACAGTCCTTCACTATTTCCGTTGCCAATAACACATTTTTCATCAATAATCTTTTCTTGACAAAGGCAGGTGGATTTTGCGTAATAAATCTCGGAAACATACTCTTGAGTTTATTAGCTAGAATCTTAGAAATTACCTTGTAAAAGCACATTGCAGCACGGTATAGGACGATAGTATTTCATCTTTGTTGCATCCTCCTTTTTTGGGATAAGTGCAAGATATAGTGTTCAAATTAAACAACAATAGAAGATGCACTTTTTCACTTACAAACACAACCGTTGGGGGCAGGAATGCCAATATTCGAACCGGATTATACACTTATAAAAAAAGTTTGTGATTTGTTTTAGTTAAGAAAACATTCTCCTCATACAATTTGCTTTTTAGAGAGAATAATAAATTCAATATCGATGTTATAACTTGTTGACTGAATATGTTCATTGTAGGGGATATATCGTGGACCCATGCATGCAAATTCAAGATTTTGTTGTATGCAGTCAGTGACTGTGATAAGAGCCGGTGACGAAAATGGAGAAAGTTTCATGTTGGTGAAATCATCACATGGTGTAAGGGTGGGGAACCGTGGCTATTTAGAAGTTTCAATAGATGTTTTGATCATTCGAACAAGCGAAAAATGCCAAGAGATTGAAAAGCATCACTTCCAAACATCAACACCATTGTTAACAGATTTTTGTTTTCCGAAGCTTTTGGAAGAGGAGGAAGAGAATAAATGGGAAAAAAAAAAAGATAATGGAAAAAATAATTACTTAGTCCAACAATAAACTAGACGTCGTTTAACAACTTGTAGTATATTAACAGCTATTATTTATTAACAAAGCGTTATAGAGAAAACACGATACGTATAACAAATTTGGTCATCAAGAAATGCTCCTACACAATAAACTTAAGACAAGCTAAACAAACCGCGATATATAGTGGTCCATAAGTTCAAAAGCTCGTTGGTCCAGAAAAGCTTCACAAGGAGAAATTAAATACATAATATAAATGTCAATGAATGGTATATACATACCTCTTCATAAGATTAGCAAAGTACACCCATGACTAAAAGTACATCCATGACTAAAAGGATAAAAACGAGTAAAAACTGAAGCCTTTTGGAAACATTAATCGATGAAATTTAGTAAATTAGGCGGCTTAAGGACTCTTTTTGGTAGTAGTAAATTAAGCGGTTCAAGCGGAGCTTGGTTGATCGTTCTTCCAGCTATTAATTTCGAGAAGTATATGTCCCGATTTCCCATCCGTCGTTCTCCTTACAACCGATTTATAGTCACAACTCTTTGCGCTGAAGTTTATGTGGAAGATGGCATTACTAGAATTCAGCTTCAGACGCGGCTCTCTATGAGTTTCACAAGTTTCCACAATTATCTTCTTGATCTCCACAGGTAAACAAGACTCAAATCCGTCCTGCAAAAAAGCTTACTACAGTTCAAAAATTGCGGAAGATATAAGACTAAACCCAAACATCCTGTAAGGTTCCCACTCTCAAGTACCTCATTATATCTCCAGAAGCAGAAAAGTGCGAATTCAGTATATAGTCGAAGCCAATCATTTGCACATATGTCCTGCTCCTGAACCTGTCAAATACAACACATCTTAAATAGTTTTTATAGAAGAACGTTTCTTCCAAACACATAGAAGAAACACGTTTACCTCGTAGAATCTCAGCTTATCATCGTCAGCTCCTTCTTTGGACACAAAGTTGGGCATAACACCTCTGTAAAACTTATCTATTGCTTTCTCATCCGGAAGACAGATATCTCCTTCTACAATATTAAGAACATACATTCTAACTTTTCAGCTACAACATAATTTGTCAATAGAGTATCAAAATCTTTAGATATCACTACTATTAATAGAGTTACCAGGTGTCTCGGGTTTGATTCTGCAAATTCCTGTAGAGACTCTTTAGTGCTCTCCATTGCTAGAGAAAGATCTGGTGACCAATGTCTGAAAAGTTTGAGGTGAATTATCAGCAAGATCCTTCACCTCCACGGTTATATAGTAAGACATAGCTTTAGGAAATTGAATATTGTATTTAGGTATGCGCATATACTGCAACTTCCTCTCCTACAAGATTGAAACAAAAATGAATGAGAACTCTGAAACAAGACGATACGACAAGATTCCACAGTTCTCACATATGAATACTCAAAGCACAAGTCAATTATAAACAGTAAACCTTGTCAATGTTGAAACAATGAACTCCCAAACGGCCATAAAGAGCGATTTCGCTACGCGGTTTCTTAGCACCTAGAAAGACTGGTGAGATTCCACATGCTGGGATACAAACATTACCATCAATATCGAAACCCTGCAGCCAATTTTGGTATAAGATAATGTTTCAGCATCAGAATTTTGATAAAAACAATAGCTTTCCTAGAAAATTCCAAAGTAATTTCGTAAACGCAGAACCTAAAACGACCAAATGAAAGCAGAGAGTACCAGAGACTCGTTAACTTGGCGACAGTATTCTTCGTCCGGTTCTTCCTCTTCCTCAGATGTCCATCCATCGACTTCTTCTTCGGTTTTTGATAAATGAAAAGCATCGACATGCTTACCCAATCCACGCAAAATCGAGTGGCAGGTTTCGTCAGATAATTTTCCACTATCTAACAGCTGCCGTAGAACATCCGCCATCTCCGAGATCCGAAGCTTCGATCAGTTTAGGGCTTGTAAAATGTTTTTTTCTTCTTTTTTTGGTATTATTTCAGAGGGATTCCCTTTTTATTTTGTGCCTCGCTCAATAGTAATAACTAATACGGGTAGCCGGGTAGGGTAAGTGGATCAGGTTTTGGACCATAATGCAAAACTCTTAATCCGACTATCGAAAAACCGAATCCGAAAACCCGATTAGCTGAGATTATTTTTGAATATCCAAAATATTTGTATCCGATTATGCTCAATACTCGAATAGATATGTGATTACCCAAGATTACCGAATATCCAAAATATTAGTATATTTTTTTCAGTATTTTGTATTTAATTATATACAAAATCTAGTAAAATATCCGAAATTTAACCCAAATTCCAAAAAACATACAAATATTTTGGATTAAACAACTACTTAAACGAATGATTACCTATTTTTGAGTATTTATAGGTTCTAAAAATCTAAAATCGTTCCGATCTGAACCCGATTTGCCGAACTAAAACCGAACCAATTTTTTATATTTATTTTATTGAATCTTAAATTTCTCTATCCAAAATATCCGAACCCGATCAGATTTTACCCGAACCCAATCCGCGTATCCGAATACCCAACTCTTATAAATTAGAAAAATGTCATAAAACTATAATAAAATATACTTATATATATATATATATGTATATATATTTGAGGTAATGTTATATATTATTTTATAGAGAAAATGGTGGATAGAAACGAGAGACTAAGCAGAGCAAATTAACGAAAGTGAAACTTTATTCTTGGTTGCATTCATTCACATCTTCGATCACACACACATATCCCCTTTACTAATATTATGGACGTACATTGTTAAAACTAACTTTATTACTTATCAAGAATTACATTAAATTGCCATTACAAATATAAATTTCAAAGAACAAATTAATAATAGTCATTAAACATAAAAATGTCAATTACTAATATTTATAATTTAATTACTAATTCAAAACAAAAATGATTTAACAGTTTTCAAAAATATTTAGTAACCAATCAAATTCAATAAATAAGATTTGATATCTAACTTACCATATCAATTTGTTATTAATCATTATATTTCAACTCTCATATTTATTTGATTTTATTTTTTATAATATATTATAAATCATAACACTATCTATATAATAAAAAGTAAGCTTTTGCGCATATGTCATAATTTGAATTTTTTTTTAAAATGGATATAAATTGTTCAACTTGTAAAGAAAAAATAGCATTGCATCACAAATTGCACATCAAATATGGAGTTAAGTGATCTTCTTAAAACATATTATAAAAAAACAAATTAACAGGATAAAAAAATATTTGAAGAGTAGGAACATTTATTTAATATGCGTCAAAATTTAGATATTTATATTTTTTTTCATATATATATATATTAGTTGAAATGCATAATTATATAAAATAATTTAATTATATACAATATTTTAACTTGAAAAATTAAAAATATTATAACTTGATATTTTTTAAAAATATGATATATATTTACTAGAACAATAAATTTAAAAATTATACATAATATATTGTCATGCACATAATTATATTTAAATAAAATATAACCAAAATTAAAAAAACAAATATTTGGCGCTGTATTATGAAATGTATATAATAAAATCGAATAGTATTCAACAAAAGATAATCTAAATAAATAAATATTTAACAAGAATAAGACATAAATGTATTTTCTATTATAATAACATCACTTACTTTTCAAATATAAATTTATAATTTCAAATTAAAAAAAAATAACCATGTCATGTTATCATAATCTAGTATATATATATTGGAAAACTAGATAGTGGATAAGATGGAGTTTGGATAAACTATAGTTACTTGATAACTAAGTATTTGGGGACCAAGTAATTAAGAGATGAGATGAAGTGATGGATAATCACTAAGTTTTTCAACACTTCCCCTTGATTATCCATTACTATTGATAGATTGCGTACCATATCATAGAAAAATCCATCAGGATTGCGTACCATGATCTAGTATCCATCCTCGTTAAAAAAAAGCTTTATCATAGAAAAATCCATCAGGATTTGCTCAAAAAAAAACATTAAATTTAATTTGTTAGAAAATTGCAAAATTCCATCTAAAAACTAGCTGAGTTCTTGTAATGTGGTAGACTTTGTACTCGTGTTGTAAGCTCATAATTTTAGTTCGTCATAAATTTGTCGGAATTTAGTTGAAAAAATTTGTCGAAATATATTTTGTTTCTTATATAGTGTAAGTGTATTAGACTCTGTACATATGATTTTAATTTAGACGAATTTCCCATTACTCTTATTTGTCAAAATTTTCTGACGAATTTTTGACATAAGTTTAATTCATTAGAAACTTGTCAAAATTTTGTCGTTAATTTCTACTTTTGTAAGCTAATTTGTTCTGCTAGTTGGGGTTTATAAACTGGTTTACTAATATATATTTGGCTGGTAAGAAAAAAATTTAAGATATATATTACATTAGTAAAAATATATATTTTAATCTTTAATTAATCTCTTAAATTAATATCTAAGAAATTCAATTCCAAATTTCCGCAAATAACGCATTATTATTATATTGATAAGGCACATATCTTTATGTTTAAATATAATTTGTATGTGTCCTAGCCTCATTGGACATCATTCAGATATCATCAATGAATAAACCTGACTTGGAAACCTACTTTGCACACTACATAAAATAACAATACCTATAATAAAAATAACACTAATACGTCTGATCTTACAGATGCCGTGTCATGACTCATTTGAAGCAAAATGAGTTTATTTTGGTGAATCAAATGATGTCATCGTTCCGATCTTCGTACTCTAATTCTCCTCGAAGAGATGGGTCCTCGTAAATCGGCAGCTTTTTTTGGTCTCGCCAGGTCAAACAAAATTCAAACTATGTCAAGTTTCTACTGTGTTTTGTTCGTAGGAATTAATTGACAAATAAAAAAATACAGTTTCAGATAAAGTAACATGAGCATTAACTATTAAGACATAAAAATGGATTTTTTTTTGGTCTTGCTAACAAAGAGATTGCGTTGTTTAGTCTTTCTATTTTAAAGTAATCATTTTGAAATTTATTTTATTTTATCTATAATATATTAGTTATACTAATGTTTAATTTAGATTATAAACGTCCATGTGAATCATTAAAAATTAAAACACATGGATCCTCAAAAGGCATTTACGAAGTCATTTTTTTTCAACACATACGAAGTCATTTCTAAAACCATAATGGTAATTATTATTTCTGTCTTCTATTGGAAATACCACAATAGATTTTAAATGTCTTAATTGATGTATAATGCTCGGTAAAAGAGTTCGAACTTATTATTATCAAAATGATTCGAAATGTGCTATAAAAATTTATATTTAAGGTTATCATGGACAGTAGCGACAACATAATTATATACATGTTTAATCCCCTAATTACGTCGTAGAATCTTTAACACTGAATCGTGATAACAAAATAATAAAAAAAAATTTTGTAAACCCTCGTCATGTCACTCTTGCTGACATAACAAGACGAACATCATAACTTATTTTTTCACTGAACCGTTGCTATTATTTGTCGTTGATGTTATAAATTACGGGTTCTAATCCGCTCTGTTTAACTTCCTCCATAGGGAATTAAACTATTTCGCGAGCTGATTTATCAAAGACATTGGTTCTAGTCTTCTAGAGTACATGCATAACAATTAACAACCCTAACCGGCTCCGAATTTTGCAGGTGGTAACCTTCGGATTTTAGAATTAATATTCTTAGTGAAAACCTCTAATAGTTTGCATTCTAGTAAATCAATGATATACGTTCTTTCATTGTTGCGACAAAAGTTACTTTGTTTATTATATCATTTCTAGTCCAAAATTTCCATCGATAAGTGGTTAATATTAATCATTTTACGAAAATTAAATGAGAACAAAATTTCAAGCTGTTGCATTGAAAATATTGGGGTATGGTAGGAAAAGTATAGACTGACACGGTGAGAGAAATAAATATGGAAATCAATTATTAACTTTTTTTAAAGATTGTGGAAAGAGAATGCAGAGAGTAAATACTCAACTTTCCATGCTCAGTTTCTAAAAAAGCTTAGACGACGTTGGTGCACATCTTCTCTCTCTCTCTCTCTCTCTCTCTCTCAAGTAATCTCTCATTTCTTACTCAGAATCTGAGTTTTTATTAGTGGATCTATGGCCTAACTTATTTCCATGTTCTTGGTTGTTTTTAAGGTGATTTCCATGGATTCCAACGAGATACGACTTGGCTCACACTGAGTCGGTGATTTCCTCTTTCACTTTCCAGAAACATTGGTTAGTTAATCTCTTCTCTTCCCTCTCATGTTCATTGTTTACTAATCTGTTGTTCATCACCACTTTTATCCATCGCTAAGTTTCTCTTGTATCTACAGTTGCTCAGAGTTGCTTGTTTTAGTGGGAAGAGGCAAGCTTCTAGGGTAGGGTCATTCTTCATTTTCGATTCCATTACATTAATTACCTAGAATCTGCTTTTTTTTTTTTTTCAAACCAGTAGCTTCTTGTTCATCCGATTAAGTTGATGAATGTGTCTTTGTCTCCTAGGGTTTCATTTGCTAACTGTCTCTGTCTGGCGCTTGTAGCTTTTTCCGTATATCTGTTGGGTGCCTTGGCCTAGAAGAAACTGTCTGAAGGTAAAAAAAAAAAAAAAAACTCCATCCACTGTGTTTGTTTCTCGATATTGTTTCGTTTCGCTCTAGTCTGAGCAACCGTAGATGTAATGTTTCAGAACGGATAAGGTAAGAGTTTGACTCTTTGAGTTTCCAGAAATTTAATTAATTGGAAACGAAAAGAAGATTTATAATGAGTTGTCTCCCATAAACCATCGCCTCAAAATTCAAACTATTATTTCTTCACAGGATTTTTGGGAAGCTTTTTTAGGTTATGGAGGAAAATACAAAGACCGAATTACTTCCTCTTCCAGTAAGTATATCATTAAGCAATTAAGGTGTCAAAAATATTATAATATTCTTTTGATTTGTTTTTTTCTATTTATAACGTTGAATTCTCGTAAATCTAAACAGGTAATCTACGAGTCTGATGAATTGTTGTCAGAAATAAAAAAAATTTGCAAGATCATTCCACTATCATTATTGTTCAAGATTCTGGAAGTACAACCTGAAGCTAAATTTGAGCTAATCCGAGTGACAAGCACGAAACGTAAAGATACATGCACCAACTGAGGAAAGTATTGATATAACCTATGCTCGCTTGAGAAAACACAGGGTATAATACTAATATTTTGATAATAACTTATTGGTTGAATATTATAATAATCAGTTATCATTTTGTCCTTTCTTAATTATTTATTTGTTTTCATTTTTCTATGTTGATCAATAATAGGCAATGCCAGATAAAACGAACAATGTAGACTGGAGTCCTTATTATGGTATCGTGCTAGATCAGAAAGACCACGGTAGTCCAAGTTTACTTCCTTTTTTATTTTATTTTATTTTGCAAATTTAATAACTATAAAAGAATTTGATAAAATATTTGATATTTTTTCAGACATATGTTGGGCTATAGTAGCAGCTGAATTGGTCAAGGCTATAAGATGGATTAGAGGACGTGAAAACGGAACGGCATATTCATTTCAAGAGCTTATTGATTTTGTGGATCAAGAGAAAGGAAAATTTGCCAAAAAGGGTGGTCATTTTTGCTATACACTAAGCATCATTAAAGCATTAACATACATAGTCAAAAATGGGATCCAAAGGGAGGTGGATCGACCTTTTGTTGGTTGTAGAGCAGTTCCGCCACCACGGGTTATATCGAATTCCGAACTTGGATTTATTGGAGCTGCAAAGAAGATCCCAACAATAGAAGAAGCACTCGTGCACTTGCAAACACAACCATTAGGAGCAGCTTTTCCAATTTTCCTTCCGGATTACGAACAAATAAGAGAGGTACATGATCTCTTGTTTTTTATGGAACAATTAACATTTCGTTTGCACATTTGTTTTGTGTGTTATTTATGGCATAAAAATCTTCTTATAATAGTTAATTAAATGGTTTCTGTTTTTGATAGGAGATATATCGTGGGCCCATATACAAGAGTTCAAGGTTTGTTGGCATGCACGCAGTATCAGTGACAAAAGCTGGAGTTGAAAATGGAGAAAGTTTTATGATGGTGAGATCATCTCATGGCGAGAAAATAGGGATAAGAGGTTACTTCAAAGTTTCAATAGACGTTATGCTCCTCCGAACAAGCACACAATGCCACGAGCATGAGGAAAGTTATTTCCAAACGCCCACACCACTACTAATAACGAGATTTTGCTTTCCGCAACTTTTAGAGGAAAGTGAAGAGAAGAAAATGAAAAACAAGATAGCGGATCAAATAGCAAAACTGGAACGGAGGTTAGTTTTCTTGCATAATAAAACAATAACTAGTTCATCTATTGTATTGTGAATTTGGTTATTAGATTTGATTTCCCATTTATAATGTGGAGCTGCTGTTTCACGCTTTTAGTTTGACATAATTTAGTATTCTAAAATGATTTTTTTTTTTTTGATGGTTTAGGAAAGGAGGCACTTCAAGCTAAAAGTGTCCTTGGCGTTTTGGTCTACTTATAATTCTATCGTGTCCTTCTAGCTTAAAAACACTCATATTTAGCAGCTTTAATCGTTTTGTTGTTGTTATCTTGTAATTCCTACTATGTGGATTTAATGTCTTGGGATTATGCTTTAATTTTCTTTATCAAAAAAAAGATTATGCTTTAATCATTTTATTTTATAGACATTCTCATCATCCCTTTTTTTTTTCTTTTTCTTTTGTCATTAATCGTATTTCTATTATTCAAAGGTTGTGTGAGGAGATCCCAATCAAAAGCTCAAAGAACAAAACTAGTTTTTGGAGAAAAAAATTTATGTTTTTTTTTATAAAAAATATATTTTTCATGAGTTTTATGAAATAGATCGAGAAGATTGATACGATGAGATTAATACGAGAAACGTATATAGCTTATGTTAAAGCTCGAGATTTGATTTATTGATTCAGTATATTTACATAGTAAAAAAAAGGTTCTCTAGTAACAGTGGAGTGTAATAAAATCTATTGGTTCAATGTATTTTTGGAACAAACTCTGAATTCTAAAAGCAAAACCAAACTAATAATTACAACACCAGAATTGAAACTATAAAATCGCCACCAAACGATTCAACCCTAAAAAAAGAAAAACGTAAAACCCAGATTTGAACCTTCATCCCCACGCATCTAATCAATAGATTACTCATCGCAGTAATTACAACACCTGAAAAAACTAAAAATCACCACCAAACGACTCATCCCTAAAAGAAAAAAAAACCTAGAAAAGATCCGTTTGCTGAATTATGTTGAATCTTCATCTCCAAGCAATCTAATCTTGAGATACTTTAACGTTTCTGGACTTGGCGAATCGAAGTACCAAAAGAAGACTCGGAGGAGAAACTGGTAGCCATAAAATTCCCCAGAAGAATCCAAACAACAGGTTCATGAGGTATAAGGATAAAATCGTATTTGATTTCACAATTACCATCATCCACGGTGAAATCAGCGTTGCAACAAGGATAAAATTGTAACACCCGTCTCACCATTTCTCGGGAACGGCGTGCCACATAAAACACCCATCTCACCCTTTTTTGGGAACGGCGTGTTACCATAAATAATTTTTACCACAATTAACTTTTCTTATTAAATAACCACTTTATTAAATGCGAATCCGTTAATTCCGACAAATCCGATAAACCATAATAAAATCTAAATAAATCCATAACACAATTGTTTTATTTAAAATATCGCGGAAATACGAAAACAACTAGTCAAACCCAAAATGACACACCCTGACACGTCAAGTACGAACTACTCGCCAGGCTCACCTGAAAGGGGGAAAAGAAGGGTGAGCAACAGGAGAGTCACTAAGTGAGGTATGGGATGTTAAATCCGCATATCACTAACTCAGTCTAAAAAACTAACAACAAAACAGTCTATAACCAAACATGAACAAATACAGCACATATAGTGCTCAACCAACAACCAAAATGTCCTAGTATGGGATATTGCCCAATCACACCGCCTCGTGGACGTTTTTATCGATCTTAAGGTGCAGGACAATAGATCGACTCAGCTTACCCTCACCCCAACCTCGCTCAACTATGGGATAGTGTCCAATCACACCGCCTAGTGGACGCTTTTATCGATCTTAAGGTGCAGGGCAACAGATCGACTCAGGTTACCCTCACCCCAACCTCACACAATGCGACGCGATACAGAAGTCCATCTCTGTACCCCCGCTACCATATAACCATATATGTATATATATAATATATATATATATATAACACTTATCATAAACATTATGAACAAATAATTGGGTTGAATCATCTATATCCCTATGTCCAATTTAAACAATCAAACTAGCTAGACTCGATCATTGAAACATATCACATTTAGTATTACACTATTCGTAAATTAGAATCCTCGAACAAAGAACAGAAGTTTGCGGAATAGCTCTCATCTTTGCAATGTCAAAACTACGGTTTCTGAACCTCGAACGATTAAACCGACTTCGGATCTGAAACCGGAACAAAAAATCGAGTCAGACGGTCTTCGAACGACGAAAAGCGGTTTTCAGGTCAACCGATCAAAGTCAACAGAAAAGTCAACGGTCAAAGTCAACCTGAACCGGTCAACGGTAAAACCAGTCAAACTGGTCCGGTTAACCTAAACCGAAAATCAATTTCAAAATTAAATCGGTTGAACTAAACCGGAAATCATTTGATTTAAATCAATCGGTTAACCTAAACCTAAACCTAGACTTGATGGGACCTGTCTTAAGGTCGGGATCGAGCACTAACAATCATGTGTCCATGTAATGACACTAAACTTAATCTGATTCGAGAAAACGAGATTGAAATTCCTCAAGACAGATAAAACCAAAAACCCTTTCTTTTTATTTATCCATATATAGTTAACGAGTAATGTGATCGACCATAGATATGAATAAGCCGATCCTTTTTTTTTTTTTTTAATATATGTATATATATTTTGTCAATGATTTGTTTATACATTAAATAAAGTTAAATAAAATTGAGCTATGTTATGAGACATTTCATTATCACACAAACTGACAAAGTTATAATTTGGCATATGTCACACTATCATTATATGAAATTTTAAATTTATTGATCAAAAGGAAAAAACGTTTATGTACAAAAAAATCAAAACAAGATAACACAAACTTCAAAAGTTATGCATGAACTAACAATCTTCTCGGGCTTGAAACTACCGTTCAACATCACTACAAAAAAGCAGGCCATTTGCGTGGAACGTTTGTGAAGAAAAACAGTCGTTGCTAATTAGCGTGGAATATGCGTGGACATAACATCGAATTAAATTTCGTCGCCTATTCCATGCAAATTTGCTTGGTTTCACTTCGTCGCAAAATCGAGGCTAAAGAGCGACACTTCAGCAACGAATACGAGAGGAAGAAGACAATTCGTCGCAAAGTAGATGCAAATTTGCGTCGATATAGCAAGGAATAATTCGCAACAAATTTGCAATGCATTTGAGACAAATTATAGAGTGGTAGGTGAGAAACGTTTTAAAAATGTTCTACCCACTTTTTGCGAGGAATTATGGACTCGCAAATGCGTTGTGAATATACCACGTAAATACCTCACAAAAATATTAGTATGCCTATATAAAGCGACGTTTGGAAGAGCAAGTGAGTAAGGAAACAACATATTCTCTTACAAATTATACTCTCTTTTTAAATCCTCTCTTCAAACTTAATATATCCTTTTATAATTTTGGAGATAATGTCTCACGAGATTTATATTCGACGGGAGTGGATGTATAAACACATAGATTCCAATGGAATGGTCACGCCGGAGTTTGTAGATGGGCTAGAAGAATTTTTGGAAAACGCGAATCAGATGTCATGGACGCCGGAAACCGGTAAAATGTATTGTCCATGTTGAAAATGCAAAACTGGTAATTAGATGTCTTTTTTTTAATATATGTTTATATATATATATATATATATATATAACAATTCTTGGATTTACTTCTAGTGGATTAAACCAATAATATTGTGTTCCGGTTTAGTTAGTGTGAATTGAACCAGATTGACTCTTTATTCATTTATGGTTAGGTTTTGGTTCTTTAAAATCTGAAATCATAAAAGATGTTTTAATGATGACTAGGTCTCACCTGATTGCAATATTTTCTTGTTTTTCTTATCTTATAGAAAGAGCAAATGAGAAAATAGCACTTGGATTTTAAGATTAAATTAGCCTTCAAATGATGACAATGCATTAAACAGGGATGGTGCAGTTCAAGTACGCTTTGTTGAAAAAATGTATTATGTGAGACGAGTGTGGTTAGTATGGAATAAGTGGTAATATATATTGTTTGAATAATGGAAAAAACAACATACGGTATAAAAAATAATTGAATAGTAAAAAATACAACAGACAATACAAAATAAATATTTGATATTATATACATTAAAATGGATTAATGACATTAGTAAATTTTAATATTGAAGGCTCAAGTAACACCTAAAAACCTGGGGTTGAAACTGGACAGGAGGTTCAAACTCCTCAAACAATTGGCTCTATGACAAGGGGAAGAACTGCTTCTCTCACTGCACAAGACGGTGGAGATGGACAAGGTTTGGGAAAGGGCAATAGACAAAGAAAAACCCCTAGAGGAAGAAGGGTTAAGTAATTTTAATTCCATCTACGTTTTTAGGGATAATGATCAGCGTATGCAAGCTATGGAATCTATGCAATTCCAAAGGTAGATTTAATCTTCTTCTTTGTTATTTTGTATCTTAAACATATTTACAAGAAAGATCTTTGAATATGCTAATCTTTTTACAGTTCTTTGAGCATGGATGGCGCCGGCGTCGGTCTCTGTTTTCTCCATGTTTTTAGTAACGACAGATAGACTCTAATCAATCACATGTCAAATCTCACTCGCTCATAAGCAATACATAAATAATTTTTGTTAGGAATCATCACCAACAAAATTCTCTGACTTCGTTATTGAAATTTGTGTGGGAAGAAATAATGAGCCACAAAGTAATTTCAGCCTGACTCAAAAGATGGCTAGTTTATCAAGTATTTCACTTCCACATACATTTTGGAGATTGGAGAGACTCTTAAAGTTTTATTGTATTGATGCATCATCCATAAACAAACAAAATGTCTTTTGGTTTTGTTTAGTTATTTTATTAAAAGATGAGTTTAATGGTTATTGGTTAAACCATTTCCCCATTACAAATGTACAATTTAACTCATTTCAATATAATCTATTTGACCTTTTTAACTCAATTGAAAAATCAAAATATCTTAACCCATTAGAGTTGATGAGTTGGAATGGATTGTGAACCGATCTGTCAATTTATTGGATTTGTCGTAACATGGTGATCAATATTTCAACTTCGATGTTTGCAAACAGATTTGCGGAAAAAGCGAAAATGGTGAATCTAAATTAACAAATTGTGACGAGAAAGAATGTTGAAGTATAGTGGTAACTGGTAATTATTGTATCCTTTACATATACATGAGCTAGGGACCATAACAAAAAAAATCATGTCATTTAATTCAATCCATCGTAGAAATAAATGACATCTAAAAATGATATTTATGCATATAACCTCCATATCCATATAATCAACATAACAATATCATAATCCAATCACTTAAATCAATATGATCACACCTTATTTGGATTATATACCATAAATGACAAATCATTAATTTATAAAACTCACATTTAGTTCACATATTTTCAACAGAACGAAAAGTCGAGATTCTGAGAGTCAAGAACAAGGTACTATTGCAACCTAATGTAGAGGCCGGGGAAACGATGGATGTCTACACTCGTTTCAGAAAACATCGGGTAAGTAATTGGTGTTTGAGTGTTTTTTTATTTTGTCATCATTTGAGCAAAGAAATTTACTTATGATCTTGCTTTTCAGGTAGTGCCAGAAGGTACGAAGAAGGCAGATTGGAGAGGTTATTATGGTCCCGTGAAAAATCAAGGAGTACACGGTAGAGTTCCATATTCTAAGCTTTACTGTTTTCATAATTATGAACTGGTTTTTGTTTTTCCATGAATTTGATAACTATAAATCCACTTCAATAAAATGTAGAGATTTGTTGGGCGGTCGTGGCAGCTGAATTAGAAACAGCGATACGGTGAATCAAGAGACGGGAAAACGGAACAGTGTATTCCTATCAAGAACTCGTGGATTTTGTGTTTCCGGAGAAGGGAAAGATGAACACAAAGAAAAATCATTTCTGCTACAAGCTCAATATCGTAAAAGCGTTAAGGTATATAATTCAACAAGGTATTCAGAAAGCAGAAGACCGCACTTTCGACGGTTGCAAACAGTTTCCACCGCCCTAAGTTTTATTGCATCCTGACTTGGGGTATATTGGTGCTGTCAAGTCGCTTACTTTAGAAGAGGCTCTCATTCGTTTGCAAACACAGCCAATAGGAGCGGCAATACCAATATTTAGGCTTTACAAAGTTAAACGATTTCAGGGATAATTATAATAATAATAATTAGGACCTAGCTAGAAGTTAATAATTCTCAAATTATATTTCTATTCTTATAACGTATTTAATTTTATATATCTTAGTTATAAATATTAAGTATAAAAATCCAACTAAAATGGAAAACATAAAAAAATTAATGTTAGATGTCGTTGCTAATTTGATTAAAAAAACTAAGTGAAAATATAAAATTTAAAGTATTAAAAAGCATAGTCGGAAATTTCATTTGACAAATTGAAATAACTTTTGAAATGAATAAAAAATATTAATTGCAATATTTTCTTGTTTTTCTTATCTTACAGAAAGAGCAAATGGAGAAAATAGCACTTGGATTTTAAGATTAAATTAGCCTTCAAATGATGACAATGCATTAAACAGTACTGAACAAACGGATGGTGCAATTCAAGTACGCTTTGTTGAAAAAAATGTATTATGTGAGACAAGTGTGGTTAGTATGGAATAAGTGGTAATAGATATTGTTTGAATAATGGAAAAAACAACATACGGTATAAAAAATGATTGAATAGTAAAAAATACAAAAGACAATACAAAATAAATATTTGATATTATATATATTGAAATGGATTAATGACATTAGTAAATTTTAATATTGAAGGCTCAAGGAACACCTAGAAACGTGGGGTTGGAACTGGACATGAGATTCAAACTCCTCAAACAATTGGCCCTATGACAAGGGGAAGAACTGTTTCTCTTACTGCGCAAGATGGTGGAAATGGACAAGGTTTGGGAAAGGGCAATAGGCAAAGAAAAACCCTTAGAGGAAGAAGGGTTAAGTAATTTTAATTCCATCTACGTTTTTAGGGATAATGATCAGCGTATGCAAGCTATGGAATCTATGCAATTCCAAAGGTAGATTTAGGAGGGTGTATTCAATCTTTTATTTTGAGTGATTTGAGTTTACTTGAATTTTATATGATTTTGGGTGATTTTAAGGAAGTTGTTATGATTTATTGTAAAATCTTCCCAAATTCGACCTAAAAGCATGAGATTTAAAATTCTGTATTTTTAACTAAAGAAATCCACTAAAATCCACTCAAATCTCTTAAAGTCATTCAAAATTCAATCCTTAAAATGTTTTCAATAACAGGGGATTTTAAAGTAGATTTTCAAATAACTAGTTCAATAACATTGGATTTCATTAGACTTTTAAAAATTTATGGTTGAATAACATAGGATTTGTTATTTTAACACAAATCACTCAAAATATAAGATTGAATACATCTCCTTAATCTTCTTTGTTATTTTGTATTTTAGACATATTTACAAGAAAGATTCTTGAATATGCTAATCTTTTTACAGTTCTTTGAGCATGGATAGCGCCGGCGTCAGTCTCTGTTTTCTCCATGTTTTTAGTAACCACAGATAGACTCTAATCAATCACGTGTCAAATCTCACTCGCTCATAAGCAATACATAAATAATTTTTGTTAGGAATCATCACCAACAAAATTTTAATGAAATTCCACAAAGTAATTACAGCCTGACTCAAAAGATAGCTAGTTTATTAAGTATTTCACTTCCACACACATTTTGAAGATTGGAGAGACTCTTAAAGTTTTATTGTATTGATGCATCATCCATAAACAAACAAAATGTCTTTTGGTTTTGTTTAGTTATTTTATTAAAAGATGGGTTTAATGGTTATTGGTTAAACCATTTCCCCATTACAAATGTACAATTTAACTCATTTCAATATAATTTATTTGACCTTTTTAACTCAATTGAAAAATCAAAATATCTAACCCATTAGTGTTGATGAGTTGGAATGGATTGTGAACCGATCCGTCAATTTATTGGATTTGTCGTAACATGGTGATCAATATTTCAACTTCGATGTTTGCAAACAGATTTGCGGAAAAAGCGAAAATAGTGAATATAAATTAACAAATTGTGACGAGAAAGAATGTTGAAATATAGTGGTAACTGGTAATAAGACTCCAATTGGCTCTCTTTCATCAAGACTTGTTATCAAAAAACATCCGAAGGTTTCATAAAGACTACAGGCATAATTCCGAAGCTATCCTACTCAAAACGCAAAACAGAGGAATAGATGATAAGCTCTAAGAAACCACTTCACTTGGCAGCAGCATGCTTGGCCTTGTTGTGGGACTCAAGTGCATTCCCTGAGTTGAAAGTCCTGCCATAAAGATAAGCCAACAATCGACATTTTATTACAAACAGAAATATTGAGCAGTTAGAGAAAGAGAAAGAGAGTCTTACTTCTTGCATGAACCGCATGAGACATTACTGGCCGACTTTGGGCTCTGGGTTGCAGTCGTGGGGGTCTTTCCACCCTTCTTTGCCGGGTGGGGTGTTGCGGTGTGCCCACCTTTCTTCTTCTCCTCTGTGGCCAAGAAGAGGGGAAAGGTTCAAACGAGTACTTATGTTTCCAAAATATTAAAATCTCTGTTTGCTATTTCATTTGGGCTTTTAAGTGAATAATTTAAAAGGATGGTTTGTATTTATTACCTGTTTTCTGAGGAGTAACAGCTACTTTTGCCTTCTTAGCAGACACAGGTGTTTTGGGTGCTGCTTCATTTGCTCTCTTCTTGCTTGATTCAGGCTTCTTAGGTGTAGGTGTCTCCTCTTCTTCTTCTGAATCCTCATCATCATCAGAATCGTCTTCATCATCATCCATCTGCAAGAACCATAACTTAAGAGTTTGTCAATAACATTTCTTGGAAAAATATGTCTTGTCTTCTCACTCATCACCCAGGAATGGTATGATGATATACATAATACTATGAACAAAGAGAAAAATCAGATAAAGCTACAGCAACTCACCTCTGCAGGCTTGGCCTTTGGTTTTGCTACGGCTTTGGCAGCATTCCCTGAAAATGGATTTGTTATTACCAATTATCAGTAAAACAAACAGAAGCAACAAGTAGTATCTTCCAGGTAAGAAGAAATACCATTAGCGGTAATGGTGGCAGGAACTTCTTCAACCTCTTCCTCTTCTTCCTCTGAATCTGTCAAAACGAGATATAGTAACTCATTAGCAACCAATCTAATATTAGAGCCAGAAAGAGGAAAAAAACGAATCAAAAGTGAGACTCACCAGAAAAGTCTTCTCCTCCCTCAGTGAAAAACACAATCAATAAAGAGTTAAGGAACCCATGGAATTTATATTCAAGATAAATTATCTAAAGCAGAACACAAAGTATAATAAACATCATCTAAGGATATTGATCTTCAAAGTTGGGAGATTTGTATCCAGTGAAATAGACACTTGCTTTTCCACAGTTGTGAGAAAGCTCAAACTCCTTGTCAAATACCAAATCACAGCTAAGCTGAGGGATGTTCTCAGATTGAAGAGTTCCCATAACAAGTTTCTGGTTGCCAACTTTCACAAACAAAGGCACATTTTCTCCCTTCTTTCCTTTACAATCTCCAAGCGATGCCTACACACAAACAAACAAAAAAGATTCAAGATTGTTACAGTGAACCTCAAAAACTCTTAGAATCAAATCAATAGCATTTAATACTAAACCTGAGAGATGTGGATAAGTCTTTCATCTTCAGCCTCAACTTTAAGTGGCTTCCCTGGTTTAACTTCGACTCCTGATTACATCATTTAAAAAAAAAAAAACTCAACATAAGTATCATAAACAGCTTCAAGTTAATCCCTACCACACCATTTCCTATACAGTATATTCAGTTCTATCTAAGAATACTCCAACTCTAAACCCTAGATGACGCTACACACACGAGGAAGCAGGAGACTAACATTGAACAAAATCTACAATTTGAATAAGTAAACAGTCCCAAGAGAGGTTTTTTAGGAAACCCAAAAAGCCTCAGACAAACTATCTATTAATTGAATGAAAAGGAGAAGATTCTTACCCCAGAACTCCATGGCTAAGGTAGGAAAAGTTTGAAAAAAGTGAGGATTTTAAGGGTTTATGAGCAGCTAAAAATGGAAGAAGAGAAGAAAGGGTTTTGAGAGAGTATTTATAACACAGGATTTTAAGTGCTTTGGTTCTTTAGGGTTCTTGTTCAGTATCATACGACGCCGTTTTGAATATAATGCAATTTTGTATAAAATAAAATTACAAAAACATTTTTGACAATGCTCCGATCAAGATTGAAATGGAGATTCTTCGTAAATTGCTATCGGAGAAATCAACCCTCTATCTGATCCTTATCCGTTTAACTTGATGTTAAACATCAATTGGTCCATCTGGTTTGATTCCCGGGTGAGTATTTTTTTTTTGTGTGTGTCAGTTACATGCGGCCTGAAACTGCACATGAACTTTAAGGACTTGTATTACTACAATGGGAGAAAACTTCCCTTTGCCGCTGCTCAAATTGGTCAAGCCTTTAGGAATGAGTGACAGCTAGAGAATTGATGATCAAAACCCATAGCCCATAGGTATTCCTATTTTAGTTTACTAAAGTACATTATGGATCCATTGTTGTATGGTAGGAAAAAAGTGGCGTTGCTCTTGTGGCTGAAGAGAAATTTGCAGAAACTAAAGAAGTAAAGGTATGATACTCTACATTCTTAATCTTTGTCTATATAATTTGTCCTTCATATGGTTCTCTTTTTATTTCAGAAACTTGTGATTACTCCTGTGAAGAAAGAACTTGGTCTTGCATTCAAGGGAAATCGAAAGAATGTGGTTGAATCTTTGGAGGTAGACAGACTAAAGTCTATTGTTTTACTGAAATGCTTCTTTGTCTCATGGTGATGCTTTACAATAAACAACATGCTTGGTTTAATGTTTTGTTAGGCTATGAATGAGCAAGAAGCTATGGAGATGAAAGCAACCCTGGAATCCAAAGGGGAAATGGAGTTTTACGTGTGTACCCTAAAGAAAAACATGAGCATCAAGAAGAATATGGTGTCAATCTCAAAGGAGAAAAAGAAAGAGCACCAGCGGGTTTTCACTCCGTCAGTGATTGAACCATCATTTGGGATTGGTCAGATCATATATTGTTTGTACGAGCATTGTTTCAGCACAAGGCCAAGCAAAGCAGGGGATGAACAGTTGAATGTGTTCTGTTTCCCTCCTCTTGTAGCACCCATCAAGTGCACGGTTTTCCCGCTTGTTCAGAACCAACAATTACAATTTGAGGAAGCAGCCAAAGTTATTTCCAAGGAACTCGCTTCTGTTGGCATCTCACATAAAATTGACATCACCGGTACGTAAACAGAATTACAAGTTCTTAAAATTTTGAAATGGAGCAGAGCGAGTGAAGATTTGTGTGTGTGAACAGGTATCGATAGGGAAGAGATACGCGAGAACCGATGAGCTTGGAGTGCCATTTGCAATAACAGTAGACTCGAATTCAGGATCTTCCGCTGTACGGATTTCCTCCGTCAGTGATTGAACCATCATTTGGGATTGGTCGGATCATATATTGTTTGTACGAGCATTGTTTCAACACAAGGCCAAGCAAAGCAGGGGATGAACAGTTGAATGTGTTCTGTTTCCTCCTCTTGTAGCACCCATCAAGTGCATGGTTTTCCCGCTTGCTCAGAACCAACAATTTGAGGAAGCAGCCAAAGTTATTTCCAAGGAACTCGCTTATGTTGGCATCTCACATAAGATTTGACATCACACTGGTACGTAAACAATTTGAAAATTACAAGTTTTTTAAAAAGGAGCAGACCAAGTGAAGATTTGTGTGTGAACAGGTACATCGATAGGGAAGAGATACGCGAGAACCGATAGCTTCGAGTGCCATTTGCAATAACAGTAGACTCGGAAACATCGGTGACAATCAGAGAAAGAGACAGCAAAGACCAAGTTCGGGTCAGCTTCCGTGGTTAGCTCAGTCGCAGAGGGGAAGATGACGTGACAAGACGTCTGGGCAAGCTTCCCTCACCACTCTTCTGCTGCTGCAGACGAGTAGCTAGCTGCTTCAATTTAATTGTTCTCAATATCGCCTGACCAAAGAAAACGCGAGCACATGGATTTTATCTTCTTGATGCAACCTTGTGGGAGCATGAAAGACAATGTCAAGAAGTTAATCAATACATAACAGGAAGATTCAAATATCTAATAGAAGAGAGAATCGATAGGGAAACTGAAACTTGAGAGAGTGAGGGGTTCTCTATGGTTCAGACCCTGCGTGGAATGATTCGGTCTTTTCACAGTTCATAGTGAGCCATGACTAGCTGACAAACTCATCCATTGTCTCATTTATACACTACAACGAAGAAACACTTCCATCAAAAAAGATCATCACATCATCAACAAATATAAGTTGCGAGATACTCAGCTCAGCCATTTTTAAATGATAATTAATAATCCTCATAGTTGCAAACTGAGAGTGAAAGAGACGGTTAAAGGCTTCCACAGCTAACAACCAAAGGTAAGGTAAAATTAGATAACTCTCGATTTTTAGCAGAAAGGATTCTTTTATCCATGCAATTCTTATATTCACATAAAATACCAGTTTTTATATCTTCAGTTAATTATATACAATCTTCAGCTAATTAATACATAATTTCAGTTTTTTTTTTTTTTTTTTTTTGACAGCAACATAATTTCAGTTTAGAATACATTATTTCACATGTGAATGACGACTGATACAATTATATTTTGTGTGTAGTATAAGTGTGAACAGATTCCATTGCTGTTACATTTATACACTGTGTGTGTATTTATATAGATATAAGGTTAAAAAAGAGTTTAATTTTTCTTTTTGTGATAAAGATTCCATAGAAGTAAGTGGTGTCTTGTCCTTGTCGTTGCTGAAGAGATAAAGCTTTGGGGTTAGGGTTGGTCTCCTCAAGGCGTAAGTGAGTGTCCCAAAAGATGTGAGTTTATATAATCATTCGTATACATCAAATTATGATCCAACATTTTTCATAGAATATGGATCAAAATAAGTTTTTTAAAAATATAGGCCTATGCAGTCATTCTGTGTACGTGGTTGCAAAGTTAGCAATTCCCGAAAACTTGCATATGCACAATCCATATATATTACAGTTTTGATTCGTTACATATTTTAAGGTTGGAGATTTAATCGCTCATTTGGCTACCAATCATAATAGCGAATAAAATTCGTAGATGAAATGGTTGGTTGAGATTTGAAATATATGATTGAAAGAGGCGGTTGTGAACCGTTAAAAATATAGAAATTTACAACTGCTTTATTTACCAAACGGACGGTTCGATTTTTTATTTTTTAAAATATTTTTAGTTTAAAAATATTAACATATTTATTAATTAATATTATTTTCCTTACTAATTTTTAAAAATGAAATTAAAATTTTTAAAAGGCTATTAACATCTTAAATTACCATTTCTTGTTGTTTATAATTATTTTTACTATTCAACTATTTATTACCAATCATAACTATTATTTAACCGCTCGTTTAAATTCAATCATCTTCTCTCTTCCGTTATCTCTAGTCATCTTTTCTTTAACCGCTTTTTTCACAACTGCTAAGAAAACGTTTAACCGACATGTTCATGTTACCAATCAAACTCGGGTTTTATGTAATAATAACCGACATGTCTTCTACTATAACATGAAGACAAGATCATCAATTATGCAACATCTAAAGTTTGTCAAGACTTCAAGACCAAGCCAAAATCATCAATCACTCAAGGAATAAAATTTGCCGATTCAATACTTCAAAAAATTAGATCACTAGTCAAGAAAAGCAAGATGACATATTAATAATGATGCAAGACATGACGCAAGACAACTTATAATATTTTTTGTATAAATAGAAAAAGAGAATGCATGTCAAAAGCAGAGTGAATTTTAGAGATCTTTTACAAATTCTATGCACTTGTTCATACTCTTGAGTTTTGATTTTCGTACTTATAATTTCAATTGTGTACTTTCTATCAAGTTTAATAAAGTAGGTTTTAATCATACTTTTATTTTTCTATCATTTTGTCAAAATATTTTGTTTTACAAGTTTTTTGTTCATAATTATACAATAATTATAAACAGTTATATCCTGGCTTTTGTTTTTGAACATATGGTACCAAAGCAAGACAACTTATAACTCAAATGTAAATCCATATTTTTTAAGTTAATACGCTCACCAAACTCTATAAGTCTTAAGAATTAGTTTTCTAATAGCATAAATATCGTAGAAATGTCTTGATGATTATTTCCGACAACAAAACCAAAACATAACTACATACTCAATACATAAGATTTTGAACATAATTATGAGAAATCAATTCAAATTCAGTTACATTTATCTAATCAAAGTTTAATAATAAATCAAACAATAATATCTAAAATAGATCAAAATGAGCTCAAACTTAATACTAGAACATCATATAGTATCATATTTGGCCTAATTATCATACTTGATCTTTGAAACTATATCATATTTAGCCTAATTATGCCTATTGTTTTTTTTTTCCATGATAAATGTTTGTACTCAATCGAAGTGGTGTTAATTTTAAACATCTAGCAACTCTTATATGTTATCCATACTTTAAACATATTAATCACTTACTAAAACACACTTTTATTTTCAGTATATTGTCTCACAATTATACAAAACAAAAGTTTTTAATCTACTTTCAAACAAAAAAAAAATATTTTTAATTGGCATAGAGTGATAAGATATATTTTCTTGAAATTGCTCGAACAAAATTAAAATCATTAGCTCTCCCAATCTGAAAAAAAAATATTTATTTAGATGTTAACTACATCGACATGCCTTTTTATTGATAAAGAATCATCGTTGCAACTTTTAGCAAGTTCGTTAAAGTTAACATATTTGTCTCTGAATTTTTTTCAATATCTTAATCGATAACATTTCACTTTTGAATTACATGGTATTCTACTTTCATTTCAAAATTCAGTATCATCAATTTTCACAATTTGCAACCAGACCAAAATGCATTCATATTTATGAAAAAATTCCTAGTTAACAAAATATTTATAAATATGAATACCAAAACGTAACTTGTTTTTTTTTATGCATATTTTTCATGTAATATTTTAAATTTATTCGTAATAACTAAAAGTGAATATGTCAAATCTTAAACATGAAAATTATCAATCGACAGTTAAATGTTTTATTTTAAACTCATCAAAAATATATATATATATATATATATATATATATATCAATAACAACCATTTATATTGTTTATTCCATATATTTCTCAGTATTTTAATATTAAAAATAATAAAATTTAGAAAATATATATAAGATAATTAATTGTGATTGGATGTTTAAAATCCTATGTAAATTAAATAGATAGATGTGAGTAAACTTATAAAATATAATATTTACAAATTTCGTACGACTAATATGGATTCTTTTATCTATTCAATAACAAAAAATTATATTTCTTTTTCTTCCAGATATTTCTCTTACTTCCATATTTTTTTACAAGTATTTTAATATTGAAAATTAATAAAACTTAAAAAATGAATGAGATAGTAATTTGTGATTGGATATTTAAAATCATATGTGAATAGATAGTTGTGAGTAAACTTATAAATTATGATATTTACAAATTTGGTGAGACTAATATGAATTATTTTATCTATTCCAATAACAAAAACTTATATTTCTCTTGCTTCCATATATTGTCATTTTTTGTTAATATTAATTTAGATGAAATATATTTAATCAATGATATGGTAAATCACATATTGACATTATTGATATATATATATATATATATATATATATATATGACAATATTATGTGTTATGTATGCAGTTATATTTTGGAAGAAGATGGGAGATTCGAAATAAAAGAATAATATCAAAAATAGATAAAAATGAGATCCATACTAAAACATCATATAGTATCTTGGTATTTGAATCTATATTGCATTAGGTCAAATTATCTCTATTGTCTTTTTATGTGTTATGATAAATGTTAACTGGTGTTATTTTAGAAGTCTAGTGACCCTTATATGCTATTAATAAAATATAAACTCCAAACATATTAATTACTTGCTAAAACACCTTTTTATTTTTAATATACTTTCAAGGAAAAAAAATTGTAACTTTTTTAGTTGGCATAGAGTGATAAAATATTTTTTCTCTTTGTCTAATGTCAAATCAATTTTTTTTTACAGGCATGGATGTTGCAAATATCAATTTCTTAAGTAAAGAATATAAATCTCCGTATCTGTTATAAAACAAAACAAAGAACTCTAGTTCTGATGGTATTTCATATATGATATTTAAAATTTGAATGGTTCTCTTTTTAAAAAAAAGTAGATGTAACTATTAAATTTTAATTAAGTCCAATTCCTAACTAATTCATAACCAAATTTATCACTAAATAGACTTACATATGTGTTTCGATTTAGTTTTGCTTCATGAATCAAAATATTAATGCGGGAGAAAAATTATTAGATCACACACGAGCAAATGTGACAGCATGTGAGGACGAGTTTTTTTTTTTTTTTTTTGAAAGAATGTAAAATTGGATTCAATCAAAAACATTGTTTACAATAAATGCATCTGAAATCGAAATGATACAAATCGGACAATTATTGAGAAGTGAGGATTTAGGATATGCTTAGCGAGTTTGAAGCCATATACTAAAAACACCTTCGAAAGCGGGTTGTGTTCTAATAATGCTGACGAGTTTAAAGTGGGAGGGGATGTGGGAAGAAGATTTGTCTTGTCACTTAGCTGAAAAGCCTGAAGTATTTTTAATATTCTGGCTTAAATTGTATTCCAAGGTTAAATTATCCATTTTTTATCACTCAACCATTTTTAATCATATATAATAGAATAACGGAGTTCTATATAATTGGTTCGTATATCTCCTTACTAAACCAAGAACTAGCTAGATCGATTCTTTTCAAAGTAAATCTCATTATCAAACCGGAAAGGCTGAAGAGCACTATTTCAATAGGGGAGTAAAGCAAAACATTTTGAAATTGTTTACAAACATAATATAAATCAGTATAACCAACAGTCTAGGAACGGTAATAGTGTTATGACATCTTGAATGTATATGTTTGTAGAAAAATTACTTCTACTCGTAATCCAGATAACACCGTTCTTTCCTAATTCTTTATTGCATAAGTTTTGCTTCTATCCTTAAACAAAAAAAGAAAGACATTCTAAAACCTTAATTTACTGTAATTGAGAGATAGCAGTAAGAGACGTAAAATAGGATCGGAAGCCTCTTGTTGTTTCGTTGATGGTGTTTAAGCGAATCCATAATATCAATTTTTGTATTTCAAGGACAAGATATCTATTTTTCGTGTTTTGGTTTGATTTTCACTATTTTACCATTTTCAGTAAATGTTAGGTTAAAATGGTACCTACTAGTTTCCTTAGTTTTCCAAATCTAAAAAAACATTTATTTAGATATTAATTACAATCATCGACCTGATTTTTTTACTTCATTCTTATGTGGATAGATAGATTGTGAGTAAACTTATAAAATATAATATTTACAAATTTTAGTAAGACTAATATATATTATTTTATGTATTGCAATAATACAAATTTATATTTGTTTTCTTCCATATATTTCTCTTGCTAAATTTAGCAAAAACAATATTAACAAATTTAGTGAAACTAATAATAATCGATTGTTTTTATGTATTCTAATAACAAAAAATTATATTTCTCTTATATCCATATGCTTTTTTTTATTTTCTTTTTCTATAATCATAAAAAAAATCATTCGTAATAAATTTTAAAAACTTAGAACTTTAGATTTTTGATTATTTTTATTTTATGTATTTTGATAACAAAATTTTTATTTAGAATTTTTTCCATATTTTTATATATTTTCATTTATAAATTTAACAAACTTAAAAAAAGAAAAAAACTTTTTATTTTGGTTTTTAATATAATTTATGTAGAAAACAAAATCTTATATTTAAAAATTTTCCATATTTTCATATATCTTTTTTTTCCTTTTTGCAAAATTTTTATTATAGAAAATTATTGTAACGGCTTCAGAAACTTATAATTTCAATTTTTATATAGTATAGACTATTGTTTTTTATTTTAAGAAATGTTTGGTAGTAATATGACATCGACATAAAAACAGAATAAAGGGTGTAAAGGGGGAGAGTGACTATAACATTAAGGGACATAAGTGGTGTTGCCACTTACGTAGGTTTTGCTTACATGTGTTATGCAATTTCGTCCACAACTTTTGTTATTTCTCCAAAATATTTATAGTTGTTTGTTATGGATTTAATTTCTTATTCAATGCTACTAATCACCTGCCAACGTTCCACCACTTTTTTTATTCAAATTTCTTAAATACATGTATATATGAAAATCTCTTTTGCTTTGTAATTGTGATTTTTACCATCTAAAATCTTTTTTTGTCCACTGCTAGAGTTTTATAAATTAAGGATTACTGCCACGTATTAAAGATGCTGTCTTTGAACATATAGTTAAAATTTAGCCAGCTAAAAAAGTCCTTTGTAAACATTGCAATATTATATAAATTTACGATTAATTTTTTATTTATTTAAATGACATTATAACTTTAGATGGATTATGAAAAACAAATTTAGATGAGCTATGAAAAAGAAAAACTGAATATAGATATGAATATGAGAAGAAAATGTAGAAAAAAAGAAAGAAGAGAGAATGGGGAGATGGGAAACAGCTGTCAAATTATGTCGGAAGAGTTGACTTGGATTGAAAAACTCTGACAAAACAGGCAAGACTTTAGCATTAGTATGTCTAAGACTTTGGTTGGACCACACTTTTTCAATTATTTAGTGAAACTCGGCACTCCCCGAATTACAAAAGATTTCCTTGTCCCCCTTGGTTTTTTTGACTCGTAACAATCAACTTAAAATCATATCTCATTAACATTTTAAAATTCCAATACAATACGATGTGAATTGTATACATTTTAATCATTGTTGAGGACATAATTTGGCATTTGATATTTGTTATGTGCCATATAATTTAATAGTTTGAGCTAATGTAGTCTATCTATCAGCTGGATTCAAATTTGACATATTAATGTGAACAAAAAAAACTTAACCAAATTAAGAAAAAGTTTTTTTTTATCATAAAATAATTAAAAATATGGAATCTCAGATCGACTCTGTGTATTTATATTCGGTATAAGTCTTTCACAAACTTCTCACTCTCTGTTCCTTTATCTCCCTCTCTCTCGATCTCAGCCAAGAACATGAAGCAAACCTTATTCCTCGTAGTGTGTGTTCTCTTCCTCATTTTATCAACAAGTTCGTCTGCAATTCGAAGAGGTATGTTGAATACAGTAATGATTAATTTTTTTAATTAGTAGTATCCATACCAAAGTATCTTCTTTCAACTCTATTTCTTGATATTTAAATCAGGAAAAGAGGATCCAGAGTTTAATCCATTAGTTTCAGCTACATCAGTGGAAGAAGACTCGGTTAATGTAAGTCCATCTAATTTTTTCCCTAAAATAAATATACGATTTGCTTATTTTATTTTCCTAAAACCATATACAACCACCTAAAGTATGCTTTTTAGATGCATACCAAGAAAAATTTTCACAGTTGATTTTTATAACGATATTTCGTATTATTGTTTTACTTTCCTAAATTGAAATTTGAACTTGAAAGAAATCAATAATTAGTCTGCGATTTCACTTTTAATAAAAAAAATATGAGAAACTCAGTGGTGTATTTTTATTTCTTTCTAATTGTAACAAATCAGTAATCTGATAATTGCAAAATAATAGGGTTATGGAACATTAAAGTTGTTAGTATTTTAACCTATTGAGTTTTTTGTCTTTCTAAAAATAGAAATTGATGGGGATGGATTATTGTGGAGAAGGAGATGAAGAATGTTTGAAGAGAAGGATGATGACGGAAGCTCACTTAGACTACATTTACACACAGCACCATAAACATTGACATTAATTGTTAACATTTTAATTAATTTGCATACATATATGTATGTATATGTTTTGTGTTAATGTTGCTTATATATATATGTTATATGTATTGTATATGAGTCCTATGTGACAAAACAGCTCCAAGAAACCAATTTTTGTTTTTAATTTCCTAGCTGAGATTGTTTTTCAGCTCTAATGAAGATTTAAAAATATAGTGATTGAATTGTTCCAAAATATTTTAAAACTGTGACAAACACTAGTGTATATGTAAACCTAGTGTCAAACACAAGGACCATATATTTTGTGACTCACTGTTTTTTTCCCGATATCTTCGATTACGATTACGGCAATCTCAATGAACAATTTAATTGGCAAAGAACCTCAAGAAGAATAAATATATCTTTTGCAGCGTGGGACACTCGTTCATATGATAAACGGTTCAATCTCGGTCACAACTATGGAGTGAAAGGACATAACAAAACCAAGAAAACCCAACTTCAAATTGTGAATGTACAAAGGATATGATGTTTTATGGATTTATGAGATAGGTATATTGTAGTCTTGGATATGTTTCTATGGTACCATGAACCTTGCATGATGCGTTGAACGACTTCTCCTGAACTCAGGCGGCATAGATATATTACTATTACCTTC
Organism: Turritis glabra; assembly: GCA_900406565.1. Classification (NCBI taxonomy): domain Eukaryota; kingdom Viridiplantae; phylum Streptophyta; class Magnoliopsida; order Brassicales; family Brassicaceae; genus Turritis; species Turritis glabra. The sequence goes on along the minus strand of OVBN01000181.1, from coordinate 853,278 downwards.
TTTGGTATGGGCTGTACCATTTGAAGGCTTGTCATCCACGAGTGAAGTGTCCTCATGAGCATAAATCGCCCTGCGCGGTATACATAAATGAAGTTAACAAGTGTTTGATTATACGTAGTGAAAGATCTCGTGGAGTTCATAGTAACCTTAGTTTGTTGTTCAGGGTGTTTTTGGACAAGTTTCTTTGGGCATTCTTCGATTTCAAGGGTGGTTCGTTGTCTGTCTCTGAGGAATCACTCTTAAATGTTGAATCTGATTTGTCACCGGTACAGAGGTCAGAGAACAGGCTGATACCCACGTCGAAGTTTTGGAATCTTGAGTGTATTACATTGTGGTTGTTGTTCCCCTTTTGGGTCTGATAATTTCCTACCTTTGCTTCAGAATCTGCCTCAGAACGCAAACTGATCCCAACATCAAGTTTCTGAAACCTACCTGGCGATGGTTGCTTTGCCTTGGCTTTACTGCTCTCGGCTTTGGTCTTCTTAACACCACCTTGACGTATGTGAAGTGCATGCCTTATGTGTTCCTCCTCACTCTCAGGGAAGAGCTTTCGAGCGCTTAACTTCTGATGATTGTGAAATGTCTCTGAAGTGATTTCTGCTGATGGGTTCAATGGAACAGTTGAAAAGGATTTGGCTACTGGTACTCTAGCTGGAAAAGGTGTTCTTGAAACTGGAAGGTTTTGAGTAACGTCAGGCTTATTCCTACTTTTGATGGCAGATCCTCTATCTGTGGATAGTGACCTCCTACTCGGACTCGGATTTAACCTCTCTTCTGCTAGATTCGGCATCCTCGGGCTTGCTTCTCTGTTTCTCAGTGCAGACGGAAACCCTGACTTTCTCTGCTTGCCAGTTGAGCAACTTCTGGTCTGCAAATGGCGTTCACCTAACTGATTAGATGATAGTCTCTTTTGCCAACTGATCAGTTAAAAAAGAAAAATCAAGTCTCTGAGTGATTTTACCTCGTAGCTTCTGGTACTGTCATTTGGCTGTGGACTTGCCTCAGCCTTCGTTCCAGTAACGTTACCATTTCTTGAGAGATGGAAAGGAGAAACTGCTCTCGCTCTCTGACATTCAGTTGTGTTCCGAATGCTACCTAATCGCAATTGTTCCAGCTCTGCTTCCTTCTTCTCCATTGCCAATTTAAGGCTAGATATCTGCAAATGTGGAAGAAAAATTGTTGACCACATATTTATTTCCCTTTGCGCAACGAAAATGAAACGGGTGCCATATATACCTCATCCTTAAGATCTCGAATTTCACCGGTTTCCTTGTTTGATCGAGCTGCTCCAAGTTCAATAGATGCAACCCTTTGGGCAAACTTAAGGGTGCTGATAGTCTCTCCTATCGCGTTAACTTCAGGGTTAATATGCACAAACATTAAAGTTTTGGCTTGACCACCTGCACATAATTTCATAGATGAGAGATGAAGCTACAAAAGAAAACAAAGCAGAATTGATGTAAACAAAAATGACTTGCAAAACCTCGTCTTAGTGTTTACCTAAGGAGTCCTGCAGAACTTGTGTAAGCTTGCTATTTCTGTAGGGAACGTGGGAACTCTTTTGTGCAAGTGCATAGATGACATCTCCTAGTGCAGACAACGACTTGTTTATGTGTTGAGCTTCTTTGAGTCTCTCGCCTACAGCTTCAGATTTTTCTACTCTTTCACTTCCAGCCAAATCCACTAGATGAAGGCAGCCTCTTAAAATGGATCCTGAGGCCAATTCTTTTCCTTGGACGTGAACGGTTAATACACTGCAGTAGCATATACAGCAGTTCAACGACTCTTACATGATCGTAGGGAAAGTTTAGAGCTTGAATTAAGCAGTGGAATTAAAAAGAATTACCTATGAGAACGGCTGCTCCTCTCATTCAGAGCAGTGGCGCCCACTGCTCGATTCTTTTGGCCAATCCTCATCAAATCAAGAACATCTCCAGTATTAGAAACTGGAACCAAACTTGCGTCGGGTACATTAAGGCCATTGAGTTGAGAATTATTGCGTATGTCTAATGTGAGAAGCTTGTCAAGGATAACTGGACTGTCAGAAGAAAATTCGAGGAGAATATGTATACAAGTCAATATAACTCAAGACTTCTCTATTACAAACTGTATGAAAGGATATCTTCTGGAGGAACCATCACTGACTAGTAGATCTCTAACTTGTTCATTGTATATTTCTATCATTTGGACTCCAATTTCATAAGTCACCACATGTGTTCTTGCATTTGAAAACTCGAAGAGATCACGTAGAGCTCGGTAGTTCACACCCCAAGTTGTCTCAGTCATCAGATCTGGCCCACTCTGCAAGGGAAAATAGAGACAAACTAATCCAAGATCCAAGGGATAATAAGAAATAACAATGTCTGATGGTTAGGGAAGTCACAGTGCAAGCAGATGGAAATGGTCATACCATCGTATACGTTTTCCCTGAACCAGTTTGCCCATACGCAAAGATGCAAACATTGAATCCATCAAGGACGGACCTTATTACCGGTTGAGTGTCAGTGTAGATTTGCTCTGGTTAGTAAACAACCAATTATCAGTGTAATAGACAATAGACAAGAAAGCATCATGTAGTTAGGTGGTGCAAATCCAACCAGTCTCAAACTATCTTTAAGAAATATAATCACTTGTAGATGGTCGTCAATGGGATAACAAAAAAAACATACCTTGTGAGACGTTCTGTGCAAATACTTTGTTGAAGGCAAATATTTTCCGTGCATCTTTTTCCTGCTTAAAAGGATTATTAATTATAATATTACCATTTTCTCCAATATAATCCACGGTTGATTGCGTATCTTTTTGTCCTTGTAAGAAAGGTCTGACTCTACAGTAGACTCTAATGGTGCCTACAGTACAACGATAACACAAGTCAATGCACTAGAAAGTACTAACAATCAAATGCAAGAATGTTATAGGTTGTGATACCTTTAAGATCTTGGACCTCATTGTAAAGTAAGCGATTTTCTTCCAGAACCTTGTGGTAAGAAGAAGATGTAACTTCCATGGCTTTAACGTGATGGACTGCCATAGAGGGTGATTGAGATTTACCATGTAATCTTTAATTACCGAGAAGAGAAAATTTGGGTAAGAGAAGATTCATTACCTATCCGTTGAAGCTCTTTCTGCCATTCTGACTGCATTTGTTTAACTTGGCTCCTTGTTTCCACATAATTTGATTTTATTTCCTACATGAGTTCATCCAAGACAGAAATCCATTCCGTAAAGTCAAGATTCTCACGCAGCTTTCACCATTTAAGAACTGACCAAATGAGAGGTTGACGAGCAAGAAAATTCAAACTTAGTATTGAAACAGAAATGTAAATTCTAACCTTCAGCTCTTTCTGTTGAACACCAATAGCTTCTGCATGACCAGGAGAAAACTCTCGGATGCTTGGTCTAATAGACTCAAGCTTTCCGCCACATTTACAAAACTTCGAAAACTCCTTTGATACCAAATCTTTTCTGTGCTGAAGATATCTGAAGACTGCTTCTAAAAACTCCGACCTTGATAGATCCCCGTTATCACATTTCAGTATCTTCCTTAGAAACGAACCCAACTGGAAGTAGATACCAGAAACTAATTACAAATCCCGGAGAAATGTCTCAATATTCGAAAAGAACAGTATGCAGAGTAAATATGCAGAGTAAGTAGTACCTGAGTCCCCTGAGAAACTAGTACTGCAGAGAAATCCTTAACTACTCTGTTGAGCAAGGTATCGATCACCTATAAATGTAACCAAAAAGTGAAAGAAAGAATATCCTTGTAATCTTGATAAAACATGATTCAACAGGAATTAAATGTATCATTCTTGCATAACTAAATACAAAGCAACCAAACTTAACTCAAACATGTCTTACCTACCATTTCATTTAAAGGCAGATCGTTAATCCCATTACTCTCTTTGATATAAGCCTGTAGAAGCTGAAGCGCGAAATGATCAAAAAGAAAGGCCATGGAGATTGCAGTTTCAGATTCCTCAGTTGAGATCTCATTAGAAAGGTGAAGAAAATCCAAAAGCTGGTCATACTGAGAAGACTCAGATTCGTCCAAAGAAACAGACTCATCGGTGGTGGTGCTTTCACTACCAATCCCGTACTGCCGCGGAGAGCTACCTTTTGGATTGAAAGAGACTATCCTCACAGTCCCTCCATACCTCCATACTCCCACTCCACCCGCTTGTTTCCACTCGTAAAACCCTTTCAAACACAAAATGCAATCTACTACTTTGTTTGATGATCCTCCCTGCAAAAACAAAAAGAGTAACAATATGTCATATCCTAAACAAGTTATGAAATGCATTACCAAACAAACAAAACAAAAGAGAACCATTACCAAATAACGGCATACCGAAACAAAATCATTTCATCAAACATAACATATGCATATGCAAAATTCAGAATTTAAAGTAATATTACATAATGTGATACTGAAATAGAACCTTTTCGAGATCAGAAGCTCCAAATGTTAAAAGCTGCATATCCTCTACAGCTTTAAGAAAGTTCCTCATGTTCTCAAAATATTGAATTGCGGATTGAGCCGCTCCTTCCGCATACTGAACAGCTGGCGTAATCGGATTCTCCACCACCTGTTTCAACAATCAAAATCACCAAAATCATCTGAAAGTCAGAAATTATTCGAAATTGTAGAAGATAACCATAAATCAAAGTTGAATCGATCACAAAAAGACTCTTAATCCAGTAAAATCCAGTCGGAGAAGAGAAACTAAACCTTAAATCATTGCATTAGAGGAGTACAGAGATTAGAAATCGGACCTTGAGAACGGAACCGGGGTTGACTTTGTTGAGGACGTTGCAGAGAATGAGGCCGTTGCGGAGGGCGAGGGAGAACTCGTCTTCCGACGGTTTTTCCGGCAGTGTCTCCGCCGCGCCTTGGTCCATCCGTCTCAGCCATGCCACCGCTTGGTACCTTCTCACAGCTTATGAATTTTTGACAATTCACAAGACACAAAATACATTGTATTATTGTTTCTCGAAAAATGAAAAATTGATAAAAAAGTATAATAAATATCTCTTAACGGGAACTTAACGCGGGAAATTAATTGGGCTAAGATATTGATTAAAAGCCCAATATCTATCTTAATGGACTTCAAAAGAGTAGTCCATAATGTCGTTGAAAGTTTTATACCGAATCATTCGAACCAAAAATTTGAATCGAACCCCAAAGTTCATGTAAATACCGAATCAACCAAAATTCAACAAAAATTTATGTTTTTTGATTAAATATATTAAAAATAGTAAAAATGATATGACATTGACTAAGATAACTAGTTATTTATATTTTTGGATTATAAGACTCCTTCCGTATTTTTTTATTTGATGTTTTAGAAAATTTTTTTTATTTTAAATTAGATGAATGTTTCCTATTTTTAACGCAAAATTAAATAGTTTTTATTGGTTTTGACGATTTATATTTTGCAGATTATTTTATTACTAGTTGAATCGTGTTTAAGTAAATAATAAATAATCTTTTAGTTTAGAAATAAACAAAAATTAAATAATTCTTTAATCGGTGAGCAAAAACCTTAAACATAAAGTATTAGAAACGGAGAGAATATATTTGTATCCAAGACATAACTAATAAAAATATTTCAAACCGAAAATATTCATTTTTATTTAAGGCATATTTTCCTCATCAAAACTAAGAAAACCCCAAAACCAAAACCGTATCTAACCAAAAAAAAAAACTAAATGCTAAAAAGTATTGATTTTTGACAGCTTATTTTTGCTTTATAATTTTGTTTTGTTTGTTCCTTTTAATAAAAAGTTTGAAGTAGGAAAAAAAATTTGGGAGACTATAGTCTATAGAAAATTTGAAATGTATGTACAGATAAAAATTGACTATATAGATCATAGTGATTAGTGGTAACGTATTACGTATATGTATATCCACCAAAAATAAAGTAATAATAGTTGTGCCGTTGTGGTGGGTTACCCTCTAATGAAAGCAAATTTCATAAAGCAATCTCTAAACGACTTTCTCTAATTCAAACCCAAACGTAATGTTTTTGAATCACAAAGCTAATTAACATATGGTCCATCCGCAACTTCTTTTTTCTTTACTTTATATGATTTATCTTTCATACTCATGATGAAAATTTAGTTTTGTAAAAGAAAAACAAACAATGATCATGATGAGAGACAAACCTGTTTCTTCAGCTTTTCGTTGAGCAAGCTCATAATCTCCATTGCTTGTGGACGACACCACCAAACCCTTTAATCCTCTCATTAATTCTTGTGGCATTTTTTCACCTTTCTTCTTTTATTGTTTTTCTGCTGAGTTAATTTATTACTTCTCTTCCACAAGATCGTACTAGTATTTTCTGAAAACACGGTTTCATCAATACGCATTTCTCAGATTGAGCAAAAATGGTTCTTAAAAATGGTTATAAAAAAAAATACATTAGAGGCAAACCATATGGTGACGTTCATAGATTAATGCGTGAGAAGACCACATTGTAATTAAAAATAATAATTTTAAATAATCATAAAATGAAATCCATTGAAGAAGTGATAGATCTCTATATCTCAATAATTTGGTTGACTAAGTTTCACATAAGAAAATACTTATTAAACATTTCTGATAGCAGGATCAGAATTCGATAACAGTAAATGGAGGATTCAAACTAAATTTAGAAGTGGGATTAGAGAGAATTTATACGAACCGTAATTAGAAGTGTAGAACCTGAAAGGTACAAGTCAATCCTCCGATGATGTTGTTCATCGATCTCACCATTCGCACCAGAACAAAGAACTTGGGATGATGAGCTCTTGGATGTCGTAACTTCTAAGATGGGATAGAGAGAGTGAGAGAGATTTGTGTAGAGAAAAATCAAGAGTTGATTCGCTGCCTTTTGCACTTTTGTGATTTTTTATAACGGGTATATATATATATATAGAAGATGGAGAAAGATAGACGTGTGTAGAGAAAATCAAGTGTTGGTTCACTGTCTTTTGCTTATTTATTCCCTTTTTTATTTAAACGTCAAGCTTTTATCCTCTTTTTTTTTTTTACAGCTTATTTCTACTGTTTATCCTATATATTGTTATTTATTAAATTTATTAGTATCTTTCATGAGATAGTTTGGTAAACTTTTTGCCAAATTATTTTCTGAATAGTTTCTCTTATTCAATGAATAGACTTTGAAGAATTTATTATTATTATTTTATGAATGAATCTTAATTAGTATCATAGTGCTTTAACTATAAAACTATTTCAAACTTATAATGCTCAGTTAAAAATTACAAAAAATGAGATGTGATAATAAAAAGATAAGGAGTACGATTTATTGGTTTACTAAGTTGAGCCTCATATCACTTCTTAACTAGATCCAAAACTAAATCTTCTTTTTCTCTACATATTTTTTTAGTCTTTCGACTAATCGCGTTGTCTTTGGTTTTACTAAAATGTAAGAGAGTGTTTTGGAAGACACCTTCGTTTTGTTCTTTCGAGAACTAGCCGGACCATATTATTATCTTAGGAAGTAGGAACACAGTGTTTCATTCCAAAACCGACATAAGGAACCAAATTACGTACTCCCCAGAGATCAAATCGCCTAATATACTAACTAAAAACCTAACATCGACGCCGTTGTTTGATGGATTACCTCCTCCTCTTCCCAACAAAATTCAATCCCCAGAGAGAAATCATATCTTTGTTTTATTCTTTTTTGTCGGGGACATGAATAGTATATGAATAGTATAGTTAATAACTTAGTGTACATTAATTCTATGGAAAAAAAATTCGAAAAATACTTCATCTATTTTTTTTAGACGTTTAATACTTTAATTTTTTGATTGGAAGACAAATATTTCACTTTAATATATTTGGTCTAAAAATAGATCATTTTTGAATTGTTGGTGGGTTCAAACCTGCGACTTAACAGCCGTTAACGGACGTTAAGGAATCAATAAACAGAGTTAAATTTTTACAGGAAAAACCTGAAAATACTCCATCTATTTTTTTGGACGTTTAATAACCCAACTTTTTTGATTGAAAAAAATACCTCATTTACATATATTTTGTCTAAAAAGATCTCAAATTTGAATCGTTGGTGATTTTGAGGTTAAGGTACGATTAAAGACGGCGTCACTGGAGTTAAAAGATTTTTACGATAGTGATCTTTAATGATATAATGTAACTTTTATGCGGTTACACAAGTGAGATAGGGACAGTGACGACGGCGGCGATGGATTCGTCCTTTTGTGGTCGTGGAGTATATTAGTTACGGAGGAGGAAAATGTTTTGGATAAAAGTGGAGAGATGAAAGAAATGGTTCGAGAAAGATGAAGTTTAATGATTCTGTAACATTGTTAACGGATGTTTAGTCGTGGGCTCGAATCCACCAATAATTCAAAGATGAAGTATTTTTAGATCAAATATATTTAAATGAGCAAATTTTTTTTCCAACAAAAAAGTTGGGGTATTAAACGTCCAAAAAAAAATAGATGGGATATTTTCTGGGTATTTTTTCGTTAGAGTTTAACGCCGTTTACTAATTCCATAACAACCGTTAACGACCATTAAGTCGCGGATTCGAATCCACTAACAATTTTAAGATGAGATATTTTTAGACCAAATATATTAAAGTGATGTATTTTTCTTCCAACCAAAAAAATTGAAGTATTTATGTCCCAAAAAATAGATTGGATATTTTCAGATTTTTTCTCTTTTTTTATGGTCATGAATTGTAATTACTAGTTAATATTATCTCCGTTCCTAGAAGATTGATTTTTAAGATTTTTTTTTTGTTCTACAAACATTGATTTTCTATATATATTAAATTAGTTAAAATTAATATTTTGTAAATTTTTAAAAGCTATCATTAAGAATATTTGAATTCATGAATTAATATTGGTTTACAATTAAATAATTATTTTTTGTTGAAAAAAAATAATATATTTATCATTAGTAATTATATTTTACTAAATTGTATAAAAACTTCTAAACATCAATTTTTTAGAAACAGAAGAGAGTATTATCGTTGTTAAAACGTAAGAGGAGAGTATTATCGTTGTTAAAACGTAAAACACACTCCTCTTTTGCAGATTATGGAATGGTTGACCTTTTAATTATTAAAGATGACACGTGGCGAGCATCCATGGAAGTCAGCTAACGAAAATTCCAGTCGTAAGTCGGCCCACATGATACCTCACTAAGCAGCATGATATGCCCTAAAACAATTCCACCCTTTCTTCTTCATATAATATTTTTGTATATTTTGCTTTCATCATCGTATTTTAGTTTATATATATGTGTGACTTTGGAATCAATTTATACATATGTGTGACTTTCGAATAAATTATGTCTTTAAGTGTTAGGTGAAACTATTTCTAAGGACTAAGAAATATAAAAATTTTGTCGTTTGGAAACACCGAAACAGAGATCGGTGGACAAAACAACAACAACAACAACAAAAAAAAAGAAGAGAAAAAATAAAAGGGCGGCCAGCCTTTTCAAAATACAATCACTTGTTAAAGCCATTCGAAGCACAATAATATTATTGAAATATAATGAGTAAATCTTTGGATAGAATAGTATTATACGGAAAAATATTTTCGGGATTTGTTTTTATATACAACCGTTAGCATTGCGATTATGTGACTATGATTTTTTATAAATTGTTTTTATTTTATTTTTGGAAGTGGTGGGATGTTTATTTCCTCAAAAATAAAAGAAGAAATCATATTGAATAGTGTACGTTGGATCCTATGGAATTCAAATGATTACGGGCGGCACAATGAAAGCTTTTGAGATTGCTTTTTCTTTATTTCTTTTCCCACATTTGCTAACCCAATTTAGCGAACCATTAATTAATTAACAATAATCAGTAATTACAAATAATCAATTATTTTTAACAGTAATTAACATATTAAAAATGAGAACGAATCGTTTAGTAATGGCAAAAATTTATTAATAAGTGGATTAAGAAGACCAATGGTGACTTGATAACTAATATATACCATAAAGCGAACTATATAAATCACTAAACCTAGAAAATTACTTTGCATTGTAATCTGTAAATTTTGCATAATAGGAATTCAAAAGGTGTGGCTTTGTGTATATCATTAAATTTATCATTTTTTATATCTAATTTATAATTGTTAGAAATTATAAGATAATATGATTGTATATCAAGTTTTGTATAATATTTTCTTCTAATGATAATGTACTCTAATAGTACCCAATATTATATAGTTATTAGTTATAACACGGTAAATAAGAAAAAGGGAAGGTAAAAATAAAAAGAAAATATAACCCTAGCTTGATGTAGAAGTGTTGTTAAAAGAGAAAAAGGCTTAATGTAGAAGTCTGTGTTCAGATATGACAAAAGTAATTAGGTATTAATATTATGAGCTAGATTGAAAATTCATAAACCAATCAATTAAGGTTAAGACATTGAGATTAAAACAAAAAGAAGAAAGAAAGAAGTAGTTATGACCGCAAGAATGCTTTGTTTGTTTGTTGGTCGCATGGTCCATATTCTTTTCTTTCCCATCATTTGCGCATGAATCGCTCTTTTATTTGTTGCGTTTACCTTAAATTGCGCACTTATGTCTCTGGACTAATATGGGCTGAGCTATAAGCGGCCCAAAGAATTACTTGTGGACGTGTTGAGTACATTAACAACTGAGGGTTTGATTGGTTCTCCCACAATTGTTATTGTTTAACAACAATCACACAAATCGCTTCGTATTGCTACGGATCACTAAAAATTGTTTGGAATCATTAAATTTCAAAAACTCTTTTCTGCTAGCGTTTGCGGCAACGGATGGTTCAATTTCTTTTTTTATTATTTATATTTATATTAGTAATAATAATTTATTAAAAATTCAGAAAAATTAAAACAAAATTTAATCTTCTCTTGTTAAATACTAAAATAACAAATTCTTAAATTAATATATATATATATATATCTTAACTAAAAAAATATATTTATAACTATTAAAATATTTCTTGTATATAAAAAATATTCCAAATCCTCTAAAATAAATATTTTAGTTACTTTAAGAATTTTATATTTTTTAATTATAATAATACTGATTTTTGTTTTCCTATATCAATTATAAACTGTATGTATTTTTGGTAGATTTTATGTTAACCGCTACTGTAACCGCTGTCAATCATTCACAAAACACCCGCAAACGCACCTATTTTAATATGTAATACCAGTCATTCAAATCGCTTATAACGCCTGAAATCGCACCCGTCCACTTCCGCAAACTCCTGCAGCCGCAGCTGCAATCGATGCATTTAAACCAGTCAGGCCCTGAGAAACCTTTCATAAATCAAAAGCCTATGAAAATTTAAATTTAATTAATATATTCTTTGTTCTACAATTAAATTAATAAAAAGTTTTAAAGGGAAACTGATTTCATGTTTTTTGTCATTTTCTAGTGATACATATCTTATTATATGAAGTTTGGTTTCAAAATTAGTAAATCACATGATTGCGATACGTGTCAATTCTATTGATCAGAGATTTAAATATAGAAAATTCTAAATCCAAAAAAAAAATTATTAAAAAAAATAATAATAAATATCTCATTCATTCTCAAATTAAATTAAGTAAATTATGCAATCAATTACTAATTTTGAAAGCATAAAAAAAATCTTATTATATGAACTTTGGTTTTTAAAGTGAGTCATTAACATGATCGCGATACGTGTCAAATACATCGATCAGATTTCGGAACATGTCAAAAAAGTTTAATCTTAAAGCTTGATTTCTCAAAAATTAATCATTAACATGATCGTCACACGTGTCAATTCTATCGATCAAATGTTGACACGTGTAAAAAAATAACTTTCTTTTTCTTATAGAATAGGAAAACTAATTAAAAACATAATTACATATACTAATGTACATGTCTATATGTAAAAGAAATTAAATTTTTCTTTTCCTTAACCAAAAGGGAAAACTAACAAAAATAACAGGAAAAAAGTATTTACATATGCTAATTTACATTTCATTGGCAATTAGATTTTGAAGTCAATAATTTTTTTGAAAATTCATTTAGCATGGATATTAACCAATAAACAATGAATCTTAAAATTCAAAATAACAATATATGTTATTTAACAATAATTTAGTTAGATAAAAATTGTATTTGCCATTGTAATGTAGTGTTTTTATTCGTAAGTAAAAAACAAAAAATTTGAAGAAAATAATAAGCTTGAAGGAATAATTTTCGATCACTTGATGATAATATTATTATAGTTTTACTAATCATTTATTTTATAAATTTTAATGCATGTAGTATTTTGTATTCATACGTGAAACACGCAAAAAAAACTTGAAAAAATATTGAATTTATAGGGGTGAATTTTTGATTATTTGATGAGAATATTAGTATATCTTTTCTATTTATTTTATTAATTTAACTCATTTAAAAATAGTTTAACATGATATAAAATTATTACTTATTTAATTACGATATATTAGAATAAATATATTTATAACAATGTTGGTTTTCTAATTTTTTTTATGGATTTTTTTATTAATTATGTTTTGTTAAATTTTAAATTATTTTGAATACTAACTGAGATATATATTTGATATAATGCACATATTATTTTGATATAATTTTTTTAGTTTTTATCCATTAAATGGAGTGTGTGTGGAGTTAAAATCCGATTTATTATCATGGAATAACATTCGATTTATTAATAAATTGTGTGAGGTTCAAATCCGGTTTTAAAAAAAAATACCATATATATGTGAATTACCACTTACAATTCAAATATTATCAATAAAATTTTATATTTAGTTTTTACACCTGTGTAGTTACGCGGACCTTATCTAATTAAGTATAAAGTTGAGGTGTTCAAGATTTTCATATAAACTAAATCATGCTTAAGACCTTGAGTTGAATATTGAAAGTTACGATTAGATGTACATATATATTATTGTAATATGTAATTGTCTGAATACGTAATTACAGGAAGCATTAGTGACTAGTTTCTATATTCCTACACACCCCCTCAAGACGGACGGCCGGGAGAGAGTCCGATCTTGAAACTTAGATTTTCAAAACGACCCGAGGAAGAGGTTTGGTAAGGGCATCTGTAAGTTGATCGGCGGAGGAAACATGAGAGACACGGAGTTGGCCACTTTGAATGTACTGTCGAACAAAATGATAATCTAGAGCAATGTGTTTCATTCTTGAGTGGATAACTGGATTTGTGATATGCTCAAATTATCTCTAGAGCTTACTCTCTCAAATTAAGAGATCAACGCAGTACTTAGGGGTCGAATCCACAGAGACTGATGCTCACACAATAGATTAGTAGTTTGGGTTTTAGCTAAATAGTGATTAAAGAAAAGTAAAACAGGCAAACAAAAGTAAATGTGTTTGTTTTCAAATATGGAAAAGCTAGATTTAGGGAAATTCTTCAGGAATTCAGAATTGTTAAACAGATATGCATTGCAGGGTTGGTTAAGAACCGTTCTTGAACTCAAACACAAAATTCAAACCAATCAACTTTCGTTGCAGAGATTAACTATGTTTATAATAATGAATCCCAAATTTCTTTGCAAATTCAACAATCAAAACATGCATTAAATCCAAGTTCGATAAGTTCACAAAATCCCTAAATCAAATGTCTTTACAGATAGGTATTTTGCTCATCAAGGTTTAATTCAGGAAACCAATAACACTTTCGTGTCTACCAATTATCCTATGATCTAAATTCCAGTTGATCAGTCCAGAACTAGCATTAATCTCAACCTAGATGAAGAACCATAAGATAACCCTAATAGAGCAAATCCAATTCAACAATTCATCATATCCTTAGAAAAACCCTAAATCTAACAAGTGAACTACTCAGACATAATCATTGTAACACAAATCATAATCTGAATAAATTGCATTAGAATAGAAAGGGAGTTCGAAATCTTCTCTCTACAGTGAGTTCTGATCTGTTTCTCCCAACAAGCTTTCAAAATCCAATTGCCAAAAGTAAGATAAGATATGTTCTAAAACTCTAAAAACAACTATTTATACTCTAAAACACGTCAGGGACTTGTCTTGCAATTAGGGAAAACTTCTGGGTCATTCTGTAATTTTTCAAAAGTCTTTAAAACTCGTGCGCAACAAGTAGTGGCGACCGGTGTCGAGCGACACTAGGAGGCAGTGTCGATCGACACCAACATCCATCGTGATCTCCAACTTGCTCTTCTCAGCTACAGAATGCCAAATGCTTCCAATCATCCCAATATGCATCCAATGATTCCAAAACGTACCTGAACCTACAATGACTTGATAGAGACACAAAAACACCAAAAAGAATCTATAAACAGGACTTATATCATGGTTAAAAACCGTAAAAACCATGATATATCAACTCCCCCAGACTTAGCCTTTGCTTGCCCTCAAGCAAAACAGAAACTTAACCTGTGAAAGAAGTTTGTAAATCGCGGAAACTCCATTTTCTCTTAAACCAATGCATCGAGCATTCAAACCAAAATCCATATGCTCAACAGACCAATTCAAATCCAACCTCCATGTCTTCTCCGTAAGCTTTTCTGTATCCCAGATTCACTCCACAATTCCACAACAATTCCCATTAGCCTTCATCGCTGGGTCTCATCAATGAAATCAGTGCCAAAGACATTCTAGACTCATTCCCATTCAATACCATGAAAAACTAACCAATTTCCACATCTTTTTGGTACTCTTTCTCTCCCTCAGACTTATTCTTTTCTCAACATCTTTTGTGTTGTTTCTTTTTTTTTTTTTATCTCAAAAGTGTAGGCGAATAATGGTATCATAGGAAATTTTCCTAACCTCGATTCCAACTTTTGTGTGATCATTCCTTTTGAAGTAAAATAATGGGGTCGTTGGAAATTTTCCTATCCCTTTACTTTAAAGAAAATCATATCATCTTTTCTGCAAATAAACACACCTTTTTTTTACTGAATAAGGGAGAGGAGTACCATTACTTTTTCAATTAGGTTTTTTGTTTGTCAGGTAAGAACGAGGAGTCAAGCCCTAAGAACACCAGTTGCATTGATGAGGTAAAAGGAAGAGCTCAGAAATTAACTCCGACTTGTGTGGAAACTGTTGCAAAGTATGGGTCTTTCTGGTTTATTGATCAGCTTTTGGATTTTTCATTAGTCGCATCTGAACTAAATCTGCATCATTAATCACTCAAACACATAGAGTAAGAAGAAAGATCTTAATTCCCTAACCAGTTTTTGACTCAATAAAACAAACAAAATTTGACTCAATAAATAAGAATAGATATGTAGGACAAAAACAAACACAAAAACAAAGTCAGCGACGACCTCCCCCAGACTTGAGAATCACTGTCCCCAGTGATATCAAACCAAAGATTGGTAAAAGAAAAAGAAACCAAATGGAATAATATGGATCGAGGAGAGTCATGGAGTAACCTGTGCCTGGTGTCGAGCGACACCCATTGTTGGTGTCGATCGACACCAAGTACATATCGTCTGGTGGTGTAAGTGGAAGTAGGTGTCGAGCGATACGAAGAATGAGTGTCGATCGACACCAGGTCTGTTTTGCAGAAACTAGTTCAAGCAAGAAACATTGAATTGGCGATCGAAATCCAAAAGCACTGTAAACACGCACACACAGATCAAAAGCAATGACAAATAACAACAGAAATCCATATAGAATCCAAAAGGTAGCTGACAAACTGACTCAAAGAAAGAAAAATGACTCAAAGGAAAAGTAAAAATAAGAGAAAAGAAAAAGAACCATGACGAATCGAAGAACTAATCCTCATCAGTAGCCTCATCATCAGAAGGAGTGGGTGCACGGCGACGGGGAACAGACCTGGTCGAGGGACGCACACAACCGCAGCGAGATAGCCTGGAGATCGCCTGCCATATGCTCTGAAAACTGTCAGCGACATATCGCTGAAAATCTGCAGTCTCCATGGGGAGCGCTGGTGTAGGCGGAAGCTCGAAGAATGGACCTCCAGCAAGGTCAGGAATAGGAGCATCCTCTGCAGCAGAAGGAGCTGATCGTGAAGAGCTGCCAAGACGAACCCGAGACGGTGGAGCAGCAGTCAGCAGACGAGAGTCGGGCTGGAAGTCAAGGCACAGAGGGTCCTCTGTAATCGCCGTGAGATCCCTCTGTGGCAGCTGAATCAGGTGGGGACCTCGAGAATCAGTGAAGCACCAAAGCCACTCGGGCTTAATCCAACGAGCACTCTTCAGGTACTCCTCATCCATGAGTGAGTGCCTGGTAATGATGCTGCAACTCTCTGTAGCAATCGCACAATGCCTAAAAATAGGTGTCAACAGACTACCTACACTCTCGACCTTGGTCCCACGACCCGAAAAAGGCTTAGTCTTCAGTGAGACTAAGTGATGTGCAAACACAGCCCCGAAGTTAATATCATCATCCAACTCAGGCCATTCAAAACTATCAACACACAAATCCCTAACAGCATAGTACAGAAGAACCATCTCAGACAATCGCATCTTGCCAGGCTCCATCTTACACAGAAATGTGTTCCCAAGAAGACGAATGACATACCTCAGGACAGGATGGACGTCTTCGAGTCATAACGCCCATTCCCAAAGTAGGCCCAGAAGGCCTGTGCATCGTAGAAAATGGTGGGAAGAGCCACCCCTGTTGGGTCCCTGCTGAAACCATACAGCCCACAGAGATCGCGCAAAGACAACCTGTAACGAACTCCACGAATCAGAAAGGTGAGTGTACCTTCCTACGCGTTCTTCACAACTTCGTTCGTGTAGTAGACACGAACGGTAGCCAAGAATTGGCGTACCAAGTCGGGGAACATGTCGTAGTGCTTGGTCGCTATCGTGCCCAAACCAATCTTCCGCAGAAGTTTTAGGACATCATCCTTAATACCCATTCGCCTCAAAGCAACATTATCTGCGACCCTAGTTGGTCTAATCTCAACACCCAACCATGCATTATAGAACAAAGAATCATAATCATCCCAATCCTCTGCAATCTCTCTGTAAATGCAAGCATCACTCTCTGTCTCCTCCTTTGAGGATTTTTCCCAAATCCTAGAAATGATTATCTTCCTACCCCTCGCTTAGGCCATGGAGGACGAGATGGAGGTGCTACCTGTGGAGAGGGCAGCGGCGACGACGAGGAAGAGCCTGAGGCGGCGGTAGTGGCGGCTCGCGGTGGGCGAGAGGAGGAAGCCTCGCCGTCGCTTTTGTTTCGCTTCCTACGCATTTCCATGGTTGCAGATCGAAGAAATGGAGAATAAAATCAGATTGTCCGTGAAATTCCGATCGAGATAGCACCTGGAAACACCCAAATCGCCTGAAAATCGCAGAAGTTAGAGAGGAATTTGTGTTTATGAAATCGATTGTCGGGTTATGACGCTCGACACTGGGCATATAAACATATGGTGTCGAGCGACACCATTGACTGCTGTCTATCGACACCAACACCACGATTCGTCAACAAGTGAAGTCGTTGGTGTCGATCGACACTAAGAGGCAGTGTCGATCGACACCAAGACCATGGTTTGTCAATGACTCAATAAAACAAACAAAACTAAATGAAAGAAACAAAAAGCAAAAGAAATATGATACAGAGTTACCATAGTGGGTTGCCTCCCACTCAGCGCTTGTTTTAAGTTATTAGCTTGACTTTGTAGATGATTAAGCAGAGGGTGCATCGTCTAGATGGATAATGTGTCCGTCAGGGATGGCGGCATTCGCCCAGATGTTTTACCCTTTGTCCATTCACAGTAAATTCCTTGCCGTCAGAGTTCATGAGGACAACAGCACCATATGGTCGAACCTCTTTGATGGTGAAAGGACTTGACCAACGAGAACGTAATTTTCTAGGAAATAAAGTTAAACGAGAGTTGTACAGAAGTACCTGGTCGTTCGGTGCGAATTTCCTGGAGATGATCTTCCTATCATGATAGGCTTTTGTTCTTTCCTTGTACAGCTTAGAGTTCTCATAAGCGTGGAATCTTATCTCATCCAACTCATTCAGCTGAACCATCCTTCTGTCCGCAGCAGACTTGATGTCGAAATTCATCATCTTAACTGCCCAAGCTGCCTTATGCTCCAATTCCACTGGAAGGTGACATGCTTTCCCATAAAGCAAATAAAACGGTGTGGTGCCCAATGGTGTCTTGAATGCTGTCCTGTAAGCCCATAGCGCATCATCCAACTTGGCAGACCAATCTTTCCTGGTCTTACTCACTGTTTTCTCAAGGATCTCCTTAATCTGCCTGTTGGACACTTCCACTTGTCCGCTTGTCTGAGGGTGATAAAGAGTAGCGATACGATGATGAACCCCGTGCTTCTTCAACAGCTTGTCAAAGACCCTGTTGATGAAGTGTGAACCGCCATCACTGATCACGATTCGAGGGACTCCGAAGCGAGGAAAGATAACGGTCTTAAACAGCTTAAGAACCACCGCAGAATCATTCCTAGGACTAGCAATAGCCTCTACCCACTTGGAGACGTAATCTACATCGACCAGAATGTACTTGTTCCCGAAAGATGAGGGAAAATGACCCATGAAGTCGATGCCCCAGCAATCAAAGACTTCAACCTCGAGGATGAAGTTTTGTGGCATCTCATGGCGTTTGCTAATCTTTCCTCTGCGCTGACATACATCACATGTGGAGATGAATGCATTGGCATCCTTGAACATAGTGGGCCACCAAAACCCTGCTTGAAGAACCTTGGACACTGTCTTGAAGGTAGCGAAGTGTCCTGCATACTCAGACCCGTGACAGTGAAATAACACATCTGAAACCTCAGATTCCGCAATGCATCTTCTGTAAACCCCATCGGAACAGTGCTTATATAAGTACGGCTCATCCCAGTAGAAGCGTCTGAGCTCTCGCAAGAACTTCTTCTTAGCATATCCTGTAAAGTTGTCTGGCTCATCTTCCGCAGCAAGGTAGTTGACAATATCAGCATACCACGGACGAGGGGAAATAGCTACAGAAGCTGCATAGCTAGCACAGCCCAACTCCGAAGCAGCACACGCAGGGTGTCGATCGACACTGTAAGTGGTGTCGGTTAACATTAATACCATGTGTCGAGGATGTGTGTCGAGTGCACTATTTCTTGATCGACAACTGTCCGTCTCTACGTATATGGTGTCGATCGACACCCTGGTGGTGTCGGTCGACACTGAGACCAATCCGTGAGCATTCTGCAGATTATGTCGCAAAAATGCCTGTAGATCATGCTGAAAACCGGTTTCGACCAGGTTGATGGCTTCCTCAGGTAGATCATCATGAATAGAAACACCATCGTCAATCCGAATCCTTGAGAGATGATCAGCAACACCATTCTCAACCCCCTTCTTGTCCCTGACCTCGATGTCGAATTCCTGAAGCAGAAGAATCCATCTCAACAATCTCGGCTTAGCATCCTTTTTCTGCATCAAGTATTTGAGAGCTGAGTGATCTGTATGGACGATCACCTTAGATCCTACCAAGTAAGTGCGAAACTTTTCAAAAGCAAACACCACGGCCAACAGTTCCTTCTCTGTTGTTGCATAATTCCTCTGTGCGTCATCAAGCGTTCTGCTGGCGTAGTAGATGGCATGAAGCTTCTTGTCCTTTTTCTGTCCCAGAACAGCCCCAACTGCGAAGTCACTAGCATCACACATAACCTCGAAAGGTAGATCCCAATCTGGAGGTTGGACAATAGGAGCACTCACTAATGCTTGCTTGATCTGGTCGAACGCTGAGAGACAATCAGCATCGAACTCAAACTGAACATCCTTGCAGAACAAAGCAGTTAGTGGCCTGGCGATCTTGCTGAAGTCTTTGATGTATCTTCTGTAGAAGCCTGCGTGTCCCAGAAAACTCCTCACTGATTTCGCAGAATTTGGAGGTGGTAGACCCGTCATCACTTCAATCTTAGCTCGATCAACCTCAATCCCAGCTTCTGAAACCCGATGCCCAAGCACAATACCATCGCGGACCATAAAGTGACACTTTTCCCAATTCAGAACCAGGTGCTTTTCTTCGCATCGAGCAAGCACTTTGCACAAGTTGTCCAGACAGTCTTTAAAGGAGGACCCATAAACAGAAAAGTCATCCATAAAGACTTCCATGTAGTCTTCGATCATGTCAGTGAAGATCGACATCATACATCGCTAAAAGGTCGTAGGAGCATTACAAAGTCCAAATGGCATCCTGCGGTATGCAAAAGTACCATAGGGACAAGTAAGAGTAGTCTTCTCTTGGTCGTCTGGATGGATAGGAATCTGAAAGAACCCCGAATATCCATCAAGGAAGCAGTAGTAGGAGTGACTAGCTAACCTTTCCAGCATTTGGTCAATGAAAGGTAGAGGGAAATGGTCTTTCCTGGTCGCAGCATTCAGCTTTCTGTAGTCAACGCACATTCTGTGGCCTGTCACTGTTCTTGTAGGGATCAGCTCATCTTTGTCAGTCTTAACCACTATAACCCTTCTTTTCTTAGGAACCACATGCACTGGACTAACCCAATTGCTGTCTGAGATAGGATATATGATACCAGCTTCCAGCAATTTCATGATCTCCTTCTTAACAACCTCCGTCAGATTCGGATTCAGCCTCCTCTGATGTTCAACTGACGACTTTGTCTCATCCTCAAGGTAGATCCTATGCATGCACAAATCTGGGGAAATACCTGCAATGTCATCAAGAGAATAGCCAAGAGCTTTGCGAAACTTGCGCAGCTTACTTAGCAGTAAAGTGAGCTCTGCGTTGTTTAAAGAAGAATTCACAATGACAGGGTAAGAAGAGTTTTCACCAAGAAAAGCGTACCTTAGCCCTGCAGGGAGTTGTTTGAGATCAACCTTTGGAGCTTTCTCTGCACTCCAATCACGAACAGTGGCAACCTTTTCAGAAGTTGCGATATACTCCTCTGTACCTGTTGACTGCGTCATCTGATCGCTCGTGTCCATTAGCCTGACATACCCAGCAGCAATGTCATGTAAATGCTCTGTTTCCTCTGTAAGAGTGAGCAAAGCTCTTTCCAAAGGGTCCTCAGGGTGCATCTCGTGGAAAATCTCCTGAGCAAGGTTGGATAATGTATCCACATAGAAGGTCTGCCCATCAATGGTAGGTCTCTTGACTAGCTTATCCATATCAAAGTTCATCACCAAGTCACCCACATTCAGCCCTATCCGTCCTTTCTTTACATCGATGATTGCACCAGCTGTAGCCAAGAAATATCGTCCTAAAATCAGAGGATCCTTAGGTTCTTCCTCATATTGCAGAACCACGAAGTCAGTGGGAATGAGACAATCCCCTATCGTTATTGGAACATCCTCAAGCACACCATCAGGAATACGAACAGATCGATCAGCTAAGATAAGCGTGATCCGGGTTGATTGGAAATCAGTCATCCCAAGGTTGACTGCAACAGAACGAGGCATCAAGTTGACACTAGAACCCAAATCACACAAAGAACGTACAAACCTATCAGAGAAGATGTTGCAGTCCAAAACAAAGCTTCCAGGGTCTGGGAGTTTGTCCGGAATCTTGTTCTGAATAACAGCGCTAACATGAGCAGAGATCATCATCACACTTTGCTCAACATTCATATCCTTGGTCACCATCCGCTTCACATACCGTCTGATTACAGTAGAAGTCTTCACCGCATCAATCAAAGGGATCTCAACAATGAGCTTATCCATCATTGCCTTGCATCTGGCATCTTCCAACTCTTGTTTAGATTTCCTAGGGTTCCTAGGATAAGGAACCTTAGGCTTGTATATCCGTTCTGTAACCTGAGGAAGAATGTCGTTTGATCTTGGTTGAGATCGCTCATGGTGTCGAGCGACACCTAATGAGTGTCGATCGACACTGGTCGTTGGTGTCGACACTGTAGTATCGATCACGGTCGATTGTGGTCCGTCAGACGTAGATTTGTTATCTTCTGGAAGGTGTCGAGCGACACCAGATGGGTGTCGATCGACACGTTTGCCTTGTGTCGAGTCTTCGGTGTCGACATCGGTCGATTTCTCTCCGTCATACGACAATTTCTCAGAAAGTGCGACTGGTGTCGATCGACACTTAGTGGTGGTGTCGACCGACACTGGTCGTTGATCAACAGACTCTTCATCCTCTACATCCTCTAACTCCTGGAGTTCGTCTGGCGTGAGGCGCTTCAACACAGGTTGAAGGGTCTTCCCACTCCTCAATGAGATGGCATTACAGGGATGCTTAGGATTGGTATCAGTCCTTCCTGGAAGGAATCCTTCTTGTCGCTTTACAGACCCAGCAGTCTGAGCGACCTGAGTATCCAACTTCTTGACATGCGTGCTCAAAGCTTCAAACTTCCCATTCAGGTCTGTGTACAGAGCATCAATCTTCCCATTGAAATCTACTGTGATCTTCTACTGACCTTCCAGAATCTGTTCGAACATAGCTTTAACATCACTATCCTGAGTCTGCGGAGGAGGTTTATGGTATGAAGAACTTCCATAGCTTCGGCTGAAACTGTTGTTCGGATAAGGTTTCTGGTAGTCTTGCCTTGGGGGGTAGGCTGAAGAGTTCTGATTACCTGCAAAGCTTGACCGCTGACTGCTTCCACTGTACCCTCTGTTCCCTTGGTAGTTACCATACCTCTGACTCTGAAACGCAGTCTGGTTGACAAACTGCACTTCTTCTTCTGATCTTCCTTCTGGATCAAAGGTTTCAACCTCGGCAGCAAAGTGAACAGACTTCTTACCGACAAGGAGGTTGTGAACTGAATCTAGCTTGGCCTTGACCTCAGCAATCTGACCACCCTCTGAATTACCTGCTAGCTTCTTCCTTTCAAAATCAGCATTCTTCGTGCTGTTACTTGAAGCTAAGTTCTCAATCAAAGTGATTGCATCCTCTGGATATCTGGTGTTGAAGTTGCCATTACTCGCGACATCAAGAGCCATCTGATACCTCTAATCCACGCCTCTGAAGAAGATTCCCAGCAACTGAACCTCACTGAACCCGTGATGCGGACAGTCTCTCTGATAAGCCCTGAATCGCACCCAAGCAGCCTTGAATGCTTCATCAGGTTGTTGAGAAAAAGTGGAGATCTTTGTTCTCGCATCCTCTGACCTTGCATCGTCATAGAAGTTGTTCAAAAATACATTCTTGGTCTCCCACCAAGTTGTCAGAGATCCTGGCTTCAATTGTTTGAGCCAGTAAGCTGCTTCCCCACCAAGAGAGTAGGGGAAAAGTTTGCAGAAGAGGAAATCAGTTGAGACCCCATTAGCCTTGATGCTTGTAACGAGATCCTCAAACCTCTTAATATGATCCATGGGTTGCTCATGAGGAAGACCATGGAAGGGATGCTGTCCCACAAGAGTGAAGTAGGCGGGTTTCAGCTCGAAGTCATTCCTCTGAAAAGGTGGGGGAATGATCGCAGATCGATTCGCGTAGAACTGATCTGGCCTGTTGTAGTCTCCTAGTGTCCTGCCACGAGCAACCTGAGCAGCTGCAGCAGCTGCCTGCAAGTCCGGAGCCTCAATAGCAGGAGGGTGTCGAGCGACACCCTGTTGGTGTCGATCGACACCATCGGCGGGTTCGGGCACCACATTACCCTCAGCATCAAGTTTTTGGCCCTGCTCGTTGCGCACTTGGCCCTCTGGATCACGTAGTACTCCAGCTTCATCCCTAACCAGAACAACAAAGTGATTCATTGCAGCAAGTTTCTTTACTTTGCGGTTCGTACGCTCGATCCTTGTTATGTCTTGGTTGGAAGGATTTGCAAGCTGAAGATCTGTGTTGCTCCTGGTTTTGTGATTAGGCATAAACCTGAAACACAAAGTGAAAAGAAAAACAAGAAAAACGTAAGTAAATAAATAACAAAAAAATTTAGACTAAAACCTAACAGAAATCTAATGGTGAAACAAGAGTCCCCGGCAACGGTGCCAAAATTTGATATGCTCAAATTATCCCTAGAGCTTACTCTCTCAAATTAAGAGATCAATGCAGTACTTAGGGGTCGAATCCACAGAGACTGATGCTCACACAATAGATTAGTAGTTTGGGTTTTAGCTAAATAGTGATTAAAGAAAAGTAAAACAGGCAAGCAAAAGTAAATGTGTTTGTTTTCAAATATGGAAAAGCTAGACTTAGGGAAATTCTTCAGGAATTCAGAATTGTTAAACAGATATGCATTGCAGGGTTGGTTAAGAACCGTTCTTGAACTCAAACACAAAATTCAAACCAATCAACTTTCGTTGCAGAGATTAACTATGTTTATAATAATGAATCCCAAATTTCTTTGCAAATTCAACAATCAAAACATGCATTAAATCCAAGTTCGATAAGTTCACAAAATCCCTAAATCAAATGTCTTTACAGATATGTATTTTGCTCATCAAGGTTTAATTCAGGAAACCAATAACACTTTCGTGTCTACCAATTATCATATGATCTAAATTCTAGTTGATCAGTCCAGAACTAGCATTAATCTCAACCTAGATGAAGAACCATAAGATAACCCTAACAGAGCAAATCCAATTCAACAATTCATCCTATCCTTAGAAAAACCCTAAATCTAACAAGTGAACTACCTAGACATAATCATTGTAACACAAATCATAATCTGAATAAATTGCATTAGAATAGAAAGGGAGTTCGAAATCTTCTCTCTACAGTGAGTTCTGATCTGTTTCTCCCAATAAGCTTTCAAAATCCAATTGCCAAAAGTAAGATAAGATATGTTCTAAAACTCTAAAAACAACTATTTATACTCTAAAACACGTCAGGGACTTGTCTTGCAATTAGGGAAAACTTCTGGGTCATTCTGTAATTTTTCAAAAGTCTTTAAAACTCGTGCGCAACAAGTAGTGGCGACCGGTGTCGAGCGACACTAGGAGGCAGTGTCGATCGACACCAACATCCATCGTGATCTCCAACTTGCTCTTCTCAGCTACAGAATGCCAAATGCTTCCAATCATCCCAATATGCATCCAATGATTCCAAAACGTACCTGAACCTACAATGACTTGATAGAAGCACAAAAACACCAAAAAGACTCTATAAACAGGACTTATATCATGGTTAAAAACCGTAAAAACCATGATATATCAATTTGCGGCTAGATATGTAGCTCATATGTTGTCACAGTAGATGACTGGAATAGACGGTTGTGAAACGCCAAGTTCAGAGATCACAGAGTTGATCCAGCAAATCTCGGAAGTGGTGGCTGCAAGCAATCTGTATTTGGCCTCTGTGGATGATCGGGCAACACCCGCTTGCTTCTTAGACGACCAAGCTATTGGATGACGACCAAGATATACTATATAAGCTCCGGTTGATGTGTAGTCGTCCTTGTTTCCAACCCTATCGGCATCGGTGAAGGCATGAAGTACTGGTTTGTTGTTAGCGTGAAGATATATCCCTTTGGATCTTGTGCCCGCTAGATAACGTAAAATTCGCTTGACAACATTCCAGTGATCTGTTGTGGGTTTATGCATGAATTGTGATAGTTTGTTGATGCTGAACGATATATCTGGTCTTGTAAGTGATAAATATTGTAGGCTTCCGACGATAGTTTGATATTCCGCCGGATCGTCTAAGGCATTCCCAGAAAAGAGTGTGAGTGACGATGAAGGGCACATCGGAGTGGAAACTGGTCTGCAATCTGTCATATGTGTCTTGTGAAGCAAGTCTACAATGTAACGATGTTGAGTGAGAAGCATACCATCTTTAGTGCGTTGCACTTCAATGCCAAGAAAGAAGGATAAATCATCTAAATCTTTTAAAGAAAAACGTTTAGATAGGGATTCAATAAACCGATTGGTGTGAATGGAGCTGTTGCCAGTGATGATTAAATCATCGACATAGACGAGCATATAAATTAACACGCCATTGTTGTTGTAGATAAACAGAGATGCATCGGCTAAGGAGTTGATGAATCCCGATTGTAGAAGAAATTTGCGTAGCTCATTATACCAAGCTCGGAGAGCTTATTTTATACCATAAACCACTTTTCACAGCTTACAAACGGCTTGAGGGTTATCTTTATCTATGAAGCCAGGTGGTTGGGTCATGTAGACTTCATCTTCAAGGGTCTCTTGTAAGAACGCGTTGTTGACGTCTAGTTGTCTGATGCTCCAATTGTGTGAAACTGAGATGCTTAGGACGATTCGTATTGTTGCTGGCTTTACTACGGGACTAAATGTCTCATGGTAGTCAACTCCATGTCTTTGGTTGAACCCTTTAGCAACAAGACGAGCTTTGTACCGAGCGATTATTCCATCGGGATTGCGTTTGATGGTGAAAATCCATTTGCAACCTACAACATTAACAACGTTAGATAGATTGACTAGATCCCAAGTTCTATTTCTTGTTTGAGCATTATACTCATCACTCATTGTTGTGCGCCAATGGGGGCTCTTGAGGGCTTGAGCAACTGTAGTTGGTAGAGTTTCTATAGATGGGCTAACCATAGTATGAAGGTTAAGTTTCTGGACTAGTTTCTTAACACGGGTGCTGACTCGTTTAGGTAATGGAGGATCAGTCGGTTGGGTAGGAGAACTAGTTTGAATTGAAGGTTGTGAATCATTGGGTTCATTGTTTTGCAAGGGTGAATGCAACGGAGGCGACGGTGGTGATGTTGGGTTCGGCGGAAGAGGAACTGTTGTGTTTGGTTATATTGTGGGTGTAACAGGTGGTGGAGCTTGTGCTTGTCTCACAGATGGTTGAGGGATAATAGTAACAATCGGATACGATGGAGATGTAGACGCTGTTTCTTCATCTGTTTCTAATGTAGGAGAATGTTTTAAAAATGGAAAAATTGATTCATGGAAAACAACGTGTCTTGATGTGTATATTTTGGAAATAGCTCTATCTAGACAATAGTAGGCGCTTTGTGTGATGGAATACCCGAGAAACACACAAGGTGTCGATCGCGCATCTAACTTGTGAGAGGCATAAGGGCGTAACCAAGGAAAACAAAGACACCCAAAAACTCTTAATTTTTGAAAATTTGGTGCATGACCGTGTAACGTTTGGAAAGGAGTTTTAAAATCTATAACTGCCGTGGGCATTCTATTAATTAAATAGACCACCGTTGCAAATCCCGTTTGGCATCGAAGCATGAGACAAAAGAGCAAGGCCCGTTTCTACTATATGGCGATGACGCCGTTCGGCGATGCCATTATGCTCCGGAGTATGCGGCGGACTAGTCATATGAGATATACCATGGGTAGAAAGATATTGAGTGAGACCAATATATTCACCCCCATTGTCAGTATACAAGGTTCGAAGTTTGGATTGAAATCTATTTACAACCAAGACTTTAAACCTCATGAAAACATCATAAACTTGCGATTTTTTCTTTAAAGAATACACCCATGTGTATCGAGTAAAATGATCAACAAACATAATATAATATTTAAAACCATCAATAGAAATAAGTGGAGATGTCCATACATCCGAAAACACAATATCAAGAGGATGATGGGACTTGAAAGTCGAATTTTGAAAAGGCAACTTGTGCATTTTATTAATCGAACAAGAATTGCAAGGCTGAGCCATTAAAGCATTTGAAAAAATAGGTACATTAAATTGAGAAATAACTTTTTGAAGAATTGAAATAGCAGGATGTCCTAAACGAGAATGCCAATCCGACATTGTGGTTTTCACGGCTGAAGCAAAAGCAAGGGATGGTGGTGTGGAGGATGTGTTTTTCGGCCATTCATAGGTTCTATCTTTAGGCTTGCCCTCCAGACGTAGAGCCCCCGTTACCAAGTCTCTCACCTGAAAATACGTAGGGGTAAAAGTCACAGCAAAACCATTAGTATTGCACAACTGAAAAATATAGATTAATTTTTTCTCTAAAAAAGAAACGCAAAGCACATTATTGAGAAAGAAAGGACGAGTGTAAGAGGGAAAAGATAAAGAACCAGTATGTGAGATTGGTAAGCCTGAGCCTCACCAAGCAACACATCATCACCACCAACGTATGGATTGTGAAGAGAGAGATTTGATAAGTCTGATGTCATGTGATGAGAGGCTCCCGTGTCCACAAGCCATGTGGATGAGTCAGACATCATCGCTGGATTTGCACGTGGTTGCCAGGGCTGTGGTGAGTGAGAGACATTCCATGGCTGCTGATTTCGCATCTAGGAAGGTTGTGGTGAATGAGGAGCAGAGCCGCGAACAATTCTGAATTCTGGGCAAAACTTTGCACTATGCCCCTGCGTCCCGCAGGCTTGACAACGTCCCAAGTATGGTCGAGAGAATCGGTTTTGCACCTGTTGTTGAGTGTGAACTCGCGATTGATTTGGATTGTGGTTGTTCCTCCATTGCTGACGTGGGCGAGTGTCTGTGGCATGAGCAACGATTGGTGTAACAGTGGATTACTCGTTGTAGAGGATCATAGCCTCACGATTGAGAAGTCTCTCATGAAGTTCTGTGTATGGAATCGATGTCTCACGACCATTGACAGCATCTATTTCTGGTTTGTATTCCTCACTCAGTCCGGCTAAGATTTGTTCAGTGAGATCCTCCGGATCCATGGGTTTGCCGAGAAGAGCAAGTTCGTCGGCTTTGGATTTGATAAGACGAAGATATTCAATGATTGTCTTTGTGCCTTTGACACATGACTTGATCTGATAGCGGAGTTGTCGTATATGACTGCGAGTTGGATTCTCAAAGGTGCCAGCAAGAATATCCCATACGTCTTTGGTTGTATCAGCACTTGAAACCACCGATTGCACTGGTAAGGATATTGCACCAATGAGTGAGCTATAGAGAAGTCGATCTTGGCGTCTCCATGGAGCGTAGGCTGGATTTGGAGTAGAAACTCCATTAACAGAGACTGTTGGTGATGGAGCATCATTCATTTCTTCAATGAACTGGTGGAGTTCATGTCCTTCAAGCAAAGCCCGAACCTGTCTACTCCACATGAGATAGTTCAGGTTGGTGAGTTTCGTTACACGACATATTGACCGAGAGAAGAGTATTTTGTGGATCTTGAGAATTGAAAACGGATGTGCGTTCAACAGTTGCGTCTGACATATTGTAAGGAGAAGTGAAAAACAGAGAGATCCGGGGACCAAAGAGAAAGAGCAGATTGGAGAAGACAGAGAAAAAGAGGAGAGGAGAAAAGAGACGGCGAGAAAAAAATAGGTTAGACACCTATAGAGGCTCTGATACCATATTGTAATATGTAATTGTTTGAATACGTAATTACAGGAAGCGTTAGTGACTAGTTTCTATATTCCTACACATATGTGATGTGGAGGCCACCGTCCGGCCTAGCCCGATCCATCCATAAGCCATACCAAACAAGTGCTTGAAGCCACATCTTAATTAGTTACTAAGAGAGGCCTCATTTTCAAATGTACAATTTAGTTTAGTGAATGCACTTACAGTGTCACTCCCACCCCCAAGTTCAATCCAAATTAAATTATGTTTATGGATTTAAAAAATATATATATTTCTGTACTTTAATTTTCATTATATTTATTAATTATCTTCTTTTTCACTGTTTTGCTAAAAGAACCCTTAATCTAGCAAGTAAAAGAATCTAAAGATATATATAGAATAAGCTAATTTCTTATAGCATTTTAATTCATCATACAACATTTAACAATTTGTTTGAACATTATCTTACATATACGGACTAAAGTCTTGAGTAAAAAGCTAAAGGGTCACTCGCTCCAAATAACTTGATGGGGCCTTAGCCCAACTTCATGTTTTTAGATTAAAATATGGGTTACCAAAAATCAAAGAAAGATGGTGGGAAAACTGTTAATAAGAAGTATATTTCTGTGTGATTTAAACAAATAGTATAAAATCATGTAACGTAGTAGTTATAAAACAACAATGACATGAAAAAAAAAACTATGATTTTAGAAAAAACATGCGATAAATAAGCCATATTATTTATACTCTTTCTGTTTTATATTAAGTATTATTTTAGATTTTAAATTTTTTTGTTTTAAAATAAATGTCGTTTTGTAGTTCAATACAAATATTCGGTAAATTTTACAAAAACAATTTCATTACTTAAATGTGTATTAACTAATAAAAATTATATAATATACTAATAAGAAATAAAATAGAAAATTGAATTGCTTTTTAATATGTGTGAAATAATCTTACTAACTCTCTAGTGCTGATTTTTTTCTTAACACAAATTTTTATTTTGTAAATTTTTTTTTTGTTAAGGAATTGTTGGTATAATTTCAGCAATAACCTTAAACGACAATTATAATAAAATAGATAGAGTATTTTTTTATTCACGTTTTAACTAATTCTCTAGTGCTGATGTTTTTCTTAACACAACTTTTTATTTTGTTAAAATAATTGTAAATATTTTTTTGGCTAAAGAATTGTTGGTATAATTTCAGCGATTAAAATTATATCAGATAAAATCAAAATATATATTTATTTAAGACCATAAATAGAGAAAAAAACAAAAAATATTCTAGAAACTGATATAAAGGGTTAATACGGGTCATAAATAAATTCCAAGAATGATATGTATCCTAGCAGAAATCGGGTTAATAGGGGGCATTATTATATTTCAGAAATGACATTTATTCTAGCAAGAATCGAGTCAATACGGGTTATATTTGAATTCTGGAAATGGCTTTATTCTATATGCAGGAATCATTTACCTAATCAAGAGAATATTCATAATAATCTTATCAAAAAAATATTCGAAATAACTTCATCATGCTAAGAGACGGTTACTCGAACCTCAATCCCATGAAAATTAGGGTCTAAGAGATTATCTCTAAAAGAGGAGGCTAACTCGATAAAACAGGGGACGAAATCGAAAGCAAAGGCAAGAGATTCAACAGAAATCTCAAGAACGATCGATCAATTCCTGGAAGCGCATAATTTATAGATTGATTAGTTGTGTCTTGAATATTGTATTTGTTATCGATACTTTAATCAATATATATATATATATACATACATTCAACATTTATTCATGTTTTCGTAAACTCTAAACGAATCAGTTAATTTCTTCCAAACAACTGGTGCTGAAAAGAAGGAGCGGTATAGAGTAAAAACTGCGTGAAATGACGGAACATGAAATGGATACAAATACAATTGAAATGAACCGCGACGTTGCTGTCCAGCTGAAAGTTTCGACTGCTAAGTTGAATAAAACTACGCAAAAAGTTGCACAAATGAAGGCAGATAACATCACCATGAGAGAAGAAAACGTTTCACTGGTGATAGCAGGGAGAGTCCTAACTCGAAGCACACACTTATTGTTATTACATACTGGTCATAATATCGTCACAATTGTTATTACTGATATTATCGCCACAATTTGTCACTGATTGAGACAACTTTCGGTTATGACTTAGTCTATAATAATATTATGAAAAAAAAATTATGAACTTATGACAAAATAAATTTGTTACAATATAATATCTAAAAAGTCACAAATTTATGATAATTTTTTTGTCTCAAACTTATGTCACAATGATTCTATTTATTTAATTAACCTTCCAATTCTAAAATATATATTTTTCTAATTCAGTTTCGGTTTGGACCAAACAAAGTTTTTTTTTTTTGCGTGATTTGATTTGTTATTCATATGTTGCTTATAAAAACCATCTCGTTTTCATCTCTTGTAGATACTTTTGGTTCTGGCATTTTTAATAGTTCGGTCAACTGTTTGACACGTAGAACAAAATCTAATAATTATTAATAGCTAGATCAATGAAATGAACTCTTTTTCTGTCAAACTGATATGAACATATAATATATTTATTGTTTATATGAAAAATATACTTGCATTTGTAAAATGGTAGGAGCAAAGTATAGTATTTCATACAATTTCTTAAAACTTTTGTAGTATAGGAGAAAACAGCTTATGTAATATTATTTTATATATCTTAGTAAAATTTGTACTTCATTCTTAATAATTTATTTGGTAACAAATATTTCATTCTGATGGCTCCGCTCCCTTCGACGCCACCTACCAGCCTACATAAAATCTCTCCCACCTACCTCCCCACTCATCATTTCGCCATTCTTCTTGACTCCTCTTAAATAGAATTATATTATACATGTGCACACTTTTTGTAAATTAAAACAGAGTAATAAAATAGTAAACGATTTACTAAAAAAGAAAATTTTAGATTTTAGCTTAATCTTAAATTTCAATCTATTATTGATAAATTCTATATTGCTTAGCTAATGAAAATGACTTATTATACGTTAATAAATTTTCGAGAAGTTTATCTATCATTAACCTATATTGAGATGGCAAAAGAAATGCAACGAGACAAAATCAACTACCACCCCGTCTGATTCATCCACGCCTCTTCTTATGTCGTTACGCTAAAATATGGGGAAAAAATATTGTACGTGCAATTCTTAAGATCATAAACACTACCAAAAAGTATTATTCATGCTCAAATAATGACAACATGATGATGTTAGATATATATTTAATATATCAAATATTTTCGACCATTCCTCTCCCACCAAACCCCAAATGGTTTTTTTCTCTCCTACCATCATCACATAATCCTTCTCCCACCTGAAAATTTAAATTAAGTTTAATTTTGTTGACTGCGATAATCTAGTATAGTTTTCTAGAAATTTTAAAGGTAACATCCCAGTTAATGATCAGAACAATTCGTGATTGTTTTGTGGGAAGTGGTTCCAATGTCGAAAATTTGAGTAATGAAAATATTTTCCAACCTACGAATCGTACATGTTATCTCGTTCTGGTCACTACATATGTTTTAAGTGGACAAAACATTTGTTTTTAAATACATTTAGATGTTTAGTCTGGAGTTTGGTTTAAAATCCTCCTAGTTAATAATTAATAAAAATGTTTGGTGGAAGACTCTTATATGGCTAGACTGTGAATTCAGACGTATCTGTAACAAGTTTTTATAGCCATACCTAAATTTCTCTATAAAGTTAGCACAAGAAGTCATTGTTTTAGAATATATTTAATAAAGTATATTAGATTTAATAAACTGCAAAAGACTACAATGTTTCACTGGTCCCAAATTTGTTTGTAATAGAACCATATTTTTTTTCTTAATAGAACCATATTTAATTATTTATCTCTTTTGTTTCAAGACTCTAGATCATTAGAAATTGACTATGTTTATAAGTAGAATAATCCTAAATTCTAAATTCTAAACGACTTACATTCAAACTTTCCAAACAATCGTAACCAAAAATGAATTAAAAAGTTCAAGTTTACACACCAGGAAACGAAATTAAAGTAAAACAAAAGCTAGGTGGAAATATAAAATGCATGTGTTATTACAATATTGAACAGGTAAGTTTCTTGGAAATTATATTGCCAATTTCTTGTGACTTACCTAGAAATCAAACGGCGAGCTCGTTGATTTGTTTCAAACCAACAAACGTTGAACACTTGAGTTCACACCTGAGCTTGACTTTTCTTTTTATCAACTCCCGAAAATATCGAGGAAATTTTCACATAATATTCTAATGATATTGAAAAATCTATCTACAACTACATATAATGAAGGCTTATTTTATGAATAATATATACAATTTTGAACTTAATATTTGTCTTCTAAATAAATATGATAATCATTTCAACTTTGATGAATTTGGTTAAATAAGAATCTTGATGAACTGGAGATGAAGTCCTCACAGAAAAATATAGTAACAACACGATGCTAATTAAATAAACATATTTTAAATGTTTGAAGCCTTGAGAAATCTGACCAAGTGAAACATAATTAGAAACATGTCTACTTAAAAACATATATATAATAAAGACAGCATGAGAAGAAGATACTAATAATGTTGATTAGATAAACAAATCTAATCATATTTTCTAAAATCCAAATCTTTTTTGCTTTTTCTTGGTTATAATCGAGTGAACTTACAAAATAAAATCAAGGAACTCTTCAATAAAAGATTCTGCGAATCAATCACAATGTTCATCACTATCAAGCAAGATATCTGGTAAATAGTAACAGACAAATAAAATTAATTGTTTTCTCCTACTCACCACGTGAATAATGAGCTCTACATTTACGGTTTAATTTCAGTATATTACAATTTTCACAAAAAACAAACATAATAATTTAATAATTATTGGTGTTTTTGTTTTTGTCGATGGGGTCATGCGTCTTCGGTGGATGTCATGGACCATGGTGTCATATCCATGGGGTAACTTCCCAGCACCCTTAGGAACGACGTGTACTCTTGAACCTCCGCAAGCGCGTTCTGTGCACGCGGCTCCGCCATCGATGCCTCAAAATCAACGTAAAACATGTACTCAAAGTTCTTAGCCGTCCCGAAGCTCCCGTCGCCAACGACTCTGAGTGGGCGGTTGTGGTGAGGCCGCGACTCAATCTTGGTCAGGCTAATGTCTCTGAAAGCAAAGGCCGAGAGGACTTTGAAGAGAACGCTGGTTCCTTTGTGCTCTTGTGCAGCAAAGACGATGCTCGTCTTGAACGGCCGGTCCGTGCGTGGGATTATAGGCTCACGCGCCAGCATTAGGAAGCGCGTGACATTCCCGGCATCGTCCTGGATACCATCCGCTAATATCTGAAGGTTGTAAAGCTCTGCGGCTCGTGCGCTAGCCACAGCCGCCGTGTCGTGGAGGTTATTAGCTGCGATGTACTCCGCAGCAGCCGCTGTGTCATGGAAAGCCTCACGCGCCGCATGTGGTGTAAGGACGTCGAGGGAGTGTTCCGTCTGAGCCAACGCCTGCGGGTGAGAAATCACCCGCGAAACACAGGCTGTACGCACTCCCGGGAGTGCGAGGAGACAATGGTGAACAGGAATCTGAACTTCTCCAACAATGTGAAGACGGTGACGGAGGAGAAGATCATAGTTCCGATGAATTGAACCACCAAGTGAGTTCTCCACAGGGAGCACAGCTCGATCAGCGATCCAAAGTTCCACAGCCTGAAAAGCAACGTCAAATTGGTCACAAGGAATGGCGTCGCAATTTGGATAAGCTTTTCCGGCGGCTGCTTCCGAGTACGCGCCGGGAACTCCTTGGTAAGCTACACGGAGACTAGAACCATGCAACGGTGCCGGAGATAAATCAGTAATCGTCAACGGCTGAACCGGCGCCAATTTTCCGTTAGTCGACTCAACGGCGACGATACCAAGATTGACAGAGCCGTTCGTGTGACCGTTAACGGCGGCGATTTTGTCGGCTAAACCGCCGGAATTTTCAACAGAAGCAACTTTGCTAGATAAAATGGCACATGAGCTTTGCCAATCAGCTCGACTCATGGAGACACCGTTAGGGAAGCTAAACGACTCTGACCTATAACCGCACGTAACAGCCACGCGCTTTGGAATCGCGTGGGAGAAACGTTTGTTCCTAGCCGTCGGATTTGTTGATCGGAACTTGAGATCACACGACGAAGCGGCTTGCATGATTTAATAATGATGGTAAGACGAACAAAAATGAAGTATTAAAACGGCGGCGTATTATAGATTATAGAGTTGAGAAGCTTGAGTTCTTTCGTTGAGAAGAGAAGCTCAAAGCTGAGAGATAAGGGAGAAGAGAGATGGTCTTATATACACACAAGAATAAGTTTTTTTTTCTTTTTCTTTGCAAAATGAGTCTTCACGTTTGTATATTCGGTAAAATCCTTCACCTACCACCTTCCATGTAATTTCTATATAGTATATTAATTATATTTTCTGAAAGCTATAGTTTGGAAGCAAAATACTGTGAAATGTATAATAATAGTGTTTATCAAAATATATTATATTGTTGATTTACGTGAAAGCGATATTCTTCTTAGTTTCTTACCATGGTTTTGTATTGTTGGTTTGCGTCCATAGATTTTTCTATCAATATCAGTTTTGATGTTAGTATCATTGGTGTTTCTTTACAGCAGGGATGGTAATTCTTCTATATTACCCCACTTCAAAATTTTAAATGATAAATGTATATTAATATTTTTAACTACATTTTATAAAGAATTTTTTAGTATTATAAATTTAAATTATTATATAAAATATCATTGATTTAAAAAATATATTAAAAGTTTAATATATATATAATAAACAAATATTTATATTTCTGTATGCAAATAATTTTTACAATTAATT
Source organism: Turritis glabra (assembly GCA_900406565.1). Taxonomy (NCBI): domain Eukaryota; kingdom Viridiplantae; phylum Streptophyta; class Magnoliopsida; order Brassicales; family Brassicaceae; genus Turritis; species Turritis glabra. Next base: position 817,271 of record OVBN01000181.1, on the reverse strand, counting down.
CTCTACTATCTCTATAACTAAACACAATTAAAAATTTTTAACATTAATTATAAAATTAAAAATATCCATATATTATTTGACAATTAATAATATAGATATTTAGAACAAAATTTTAAAATTATGATTTTCCTATCATTTTTGTTTGATTTTTAATTGTTTTGAATCATCATATATATCATATATAGTTAATAAAAATATAATTTTTATCTACATATGTTGTAATTCAAATTTAAAAAAACAAACATATATTACTCAAATAATGAAAGAAAAAGTGTGTGTTAAACGTTCCACATCAACTAAAATTTTTAGTCAATGATTCAAAGTCATATTATATATAAGATCAAAATAAATCCTAAACCGCCCAAACAAGAAGCTTAACTTAACAAACATTCAAATATTAAAAGTTTATATCTGGTTTATTTCAGTTTTTTAGTTGAACCGTTTAATTATGTCGGATATAATAAATTTTAAAGTTTTAGAAAGTTTTAAATATTATTATTGATATATTTAAACTTTATAAAAATTTAAAAATATTATAAACATTTAAATTTATAAAAATTTAAAAATATCACAGAACGAATTATATGGAAAATAGATTTTGATCGACATTAATATAATTTAAAATATTAATAATTCATCGGTACAACACGGATACATTTTTATTTTAATATTTTATTATAATTTTTAATATTAAAACATTAAATATATCGAATTAAATTAATTTAATTATATAAATAAAAATTGTTCAATAATATACTGTACGGATGATTAAATCCTTGTTTTCTTACGAAAATATAGGTTTTGATAAAATATAATGTGAGACATTGCAGTAGTAGGCCCAAAGTTTCCTTTGTCTTATATGGAATTTATATGTCCACGAATAACACGGTTTAGCTCACCTTTTTTTACTTTGACACGATCGTCAATCTATGAGTGCATGCGCAGACCATAATGGACACATGTTGAGTAACTGTTTCTGTATATATTATATGATATATGATGTTGTAGGTCAATTTCATTTTTGAAGATGTGTATTATTGATTTTTTCGCTTTGGTGAAAATATTTGGACGTATTTATTAGCAAAGTGAATAATGTTTTAAGAAACTCAGACACTAATCTATCATTTTGGATTTATGATTTGTATTTGATTGGTAACATAATTTCTAGCTTTTGGAGATTGAATCGGTTTCTAGTAATCAATCAAAAGGTTAATTGGTTGAATCTAGCAAGTGGTTTTTACAAACGCAATAAAAAGTTAAAATATCAAATAGGTGGTGGGTTCTTCAAAAAAAAAAGTTTCATGTTTAAATGTACTTCTTTTTATTGTTGTAATAATTTTATTAAAAAAATATGTACAGTAAGTACTCTCTCTCCATCATATTTTAAGATGTTTTAGCCAAATATCTTTATTTCATTTTAAATGATGTTTTATCAGAGTGCAAAAAAGATAATTCCTTAATTATCTTCACAATAAGATTGTTTTGTTTTGTCAAAGACTACAATAAATTTTTTGATTTGATCATCAATACAAAAATAGGATTATGATAGGTAATTTGTAATCCGTCCGTTTCATAAAAAGTGTCATTTTAACGTGTTTCACACAAATTAAAAAAATTATGTAAATTTGTACAATATTTTTTATAAATACACTAAATAATTTTTTTTCTAATTAATAAATTGAAATAATATGGATAAAAAAAATTTAGTTTTTAAAATTATATTAGATATACAAAACGATACTTTTTGTAAAACAAAGATAAAATCTTAAAACACCAAACGCAGAGAGTAATTTCTTTTTGTTTTGTTTCATACAATCTAAACATAAGTGTAAATTGACTTAAATTTAAAACTATTTAATTGGAAGATAAAATAATATTAATACTAATATTAATGTATAGAAAAGACTCTAGCTTCAGATGACAAAAGAAAAAAAAAGCTTTTGCCCATACAAAAACAAAACAAAAAGCCATTCGTATAAACAAAATTAAAGTACAATTCATCAAGGTGCAACAAAACCAAATTGTCCGTGTCGTGAAAACAAAACCAAATTATTCCCAAAAAAAAAAAACAAAGATAGCAGAATCGAATACAGAGTAATACTAAATTGATTATACCATTTATACAAACGACGAAAATTAAAACTTTTTTTAACTTTTTAATGATTTAAGGTTGACTTTCTCGCGTTGAATTCAGATTCTATATTTGTTAAATCTTACCTATAAAGATGGAATCTTTTGAAAAAAGAATAAAATAAATAGAAATTAAAAATCATTTAAGACGTATTCAAATCCAAATTTGTTAGAAAACCCATTCAAATTGACTAGCAAACTAACTTTCTATAGAGATTTACTAAACAGCTTATAAATAGAACGTGACGATTCATCAGATAATAATTATTGTAAGGTAAACGAAGAACAAAAAAAAGATTGTTTGAAAAGAAAAAGAAAATGACAAAATGGAATGTGATAATGGTGATAATGTTGGTGATGATTGCTGCGATAGGAGGAGAAGCAAGACATAAACAAAGAAGGACTTGGATAGGTTGCTTTCGTTATTGTTCTAGCAGTTGCAGCGAGTACGATGGAAATTGCTTTGAACATTGTAAGATCCAATGTGGTGGTCCTACCCCTCCAAAAACTAATTCAAGGTAGGTTTTTTTTCATTACTTCCTTATAATTTACTGATACATATTATCGTTAAAACGGACTAGCCGGCTCCATATAATCCTCTTCGTAACGTGGTAAACATCTGCATGTTTAGTGGGCCGATTTGCTAAGTTACATGGTTGGCATGATAGACTAACTCAGAAGGCTTAATCTTTGTTTGAACCTTTAAAACTTAAGTTCTAACCCGTTCTATGTCATGACATTTATGCTTTTAACATGCGAGGTTTTGACTTGAATTAACATCTCTATATTGAGATATATAGGCACGTGTACATATTCATTATAAGAATATTAGGGGAGTAGGTTACTTTGGCCCCAAGCTAAATACTTTAGTATAAATATCGTGATGTATTGCTCAAATTTTAATAAGAAAAGAGTTCTCTAAAACCTAGCCGCTTTCACCTTAACATGGTAGCAGAGCCAGAAGCCTAGATTTTTTTTTCTCTTCTCTCACTTTGCCTCTCTTTTTCGGTCTTTGATTAAGATTGTTTTTCTCTCTAAAGTTTTGATCTTTGATTAAGATCTGTCCTGGTTATTTCAATGGCAAGTGAAGGGAATCTACCTGTTGCTGTTCGGGCCAATGATACGCCCACCGATCCGGCCAAAACAACGCCGTACTCGTTGTACTCGTCAGATAATCCAGGAGCTATGATCTCTGCTGTGCACTTGACCGGTGAAAACTATGCCGAATGGGCCACTGAGATGATGAATGCCCTTTGCGCTAAACGGAAGACTGGTTTTGTCGATGGATCGATTCCAAAACCTGCAGATGGACCTGACTTGGAATCGTGGACAAGTGTGAATTCCATGGTTATCGGCTGGTTGCGTACGTCGATAGCTCCTAAGGTTCGTTCAACTGTTTCGTTTTGTTCCGATGCAGCTGAATTGTGGAACAATCTGAAGAGCAGATTTTCAGTTGGGAACAAAGTACGTGTGCATAAAATTGTTTCTCAACTTGCTTCGTGTAGACAAGAGGGTCAGTCCGTGATTGAGTATTACGGACGTCTTACGGTTTTATGGGATGAACTTCACAATTATCGTCCTCTCCCTACGTGTACGTGTGGTGCAAGCGTTCAGATTGCAAAGGAAAGAGAAGATGAGAAAGTTCATCAATTTGTGATGGGGCTTGATGAGTCTCGTTTTGGCAACGTTGTGTGTCAAATTGTTGATGCTGATCCAATGCCTAATTTGGCTCAGTGTTATGCGAAGGTGATTCGTGAGGAACAAAGATTGACTGCTCCAAGGAAGAAAGATCAACAACATGATGCTATTGGCTTCACCACTCGACGGGACTCGCTACTTCATGAGTCAGTCGCCGCGTCGTTGAGTCGTGAACCTGTTGATGCTTCAGGTTATGTGGCTCGTTCTGGTGGAAACAATAGAGGCAGGGAACGACACTTGTGTTCTCATTGCGGCAAAACGGGACATGAGAAAGAGTTTTGCTGGCAGTTGACTGGGTATCCAGAATGGTGGGTTGAACGCAACGGTGCTGGTAGAACAGCAGGCCGTGGTACTGGTCGTGGAGGTCGCAGCTCAAGCTCTAGCCCAGCGGGACGTGGTCGGGGTTATGCGACGGTTGCTCAAGCCACCAGTCCTCATGCGTCTGCGTTTCCGGTTCTTACACCTGATCAATGGAGGGCCATAAGTCAGATGGCTCAGCAGAAAACAATCACTCCCGATGACAAACTTTCTGGTAAGATCAATGATGATGTGATTCTTGACACTGGAGCTTCCCATCACATGACAGGAAATCTCTCTTTGCTTGTCAATGTCAAGTCTACTACACCATGCTTTGTGGGATTTGCTGATGGGAGCAAAACAATGTCCACAAGTGTGGGCGTGTTTCATCTCTCGAAACATATTACTCTTGAGAATGTTCTATATGTCCCAGATCTTGATTGTTCCCTTGTTTCAGTTTCAAGGTTACTTAAACAAAAGAAGTGTGTTGCACTGATGACTGATACTCTTTGCGTTTTACAGGACCGTTTTTCGAGGATGCTGATTGGAGCCGGTGAAGAGCTTGATGGGGTGTACTATTTTGCAGATGTAGCTGCTGTACGTGTAAACAAGGCTGAAGTTCAGTGTGACTCAACTTTGTGGCATCGTCGTCTGGGACATCCTGCGTTTTCTTTGCTTTCCAATTTACCTATGCTTTCTGGTGTTAAAAATTTGGCTAGTCCTAGTCCATGTGACGTCTGTTTTCGGGCTAAGCAAACAAGAGAAGTATTCTATGATAGTTCTAATAAAGCTTTGGATTGTTTTTCGCTAATACATGTCGACGTTTGGGGGCCTTATCGAATCCCAGCTACATGTGGGGCTGTGTATTTTTTGACCATAGTCGATGATTTTTCTAGAGCGGTATGGACATACCTCTTACTCGAAAAATCAGAAGTTAGGCGTGTGCTACAAAATTTTTGTGCTTATGCCGAAAAGCAATTTGACAAATCGGTTCGTATGGTGAGAAGCGACAATGGCACGGAATTCATGTGTTTGTCTTCGTTTTTTAAGGAACAGGGGATTGTGCATCAAACGTATTGTGTGGATACTCCACAACAAAACGGACGAGTTGAGAGGAAGCATCGCCATATTTTAAACATAGCACGATCACTACTGTTTCAAGCTAGTTTACCAACTAAGTTTTGGGGAGAGGCCATTTCGACTGCAGCTTATCTCATTAATCGGACTCCGTCTATGGTCTTAAAAGGTCAAACTCCGTATGAGCTCTTATATGGTGAAAAACCTTCTTATGATCAGTTAAAGGTGTTTGGTTCATCATGTTTCACTCATCGACGTGCCCGTGATAAAGATAAGTTTGGACACCGCAGTCGCCATTGTATTTTTGCTGGGTATCCCTTTGGTAAGAAAGGTTGGAGAGTCTATGATATGGACACAGAAGAATTCTTAATTTCTAGAGATGTAATTTTTCAAGAAAATACATTCCCATTTTCTACAAAGACAGTTGTTGACACAACCTCTTCGATTGATGTTGATAACGATGATGATTGGATTCTTCTTCCTTCTCCTATTATCGATGTAAGGGGGAGTGAGAATACTGATACTCCAGCCGGTGATATTTTGGATACATCGACCCAATCTGTTGATCCGCCGGTTGCTTCAGCACCACGTGTGGTGGAAGTTGATACAGTTTCGGTGGCACCGGTTACTAATGATACGGTCGTGACACTACTAGTCGCTGAATCGTCTCGTCCTGAGATATCGACAATTGATTCTCCTCCGGTTGTGTCGTCTGAGCCACAGGCTGAAGTTCTTGAGCTGGGTGTAGGAAAACGTGTGAAATACCCATCTGTTAAGTTACAAGATTATGTCACCTATACTACACGCTGCATTGAAGACACCCATCACGCTCTCCCTGACTTTGATACAGCCTCCTCGTCTACGGCGGTCTCAGGTACTACGCCTTATCCCCTTACAAATTATATTTGTGATGATAATTTTTCATCTAGTCATCAGGCATTTCTAGCTGCGGTAGTTGCGAGTGTCGAACCTACCTCGTATAAACAAGCTATGACTGATCCGCGATGGCATAATGCAATGGGGTCCGAGATTGGAGCATTGGAAGAAAATCACACGTGGGATATTGTTGAGTTGCCACCAGGAAAGGAGGCTATTAATAACAAATGGGTGTTTAAAATCAAGTTACATGCCGATAGTTCATTAGAACGCTACAAAGCTCGTTTGGTTGCATGTGGAAACCGCCAAATAGAAGGAGAAGACTATAATGAAACATTTGCTCCTGTAGTTAAAATGAATACGATTCGAGCTTTATTACGTATTGTTTCGGCTAAGAATTGGGAGGCACACCAAATGGATGTACACAATGCTTTCCTTCATGGGGACTTGGAGGAGGAAGTTTACATGAAGTTACCGGCTGGGTTTCGCCATTCTGATCCAACAAAGGTGTGTCGCCTTCGAAAATCCTTGTACGGTCTTAAACAAGCTCCTCGTTGTTGGTTTGCTAAGCTTTCGTCTGCCTTGAAGAAATTTGGTTTTGTGCAATCATATGCGGATTACTCTCTCTTCTCTTATACTCGTGGTGATGTGGAGTTTCGGGTCCTTGTTTATGTTGATGATTTGCTGGTTTGTGGAAATAATACACGCATGCTTCAGAGTTTTAAAGCCTATTTGGGAAGATGTTTTCATATGAAAGATTTAGGTAAGGCTAAATATTTTCTCGGGATTGAGATTGCAAGAGGTGCTGAAGGTATGTATCTATCACAACGAAAATATGCATTAGACATAATTACAGAGGTTGGTCTTCTCGGCTCCAAGCCCTCTCTGACGCCGATAGAACAAAACCATAAGTTGGGTTTGAGTGATAGTCCTTTTCTTCCAGATGCTGAGCCTTATCGTCGTCTGATAGGTCGCCTCATTTATCTTCTTACCACCAGACCAGATTTGTGTTACTCAGTTCACATTTTGTCTCAATTTATGAAAACTCCTCGTGTTGATCATTGGGAAGCTGCTTTGCGGGTGGTGCGATTTCTTAAGGGTTCTCCGGGTCGTGGTTTTTTGCTAAGTTCAAAGCCTGATCTTACACTTACGGCATATTGTGATTCTGATTATGGCGCATGTCCCACAACTCGTCGTTCTCTCAGCGGTTATGTTATGTTCTTAGGTGGTTCACCTATTTCTTGGAAAGTCAAGAAACAGGACACTATTTCTCATTCGTCGGCTGAAGCTGAATATCGCTCGATGAGGAATGCTCTCAATGAAGTTAAATGGCTGAAACAGTTGCTCACGGATCTTGGCTTTCCTCACACAGACTCTATTCGTTTATTTTGTGATAGTCAAGCAGCCATACATATCTCAGCGAATCCTGTCTTCCATGAGCGCACCAAACACGTTGAATCTGATTGCCATGCTGTTCGTGATGCAGTACAAGATGGTACCCTCACAATGGTTCATGTTCGTACGAATGAACAGCTCGCTGACATGCTTACTAAAGCGTTAGGACGTGTTCCTTTTGAAATTTTATTATCCAAGTTAGGCATTTGTGATCTCCATGCTCCAACTTGAGGGGGAGTATTGAGATATATAGACACGTGTACATATTCATTATAAGAATATTAGGGGAGTAGGTTACTTTGGCCCCAAGCTAAATACTTTAGTATAAATATCGTGATGTATTGTTCAAAGTTTAATAAGAAAAGAGTTCTCTAAAACCTAGCCGCTTTCACCTTAACACTCTACTTGTCATACTTATGTCTTGAATTTCATACATAAATAGTAAAATTTTGCTTTATGTTAATTTTCAACATATGTTTTGTACATGATTAGGAATTCACGTGGGAAGAATTATACGTACACTGAGGAAACAGAGGTTCGAGGAAAGAGAAACTGATAAAAGGGAACTCATGTAGAGACAATATCATATCACTATTTACTAAACCACTAGTGTTCCTTAGTTTATGTGTTGTTTCGTGGAAGTTCAATAAAAAAGCGTTCACACATAGAGGCTTGCTTTTCATAAACAATATTATTGCCTATCAAAACGAATGTATAGAAAATTATATGCGTTAAGACCATACATATATATTGGTCAAAGAGGAAAAAAAAATGTAATCGTTTAAGATGGGTTTGAAGAATACTTTACCTTTTCAAAGATCATTTTTGTCTTTATGCATTAGTTGTACTCTTGTATCGTGAGATATCTTCATGGGTGATCTATGAGGAGATAAAATCCTTAGTCACATTATTCTTACGCTTCAAAAGACTTTGAAACTCAGCTCTTCTGTATTCAATATTTGGCCCTCTCAAGAGTCTATCGCCGAGGTCATTGGAATCTCCCTGCTGCTAGATTTGAAGCTCATGTTACCATGTAGGATTTTATATTCTGGTCAATTGAGGGGATCCTCTGCAACAAAATTTATCGCGTCTGGAAGTCTCTCCGCAAATTCACTCCTCTGGTTCCTCGGGGCGACAAAAATGTAGCAAAAACAGGGAATTCCGTGGATAAACTTCTTGGTGTGGTCTTTTACGCCAAATCAAAACCCTATTCAAGACAGATTGATCAACTGGAGTCTCCAAGTTGATATCATATGTCTCTTATAGTGTTTCGACAACGAATGGCACAACCACATTTTTCACCATCCCATTCTTTCAGACTGTGAATTGCTATGTTACTGCTCATTTCTTTACACAAACAGGTCCTACCGATTTACAAGCAATGGACTGGATTTATCAGCCATGTTTACACAAATCTTAGAGTTATCTCCTAATCTTTTCCTGGGGTGACACAATAACAAAAATCAGAGTCCCTTACAAAGACCTGCTACTCGGATCCTAAAAATAGTGGCGCAAACTGTGAAGGGCAAAGCTACCTCCTTTAAGGATCAAAACCAACAATTTCGCTTCGGACTTACTCTAGTTCCTGGTTCTGCACATCTTCCCCCTTCGATACAGCAGCTTCTACCTCTTATATAGTCTTCTTTTTTTACTATCCTAGCCGTTCACTCTAGGATCTGATTCGGTTAGGTTTATGTTTTTGTATGAACTCCAGTTTGATCGCAAATTTGTATCCGTTTTAAATAAAACATAACAAAAACAATCATAATCCACCATAGGAGAAAAAAGAGTTTTAGATGTGTATGTAACCATGAACTCTGATCATATTATCATTCATCTCTATTCCAACACAAGATGTATAACTCCTTTCCAAGCACCAGTCATTGAAACAACCATAGATTATATCCAAATTTGTATTCCACAAGGAAACATAAACACAAATCCCAAAACTAAATTCCGGATTTACGGATCAAAGTACTAATTTAGAAGCTAAATGAGTGAAATTTACAAATCAAAAACAGATGAGAAACAATGCCAAGGACATAAGTGGAAGAAGCTGCTGTGTGTTACCAGATAAAGCTCGAGACTTTGTTCCAAAGTTGATAACTTTGTTCTCTGCAAAATCAACCCACAAAGAAACAGAGAAAAAACATCAATAACAGAGAGATAATCTCCATTGGTAAAGTCAGAACTAGCTCAAGACTTAACTGCATTCTTTAGGATGACAGAGACATCTTAGAGCAACACCACAGTTACCATCTGGTCTCTCACAGGCGATGCATAAATCCGGTATGTGACCTTCGACTTCCATAGAAACCCTAGCTCTCAATTTCACTTCCTCTGTTCCGGGTACATGGAAGAGACCAGTTGAGGTTTTGAAGTAGAGTTCTCCAGATCTGCAGGTTATGAAATTAGATGGGTTTGGGATTGGAGTGTTACCACAGTAGTAGATTTCTTCTTCTTCTTGTGGGGTTTGTGTGGAAGGCGAGAAAATTAAAAAGAAGAGGAGAAGAAGAAGGAGGAATTTTCTGAGAGTTTCTTGCATTTCTGATTTTTTCTTCTTTGTTGCTTTGCACACTAATTCACGATGACAGTGATTTTTGGTAATTCAACCAAACAAAAGTGACATATAAGTTCTTAAGATGATTTTCTCTGTTTTTCAAAAAAGAGACTTTGGCAAAAAAAACAAAAAAAAAAAAACACTATAAGAGAGTAGCCATTCTAATCATCAACATATATTATTCTTTATATAATATATAATAATGATAATTGGGAAAACGGTAAGAAAAAGCCTCACCTTTCAATTTTTGGCGGTTTAAAGCATGACTTTTATTTTGTGCCATTTTAATCACAAGTTTTGGTTGACTTCTTTTTTTAAACCCGAAATTGTATTGACTGTACCAATTTAGGCACGTCGTTAAGTGACTTAACAGAAATTATAAACGTTGTTAAGCAGCTGTTAGTGGCATCTGTTAAACAATATGACGTCATTTTAGTCTTATATTCATACAAATCGATTTACGTGAAATCCCCAAATCGATTTCAAAACCCAAATCGAAATCCCCAAACTCCAAATCAATTTCTTCATCCTGCGTGAAATCCCCAAATCAATTTCTTCATCCAAATCGATTTGCCCATCCCAAATCGATTTCTTCATCTCAAATCCCAAATCGATTTCTCCTTCAAATCCTTTTTCGATTTCTTTTTATGCAACCTGAACAATGCCACCGCGAACAAGAGGAGGAGGAAGAATAGGTAAGATTCCAATTCGTCGGAGCGCGCGAGTTAGGAAGGAAGAAGCAGGGAGTGTTGCATGTGGAATTGAAGTTCCTCCACCACGTCGGAGCGCGCGACTTACGAACAGTCAAGAGGAATGAGTTGTTGCGAATGGCAGTGAAGAACAACCTCCTCTCGTAGGAAATCGAGAGGCAACATAAGTTAGAAGCGAAACCCCTACACCGCGTCAAAGCCCAGTGGCTGATGTCCCTCCACCGTGTCAAAGCCCAGTGGCGGAAGAAGATCCACCGCGTTAAAGCCCAGTGGTTGAGGTCCCTCCACCGCTGGCTGAGGTTCCTCCACCGCTTGCTGAGGTTTCTCCACCGCTGGCTGAGGTTCCTCCACCGCTGGCTGAGGTCCCTCCCCCGCTGGCTGAGGTTCCTCCATCACTTGCTGAGGTCCCTCCACCGCTGGCTGAGGTTCCTCCACCGCTTGCTGAGGTTCCTCCACCGCTTGCTGAGGTCTCTCCACCGCATCGAAGCAAGCGAGTTGGAAACACTCAACGGGAAGAGACATCAGCTGATGTTGATGTTGCAGAGGAGATCAATGTCGCTCCTCCACCACGCATTGATCCTCCACCGACTCGGATCACACGAGGTTCAAAGAGACCAGTGGTGGAAGAAGATGGAGATGACTACGCGGTTGTTGGTGATGATGCTGCGGAGGAAGATGGTGACAGTGAAGCTAATGACGAAGAGATGAATGGTTTAGGTGTTGAAGAGGAAGGGAATTTAGAAGAAGACTTTCGAGAAGATGCAGTTGAGGAGACACAAACACAGCAACCTGAATATAAGACTAAAACGACGTCATATTGTTTAACGGATGCCACTAACAGCTGCTTAACAACGTTTATAATTTCTGTTAAGTCACTTAACGACGTGCCTAAATTGGTACAGTCAATACTATTTTGGGTTTAAAAAAAGAAGTCAACCAAAACTTGTGATTAAAATGGCACAAAATAAAGATCATGCTTTAAACGGCCAAAAATTGAAAGGTGAGGCTTTTTATGACCGTTTTCCCAATGATAATTATGTTTATTGTATATGTTCAAAAGTTGTTTGTCTCATCTTTTTTTTTTTTGTCATAGTCAAAAATGTAAAGTATTTTTTTATGTTATGTCATTTTTTTTAATTAATATATATAAGAATATATATATATATATATATATTGTTATCACCATCACCTTTACCACCTACTTCTTACTATCACCATCACCATTACCACCTGCGTCTTACTATCACCATCACCATTACCACATGCATCTTACTGTTACCATCACCATTACCACTTGTTTCTTGCCACCACCACTATTATTATTATCAATGTTACCGTCATCATCACCACCATCACAACCATCATCACTACAGCTGTTGTTATCGACACCGCCACCACCGCTAACTTATTCATCGTTATCACCACTATTGTCGCTATCGTCGCTACTACCATTATCATTACTATTGCCTCTGCCACAACCACCATACTTCATTCCATACTATTTCATTTAACTCAATTCTATTTAATTGAATTATCATGTAATCTAATTTTAGCATACATTTAACTCGATAGTTTGGATTTCCTAAGTTGTATTCTTTAGGGTATAACATATACTTACAAAAATTTAATTATAATTAGAAATACGTAAACAATTTATATGTTGTATCGTTTTGTTTCCAACGTTTAACGTGGGGTTGCTTAGGTTACCTATGTTGTCTCTTTTAGAGTATAACATTTTTTCTTCGGTGTGCGTCTAATTCGATCGTTTGGATTTTCTATGTTTTATCTCTTACGATTATCGTCACCACCACCACTATTACCGCTGCAACCAACACTAATATTCCACTACCACAACCATTTCGTCACCACTACCACCATCATAACCATCACAATCACCGTAACCCCCACCACATCAATATCACCACGTCGTCACTACTACCACCACCACCACAACCACCACGATCATTGTAACCACCACCACCACAATCATTGTAACCACCACCACCACGCCATATAACCATCACCACCATTACTACCATATCGTCATTATCACTATCATTTTATTTTATTAAAAATGTTTCATTCTATACTATTTAGTTTCATGCTATACTATTTCATTTGTGTTGTAGACAAATATTATTTACTATTTTAAATAATCCATATCTGATTTTAAAAATTTAAATTGTTACACATAGAAAAAATCTATGGTTTTTTAAACTGTTGCAAGATTTAATTAATTATTTTATGAGATTTTTCAAAATCTTTATATCAATTTGGCTATGTCATCACTATTCTTTTTTTTTTTACCTCGTACTCACATCTCCACACCTTCTTTTCCCTCTAGCCAGGCATGTCCTTCAATGCTGCCCTGCCCCATCTGGTCCTTTCACATTGGTCCATGGTTAGTAATTTAATTTCCAATTTTAATGTATTATTAGGATTTAACTCACGGTATACCATAGGATAATTTATTTTTTTACATAATTATAATTTAATTAACTTAATTATATGTATATATATATATATATATATATATCTAATATTGTAATATTGATGGTGTTAACAAAATAATGAAATGATGTTTTATCTATGTTGTAACATTAGTGATATTTTAAATTTATATTAATGTCGATCCAAATCCATCCTGTCATATAACCTCGTCCTATGATATTTTAAAATTTTATAAGTGTAATTGTTCATAATATTTGAAACTTTTTTAAAATTTAAAATTTATTATATTCGATATAATTAAATGGTTCGACTAAAGAACTAAATTAAACCAGATACAGATTTTTAAATTTGGATACTTGTTAAGTTTACCTTTTTGCTTATTCACATTTAGATTCATTTTGGTTTTATTTATAATATGACTTTCAACCATTGTCTAAAAGTTTTAGCCGATGTAGGACATTAAACACAATTTTTCATAATTGCTTGAGTAATACATATCCATTTTTTAAAATTCGAATCATGACAAATGGAGGAAAATATGTAGAGTTTTATTAATTTTATATATTATATGATGATTCAAAGCAATTAAAAATAATATCAAACAAAAATGATAGAAAAATCAAAATTTTAAATCTTAACAAAATCTTCTAAATATCTATACTATTAATTGTGGAAAATTATATGGATATTTCTGATTTTAGAATTTAAATTAAAATCTTTTAATTGTGTTTTTTTTGTCAACTTTTAATTGTGTTTGGTTATATGGATAGTAGAGACTTGATTGTAAAAATTGTTTGGATAAATGTATATAAATATATTTCTATTCCATATTTACCCTTAATAAGCTTCCTAATTTATTTTTCAAATCAATGAAATTTTATGTAATATTTTACAAAACAAAAGTTTTACTTTAAAATGTAATTCAAAAATGTTAATATATATATTTTTATTACATTAGTGATTTTGGTTACTCAGCAAATTGGTCCTTTAAAAGAAAAAGATTATTTTCTCTAAAAACTTATAACTAGGGTAGGCCTAGGCATTCGGTTAATTGTTCGGTTTTGGTTCGGTTGCGCTTGGTTTCGGTTAGTTCGGATATAGTAATATAATAACCATTCGGTTATTTAGGAATATCGGTTCGGATCGGTTCGGTTTTCTTGCTGTTCGGTTCGGTTCGGATATTTGAATAAATAACCGTAACTAACCCAAATTCTTTCGAGTTCGGTTAGTTTCGGTTTCTTATCCAAAATAACCAAAATTAACCAAAAAATACAAAAAAATAATAATATATAAATCGGAAAAAATTAAAAAGAAAATTAAATTTCGTTCAATTTTGCAAAAAAGTATTTAACTTTGACAAATATAACTAACAACATTTGGATATGTTTATTATTTAAAGTATTTGATTGTTTTGAGTCTAAAAATAATTAATATTTTTGCGTTTATAATTATAGTTTTGGTTATTATGGATACTATTTTTGGGTATTTTCTAGGTTTTTGAATATTTCGGTTAACCGTTCGGTTATCAGTTTGATTATGTTCGAATTCGATTAGTTTGGATAGAGGATTTTACTAACCAGTCGGTTATTTTAGTTACTTCGGTTCAGATTCGGTTTTGTTTTTTTTTCGATTCGGTTCGGTCGATTATTCGGTTAACGATTATTTTGCCCAGGCCTAAACTAGGGGATGACCGGTGCCACATTTGAAAATTTAGTTAATTAAGTTTTAAATGATGTTTTATTTAGTATATATGCAAATAAATCATGTGATTGCTCTAAAATTTTTATAAAAAATGAATTGTCAAATATTTATGATGAACAAAGAGATCTAAAAAAATTGAATCCTACAAGTCTGCAGGGAAAATAGTTAGAAATGAGAAATTATATAGTTGATCTATTTAAAGAAAAATATAGCCAACTACACGACGTATAACAAAATACTTGATCACACATTCTAAATTTGGAAATGTATAGCCAACTACATGAACTAAATGCATTGAGTTCCAAATCCGGCATTGAACAACAAAAATATTCAAAAAAAAATTATTTATTTTTAATATTAGAAAACAAAAAGATTAAAATTGTTCAATATAATCGTTTTTGGCGTTGTATAATTAAAAATACATTCTATATTTAATATTAAGATATTTTGTATATATATTTAATGTATTAATTCTTACAATTAGTTTTTATTTATTTATTTTAAAACTAAACTAAAAATGAAATAAAAATCAATTAAGTAATGGAATTGATGAGAACATCATAAGGAGACCAAACCAGGAGCACACCAAACCAACCAGTACACATGCCAAACTGGTCTACACGAAGCATTTTGGAGAATCCTTGCCTGAATGGAGTTCCGATCAAGCACAATGCCTAGGGTTGATTATTTACCAGCAAATTAACCTTAAGAAGACTAATGGTCCAGGTGGAATAATTTATCAGCCACCCGATTCAAAGATGATACGAGAGGCTATAGCTGATGTACTTGTTGTTGCACTTGCTGACGGACCGCTTGACGTACTTGATGATGTACTCACTTACGGACCAGACCAGATTGTGAGGTACGAGGAGTTTCAGCTTTTCGACATTTGGACCAGCCCAGGAGGAAGCCCACACACTTATATGATCCATCACAATGCCTCAGCCCATGGAGAACCGCCCATAAGAAGACATATGGAAACCAGGAGAACATCTAGATCACACAAGATTTGTACCACACAAGCCTTGGTACATCGAACCTCATTGGAATGCACAGAGTCACTACTTGCCATATTCGGACCCGATTGTCATCAATGTACAACGACTCCTTCCTCTTCTATTTTTGTGCATGTTAGAGCTTCCTCATATGCACCAGAAGCTTCCAAGACTCCGAACCTACCTCCCCAAGTTGACCAGATACAAAGCACACCTCACTTGCCTTATTTGGACCGATTTTACACTTAATGGTCCAACATCCATATTTTTTTAAAAATGTTGCAATTTGTTTCTTCTTTTAGCTTTAGTGAACGTTGTAGCTCAAGCCTATATAAGCTCATTAGTTTGTTCATTTGCAATTACCCTTGATTCATTAAGTCCTATTGAAGACCTATGGATTAAGCTTGTTGAGTGATTCAACATCCTTATTCGTATCATTGATTGAGTGAGTCAATCAACCATTTATCCATCAATTCTCCTTGAATCGATCCCACACGAGAGAAGCGACCGCCATTGTGTTAGATCTCCACCTTTATTGTTCCATCTTCCGTGTAGCAAGTTTGGAATCCGTGATCATCAAATAATATAAGTTGGAGTGATTCCAATTCTTGTATCAGGAATTGCTTATGAGTTGTGAGAATCCTACATAAATTGAGAAGTGCGAATCCAACATGAGTTGAATTGTGATGGCATGCCGCATGCCTTTGTATAGATAATTAAAACCTAGTTATATCAGTAAGCTCCATTTTTGGGTTATCAATTTTGTGTTTCAAACTATGACGACACGTTTTGTACGTAACATCCAAGAGTTATGACTAATATATACTTTTATACGAAATCGAAAGTTAAAGTACTAAATTCATATTTATGTTTGGTTAGGATATATATGTTCAATGGTATAGTTTATGCAATGTATGAAAATG
Source organism: Turritis glabra (assembly GCA_900406565.1). Classification (NCBI taxonomy): domain Eukaryota; kingdom Viridiplantae; phylum Streptophyta; class Magnoliopsida; order Brassicales; family Brassicaceae; genus Turritis; species Turritis glabra. Next base: position 800,458 of record OVBN01000181.1, on the reverse strand, counting down.
TCTATTTCTGTAAGCCCAATAGAGAAGTGCCCAATCTCAAATATTTAGCCCATAAAGTGCCTAAATCTGTAAAAGGCCCTACTTGTGTATGATAAAGCCGATTTTCCATTCAATGGACATCTAGGAACTGTAATAAAGTAGCTGACCGCATAGCGAATGAACCATTACCTTTTCATTCCAAATTTGTAACTTATTTTTGTGTTCCAACTTTCATTGTATATGTAATGACCCGCACAAAGGCAAAGAAAATTGTGGAAAAAATTCGAACAAATGACGAATGCGGACTGTTTAGCGGAGAAATTTGCTCGAGCACGTCGATGACCGAGCTAGTTACCAAGTTGCTCGATGACTAAGCTACTTGGTTAAGCAGCTCGATGACTAAGGTGCTTGGTGAGTTGCACGGTGAATAAGGTGCGTGCTTGCTTTCTAGCTTGATGACGGAATTGCGTGCATGCGATGGAACCTTGTTTCGGATCGAAGTAATCGAATGCATGCGCGACGACAGTACTCTCGTCCGAAGAACTTGCCCACGTTTTACCCGCGTTCGAAGAAACGTCCGAGTTTTGTCGTACTTCCTTGTCGTTTCTCCTTGTCGCCAAGCGAGAACAGAATCTCGAGCCGTGGCACTATCCGGCCAGACTTGCCCGCGAGTGAAGAAACGTCCAATGGGACGTGTCCGTACAAAGTTTGACAAACATTCTTTTCGGTCGCGTGTCGCAACCCGGTCAGCGCACGCTGGGACACGTTCGGCCAAGTGTCGACCTGCTTCACCTGCTTGCTAGCTTCCTTGTTCGCGCTTATAAATAGATTGCCCCGTCCTAGTTTTCGGATATAGTTTTTGAAAAAACAATCTTAGAAACCGCTTAAGTCCGAAGTGTTCTAGCAAAGCCAAGTTAAGTCGCGAACCATTCTAGAGAAGCTTAAGTCCGAAAATCTTGCTTTCTGCCTAAGTCAAAGGTGAGTTCTTTGGTATGTTTGCCGTGTGTTAGATGAGTAGAACACACGTAATTGATTGTTGATTGTTCGATGATTTTATTTGCTTAAGCATGAAATCGTTAAGAAAATTCTAAGTTATGCTTTAATCGCATATGATCGACCACGTTTACGGATTTTAAGTAAACGCGAGTCTTTGCTTGATCGTTAGCATGATTTCATCAATTCATACATAAGTTAAAATGTTAGAAGAACTTGAGTTTAAGCGTGGCATGATTTCCCTATGGCCGGGTCTTAACCAATAAACATTTTGGTTATTTCTCGAAGACACGGAGAGACGGGATTGCAGCCTTTGGCCGTGTATGCATGACGATGCATTATTCGAGTTTTGGTGCGAAGCCTTAAAGATTAGGCCATCAAAAACGTTTTAAGGATCTTTGTACTTAGCCTTTGTGGTTTTGTCCGAAAGATGCCTTGGTTTCACGTGAAGGGAATTAATCAGCACGCTAGGCCTTAATAAATCGTACGATTATGCGCATAATCGATTCAATTTGCATATTTGCGTGTGATTGTTATTTTGGGTTCGATGGGAATTGATTATTGTTTAGGGGAAACCTTAGACTCACTGAGAAATTAGTTCTCATGACTCAATTTGTTTTGCAGGAAAAACTGAGAGGGTAGACCGCGGGAAAAGCACAAGAAGGAACATTAGGAAAATCAGTGGTAGATTTCTTTGCTTTGTTGCAAACTCTTAACACTTAATATGTAAATGTTGTTTTGAGTGTTAGACTCGAGTCCGAGAACCTCTGGTCGGACGCCCGAGTGTTCGTTTCGAGGATTGTGGAGTTTCCGGTCTATCGCGGATCGGGGGCGTTACAGTATAAATCCTCCATGAAGATTATAAAACTTACTTAATGAAAGTAGCTCTTAAAAAAAATGGAATCAGGGGACATTCCTAACAAACAATCAAACTATAATGCTTTATCTTATGGCTGTGATTTCTGTTAATTCAGGTTTTTTTGATTCGGTTTATTCAGGTATCCAGCTAGTTCAAAATTTTAAAAATGTTACTAAAAATAATCGAAATAAATAATAGTTCTGTTTGATTTAGTTATCGGATCTTTTGGTTATTTATAGTGTTACCAAAATTTTTGGTTCTTTCATTAAAATTCAGTTAATTCGGTTAACTTGTTCGATTACTTTGGATATAATTAAATTGAAAAAAGTTAATACAACCCGAACGAAATTGGGATTTTTTGTTTGGAGAAACGAAATCAAAGACCTCGTTATCCATTTTTTTTCCAGATCTATGCATACACAAATATGTGTCTATCTTCTTCTTTGTCAAGACATGTTAAAACGGTGAAGACGATAGTGACGACTCGAGAATCGATAGAATGAGGGTTAATTAGTGACTAGGTTAAGATTTTCGGCTAACCATTCGGTTACCCTGAACCTAACCGAGGAGATAATCGATCTCAATTTACATCCTTTTCGATACGTTTTCATCAAATAACCGAATCTGAACTAATTTTCCCAAACTTCGATTCAGTTCGGTTCGAAAAAATCGGTTCACGTGTAGTTCCTAGGCCTACAGTTTACATCATCATTGTTTTTTGTTGATAAAAACATAGTCACAATATGAATTAATAAGCATAAATAGTATAACTTAACCCAACATTTTCCGCTACAAGTAGAACAAACCATTGACAATATGAAAGAGAATAACAACTTCCCATGGGCATATGTACTCATCTTTTTTTTCTTTTCTTTTTTTCACGTCCTCCACGAGATGCTCATTAAGTTCCTTTTCAACTTCTTCTTCCTCTTATTCAAATTTTTAGTATCAACCAAAGTATGTAAACCAAAATCATGCTTTATATTTCACATTTGGAGTCTTGTCGAAACAAATTCATTAAGAAACTTGAGATATTAAAACTTGCGTTTGGTTGCTTCTTCACCCTCGGATGAGAATCAAGGGAATCTGATCAACTCTGGCTTCAACCGCCTTTTCATCTTTGGTTGTATTCCGAACCACGAGACGTAACTCCTGCTGGAGACCAGTGGAAAAAGATAACATGGGGTCAAATTTTGAAATTGACAAGAGGTTGTTGACTCAAATGGACCAATGTACTGTAGTTAAACAATGAAAAATATATATAGGGTATTGATATTGTAAGAGTATAGAGACTTGATACACAACAGTTTATGCTTGGAACGCGCAAGCCAACACTTTGATTTGTTTTATGAACACTTGATCTCTACAAAGATCTATTTGTTTCGGTATTATACAATCTATTCTTCCTAATAGACTTGACCCCGACTAAAACAAATCCTAAGCTCTAACCCTCCTTTGAATCAATCCGCTCAAAGATCTCAAAGAAGAGTAACAACCCCAAACAACCCTAGTTAAGTATCTACCCGCACGAAGATCACAAAACCCTAGTTGATAGGAAAACACACTCACCTTCTCAGCTTTTTTGTTTGCTTCGAAGTTACAATCTCACCAAAAATGCTCAAGAGTGTTAGCGGCTTCCTACTGCCCTTACATAACTATATACACGATCTCCTAATTTGTAGGAAAGAAGATCTTGCCAAATCTTCAATTACTTGCAAGGAATATCTTCAGCGATATCTTTGCATTTAACTTCAGCTCTAAGTAAGTCCACGTCTCTTTGGTTCTGTCATATCATTCACTCCAATTGAGCCACGTCAGCTCTTGCGTCCACATCAGCTTAAGCAACCTGATGTGATCTAACTCAGCGTCCTGATCCACACAGCGAGCTGATCCAGTCCTGGTCCAAACAGCGAGCTGATCCAGTCCTGATCCAAACAGCGAGCTGATCCAAACCATGTGTATCTTCAATCTCCCCTTCTTTGACTGAGTTTGATACTCAAGCAACCACTCTTCTTTTCCTGCCAGTCAATCAGAAAAACATCCAAACACAGCAGCAGCATAGCATATAACTAGAAAATCATATACATTAATAATCAAGGTTAGGCCACAACCAGAGTGAATCAAAATGCTATGTTCCAAATATTACAGACAAAAAAAAAACAAAAACCGAGTTCTTAAATAGGTCTGAACAAAAACAACAACATAGCCAAAAAAAAAATCAGCTCCCCCACAATTTAATCTCCCCCATCATCCTTGCCCGAATCAGACTCAGAGTCATCTCCCCCTGTTTGAGTGCATAACTCAGTCAAAAACAACGCACTATTAGATGCACACAGATGATTCAGAACAGAAAGACTTACCTGCTTCTAACGCTTGCTGGAGGATCTGAATTGCAAGCCTCATTGCGATCATCAATCTTTCCTACCTTGATCCCAGAAGCTAATGCTGGAACTCCCTTGTTGCTAGTGTTCTCTTTCTTCCTTTTTATAGCACCTGGCTGTTTCTCATCAATTTGAACCGGATGTTGTGCCATCAGCAGCTTGTATATCAGACTGGGAAATGGAAGATAGAACTTTGATCGCACATTCAGGGCAAGTTGCAGAATGTGCTTATACACCAGTTTTCCAAAGTTGAATGGTGTCTTCTCCGCCGTAAGATAGATGAGCTTAGCCCTGGCTGCTTGAGGATATGCATCATTGGTAGTCGACAGCCAGTTGGAGCAACAGATCTTCTACAATATCTTCTTTTCTTCAGTAAACTGAGAGTACTGAACTCCCTTCCAACTCTTGACATTGCCTCCAGTCATGAATTCAGCCAGCTCATCCTCTAAAACCCCAGCCATCTGCATTTTGTGGGTTCTCTCATCAACCTGTGGAAGGTTGAACAGCTCATTGATCCTTGCGGGGGAGAACTCGTAGACCCAGTCTCTAACCAGCAGCTCCACTGAACCTGTCTCAACTTTGACACTCGGCAGATTGGCCCAGAATTCCCTCAGAATTTGAATCTCAAAATCCTGCAGATCCTGAACAGTATCAACCATCCCTGCTCCTTCAATCAACTCTCTGATTGCATCATCATCACCGAAAGTCACCTCCTTCTCTTTGATGAACTTGCTGTTCTTCAGAATCTCAAATCGGTTCTAAGCGTTGAGCGACATAAACCTCTTCCTGTCAAAATCCCCAGTGGGCTCCTTGGACACAACTCCCTTGCCCTTCTCAACTCTCGATCTCTTTACCTCCTTTGACATCACTGTCGCTGACTCCTTCCTCTTTTTAGGTCGCGATGCAATTGCTATTTCTTGCACCTTGCTGGTCAGAACAGATTCCTGTGAATCAGATAGATCCACCATCTGTGGTGGTGCAGCCCTTGTTGGTCTGGATTTCCTTGCCTCGTGATCAACGACATGCTCATGAGTTTTGTTTTGTGGCTGTTCTGATGCTTTGGGATCCACATTCGAGCTTCCCTCCACTTCACCAAGCACAAACGGCGCTGAGAGTTCAAGAGGGTCCCTCACCGGAGATGCATTGGTCCCTTGAAAAACCAACATGGCTGTTTTAGGGTCCACCGTTGGTTCACTGGAGCCGGAATCAGCAGTCTGTCCTTCATTCGTGAGATTCCAGTGAAAATTGACTTCATCTTCTTCAATTGACCTTTGCGAGTACTCGATTCTTTCCGAGATCCTTGTGCTTTAACTGCTCAACTCACTGATTTCTCGCTTGTTAGTGGCAAAACCCTAATTTCTATTTTTTTTAAAAACTCGCCACGATTCTTCAGTATTTGGGCCTGAGAAACAGATGGGCTTTTAACTGTACCCGTAAGATAACAGTCCTGGCACACTCAAAGTAAACAGATTAGTGCACATATGCCATCAAATCCTTGATCAGAAATCAACCATCTGATATGTTTTGAACATTAACTATTCACTTATGCATTATCACAATATTCATTCGTAAACTAGTCAGTGACCCAGAATTACAGTACCCATGCAAGTTTACCTGACAATAAACTTCTCACACAACTTTGGGTTTTGTTCAGTGCTTTGTACACCAGTCACTTGTTCAGTACCTACACCAGAAACTACCACAACCTTTTGAATCTTCGAGAGTCAGATTTGAGTGTTGTGGCTAGTCTTTCACACTGTCATGCCTTTAGTCCTGGAATCATCATCAATGTGAAGCTGGCAGCTGGAATTTCCTTTGAAGAGTGCACGATCAGGAGTGTATCAAGTCATATAGCCTTTTTTTTTTTTCCTTTTTTCTTTTCTTTTTCTTGATACACATCCTTGAGTTTGGATCCAACAGATTTGAATGATCTTCATAATGTATAGCATGAATGATCTTCTGTTGAATCTCCTGATTTCTATCAGCAGTATCACTTGACTTCTCAACCACTGATATCTGTGCATTCTCTTGTTATTGATTTTCCTCAGGGCTCTGTTGCAGATGTACCAGACATATAACTTGATTTTTCAACCATCTGTTACTCTTCTGATTTGAATGCACATTGATACTTCTTCTCAGCTCTTTGACCTCCTTCTTCATGAAAATATTTTAAGTACATGATCCTAGACTGGCATGACAGGCAGCTCTTTTCCACACACAGTTGTTTGTACAGAAGGCTGACTCTCTATACATCCTTAGGATTTCTATGACCTGTTCCAGCATTTGTTCCTGTCTCTGACTGACATTACTCACAAAGAAACATTAGACCTCACACACACCAATAGCCTTTCTTAGATTAACAAATCTGTTAAAATCCAAGGGCTTGGTGAATAAATCAGCAAGTTGATAATCAGTGCTTACATGGTCTACCACAATCAGTTTCTCCTCAACTAGTTCACGAATGAAATGATGTCGAATATCAATATGCTTAGTTCGTGAATGTTGAACAGGATTTTGTGCTATGTTAATTACATTCTCATTATCACAATAAATCAACAAGGGATCAGATATCATACCATAGTCAGCAACCATCTGTTTCATCCACATGAGTTGAGTGCAGCCACTCCCAAGCGCAATGTATTCAGCCTCTGCTATTGACAGAGATACACTATTATGTTTCTTGCTATGCCATGAGATCAGATTATTCCCCATGAAGAAACAACCACCACTTGTGCTTCTACGATCATCTAATGATCCGGTCCAGTCAGCATCACAGTACCCCATCAAACTCTTGCTTGTGTCTTTGGTATAGTAGATACCCAGGTTGACTGTTCCCTTGACATACTTGATAATTATCTTCACAGCCAGGAGATGTGATATCTTTGGTTTTGCCTGATATCGTGCACAGACTCCTACAGCCAAACAGATGTCTGGTGTACTTGCCGTCAGATACAACAGACTCCCAATCATTCCTCTGTAGAGTTTCTCATCCACATTTTCCCTAGATTCATCCTTTCAGAGTTTTTCATTCACACCCATTGGAGTCCTTGCTTCTTTACTTTTATCCAGACCAAATCTCATAACCAACCCTTTGGAGTAGGTGCTCTGTGTCACAAATATCCCATCATCTGTCTGTTTAACTTGCAACCCCAGGAAATATGTAAGTTATCCACACATACTCATCTCAAATTTCTGAGTCATTTTCTTCACATATTCATCAACAAGTTCTTGACACATTGATCCAAACACTATGTCATCCACATAAATTTGTACAATGAGTAACCCACTGTTGTTTGCCAATACAAATAGTGTTTTATCCACATTTCCACGGACATAGCCTTGCTTGATGAGAAAAGTAGTCAGTCACTCATACCAAGCTCTTGGTGCTTGCTTCAGTCCATACAAGGCCTTTTTTAGCTTGTAGACATGATTCAGATGACTTGATACTTCAAACCCTTTTGGTTGTTCTACATACACCTCTTCCTGTAGAATACCATTCAAGAAGGCATTTTTTACATCCATCTGATGCAATCTGAAATTGAGTGCACAACCCATTCCAAACAGAAACCTGATAGACTCAAGTCTTGCAACATGTGCAAACGTCTCATCAAAGTCCACTCCTTCAACCTGAGAATACCCCTGAGCAACCAACCGAGCCTAGTTTCTGGTGACAGCTCCACTTCTATCAGTTTTGTTCTTAAAAATCCACTTTGTTCCAACCACGTTTGCATCCTGTGGTATGGGCACCAGATCCCATACATCACTGCACTCAAACTGTTCTAGTTCTTCTTGCATAACAGCTATCCAGTATTCATCAACCAATGTTTTTTTATGATTTTTTGGTTCTAAACATGACACAAAACATGCAAAACGAACAACCTCAGTCGTCTGCGTGAGGCTTTCCTCCTCTGCTTTATCATCAGTCTGATGCTTACCAACCATCTGTTTAAAATCAATTTGCTTTCCTCTGGTAACTCTGCCCCCTGAATCTCTCCTATAACATCCTGTTTAGAGTGATTCCGATGTACTTGAGTAAGTAGAACATCAAAATTTGTTGCACGACCATCTGCAGTATCCTCAGCGACTTGTTATATTTGCTTTGTTTCATCAGTTGCAAGATCATCACCTGTCAGTGGTTGGACTGTCTGTCTGTAAAACGATGCATCATCAAAGACAACATTGACCGTTTCTTGCACCATGTGAGTTCTTTGATTGAATACCCTGAAAGCAGTACTGAAGCCTGAGTAACCAAAAAAAATTCCTTCATCGCTCTTAGAATCAAACTTTCCCAGCTGATATTTATCATTCAGAATGTAGCAAGTACATCCAGAAACATGAAAGTAGCCAACTGATGGTGTCTTGCCCTTCCATAGTTCATATTGTGTCTTGTTTGTACTTTTTCTGATATACACCCTGTTTATGATGTAACATGCGGTATTTACTGCCTCAGCCCAGAAGTGTTTTGCAACATTATTCCCGTGCAGCATCGCTCTGGCCATTTCTTGTAAGGTTCTGTTCTTCCTTTCAACTACACCATTCTGTTCTTGTGTACGTGGTGTAGAGTATTGATGCATGATGCCATGACTGTTGCAGAACAAATCGAAGAGTTCATTCTGAAATTCTCCACCATGATCACTTCGTATACCTTTGATTCCCCATTTTTTATTTTCCAGTTGCAGTGCCAGAATCCTGAAGTTTTCCAGAGTTTCTGATTTCTCAAGCAAAAACCTGATCCACGTGTATCTTGTAAAATCATCCACTAGAACAAGAATGTACTTCTTCCCTGTCATACTTTCTACCTGAATTGGTCCCATCAAATCCATATGGACAAGGTCCAAAGCATTTTTTGACTTTACATCTGGAACAGAGTTGTGTTGTACCTTGACTTGATTTCCTTTGGTGCATGGTCCACAGACAAAATTCTGTTCTATTCTCAGCTTTGGCAATCCTCGAATTATCTCTTGATTTGATAGCTTCACCATAGTACGAAACATTCAGATGTCCCAACCTCCTGTGACAGATCTCTGTGTGAGTTTCAGTCACGGTACTAAAGCAGATTTTGTTTGGTTTCCACATGAAACAGTTATTCTGAGACCGCTGACCTTCCAACTGTATGTTACCCTGATTATCTACTGCCTTGCAGTTAATCTTGGTGAATACATCCAAACCCTTGTCACATAGTTGGCTGATACTGATCAGATTCGCCTTCAAGCCGTCGACCAGGTATACATTTTGAAGATTTGGCTTAGTCTCTCCATCAGTGATACCTTTACCTCTGATTTTTCCTTTTGCACCATCTCCAAATGTAACCCGACCTGCAGAGATCTTCTCGAACTTGATTAGATTCTCTTGACTTCCAGTCATATGTCTAGAACATCCACTGTCAAAATACCATTGCTCGTTCTCTGTTGTGTGTTCTGGTTCCTCTGCAGTGTATGCAATATTGCAGTACAGATCATGCTTTCTTACCCATGCCTGATTCTTTCTTCTGCTGTCTGAGTAAAATTGCTTTTGCTTCATAATCTGAGCAGCACGAGACACATATCCGTAATAGTAAGCCTTGTAATGACCGAGTTTCCCACAATACCTACATCCATTTACCCTGTCATTTGAGACATTGTATCCTTTGTTGGTCCATTTTTCGTTTCTGTGTTTTGTCTTGACCAACAACCTGGTTTGCGTACTTAGCTTCTGTTTCTCTGATGATACTGATCCTTTGAAAAATTTAGTACTACCAGTTAATCGTTCTCCCTGATATCCTAGACTCCATTTTGTGTTACTGGTCCTACCAGTAGTCAGGATCGTGTCTAGATTTTTGGTTCCTTTGTTCAGCATCCTGATGTTCTTCAGCTGACTCGCAAGCTGTTGTTCCAAATCACAAGTCTTAGCCTTTTCACGCTTAAGCTCACTTTCTAGGTGATCAATGTAATTGATCATGTTCTGTTGCTCCCCAATCAAAGCCAATTTTTCTTCCTTCATTGCTGCCAGCTCACCAATCAGTACTGTGATTACAGTAAACTCATACTGTTCCTCATCAGAATCAGAATCCTGATTTTCATCCTCTTGATCTGACAGTGTATCGATTCCTTCTTCGACAATGCCCAAATATGCTACAAAGTTGTTGAGGATCTCACCCTTTTCTGGATCTTCTTCTTCATCAGAATCACTTTCACTCATTGTCACAAAAGACTTTTCTTTCCTTCCAACAGTTGCAAGACAATCAGTCTTTGTGTGACCATACCCATTGCATTCGTAACATCTCAGAAAGCTTCTTCTCTTGATGGTTGGACAATCAGCCTTATAATGACCTATTCCCTCAAACTCAGTACACTGTTTATCCGATTTCTTAGTGTCTCTTTCAGCACCCACTCTGACTTGAGAAGACCCTCCTCCTCGTTGTCTTCTCTCAAACTTTCGGAAGTACTTCTTGACCATCAAGCTAACCTTGTCTTCTATATCATCCTTCTGATTTTCATCAGCCATCAGCGCAAGTTCTTTACCATTCGACTGATCCTTTTTCTTCAGTTGTAGTTCATAGGCTTGCATCATTCCAACGACTTGATCAAACTTTAATTCATCAGAATACAGAGCTACCTCAATTGCAGATTTATGCGACTGAAACTTTGAAGGCAGACTCCTGAGGTTGTTGACTCAAATGGACCAATGTATTGTTGTTAAACAATGAAAAATATATATAGGGTATTGATATTGTAAGAGTATAGAGACTTGATACACAACAGTTTATGCTTGGAACGCGCAAGCCAACGCTTTGATTTGTTTTATTAACATTTGATCTTTACAAAGATCTATTTATTTCGGTATTATACAATCTACTCTTCCTAATAGACTTGACCCCGACTATAACAAATCCTAAACTCTGTCCCTCCCTTGAATCAATCCGCTCAAAGATCTCAAAGAAAAGTAACAACCCTAGTTAAGTATCTACCCGCACGAAGATCACAAAACCCTAGTTGATTGGAAAACACACTCACCTTCTCAGCTTTTTTGTTTGCTTCGAAGTTACAATCTCACCAAAAATGCTCAAGAGTGTTAGCGGCTTCCTACTGCCCTAACATAACTATATACACGATCTCCTAATTTTTAGGAAAGAAGATCTTGCCAAATCTTCAATTACTTGCAAAGAATATCTTCAGCGATATCTTTGCATTTAACTTCAGCTCTAAGTAAGTCCACGTCTCTTTGGTTCTGTCATATCATTCACTCCAATTGAGCCACGTCAGCTCTTGCGACCACATCAGGCAGCTTTTGCAAATCCGATCCTTTCAATTTTAATTCGTAACTTTTTGTTGTAATTTTCAATATATATTCAGTAAATTTCGTCCCATTGTAAAAATACAATTCTTACAAAATGTTAAAAGTTTTTAATTTACTTCATTCTTATTTTTTTCTGTTCATGCATTGTCGACGATTCTAAAAGTCAATCTTGAGTAGTACCAAATACGAAGTCAAGTGTGAATGCTTAAGCAACCCGATGTGATCTGACTCAGCGTCCTGATCCACACAGCGAGCTGATCCAGTCCTGGTCCAAACAGCGAGCTGATCCAGTCCTAGTCCAAACAGCGAGCTGATCTATGTGCATCTTCAGATATAAGTAGAGAGGATCCTTACTTTCAGTGCATGTTCTTCACCCGAGAGATGTGTTGTGAAACTTACAACGCATTGGCCAGAAAATATGCTTAGTGTGCATAAAAACAAGGCAGATTCATCTGTTGTGTAACGACATGATTTTGGAATCGAACCGTGAGACCCAAACCGAGCCCCTAAGCGAGGCAAACCCGAACAAAACCATATCTTTCCCGCGCTTGTATGAAAGAAAGGAACAAATCCTTAAACTAAGTAATCTATATTAACATTTTTAAGTACATTTGGAAAAAACCCTTGATTTTTAAAACTATTTAAAAAAATTGCCATTATTGGGTCTGGTCAATTTTGAAATCGGGTCACAAAATATCCGAAAATCTTTAATGAATATTGACACCAACAATTACCATAATAAATTTGAGCTAATTTCCTAAAATATTTCTACCTAATTCAAACATAAATATATGATTCTCCTTTCACTTTTATTTAATCTTATATTTAAATTATTTTGAATTATTATATACTACATTTAGTTAATAAAATCTGAATTTTTTTTTGCATATGATGTGATTAAATTTTTTTAAAACAGACATATATTACTCAATAAAAAAATAAAAAAATATGTGTACAATATCCCACATCACCTGAAAAATTGGACAATGGTTCATAGTCATACTATAAAATAGATCAAAATAATTCCGAATACAAATGAGCAGGAAGCTTGACTTATCATGCGTCCAAATTTAAAAGTTTTATTCGGTTTATTCTGGTTCTTTATTTAAAAAAAACTAAACTTTTAAAAAGTTTTAAAATATTTATAATATTAAAACTTTGATGAGGTTTCAAATATTATAAATACTTTAACTTTATAAGAATTTCAAATATTATAAATATATAAACTTTGTAATAAGTTTAAACATTATAAATACTTAAACTTTATAAAACATTTAAAGTATAATATTTAAACTTTTAGAAAAATTAAAATATCATGGGACGAGGTTATATGACGAGACATGTTTAGATCGATATTAATACGGGATGGTATACCGCGGGTGAAATCTTATAATTAACAATCAAAATACAATTATCCAATCTTAAACACTAAACAAAACAAACAATATTAACAAAACAAATACAACTTAAAATTTAAATTTTTTAGTTAAAAAAAAAATCGACCTAGTTATCTAAATATATATGTATACGAAAAACATGCTTTTCCTCACCTTAATAATTCGGATTGACTTCTCGGTTTAGGACTAGCAAAAGTGGGAATCCAGTTCAACAACAATTCTAAATCTGATCGGTTTAGATTAACGGGTGAAAGATTAAATCAAATTAATAACCACGAATTAATCCACTAAATCCCAAGTCTCGACTGATATAATTAGGCCGACTTTGTGCATCCTCAAATAAACTAATAAGACTCGGTTTAATAACTCAACAAACCAAATCTAATAATTCCCTAAATTTCCAACCACCACACTTCATTTCACGTAGCCACATAGTTAAATTCTATTCTAGTCCTCACACCCCATAAAACCTAACCCTATCTGCTGTGAACCTGCTTTTATAAAACCTTATAAAATTTAACTTTTATAAAACTTTATAAAACTATATAAACTTTATAAATCCTTATAAAACGTTACATACATTTTAAGTTACTTTATACTAGAGTTTCTATGTCTAAATCCATTGAATTGTGAGAAAGTTCGTTTATTTAGTGTGTGCTAACGTGAATTGTTGTTTATTTATATAGTAATTGAACTGTATATTACAAGAAAACATGTCAAATTTTTACTATCATTTTCGACGAAATTGGTAGTCAGAAAAATATTAATAAATTTCTGATCAATTTTTTGACTAATTTCTGACGAAAAATCATTTGTCAGAAATTGTCAAATATTTCTGACTAAATAACGTTCATCAGCAATTAGTCAAAAAAACTTCGTCGGAAATTCCAAGGTCGAAGAAAATTTATTTTTCTAATTTAAAATTTTTTGTTTTTTTATTTATCAATGAATTTTCGACAACTATTTAATTATTTATTTTTTTATTTACAAATATCGTCGGAATTTTCCAACGAATCTCCGATTATTTATTTATTTAATATATATTTTTAAATTATAAATGTCGTCGAAAATTCGTCGAAACTTTTATACGATCGTCGAAAATTCGTCAAAAGTTTTATGGTGTTTCATGTTTCAACGTTTGTAAACTTAAATCAATTGAATTACCACGTTTTGCAGTTTCCGACGAAAGTTTCATCGAATATGTTTTTTATATATACCAAATGAGTATTCACCTATTTTACAATTCAAAACACAACAAATTCTATTTCTAATAACATTTTCTTCTCTCTATTTCGAAAATCATTTTCAATTTCAAAAGTTCAACATTTTTCTTCTCTTTTTCAATTAATAATTTTCTTTTATGTATATATATTAATTCATTTTTAACTAATTTAATGTTAATTCTAATTTGTAGATAATAAACATTTAGTTATATGACAATCAATTTTTAACTATAATTATTTTAGGTTTAATTTTAACACTCTTAATTTATTTCTGATTTAAAAAAAATATATATAAAAGTTGTCGTAAATATTTTTTATTTTTTTATTATAAAAGTGGTTGAAAATTCGTCGAAAATTTTTGATGAATTTTAGACAGATATTTTTGATTATTTTTCTATCAATATATTTGGTCACTAATTTATGATGAATTTTTGACGAATATTGATTTCCGACCAAAAAATTCTGATGAATTTGATTTTGTCAAAAATTTACAGAAAAATGTTATCTCTAACGAATTTTTAACTATTATCGTTGTCAGAAATTTGGGATTTTTTTTATACTCGTACATATAATGGATTAGGATGTATGGTGTTAATCTCAACGATTTGAAATAATGGATCAGGATGTATGATGTTAATCTCAACGATTTGACATTCCATATATAATATATAAAGTCTTACGGTCTTGAGTCTTATTTAGTTATTACTACGCTTCACAGTAACTAGAACTACACAGAAGATATATATATATATATATATATATATTTTTTTTTAAAAGAAAACAGAGTTCAGTGAGGTACAGTCTCAATCACCAGTCGCCGCCTAGCTATTACACCAATTACTTATCTTTATCCACCGAATTGTATTTCTGGATATATATCTTTTTGACTCTGTAAAGTGTCTTTTTCTGTATAGAATAAATATTTGACATCACTAATAATGCAAAATACGTTATTGAATGAAAGAAATCTGGGTATTGAGTTTCGTGTAGATATGTTTTATTGTGGTGCATAAAGAGTTCTAATAAAGACAATATTGTTTACGAATAATTCATACGTACAAATTAACGATGGACGTATACATCTCAGTCGTAGACAATTCCGCTTTAAACTCCATAGCAGACACATAAGGCAGCGAACACAAGAAAGCTCACTTTGGATCCTATCTTTTTTATGTAAAATGATTTGCCAAAGATTAAATGATTCACCAACGGTTCTGAGGGCTTGGACATGGGCATGGGCATGGACATGGGCGTGGGCCACGTCTCTATTCGTTTGCGGAAATGAGGAAGAACAAAACACAATAAAATCTATAATTAGTTGCAATAAGAAAAAGTTCAGAATTACATAACGCAAGTGAACAATAGTATGTGTCATCGGCAATTCACAACAAGAATAAATAATATGCAAAAGTATTCGTGTTTATTTATGTATCTCGTGAGCTTGTGGACATAGGGGGGCAGGTCGGCCAAAGGGGGCGATATCGGCTCTATTCATTTACGAAAATAAAGAACAAAATACAATAAAATCTATAATTAGTTGCAATAAGAAAACGTCCAGAATTACCCAACTTGAATGAACAATAGTATGTGTCAAGAGTAATTCACAACAAGAATAAATAATAGATAAAAGTATTCATGTTAATTTATGTACCTCCCAACTCTATCGCAAAAAGTGCCACAAACGCGAGCATGATAACGACTACCGGTATCAATATTCCTACAAATACATTTTCTTATTAAAATCAAAACATAATATTGCAAAGTTCTGTTATATATACGTGTTAATAGTTAACTATTAAAAATGTGAATATCATATATGACTAATCATAATGATAGAAACTGAAAAAAAAATGAGATAAAGAAGTGGCATGTATACCTAGTTTGTACATTCGTTCTCTCCAACACGCTCTCGTTGCCAACATGACGAGTAGGACACAAACGAGAAGGGTTGCGCTATTTTCATCACAAAAAACGTGTGTGATTGCGATCAAATAAGATTATGAATATTTTTGGAGTATTGGAGACATACCTAGTTGAAATATATTGGTGTAGTATGCATAATACCACAAGAACGGAAAGAAGAATTAATCCCATCGTTATTCCTGTAAAAAATGAACTAGAGAAATAAAATTTGTGGCTGAATAACTAAATAATAAGCGGCAAAACTGTGGTAGTTTATCGTCTTTATTGTAGAGGGTTTGGATCGCGACTTATATCTCTTTAAATTCCGATGAAGCATATATTAGAGTTTTCTTTCTTTTTACTTTTTCTATGTTTAAACTTGTTCTTGAAAATATGTAGATAAATAATTGTTACATGTCCTATTATATGGTTTACAGTTTTTATTTTTTTAACATGAATCATACATTGATTTGTGAGAGATTGAAAATTGGAAAAACAAATTAACTAGAACCAAAAAAAAAACAAAAAAGCAATGTAGAGATAATTGGCTAATTGTAAATCAATATAACATCGCCTCGTTTTCAGGGCCACTACGTAGAGTGGAGAAAATTTATTGAGACATAAATTCAAAACCAACAAGAATTCTAAGAAAATCAATAGAGATATTTAGAAAGAAACTGAGTAGTATTTTTGAATGGTGTATAATAGGTTCATATATATACCATTAAAGATCATACCTCTTTTATCTTTCGGCTGGATCCGTTTCGATCTCTGCACTTTTATCCATAGTATGGGAAGAAAAAGAAAGGTTGCCACGCTCACAGTCAAAGTGGTTTCTATGCCTAAATCCATTTGAGTTGTGTGAGTTAGTTCGCTAATTTGGTGTGTGTTTAGGCTAACATGAATTGTTGTTTATATAGAACTGTAGAAGTAATGGATTATGGATGTATAATGTTAATCTCAACGACTTGACATTTCATTCATTAATTCATTAATTAATAGTCTTACAGTCTTATTTAATTATTACCCACTACGCTTCACAGTAGTAAAGTAGAACTACACACATGTTCTTGACGTGCATGTGAAAGTTTTTTTTCCAATTATTTAATCTCTGGTCTTTGTTTATATAAAACATAGTTTAACGAGGTACGTTCTCAATGTCAATGGTTGACTAGTGGTAAATTTATTGGCCTGTAGATCCATTCTTAAACAAGTGTTTTCTGACTAAAGTAACCTTAAGATTTTTATAATTCCGACATTTTAGACAAGGACATAACATAATATCTGTTTGTCGTGTTATGTTTTGATTTGAGGCGAATGACATGAATCGCCTAAACCCTTCTTTGAACTCTTCTGTAAGTTTGCATGTCTCTTCATCGTATCTAGATTTGTCCATCCATCAACAAAAATAATCATAAGGATCTGAAAAAGACATTATTGTTGGTATTGTTTCTAATTTTGGTTTCCTTACAAGTGAATGAGAGATGGAGAAAATATACACGACATTTCCGAGGGATTTCAAATTACAACGGCTAATCCAACAGATACATCAACAACTATGTCTGGATGGCTATATTCTCCGACAGTCCTTGAAAATCCCTTGGAAATTCCTTTGAGTAAAACAACGGTCGTATTGTCTCGGAAATCCTTCAGAAAATTCAAAACATTCAGAGAACTTTTCTGACGGAAACGTATCTCTCGGAAATTTTCGACGGATTTTTTCGTCGGAAATTTCGTCTGAAATAGGCGCTTTTTCTTGTAGTGATGTGAAGATTTTTTTTTTCTTTTTTAGAAAACCAGAGCTTAGTGAGGTACAGTGTCAATCACCAGTCACCGCCTAGCTATTACACCAATTACTTATCTTTATCCACCGAATTGTATTTCTGGATATATATTTTTCTGACTCTATAAAGTGTCTTTTTCTGTATAGAGTAAACATTTGACATCACTAATAATGCATAATACGTTATTGAATGAAAGAAATCTGGGTATTGAGTTTCGTGTAGATATGTTTTATTGTGGTGTATAAAGAATTCTAATATTCGGAAGTCTTACACGAATAGATAAACAAAGACAATATTGTTTACAAATAATTCATACGTACAAATTAACGATGGACGTATACATCTCAGTCGTAGACAATTCCGCTCTAAACTCCATAGCAGACACATAAGGCAGCGAACACAAGAAAGCTCACTTTGGATCCTATCTTTTTTATGTAAAATGATTTGCCGTAGAATAAATGATTCACCAACGGTTCGGAGGGCATGGACATGAGCACGCGATTGGGCATAGACATGCACGTGGCTGTGGAAATGAGGAAGAAGAAAGCACAATAAAGTCTATAATTAGTTGCAATAAGAAAAAGTTCAGAATTGCATAACGCAAGTGAACAATAGTATGTATCATCGGCAATTCACAACAAGAATAAATAATATGCAAAAGTATTCGTGTTTATCTATGTACCTTGTGAGTACGGGGACATAGGGGACAGGTCGGCCAAAGGGGGCGTTATCGGCTCTATTCATTTTCGAAAATAAAGAAGAACAAAAAACAATAAAATCTATAATTAGTTGCAATAAGAAAACGTCCAGAATTACCCAACTCGTATGAATAATAGTATGTGTCAAGAGTAATTCACAACAAGAATAAATAATATGTAAAACTATTCATGTTAATTTATGTACCTCGCGAGTAATTTGGAGTTGGCTCTCTAGCAAAAAGTGCCACAAACGCGAACATGATAACTGCTGCCGATATCATTATTCCTGCAAATATATTTTCTTACTAAAATCAAAACATAATATTGCAAAGTTCTGTTATATATACGTGTTAATAGTTAACTATACTTTTCTAGCTATTAAATATCATATATGACTAATCCTAATGATAGAAAATGAAAAAAAAAAAATGAGATAAAGAAGTGGCATGTATACCTAGTTTGTACATTCGTTCTCTCCAACACGCTCTCGTTGCCAACATGACGAGTAGGACACAAACGAGAAGGGTTGCGCTATTTTCATCACAAAAAACGTGTGTGATTGCGATCAAATAAGATTATGAATATTTTTGGAGTATTGGAGACATACCTAGTTGAAATATATTGGTGTAGTATGCATAATACCACAAGAACGGAAAGAAGAATTAATCCCATCGTTATTCCTGTAAAAAATGAACTAGAGAAATAAAATTTGTGGCTGAATAACTAAATAATAAGCGGCAAAACTGTGGTAGTTTATCGTCTTTATTGTAGAGGGTTTGGATCGCGACTTATATCTCTTTAAATTCCGATGAAGCATATATTAGAGTTTTCTTTCTTTTTACTTTTTCTATGTTTAAACTTGTTCTTGAAAATATGTAGATAAATAATTGTTACATGTCCTATTATATGGTTTACAGTTTTTATTTTTTTAACATGAATCATACATTGATTTGTGAGAGATTGAAAGTTGGAAAAACAAATTAACTAGAACCAAAAAAAAAACAAAAAAGCAATGTAGAGATAATTGGCTAATTGTAAATCAATATAACATCGCCTCGTTTTCAGGGTCACTAGGTAGAGTGGAGAAAATTTATTGAGACATAAATTCAAAACCAACAAGAATTCTAAGAAAATCAATAGAGATATTTAGAAAGAAACTGAGTAGTATTTTTGAATGGTGTATAATAGGTTCATATATATACCATTAAAGATCATACCTCTTTTATCTTTCGGCTGGATCCGTTTCGATCTCTGCACTTTTATCCATAGTATGGGAAGAAAAAGAAAGGTTGCCACGCTCACAGTCAAAGTGGTTTCTATGTCTAAATCCATTTGAGTTGTGTGAGTTAGTTCGCTAATTTGGTGTGTGTTTAGGCTAACATGAATTGTTGTTTATATAGAACTGTAGAAGTAATGGATTATGGATGTATAATGTTAATCTCAACGACTTGACATTTCATTCATTAATTCATTAATTAATAAAGTCTTACAGTCTTATTTAATTATTACCCACTACGCTTCACAGTAGTAAAGTAGAACTACACACATGTTATTGACGTGCATGTGAAAGTTCTTTTTCCATTTATTTAATCTCTGGTCTTTGTTTATATAAAACATAGTTTAATGAGGTACGTTCTCAATGTCAATGGTTCAAGATCATTTTAAAATTGACGAGTGGTAAATTTTTTTGGGTTGTGGATCCATTCTTAAACAAATGTTTCCTAGCTAAAGTAATTTCAAGATTTTTATAATTCTGACATTTTGGATAAGAGCATAACATAATATATGTTTGTTGTGTTATGTCCTGATTTGAGGCGAATGACATGAATTGCTTAAGCCCTTCTTTGAACTTTTCTGTAAGTTTGTATGTCTCTTCATCGTATTTAGATTTGTCCATCCATGAACAAAAATAATTATAATGGACAAAAATAATCATAAGGATCTGAAAAAGATATTATTGTTGGTATTGTTTCTAGTTTTGGTTTCCTTACAAGTGAATGGGAGGTGGAGAAAATATACACGATATTTCCGAGGGATTTCAAATTACAATAGCTAATCTAACGGATACATCAACGGCTATGTCTGGATGACTATATTCTCCGACAGTCCTTGGAAATCCCTTAGAAATTCCTTGGAGTAAAACAACGGTCATATTGCCTCGGAAATCTCTCAAAAAATTCAAAACATTCCGAAGACTTTTCCGACGGAAGCGTATCTCTCGGAAATTTCCGACGGATTTCCGAGGATTCGTTATTTTTAGGAATTTCCTCTAAAATTTCCGACAGATTTTTTTGGTCAGAAATATCGTCTGAAATAGGCATCTTTTCTTGTAGTAATGTGAAGATTTTTTTTTTCTTTTCTAAAAAACCAGAGTTTAGTGTGGTACAGTCTCAATTACTTATCTTTATCCACCGAATTGTATTTCTGGATTATATTTTTCTGACTCTGTAAATTGTCTTTTTCTGTAGAGGTATGAATCTCTCCTTCTATCTTTTTAAACTCCGATGAAGCATATATTATAGTTTTGTTCTTTATATATATATATATATATATTACTTTTTTCTATGTTTATACTTTTTCTTGGAAATATATATGTAGATAAATAATTGTTACATGTCCTAAAAAATGGTTTACAGTTTTTTTTTTCACTTGAATCATACGAGATTGAAAATTGGAAAAATACATAAAGCAATGTAGAGATAGTTGGCGAAGACGCATAGTGAAGTGTAAATCAATAGTAGAGAAAATTTCTAGCGACATAAATTCAAAACCAACAAGAATTCTAAGAAAATCATACCTCTTTTATATTTCGGCTGGATCCGTTTCGATCTCTGCACTTTAGTATCGGAAAAAGAAGAAAGGTTGCTACGGTCACAGTCAAAGTGGTTTTTATGTCTAAACCCATTGTGTGAGTTAGTTCGTTAATTTGGTGTGTTTAGGCTAACGTAAATTGTTGTTTATATAGAACTGTAGAAGTAATAACTTTTACCAAAAAAAAAAACTGTAGAAGTAATGGATTATGGATGTATGATGTAGAACTACACACATGTTATTGACGTGCATGTGATGAAAGTTTTTTTTCATTTATTTAATGAGGTACGTTCTCAATGTCAATGGTACAAGATCCAATCTAAAATTGACGAGTGCTAAATTTATTGGGTTAACCGATTGAACGTCTTAATTTTCTCTATATTAGTTGAGAAGCCAACGACATTTCTTCCTGTTTACATGTGGTTTTGATAAGATGCTATTTATGCTCTAATATCTGATATCCATATTCATATATATATATATATATATATATATATTACTTCCTCTATTTTCATATAAATGATGATTAAGAACTTTACAGACAAAACAACATAACTTATATATTTTTCTTGTCTTTTATGTTTAAACATTATTTATTATCTAAAGGAAATTAATTTAACCAATAATAAAAAAACTCTGCAGAATGTAAATGGTCACAAAAAATAAAAAGCTAGCTTTTTACATAAAATAGTGATAATGTTACTTAATTTGAAACAAATTATTTTTCCTAAAACTTCATTTATATTAAAACATAGAAAGTATTATTTAGGGCTGTTATTGTTAAAGTGGACAATTTATTCCACTAAACCCATAGTATAAACTATAACGGATTAAGGGAATGATTGGTTACTAGACTTTAAAAGCTGACCTTAAATTTTGTTTCTCCTGTTCGGAGCCCAGCGCTAACAAAAATCTCTTTTAATTTATTTTTTAATTTTTTGACCAATGGGAAGCATTTGTTATTTTATACTCCCTCTTTTTTTAAATATTTGATTAAAAATTAATTTAATTTGTGTTTATTTTTAAATTAAAATATTATTTATTATTTATCCAAACGTAACCAATAATAAAATAATTTATAAAATATAAATCGTCAAAACAAATAAAAATTAATTAATTTTATATTAAAAATTAAAAATATCATATAATTTAAAACAAAACTTTTTTCTTAAAACATAAAATTAAAAAAACAGAAAAATACTATATATTTCATCCGTTTCAAATTACTAGTCATTTAAGATTTTTTTATGTAACACCCAATTCGTATGGTATGTCACGAGTTAACTTATAATTCAAGTAATTCATACTTAACCGGAAATAACCAATATTTTTCATTAAGCCAACTTAAACGTCTTTCAATCCATAAAATAAATAAGTATTCTAAAAATCTAATAAAATAAAACAAAAAATTACAATCTCCTAAAATCGGCACCAACTGACAAACTCCAACAACTACTCCTCAACAGATACAACAACAACGACGTGATCTCCTTCTCATGAGTCCCACGATATCACGCCACACACTACGGCAACGACAACTCAACTCAACAACAATATAGTGCTTCGATCTCTTTTCTTTTTACTAACAACGACACCAACAACAAGAGCACGACCACTACAGCTCAAGGCATAAGGATCAAATGTGCTGCTATGCTCTTAGGGTTTGGATTTGTGTTCTATTTTGATGGCTTAAACGAAGAGGGTGATACATACACCAATATATATATGCACACGTCGTAAAACCCTTGTCGTTAACAAATGAGAGTTGGGCTTTAATAGGCTGTATCATTATATCCAAACAAATTGGCTCAATTAAATGGAATTCGTCCTCGACGTATTACAATTCTCCCCCCACTTAAATGGAATTCGTCCTCGAATTCTGGGGTGAAAAGTTTTCCATACGAATTTACTTTGAAGTTACTTACAACTCCAACAAACACTCTGACAATAGCAGACGACTTGTTGAGGAGAACTTCTAGCTTACAATTTTTTTGACGAATGCAACTTTATTACTATCTCTGACCACGCTTCGACTGCACCACTCTAATAACTACTTAAATAAACTCGCTGCACAACTTTCACTGAACTCTAAAAACAGAACACTATCACTTTCACGCTCACAGCGGAAAGAACTTAAACAACACTTAAGCTATGAAGACATCCAAGCGAACATAACTGAAATACCCCGACACGGATATTTTTTTAAACACGCCAAAGAAACAACAAATCACAACAGACATCCTAGATCATCCTCCTCCACAACGCCTTGATTCCACGATCACGCTTTAACTTTACCTGCAACTCACACATAACTCATCAAGACATGATTCTCACAAAAATCCAACCAAACCCAATGTACTCCTCGGTTGCTCCCATAAATTGGCATTCCCGGCAAATTCCGGAGTAATGAAGCAATGTGATGCTTCAGAATCAGACAACCCATGGGATTCATCACCTCCCACAACCAAGGTCTCTACATATCCCTCATATGCTTAGAACCCTGATATCCCATCATGGAGACAACCCGGCTCGGAACTCTGGTCTCCTGTCTCCACGATAGAATACACTGGTGGCGTCACTATGCTCTGACTCTGCAACTTGGGACATCTCTGCTTAATATGCCCCGTCTCCTTGCAGTGAAAGCACACTCGCGAATCCACACGCATCTCGTCTTTCAGAGGATAACTCGCAACCCTGTGATCTTTGCTCCCACACTCGAAGCATCCCTGACCACCCTGGGTAACACTCGAAGAACTCCCTAACTTCCACTTCCGTCTTTGCATTGGTCGACCACCTCTGCTCGGACCAGACTGCTGCTGCGGCCTCCTTGCTTGAAAGTTGGGGCTGGCTAGCACCACCTCATCTCTCAAACATTCCTCCAGCAAAGCAGCTGTCTCCACCAACTCAGCAACTGTGCCATAAACCCTCATAAGGCAACGGTTCCTCAACTCAGCCGTAAGACCCAACAAGAATCTTCGTACACGGGCCTGCTCATCCTCCAACGCTCGACCCTACACACTGAAACGGTTAAACTCCGCCTCATACTCTCAGATAGTCCTGCTCCCCTGAGACAAATCCAGGAACCAACCTTCTAACCGGTCAAGCGCCTCCTGAGGAAAATATTTCGAGTTAAACTCCTCCACAAAATCCTCCCAGGCCATCTCCGCCTGATTTCTCCTGGCCGCCACACCCCTCCACCAGAGATGTGCATCACCCTCAAGGTAATGAACTGCCAGATCCACCCGGTATCCCTCTGGACACCTAATCAAATGGAAATTTTGCTCCAACCTCATCCTCCATGCATCAGCGTCCTCAGCCTTGGCACCTCCCGAGAAGAATCCCGTGCCAATTCTCTACAACTACTCCATCATCTTGAGATAAGATGGGAGTTCCCCCGCAACCGCAACTCTCGGCTACACCTCAACCACCGGTGGCACAACAGGAGCCTGAATTGGTACCCTCTCTGGTAACCACTCCAACAGCAAAGTAAGCAAACCCGCTATGCAATCATCTCGGACATGAGCAAAACCCGCTGCAATACCCGCAGCACCCGCTGGAACTCCAGCCACACCGGCACTCACACCGATCTTATCCTCAGCTCCCTCCTGGTACACATACGAATCCGCTACTTGCTCAACCTCAACCCCGGCCACGGCCACGGCCCAAAACCTCTAGCTCTAACTAAACATTTCACCGCAACACCCCTGACAACTCATTTCCTTAACCAACCATAGATATTCTCACCACAACATGGCATTGCCGACGAAGTAAGTCTCCAACTTAGCTTCTCGAAAATCCATTTCGAGAACATCCATTTCCAAACAACTTTCCGTTAGCCATCTGCACTTCCACAACAGAAGCTAACAACACAGAGGAACTACCAGAAAGCAAAGCATGACTTACCGTGGAATCTCCACATGCTCAAAGAAGATGATCTAAGACTTCAACCACAACTCAAATTGACTAAAGTCCACATTAATCAATTTCTTACATGCATTTCCTTAGCATTTTCGCATTTAATGATCTAGACCAGTTTATTTCCTTTTTAAACTTTTTCCTAGAATCGCTTATGTTCTGATACCAACTTGACACACCTCGACCCGGGTATTTTTTTTAAACACGCCAAAGAAACAACAAACCACAACAGATATCCTAGATCATCCTCCTCCACGACGCTTTGATTCCACGATCACGCTTTAACTTTACCTGCAACTCACACACAAAGAGATGCGTAAGTATTATCACAAATTCTTAGCGAGGTGATCCTCCCAACTACGAGCTATACACACAAGCAAGAGATAAAATCGCAACACACACCAACAAGCACAACCTCAAGCAACTATGGGTAAACCCAACAACCATGGGCAACCCAAACAACCAACGAACCAACAAACAGCTGAACGCAATAACAACAACTGCTGGTGTCGATCGACACCCACCCTTGGTGTCGCTCGACACAGAGCCACAACCGTTCCAACCACTCGAGCCTTCCCGACAACTCTTGTCAGAAGACGAGCTGAGCAACAACCCGCAGGTTCTTGTGTCAATCGACACCCACCCTTGGTGTCGCTCGACACTGAGCTTATCCCACAACCAACACCAAGCGACTTCACAACCGGTGAAGTGCTTGTGTCGATCGATACAGGTTGTTGTGTCGATCGACACTAAGCTCTGCAACACAAACCAGCAATGCTTCTTGCCTTTCGAACACAGCTAACCTTCCCTTGGCTTCCTCGCTTCCCAAATCGATTACTTCCCTACACACACAACATAACAAAGAAGCAACCCAAGCAACACAACCCATAGATTCCCCCAATATGAACCACACAACCACAAATCAAGCCACAAAAACTAAACCGACCCTCTGTCGAATTAGCTGATGTCGATCGACACCCACCTTTGGTGTCCCTCAACACCTCCTTCACAAGCCAAGGATGCTCAACACAACACGCCGGTGTCGATCAACACTAAACCCTCAAGCCAAACTGCTCGACAAACACTTCCAGGATCGATCGGTCCACGCCCCAGATCGATCGGTCCACTCCACCATTTGCCCTGCAAAAAGTTTCCCGGTCCCAAACACAACTAAGTACTCCACACAACAGTACTTTGACACGGATGTTACAATAACCATCAACATGTTTGAGCCAACTCACTTGTGTGACAAGGCCGGCTACCATCCACTACTCGACCTTGTTAGTAGAAACTCCAATGACTCTTCCTTGAAGATTTTTTTTTCTTTATTTCCCATCATACTTCCATTTCACATAGATCTCTTTTCTCAAGAAAAACTGGTTTCCATGTCAATTTCATGTACTTATGGTTTAAAGAGTTGTCTTTACTTCTCATGTTATAGAGCATTCCTTTTGCCATGCTAACCAATCAAAACGGATCCTATACGTTGAGTCAGCAACCACTAGGTCAATCCACCATACCGAATTTGATTATCCTCGTGGGTAAAACATCTATGGTAAAGAGTTCCGCATAAGCTTTTCCAATCTTAAATGATATCCTCTTCTTTTCCAGGTGAACCCTCCATTCTCACCAAATTACTAGTTCTATTTGAGGATGTGTACGCCGCAGAATTAAACATTTTTGTTTAGCACCATATCAACATAAGATGACAAACTTTATAGCTTATTGTGGCTTCTCATATTCCTAAATTTGTTTACAGTCATGGCTTTCCTTCCCATTTTTTCCATGGGTTCTAGGGGTTCCTTTCCCTATTTTTGGTCACTTCCACGTAGTTACATGTCACTAAGAGGTTCCGTCCCTCTTATCTTACATATCTCCGAGGATCATTCCTTATAACACTTTTTTCTTTCTCGACTATCTTATCCTCTGACCTTCCTTGCCTATTACGACAAACTGATATTCGATTGGCACTTCTTACCCACACTCTAAAGGACTCAAAAAAATTAGGACCTATAATTGCATTCACGGAAACCAAAAGATGCAATTAAGACACAAAACCAAAAAACCATAATTCAATCAAAAAAACCAATCATCAAGTTCAAACAATTCAGACAATCAATCATTCAAAACTTTTTCTGAAAAACTTTTTATCAAAACGGTTTTAAAAATCTGACCTTCCGGATCGACACCGGAGTGGCCTTAACCTGACTCTGATACCAAATGTAACACCCAATTCCTATAGCATGTCACGAATTAACTTATAATTCAAGTAATCTATACTTAACCGGAAATAACCAACATTTTTCATTAAGTCAACTTAAACGTTTTTCAATCTATAAAACAAATAAGTATTCCAAAAATCCAATAAAATATAATAAAAAATTGCAATTTCCTAAAACCGGCACCAACTGACAAACTCCAACAATACTCCTCAACAAATACAACAACAACGACGTGATCCCTTTTTTATGAGTCCCACGATATCACGCCACACACAACGGCAACGACAATTCAACTCAACAACAATATAGTGCTTCGATCTCTTTTCTTTTTACCAACAACGACACCTACAACACGAGCACGACCACTACAGCTCAAGGCACAAGGATCAAAGGTGCTGCTATGCTCTTAGGGTTTGGATTTGTGTTCCATTTGATGTCTTAAACGAAGAGGGTGATACATACACCAATATATATGCATACGTCGTAAACTTATTGTCGTTAACAAATGAGAGTTGGGTTTTAATGGGCTGCATCATTATATCCAAACAAACTGGTCCAATCACGTGGGAGTTGTGTGTTACATTTTACATAAATTAAGAAAACAATTAATTTTTTTTATTTTATTTTTTAATATATTTTTTAATTTTTTTTCTTGATCAAAACATTAAAACATTTAAAATAAAATTGAAATTATTACCAAATATTTGTATTAAAAATTTAAAACAACACCTAATATAAATTAAAATTTAAATTATAAAATGATAACTAAACTGAAATAAAGAGAATAGTAGTTAATGAATTAGTCGTGATCTAGTTTAACGACTATTAGTCATTACTCACTGGTCTTTTGTCATCTGTTTTACACGTCAATGGTCTTTGTTTTCTTTTCTTCTTTCAATAAAACGTCAGTGGTCTTATTTAATGTTCATCTTATTTAAAAACGCTAGGTTAAATCACTTATATTAGCGCCAAAAAATCCGATACAGATAAGAATGGAAAATATACAAATATTCTAACTAGCAGCACATGCATTATGCATATTTTAAATCAACAAGTCGTTATCTAATTTACTGACTATTAGTTTTGTCCTTACTAGTGGTCTTTTGTTATCTATTTTGAACGTCAATGATCTTTCTTTTTTAAAGGTCAATGGGTCATATTTAATTCGTTCATCTTAAATGTAGTAGTTCTTCTTTCTCGTAAATTGTAAAAAAAAAATTGTTTGTTTAAATCGAGAAGCTAGTTGCCAATTCTTGATAGAAGATTAGAAGTTTACATTTTTTATTTTCTCCAACCTACGCTTGTTTTTAAATTGACATCGTATAGTACATTAATTTTAACATCTAAAGCAATTTCATAAACTTGATAAGTTAATAACGTTTACAAAGACTGATATTATTAAACAAATGAATTTGCACTATTTTCTTTTTTTCCGGTAAAATTCGTTATAGAGTATGGATAAAAAATTAATTAAGCAATATTATAAAATTCGTTATATATATATTGCAGGTATGTCTTTTTAGTTTTTATATCTCGTGATACTTCCATGTTATTTGACGTAAATACTATATGAAATGTTTTATTATTTATTAGTTTCTCTCTTTGAAATCAACGTTGCGTTTAGTGTTCTTAGATCACACTTGTAATATACATTTGCTCTTCTTCCTCACACTCGCTCATACTACATTTGGTCGTCTTCCTTAACTTTTCCAGCAACAGAGATCGTCAGAATAATAAAATGAACCCTCGTGAAGAAGCAAAGATAGGAAACAATGCGGAAGATGAAGGTGGTATAGCTCCAGCTGTAGAAGAACCTCATGACTTGCTTTCAGGAGGATTGGTCCCCAAGCTTCTGAAGAAATCAGCCGGCAGAGAAAAGTGTTGCATCTTTAGAATCCCTGAGAGACTCGAAAACAATAACCATAAGGCTTATGAACCGAGGGTTGTCTCATTCGGCCCATACCATCATGGAAAAGCACATCTCCAAATTATTCAAGAGCACAAACATCGATTTCTCGGGATTTTCATGGGTGAAGCTAAAAAAAAGGGTGTGGATTCAAAAGATCTGATCGACGCAGTATCAAAGTTGGAGGAAGATATTAGAGAGTCGTATTCCGAGAGCCTTTATAATGATGATGATCTGTTAGGTCGGAAGAAGTTGATTGAAATGATGGTTCTTGACGGTTGCTTCATTCTGATGTTGTTCCTAGTGGTAGCCGGAAAAGTCAGGTACTCTGAGATTGAGAATGATCCTATTTTCGTAATGCCATGGATTTTACCGGCTATAAGGAGTGACCTACTACTTTTGGAGAATCAGGTTCCTTACTTTCTTCTTCAAACTATATTCGAGAGATCAAAGATTGGAACCTCGAGTGGGTTAAATAAGTTAACATTTAGTTTCTTCAATTATTCCATACCAAAACCAAGTAAGTTTTGGTTAAAACACCATGAACTTGAGGCAAATCATCTTCTTGATCTGATTCGAAAGATTTATATGCCTGATATTCCTAAAGAAGAAAAACAGGCAATACATCTTTTTGTTCTGATTCGAAAGATTTGTATGCCTAGAGAAGAAAAAAAAGAATTGGATGCCATGCTTGAAAAGGGAAAACAGGAATTGCATTCCATGCTCGAAAAAGGAAAACAAGAAGTGGATTCCATGCTTAAAAAAGGAAAACAAGAATTGGATTCCATGCTCGATAAAGAAAAACAAGAATCCAAGCTCGAAAAGGAAAAACAAGAATTGGATTCCATGCTCGAAGAAGGAGAACCAAAATCAGATTCGCTCGAAGAAGAAGATCCTCCTGGCCGCCCTTTTCTGAAAATGATTCTTTCAGCTAGAAAACTTCAGTTGAAGGGGATAAAGTTCAAACCGAGGGAAATTGCGGAAACAGTATTGGACATAAGGCTTAAGGGAAAATACCTGCAGATACCACCATTGATCTTGGATGATTTTCTCATTTCGGTCATCCTTAATTGTGTTGCCTTTGAACAATTTTATGTTTATTGTACCAAGCACATAACGAGCTATGTAGCTTTCATGGGATGTCTTCTCAAAAGCGAGGCTGATGCGATGTTTCTAAGCGAAGAAGGGATTCTAGAGAATTATTTCGGGTCAGGGGACGAAGTCTCTCGCTTCTTTAAGGTTGTCGGTAAAGATATCATCTTTGACATTGATGAAAGTTACTTAGCTCATGTTTTCGAAGGAGTTAATAAGTATACTGCACGAGGATGGCATGTACAATGGGCGGGATTTAAGCATACCCATTTTGAAAGTCCTTGGACAGCTCTTTCATCTTGCGCTGCTTTGACGATTGTCATTCTCACGGTAATTCAAGCCTTCTTTGCAACGTATGGCTATTTTCATCCTCCCAAGTGAATGATGAGGTCTAAACATGGTAGAGACCCCATGAATTCTATGTCGGGAACAAGACTCTTTCTTGGAAGAGTTGTCATGTTTTTATTTTTCATTTCATTAGTGGTAGATTTGCATCCTTTTTAACATTTCTGAAATAATTGTTTCCTCTTTGGTCCCTTTGATTTGGCTGTTTTTTTTTATAAAAAAAATTCAGCTTTGATTCGGCTATTTGATATTCACTCTTACAATATTAGTACCGAATTGCAAAAAGCACCAATGTTTATTTCCAAAATATAATAAATCTTGCAGTTCTACAGCATCAACAAAAACAAATAAGATTATGAGAAGCGATATACAATTTACGTGGATATATTAATACACTTTACCTGTCCTTGGTTGCTTACTTATTTGTATATCGTCCTCAAGATAAGAGTATTCGTAATTTTTAAAGTTGAATAAAAGGTATCATAATACATTAATACTACCACTTGTGTACAAAAAATTGCATATAATGTAAAACAAGTTTTTGATGGAATAAACATTCTTTCAAAAAAAAAAAAACTATTACTTGTAGATAAGAGTTGAGTCTCGGATTAAATTTTTTTTTTTTAACTACTCTTCTCGGTTCTCGCAGAGTAGATATATACTCGTTTTGAACTTGTATATTAACATAACCAGGATTTAACTATTTAAATATAATCAGATTTAAATTCTTTAGTCTATACTGAGATAAACTTATCACATAATTTAATCTTTTTGAAGTTTGAAAACAACTTTTTATATATTTTTCAATTTTAATTATTAAAAAAATATATCTTAACTTAAAAAAAAACGAATATGATTTTGTAAGTATTTAAATGTTTTAGAAAATTGATTAGTGAATAAAGTTGTTTTAGAAGATTGAAATGAAGTTGTTTGACAAAAAAAAAGAAGGAGACAGACACTTATATGCAAGCATCATCATCTCTGTCACAAGTAAGATCTAGTATGGAATATTTACAAGATGAAAGCTCTAGGCTTGTAAGTCTAAATTCTTGATGTTGCATTCGTGTTAATTGTTCAGATATCTCTAGTACAAATTTGATATATGCATGGAAGTATCGAGAGTGAGAATAGACATTTAGCCAAGTCTTCACAAAACCGTTAAATTCTTAGAGAATACCCGGAGTTATGAGAAACTAGAGTTTCCTTTTTCTGGTTTTTTTTTGCGTATTCAAATTCATAGTGAAAGTAAACATGAACTTTAACATGGGTTTGTAAATGCAAACGGAAATGAACAAAAGAGAAAAGAAAGACCTAAGTCGATAAGAAAAGCATAACACATATCGACTTAAAACTAAAAGGAAATAAACTTTAAACACTAAAGCCAATGGTTACGACAATGGTTATGATAATACCGAGTCTAAACTTTGGGGTTACGACAATGGTTATGATAATTGTTTGTCTTGTATTTGTTTCTCGGGTTTAAACTTGTTTTGTTAATCTCTACCCCAAACTGATGTCGTATTCGTTGTAACAAAGTTTTTTTGAATGAATTTAACAATAATTAAAAAAAAAAAAAAAAAAAAAAGCCAAATCGTAAAGGGACGTGCTATCTTGCGCTGCATCAGTGAGATCACAACACAAAACGGCAGGTTACGGGGCACATGTTGGGCACGGAATTATTGGGTTTTCTGGTTTTTTGGGATGTGGGACATCATGGTAAGGTTCGGGATTTTCCGGTTCGATGGGATGTGGTGCACTGTATGTCGATTCCAATGATGGTGTTTCTTGGTTATGGTAAGGTTCGGGATTTTCCTGTTTATTGGGATGTGGTGCATTATATTTAGGTTCGAATGATGGTGTTAATTACTTGGCTATGGTTAGGTCCTGGATTTTCAGGTTCTTTTGGATGTGGTACATTAGATATAGGTTCGGATGATTGTGTTTCTTGGCTATGTGGTGCATTATTAGATATAGGTTCGGATGATTGTGTTTCTTGGCTATGTGTTGCATTAGGTATAGGTTGAGATGGTTGTGTTTGGTAGCTTTGTGGTGCATTGGATATAGGTTCGGATGATTGTGTTTGGTAGCTTTGTGGTGCATTGGATATAGGTTCAGATGATTGTGTTTCTTGGCTATGAGGTGCATTAGATATAGGTTCAGTTGATTGTGTTTCTTGGTAAGATTCATGATCAGAAGACATTGAATCTGAATATTGGGATGTGGGGGATAGTGGTAAGGTTCTGAATTTTCTGGTTCTTCTTGAGATGTTATCACCGTATATAGGTTCGGATGATTGTGGATCTTCGTTTATGTGGTTCATGATGAGAAGATTTGGATTTTTAGATCTTTTGTGATACATTGGTTTGAACCATGACGTAAATTAAACTATAAGGAAACGTAATTTCGTTGTAATGCTCGGCGTAAGGTATCCAGGCGACCGAATGTTAAGCTGGAACGTTGGAGTAAATTCAGCTGGTGCACTCTGTAACGACCCAAATGAAACAAGGAACCATCTGTTCTTCAATTGTCAATACTCAACAAAAGTCTGGTCGGCCCTCACTAAGAAGCTTCTCTACCGAGATTTCTCTACAGAATGGGAAGCTATACTAATTCTCCTCACGAAAAATTCACTTGGTAAGGAGCGTTTGTGGTTATTGAGATATTGTTTTCAACTACTTATCCATTCGTTATGGAAGGAAAGAAACAATAGACGACATGGCGAAAAATCAATCACACAGAGTCAACTAATCAAGAGTCTAGAAAAGGATGTTCGAAACAGGATATCATTATTACAACCCACAGGTACTAGCAAATAATATGTGGGATGTATGGCACTTTGGTTTCAAACACGATAAGGGATATACTCTCTTTTGTTTCTTTCTAGTGTTTTATCAAACTTGTTTTCCCCTTCGAAATCAGTCTGTTAAATTGTTATATTCAACGTTGCACTTGATGTAAAAACGTTTTTCTGAATAAATTTTACAATCCTAATCCCAGTCCCATGTTTCAGAGACTGCGGTTCTAAAACTTTCCCAAACTGACAAAGACTGAACGCGAGCTTATGAATTCGTGCTGCAGGAGCGAATACTTAGAGGAGTGAAGAATAAAATTTTCTTGGTTAAGTGGTACAAGAAGACTTCTGGAAAGATCATCAAATGTATTGGGAAATTGAAAACAAATGATTTAATGTTGTTTAAGCTAGACGAAGAAGAAAATGTTGTTTACATTCAAGACATCGGGGATCTCTTCATTTAATTACCTCACAAAGTCTGACTCTTTTTGTCACCCTATTAGCTCCTACCGACCTGGCGACCTTGCCTCCTCACCGGGTATTAGAGCGAGGTTCAACCAATGTAGCAGCTAGAAGCATAAAAGACAAGAAACTAAGGATTTGCAAAACCTTAGGTAGCTTGTGGATAGATCTTGTTTGAATGATGAATTCACACAATATAATTGAGAAAGTTATTCTCTTTTATTAATAAAAAAAAACAAAGAACAACAGTCCTATGGAAGACCTTTAAAATCAAAACTATATAGCCAAAACCTCGAAATCAGTTGTGTGTTTTGTAAATTTGACTTGGAAGAAGGCGTTTGGATTGCGTTTGTATTCGGTGTGGAGCTTTCGTTTGTGTTTACCCTTATGAATATAACTAGGATCGGATCCATGCTATAGCGCGGGAGAATATATGTTGACATATAGTGTTATTACATATATTTGAATATTGTTTGTAGTTTAAATAGAAAAATATGTAATATAAACAAAAAAGCTAACACGGTCCACCGCGGATGAATACTTTTTTGCATATATAGTGTTTTACATTAATTTTAACATTGTGCATCATTTTTGTTTTGTCAACGGTGCATAGTAGTGTAAGTAGCGGAATACGTAATATAGTTTACCAGTAAAACTTATAAGTCTAA
This sequence comes from Turritis glabra, assembly GCA_900406565.1. Taxonomy (NCBI): domain Eukaryota; kingdom Viridiplantae; phylum Streptophyta; class Magnoliopsida; order Brassicales; family Brassicaceae; genus Turritis; species Turritis glabra. Next base: position 765,755 of record OVBN01000181.1, on the reverse strand, counting down.
AATTTGATTTAGTCAATAATTGAATAGTGTAATTTGTGAATAAAAATTTGTATGTACCATCGACAAAATTTGATTAAGTCATCTAACTTCATACAGTTTTAAGTTTGTATAACTATGTGACTTCAATCTAGTTTAGAATAGTTTTATATTGGGGTTTGGATGAATTAGGTGTCTATATTTAAAATATTTAAAATATCTCCACTAATTTTGTCAATAAAATTATTATTTTTTAATTAATTTAGAGATATTCTGAATTTTAAACTTTTATAAATAATAAATTTTAATATGCAAAACACTAAATTAATGTTTTGTCTCACAGTATATCGCAAGTTAAATCCTAGTATGTATTAGTATATTGCATGTCACAGAAATATTAAAAAACTTTTACCTTGCTGTCATTAAGGTCTCCCCTTTCTTTAAACTCATTGATTTCAATGTTTTGATTTAATTATGTGGATTAAATATTATATTAAACTTTAGTCGATATTATATAATATCTTAACACTTTCATCAAGTTAATATATTTCTACTGTTTATTTTTTTCATAATAAATACTTTCTGTCGTTCTGCTATTTTAACTTTTGAGAGATGTACAAAATATTAAAAGAATTTGCAGATTTTGCAAATACGATATGAATTATATAAATATGAATTGTATTTTTTCTCATTTAATTATTTGAAAACTATATTTGGTTATATATATATATTTTTTAAACTGAGTAGTGACGTAGTAATTTAAAAAAAAAAGTAGAAATGTATCAATTATATACTTTTTAATGTCAAATGCATTTGATGTTGTGAATAAAATGGATAAAAAGGTATATTTGAAAAATGATTTGATTATTTGATGGTCATTTTGATTAATTTGTTTGGTGTATATGAATGAAATGATAGATGTGCATGTAAAGATGTGATTATAAATCAACAAAAAATGTACTTGTAATTATTTGTAACTAAAAAAACAATGTGAAATATTTTAAATATTAATCGATTTTATTGAAAAAATTATATCTTACCTTGAACAAAATTTTCTACATCCGAAAATTATGTGTATGTTTATATTCTTATGGTAGGCCACCTAGTAAAAGTAAAACACAACTAAATGGGTGCACACAAATAAGAAAAACATCTCAATATCTTTTGTATTGATTAAGAGAACAATTATATATTTGGTTACAAATAAAGTATTTATTCGTGTTAAAATTGGTTACAAACATTGATATGTAGTTTAGATTTCTTGCCTTCCTTCGCCGAGTGATCACCATGGAAGCTTCGCTCTCAGATATTACCATTAAATAGGTTTGTAAGATTGTGAAGCTTGACCATAATATCTTCGTCTTGAGAAGAAATATAAATTTTCTAGAAAAACAAAAAAGTACTACGTCATCAAAAAGAAGAATATGTAATATGAAATCTGCAAAGAATATAAGAAATCAAAAGGTATATGAAACATATTTTATTTCAAGAAATCTGCAAAAATGTAATATAATAAGGTCGTTATATGATTTTACATTAGGAACATAATAGAAAAACTTTTATAAATGATCTCAACGTATATAGATGTTTGAAGAAGAATACCTTGTCAATGAAAAGGTCTCCGATAGATTCTAAACAATGAAGAAACAAACAAATTATATAATCATGGAGAACACATGAAGAAGAATAGTTTCGCGTCTATTAATTTTCACCAACCCGATTAGTTTTCATTTTGATCATCTTTTAATTTGTCAGAGAAGTAGAGAAAACAAACAAACAAATGATTTGATCATCTTTTAGTTTGTGAAAGAAGTAGAGAAGAATAGTTTAAATAGAAGAGTCAATTAGGGTTGGTTTAGTTTTAAAAAAAAAATTAACTCCTAAAATTTTGCTCACGAAAACAATAAAGATTATTAATCTATCACAAATTTTCTTTTTTAAGAGTGTTAAGAAAGTTTTGACTTTCAAATTTAAGGGAAAATATTAATGAGAAAAAGTAAGAATATTTCATTTACCATATATAATTTTTATTTATTTTTATATATCAAACTGGTGTTAAATTTTGAGATATATATATATATATATATGCATACATATATATATATGCATGTTTTATATTTGATATATCAAGGACTTTTTTATTATATAAAACAACAAATTCTTTTTTTCTAATTTCATATAGCAATTTCTTATTTTCTTATTTTAAATATAATTATATACTATTAAAATCCACACATTTATTAGGAGCATTAATATGAAAGATTATTCCCATTAAAATCGTAACCTGTTTGTATTTGTTATACGCATATTCTCTTAAAAGTGCATTAATTTTTTTACAATCTATTATAAGAATATAATTTTAATAAACTGTTCCAAAAAAAAGAAAAGATCCGAATCTATTAATTTTGGGTCAATTTCATAATCTTACACCAACCCGATTAATTTTCATTATTTTTAGTACTAATTTACCCTTAATGAATCCTCTTAACTTAACATAATCTCAACCGCACAATTAGTAAATATAATTGTTAAGTAATGACAAATTCTTATTTGCACTTCTTTTTTAATATAAGAGAGATATTGCATAATAGTGGACACTATTAAGAATGATCAGAATTAATAAACCAGTAACCGTGGATTTCATTAAGAATGTAAGAATTCATAAACTAGTAATAATGGAAACTAAAAAATCTCACATTCTTTAAAACTTCATTTACCAATAAACCCTTTCAAGAAACAAAATTTGTGCATACAACAAGTCATGCAAACTGTGTAAAAAGATATTTTTCAAAAAAAAAAAAAAAAAAACTGTGTAAAAGGATTTTCCAATTAAAGACATTCCTAAATTTAGAAAGCTTTCTCAAACAATTTAAGAAGGCTTTCCTAAATCGTTTATAGAAACAAAAACTTTGTGCTCAAGTGCACAAGCCTATTGGATAACGACTATTGGGCCCGGGCCCAGGCCCCGCCTTTTCTCTAGTCCCTTCTTCTTCCTCAACGGTTAGCTTTAAGGGCGCAGAGGTTCTCGAGCGATTTCTCAACTTTTCCGATTGCAACCTCTGGTCATGCTGATGAGAGAGCGGATCCGCGATTCTCAGCCGCGACGAACTTCTCCGAAGAGTGACCGTGACGGGAACGATTCGAGCAGGATTAAACCCGGTGATGTTTCAAGCCGTTCCGATCAAATCGATGTGGTTTCTCACGGATTCGAGGACCTGAAACAAGATATTGATGGAATCCGGCGAGATTCTGATCGGTACGACGTAGATATGGAAAGACGCATTGGATTTTCTAATAAGGACCGGCGAGAAGAAGAAGAGAGAGACGACGAGCGTTATATGAAACATTTTCATCTTCAGGAAGATTCCGGCAAACGTTATGCGGATCCATCGAGATTGAGCGAGGAACCTAAGCCCTCTAGATTCATCACAACGCATGATTACGAGTATTCTCCGTCTCATGGGAGGAATGTGCTGCTAAAGAGCGATAAAATTAACCGATTGGAATCGATTTCTCGTGAGTATAGTGATACATCTCGTCATAGTGAAGGTGGTAGAGACAGAGATGCTTATACATATGAATCATCACCTCTGTCACAAGTAGGGTCTAGTGTGGCTGATTTACAAGATGCAAGCTCTAGGCTTGTAAGTTCAGATTCTAAATGTTGCATTCGTGTTAATGATTCAGATAGAGTGGATGAAAGAAGAAGACAAGATTATAATGAGGATCTTTGTGCATCACAGGTTCTACATACTAGACGTGTAGATGATTATGTTGGTAGAAACTCACCAAGGGATAAACAAGAGAAATTGTTTCGGGATTTTAGTTGTGGAAACCATGATTCACCTGTTGTGAGCAGGTGTGGCAAAGAGATTGTGGATGAATCTCGCAATAATTATCAAATAGGCTCTGATATAGCAGTGAAAGAGTTTCCCAGTGGTAGGTATGATACCAAGAATATGGCTAGAGAGAGTGATCGTCTTATGCAGACGAGAGGATCTTCATCAAAATCTTATGTCCGTGGTTCAAATATAGCTGATGTTGATGCGGCCGATACCCATCTTGAGTTTTGCACAAAAGAGAGGATGACTGACCAGTATGAGTCCGTGAAGGAACATTATCCTTTTGTAAAGTTAGGATCAAGAGTGGTGAATGAACGAGATGATAAGTATGATCACTACAGGAACTTCCATAAGGAAGAAAGGAAGGTTGTTTATTTGGATAACAAATGTCACCTACTGAGAAAGGATTATCAATATGATGGTGTTGACAGTAGGAGGAATCTTGATTTCAGTGAACCATATGCTGTAGTAGATCGAGATGATAAATCTTCTCAGAGCATAACACGTTGCTTAAACAAAGAAAGGGAAACATATTTGGATAATGAGAGAAATTCTGTTTTTCTGGATGATAAACTACGGGAACTGAGAAACGAGTATCACTTTGGCACTGATGGTAGGATGCATTCTGATGTAGATAGGGCAGATCTTGTGGTAGATCAGGATGGAAGAGTAGTGCAGCTTCAACGAGTATGCTTAAACAAAGGAAAGACAGCATACTTGGATAATGAAAGGAAGGGTGTTTATCTGAATCACAAAAGCCAACAAATGGAAAAAGATTATGACTCTCGCTCTGATACTAGGATTTATCCTGGTGTGAGCAGATCAGATATTCTGGTAGACCGGGAACGGGAAGATGCCAGAGGTCGAAGGTATAGAGGAGTGTCCTTAAATGATAGAAAGGAAGTATATTTGCAATGTGAAAACCAGCAACTCCTAAACGATCATGAAACTAACTCCTATGGCATGATGCATCCCGATGTCAACAAATCAGATCTTCTGGTAGACCGGGAAGATTCCAGAGGTCTAAGGTATAGAGGAGTGTCCTTGAATGATAAAAAGGAAGCATATTTGCAATGTGAAAGCCAGCAACTCCTAAACGATCATGAAACTGACTCTTATGTCATGATGCATCCCGATGTCAACAAATCAGATATTCTGGTAGACCATGAAGATGCCAGAGGTCTAAGATATAGAGGAGTGCCCTTAAATAATAGAAAGGAAGCATATTTGCAATGTGAAAGCCAGCAGCTCCTAAACGATCATGAAACTGACTCTTATGTCATGATGCATCCCGATATCAACAAATCAGATATTCTGGTAGACCATGAAACTGCCAGAGGTCTAAGGTATAGAGGAGTATCCCTAAATGATAGAAAGGAAGCATATTTGCAATGTGAAAGCCAGCAACTCCTAAAAGATCATGAAACTAACTCTTATGGCATGATGCATCCCAATCTCAATAAATCAGATGTTCCTGTAGACCGGGAAGATGCCAGAGCTCTTGAGCTTAGGAGAGTATCCTTTGATGATGAAAAGGAATCATACATGGATTATAGAAGGGGGGATGCAGAGCTGCGTTATGAAAGCCAACAACTGAAGAAAGATTATGACTATGGCACTGATGACAGGATTTATCGTGATGTCAACTGTTCAGATATTATTGTAGACCGTGGAGATGCCAACGCACTAGAGCTTAGAAGAGTAACCTTCAATGATAGAAATGAAGCATATTTGGATAATGAAAGCAAGGATGTGTACCAGCATTACAAAAAACAACAACTGAAGAAGGACTATTACTCTGGCATTGATGATACGATGTATCCTGATGTCACCAAATCAGAGATTGTGGTAGACCGAGGAGGTGCTAGAGCTCTAGAGCGTAGAGGAGTATCCTTGAATGAGGGACGGGAAGCCTATCTGCACTATGAAAGCCAGAAACTCCTAAGAGATCATGAACTTGATTCGTATGGGATGATGCATCCTGATGTCAGTAGATCATTAGCTGGCAAGCAAGAGGAGGAAGCTCTTCAATGCAGAAGATATCTTTTTGATGACCGAAATCAAGTCTACTTTGATGATGAGCGCTTGCAACTACGAAATGGTGGTCATGTTAAAGATCATGCAAATATGAGATATCCAGATGGTAGACAAGAGATTTACCATTTAAATGATAAAATTTTGCGTCCAATAGATGATTATGGTCTCAGAGACGACACAAGTGAGGTTATACATGAGAATATGGCTTATGATTACAACTACGGTGATGTTAAGCAACTGGGAATGTCTTATGAGAAGCCAGATAGTGGAAGGCTCCGTGATCACGGAGTAGCCTATGATTACAGAGACAAGCTAGGGAATTTTGCAGTGGAAGGAGGAACAAGCACAGAACAATTCCGATACTTAGCTGATGAAAGGAATTTTGGTAATGTTGATCACACATCAATTCCGCGCCGTCGAGTATCTGCCAAAGAGCGGTTAGGTGGGCGTGTCGAAGAAGATTCACGTGTTCATGTAAAACATCGACTGCATCAGGTTAGAAACCCAAAACTAAAAGGTAAGTCCCATAAGAGGAACCAAAAGAATATTATTTCCTGAGGTCGTCACTTCTCTCAACATGGTTAAGTCCTCGGACAAGATTGAGAGCTCATAGAAATTCAAAGACATGGGTTTCAAGTTAAATTGTGAAAACGAAGATGATTAGAGTTTTTGGCAGTGGAGAAAGGATTCGAGGATATTATCTTGGTAAGACATGCTTCTTTTGTCTGTCTTTTAGATTGTTTGGTCGGTGGTTGATATATCGACCTATCAAGTAGACAGTGGTTACTAGACGTTGGTCTTTATTGGTTTCTAGTAATGACGTGGGAGATCAACAAGTAAATAACTCAACAAGTTTATATAATCTAACAACTTTTTCTTGTTATAATCACGACACATTAAAGGCTTCTTGTAGTGTAGTATTTATGGTGACTCCTTGATGAACTTTCTGCGACAGACGAGTAAAATGAAAAAGATAAGTGAAAATAGCGAAGAAATAATTGGTTTTCTTTCTCAATTTGGTTGTGATCATTCCTGGTCCAATTTGATCCGGTTTACTTGTTTTGAAGATATACTAAACCAGTTGACTAAAAGAAGAAGATGATATACTAAAGCGATTGATTTTATACACAGTTTTAATTCAATTTCGATTTGGTTAGGGTTTTATTCTATTTGATTCGATTCGGTTCAAATGATGGAAAGCTACCGGTCTGGTTTAAAAAACCTATGAGTCAAAACCGCTTTTATCAATACACCTTAAATGACGTAATCTGCCATGTCATCAGAACACTTAAACGACACCGTTTCACTTTGGACTATCCCCTTCTGCTTTCTTCTCTCTCTTCCTATATTCGCTTCGTGAAATCTCTGCGACTTCATCAATGGAGAAATCGTCTCATCTCTACTGAAGCTACGCAGCCCTTAAATTTCTATCCTTTTTTCAGATTGATTTCGTAGGATCTCTGTGTCTTTTCTTCTTTAAGAGATGCGCTCCAAGGACAAAATATCCTACTTCTATGATGGTATATTCATCTCTCCCTTTTCTTTTTCTTTTCTTTAAGAAAAAAAATCTACAATTTCTTGAGATTAATGTCTTTATTGTTTAGTCATCTAGAGTTTCACTTGTAACTCTTGAGCAATTTCATCCACTTGAACAGCACTACTTGGTGTCCTTATTGCTCAATAGATGCATCGAAAGGTGGATTCTTTCACATCCAAAATCTAGAATAAGTAAAGGGTTACGATTAGTTTGGATATAGTTCAGCTTGTTTTAGTTTTTGAGTAGGGTTTTTGATGAAGAACAAGGTTTTTAGGTGAAGTTTCTGATTTTTTCCATTCCTTGGCTCTAGTTTGACATTAAGCCAGAAGCGTTCTAGTGATGAAGACGATTCTAGTGCCTGTGAAATTGACTTATTTGATTGTTTTGGCCAAGTCTTTGTTATTTCTTTGCTAAAATATGAAGCCCTAGAACTTGTTTGTTAACATTAGAATCTATTCATCATTGCATATAATTTGAGGTTCCTTTCTGAGAAATTGTTACAGACTTGATATTTTATACATGTATATATATAACTTCCCTTTTCGTGCTTCGAGATGTTCTGCATGATTTGAAATCTAATGGGAGTTCAGTTTATATTTTCTTGTTGCTGATGGGAGCCTTTGTGGGAGTTTATAACGGATTGTGATGATATGCTGATGGTTTTTTTTTTTTTTTTTTTTTGTGGTTCAGGGGATGTGGGTAGCGTCTATTTTGGTCCAAATCACCCAATGAAGCCTCACAGGCTTTGTATGACCCATCATCTTATCCTTGCATATGGCCTCCATAGCAAGATGGAAGTTTATGTCAGTCTCTTGCTCATCATTCATGTTTCTTGTTCTTGTTCCATTTATTCTTTTGTTAACGATCTCACTGTACATCTCGTTTGAACTCTTTATGTGTTTCTATTGTTTCAGCGTCCACACAAGGCATATCCTATTGAGATGGCTCAGTTCCATTCTCCCGACTATGTGGAGTTCCTGCAACGGATTAATCCAGAAAATCAGAACTTGTTTCCCAATGAAATGGCTAGATGTAAGTTGCGTATCTTCATTAATTGGTTTTTGCAATCTACATGTTCAGCTGAAATTAAGTTACTGTGATGCAGATAATCTGGGAGAGGATTGTCCTGTCTTTGAAGATTTGTTTGAATTTTGTCAAATTTATGCCGGCGGAACCATAGGTACACACAGTATATGTTGGTATTCAATATTCATGTTTGCTTGTCACTTTAGAGAAATGACTGACATAATATTTTGTCTATAGATGCTGCACGCAGATTAAACAACAAACTCTGTGACATTGCTATAAATTGGGCGGGTGGGCTGCACCATGCCAAAAAATGTGATGCATCTGGGTTTTGTTACATCAACGATCTCGTACTAGGAATTCTTGAGTTGTTAAAACATCATCCCCGTGTGCTATACATAGATATAGATGTTCATCACGGTGATGGAGTTGAAGAAGCTTTTTACTTCACTGACAGGTACAGTTACAAGTCCATAACTACTCGAAAGTTGTTTCTATTGAAACTGATTGCCAATATCTTTGAATTTCGTTTTGGCAGAGTAATGACTGTTAGCTTTCATAAGTTTGGGGATAAGTTCTTTCCAGGGACAGGCGATGTTAAGGTAATATTCAGAATTCATTTCCTAATTTATGAGGACGGTTTTAATGTGTTTGGATGAATTGTCATTGTTATGTTTTTTTCTTTAAAAGGAAATAGGAGAAAGAGAAGGGAAATATTACGCCATTAATGTGCCGCTGAAGGATGGTATTGATGACAGTAGTTTCAACCGTCTGTTCAGGACAGTAAGTTCTTAAATGAAACAATCAAATTCTCGATACTTCACCGTTTTTGTGTTTTGATAATTTCCTTTGATCTCTAGATAATTTCCAAGGTTGTTGAGATATATCAACCGGGTGCAATTGTTCTTCAATGCGGGGCAGATTCACTAGCCAGGGATCGACTAGGATGCTTTAATCTCTCTATTGATGGTGCTTTTTCTTCTTGTAATCAAAATCTCTTTCTCTCTTTCAATCTCTTTTTTGCTAGTTTCTATGTGACTCTGATTCTGAAACAACATGCCCTTATGCATTTCCCAGGACATGCTGAATGTGTTAAATTTGTGAAGAAATTCAATCTTCCCTTGCTGGTATCTCTCTCTCTTGACATATATCTAGTACGGCCTTTTGTAATCTTAAGTTCCTCTACGACGAAGTCAGTTTCTATCCGATTGTTTATTAGGTTACAGGAGGTGGAGGATACACAAAGGAGAATGTTGCTCGGTGTTGGACCGTTGAGACTGGCATTCTTCTAGACACAGAACTTCCTAATGGTTAGTAAAATTTTTTTAATGTTTGTTAGAGAGAGGTTCATGTTTGGGACTTCGGGGCTCACCGGTAAATTGTTTCTGCAGAGATTCCTGAAAACGACTACATCAAGTATTTTGCGCCGGATTTTTCTTTGAAGATACCGGGTGGTCACATTGTAAGGAGCTCTTGTGTAACTTATAGTTCCTCATTGCTTTAACAAAATCTATAGAGAGATTGAGGATCATTTGTGTTTTGAAATTAAAACAGGAGAATCTAAATACCAAATCGTACATCAGTTCGATCAAAGTGCAGATTTTGGAGAATCTGCGATACATTCAACACGCTCCAAGCGTGCAGATGCAAGAGGTAAACTCGGATCATCGTAGGACAAGTGATGCTTTTATCAATCTTCTTCTCTTTTTTTTTGTGTTATCTAACACTGATCAGTTTTTTACTTGAGTTTCTTAGGTTCCACCGGATTTCTACATACCAGATTTTGATGAAGACGAACAAAACCCAGATGAACGTGTGGATCGTAAGCATCTGAAAAACCACCTTGAAATCTACTTTAATCCCTTCGTTTTCTCAGCGGCTAATGTTATATTCTAAACGGTTTGATTATTTCAGAGCGTTCACGGGATAAGCAGGTGCAAAGAGACGATGAATATTTCGATGGGGACAATGATAACGATGCTTCGTAACATGGCTTCTTAGAACACAAGACAATCCAAAGTTGGTTAATTTTTTTGTTTGTTTAGTTATGAAAATTGCAATGATAACAACATTATTAACGGCTATATGCGCACCAAAACCAGTGATGATCTATTCGATCTTCTTCATCTTTTGTCTTGTGTATATGAATGAAGCTTTCTTTTTTCAGCTTGCCTCATTTTTTCGCCACTGTTACAGTTCATATGCTATACTTTTTTTTCATTTTTTTGGCCAAGTTATGTATAATTCTTGGTTATACAGAAATTCAATTTTGATCAAACTTAATTCAAGTTATATATTGTAGTTGATTACATTCAATTTATAGTTCTGCAGCCTTTTTTAGTATAAAACTAGTCAAAAAAAACTTTTGAATACCAATAATTTAGGGAAATCGGACTTAAATTGATCGTCAAAAACCAAGGTCTAGAATATATATAACAAAAGAAAAGAAGATTTGAAAACCAAAATTCACCAATTATTAACAAAACCTGAGAAAGAACCGATCAAGGATTTGAGGATTTGTTGATTAAAATTGCATCAGAGTCATGGAAGTTTATGATTTCCAACACTGCTCAATAATTTGAGCTTCTTTTATCAATTGTGATTAACTCATCATTTGCAACGGATTGATAAAGATAAAAAAATCATTAGAAAGAACTGATACATAAACACAAATGAATAGAATAAACAGAGAAAATGATAAGCAATGAAGAGAGTAAAGAATTAGTTTCCTGGGGCAAGAGGTATTTTATTGGGGGCTGCGAGGTAGGGTTTTGTTTTTTACATGCATTTATATGAAAGTGGTCAAAATCTAAACCCTAGGTTTAAACTGTGTTAACCATGGTTAAGTTAACTATGTAATTTTAGATATTATATGAGATCTTTTTTTTCTGTTCTTCTTCTGATTGAGGAACACTACCAACGTGGACCAATAAGAAATCCCATTGAGGAATATAATCCCTACAGAGATTTACGTTTACTTCGGTTCGATTATTTTTAGATTTTGAAGTTTTCAAGTTTGTCGGTTCAATTTTTTAGATTTCAGAATTTTCAAATATTGGAAAATAGATTCTAACGTTTCGAATGCTTGCGACTAATGGGACAAGCAAATCCGTTTATAGATTAGTCCATTTTTTGTTAATTATTGATGATAAGTTGTAGTTTATAGTAATGCGGACGAAAAAAGTGAAAAGGAATCTGATATGTACTAATTACATACCATTTACATAAAAATAAATTTGGTGTGCGATGGATTATTGTTTGTCCAAAAAATAGAATAGTCAAGTCTGCTAATAGTTTACTTTGTTTCGTCCGTAATATCTATTTAAAGCTTAAATATAATTACATTTTATTTCATTTTGATTCAGTTCAATTTAAAAATTAATTTGTTCCAGATTTGGGTTAATTATATTAATATTATATAATTTTATTATGTTTATATGTGAATTTCTTTAATATTTAATTTTTCAAAAATAATTTAAATAAATTTCAATTGATTCCCTTAATTCGATTCAATTGCACAAAATTTGGATTGACTTCAGATAATTCGATATAGAAATTTCTATATTGAATTATAATAAAATTAGGTTCTGGAATTTGCATAGTTGCATTGATGAATTTTTTTTTTTTTGGGTGATAATGATGAATTTTGGTTATGTTCTACTTTAATAGCCCACATATTTTATTCTTTGTGTCCTACCTTCTCAAAACCGTGAATAGGTATGGAACAAAGTTGTCATTGCAATATGAACACAATGAAAAATGTTCCAAAATCTCCCAAAAAGGAGTTCCAAAGTCAAGCAAGAACACCAATATTAGATCAATTCCCTCTTTCTGTCCATACATTCAATAATCAAAATTCTATACATCAAAATTCATCAATTGATCAGTAATCACTTATCTCAACTTGCTAAAAAAATTGATTAATGGGCTTAACTTAAATACCAATGAGAAGTTAATTTCATAAATGTTTAGTGGGCTTCTTCTGCCTCCCAAAGGCCCATAATTACGACAATTGCCAGCAAAAACCGGCGACAGAGTCTCTGTGTTATTCGTGGTTGAAAGAAACATATTACTACAATTGATGATGTTCTCAAGGGTTTGGTGGAATGGCTTTGTGCTCAGGTTTCTTCTTCTTTTCTCTTACTCTCTTTCCTCTTTGTTTTCTTTCTTGTTTATGTTGGTCCTGCACCAGTGGTTAAGTGTTAGTTTTCTTTGTCTTGTACACAATGCCATTGTTAGAGCTAGAGTGTTCAGTGGTATAGCATGTAAGTAGTGGGAAAGACTGAGGCAGTTAACATTTATTTGTTTTTGTGGAAATCAGCAATATCAATTCTACTCTCTCCATGCCTTTGTTAGATTACGCAAATGCACACAAACCAAATTAGTTAAATCGAAAACAAACAGCTCTTCTGCTTAGGCAAAAGTCTTTAATTTTGATAAATATTTAGATGCAAGTTTGGTGATATGGAAGGAACATTTATGTTGTGACATGGTGAATCCATAAAAGCTTTTGATGTCCATTGTAGATATAATAATCCTTAATTTTGATATGCAGTTGAAGCAACCTTCTCATCCTACTCGTGGTGTTCCAATTGCAATCAGCTGTCTGTCGTCATTGCTTAATGAACCTGTTGTCAGATCGTCGTATGTTTAGGCAGATGGTGTTAAGTTACTTGTCCCTCTAATTTCGCCAGCATCCACTCAGCAGTCTATCCAGGTAACTATATATTTAGTGAAAAACAAGGTACTCGTTTAAGTAGTTTTCAGTGAAAAAATGTCCATTAAAGCTGTAAAAAAGAATTGCAGTTTCCAAATCGTGCAAAGTTCTTGGCAGAAAGGCCATGAACAAATTAGTAACGATTAGATAGCTCTATTTCAGTTTTCAGAAGGAAGAACTGCTCTCTTTTTTGTCATAATTTCTCAGTATCTAATTCATGTGATTTGTATGCTTTTGGCCTACAGCTTCTGTATGAAACATGTCTCTGCGTGTGACTTCTGTACTATTATGAGCCTGCAATAGAGTACCTGGCAACATCTAGGACATTGCAAAGGCTCACGGAAGTAGTTAAGAGCTCGACTAAGGAAAAGGTGAGCTATGTTTTCTTGTGTGACTTGGTCATTACTATCTTGCAATTAGTTAAAGATCATACGACATAGCTTGGTTGATTAATCAGAATCTCAGTCGCGCAATACCAAGATTTTTGTTCCTTTTATTTGTTTTTGGGTCCTTCATTTTCATAAAATGTGGGTGTGATGCACTTGTTATTATGTTAGTCTGACGGTATTTTATCTTACAGGTTGTCAGGGTTGTCATGCTGACATTCAGGAACTTGCTTCCAAAAGGTACATTTGGTGCCCAGATGGTTGATCTTGGGCTCCCGCATATTATCCACAGTCTAAAAACACAAGCATGGAGTGACGAGGTAAGAAGACAATTTCAATACAAAGCCTGAGGACTGCTTTGTATTAGCTGTTCTGTGGAAGACGAATTTTTTAATCTTCTGCTATAACTGGACCAGAACTTTGAATCTAATTATACCACTGACGCATTCCAATACAAATTTAAATAATTTTAAGGTAAGTATTATACATTCAAAATAATTCCTTTTGTAGAGAGAGTTTTCAGTTAAAGAGCATTAATTTATATAGCTAAATTATGAACAAGTTCATGAGCTCTTAATATGTGAACCTCAAAAAAAAAAAATAATAATAATAAATGTGTGTATCTTATAGTACTGCTTCATGCCCATTGATGCTGTCGATTAATGAACATTCCGGTACTACATATAAATCATATATTATACAAAAGCAACCAAAATATTTACTTTTATAACCAATAAAAAGATTTTTGTACGAGATCCCATTCCTCCTCCTTGTAGGCTTACGCTATAAACTGGACTGTCCCCTTCTCATTTCATTACCACAGTAAAAAAACACTGTTTCTATCTTCCTGTCTCTCTCAATCTCTCTTATTCACTTTCCCTCCTACGAAGTTGAAACTCTTATTAGAAGAAAGGCTAAAAGACAAGATCAGGAAATTGAGTTCTTTCGACAAGTATAAGCAAGAGGTTCTTCTTGGCCATCTTGACTGGAACCCAATGCACAAAGAGGCCGATTTCTGGCGTGAGAATGTTACAAGCTTTGAGGAGAATGACTTCCAGCTATTCCTTCTTTAAACCTGTCTTGGGATTCATAGGGCACAAAGCGGGCTGGTCCTCCTAATCACTTGTTAAAACTTGTGGATGCAGATACTCAGGGTCCTCCTCACGATCATGGACACGTCGAGTGATTCAAGATCGTTGGCGGTGGCATGTATTGATCTCTCACAGTACCATTCAGTGGGGAGAGTGATTGTAACAGATCTCAAGGCGAAAGAACGAGTGATGAAACTGATGAACCATCGTTCTCGCGTTTTCAGTGACATTGAGACACATCTTCAGTCAGCCCATCATCGATCTTCTCCTGACACACACTTCTGGCGATCTGTCGGTGATAAATTCAGTACAAGCTTCATCACAAAGAACACCTGGAACAACATCCGCAACACTCACCCACGAGTTCATTGGTACACAGGGGTATGGTTCTCTTACTCCACTCCGAAGTATTCTTCTTTGACCTGGCTAGCAGTTCACAACCGCCTAGCAACAGGAGATCGGTTAAAAAAATGGGACTCAGATCAACGAGCTACATGCATCCTGTGTGACAACAATGATGAAACATGAGCTCATTTGTTTTTTGCCTGCCCTTATGCCACTGGAATATGGAAGAACTTAGCACAAGGTCTTCTACAAGTACATTTTTCGACAGACTGGACTCAACTGGTTGCTTTGCTCACCAAATCAACGACCAACCCACTCAATCTATTCCTCATCAGATTTGTATTCCAATCAACCATATACTACCTATTGTTTGTACCGAGATTATCACAATATAATAACTTAGGTTTTATTGCTCACCAAATCAACGACCAACCCACTCAATCTATTCCTCATCAGATTTGTATTCCAATCGACCATATACCACCTATTGTTTGTACCGAGATTATCACAATATAATAACTTAGGTTTTATTGGGTGAAACGTCGCGTTTACTTTTATTAACGATGAATTCCTATTTTGCCATTTTGAGCCCAACGGACCATTTATGGTCAAAATAGCCCGTTTGATCATTTGAATCCCTGTTTGGGCCGGAAGGCATATTAGGACCAAGGTCCGTATCCCACACCTATGGAGAGAAAGAAATGCACGCAGGCATGGTGACAAACATTCACCGCAGTCTCGGCTTATCATGATGATTCTACGTTCGAAACCGCCTTTCCTCTATTAAAAATGCAGGGGACCATCGCTATGATGAAGGCTTACGCCTATGGTTTTCTACTCGGACAGTTCGGTAAACCCGAGCTTATCCATCTACATCTCTTCCTGATATCGTTCTTGTTTCAAACTCTAAAATCCTTTCGAAAAAACTGAAGAATTTATTGTAACCCCGTCTTTTCTTGATTGAATAAATTTTACATTCAATTAAAAAAAAAAAAAAAACTGATGAACCACGAGAACGCTGAGGTCACCACGAACGGCCTCTTGTGCATCCAGAGGCTTATCTTGGGTGCTAAGTACGCTAGCTTCTTGCAAGCTTGATGGGAACTTTGCATGTTTCTATAATATGGAAAGTAACCAAAATACACACATATTGTGATTTTTTTTTTTTCCCCTCTCCAAACACACACACTTCTCGGCCGTTTTTTTCCTTTCTTTTGTATTTATATTCAATAAAAAAAGGCGTATTTGTTATAGAGAGACAATTTTGAGCCAAATTGTTGTGTATAATGTGAGAATTTGTGCTTAAATGGAGATGATGTGAGACACTTTTGATACCCATTTGTCCTTTGAATCTGCTCAAATATATATATATATATGTATCTCCTTATCTGCAATTAATTTCAATAGTTAAACATAACACAACAATACACATTGATAATGCACAATTTTATAAACTTAAAATTAATTAAAGATGAAATGGCTTAAAGTTTTCTAACCTCATCATGTTCATTAACATGAAGGAACCTCCAAGATTTGGAGTAGCCCGTATTCTCTGACCTTCCACTTGATACTGCTTGTTTTGAACTCAAAGACAAGCTCGGTGGAAGTCACCTCCTCTGCTTCAACTTCAAATGTGTAGATATGATCTGTTAAAAGTCGATCTATATAAAAGATGCTTTCTGTACACCGAACTTTATGATCCTTCTGTTTGTCCATGTTGTCGATAATTACTGACATCGAACTCCCATCATCATAACCCGTTTCTTCTGTACCCTCAACCAGCATGACACAGGCCTTAAATCTCAAGGATGTAGGAAGAAGCGACTCATTCAAGTTGATTGCCAATAGACCTCCCGAGGTAGCTCGATGGTTGAAGCAGGCAGGCACTTGTATACCGGGTAATATTGTATATCTATGAGTTGATGTGTGCATAATGAGGCCTCTGGCTTCTTGATTCAGTTTGAAGCAGTTGGCGAAGTGGAGACGAATCTCTGGATTGTTAAAGGAACAATCCAGTCTCTCAAGGGATTTACAGTTTTCTGCAACTAAATAAGATAAGGAATCTGAAAGTTGGGGGAGTGATACCAGATTGTTGCAATCGTTGAGTCTAAGTACACGTAAACGAGACATTCCCCTGACCCATGGAGGAATTTCTTGTATATCTTTGCTCAACTGCAGCTCCGTGATTATGTGAAGAGCATGCGGGAATTCCTTGAGGCTTTCAAAGTATGACATACCAAATGTTTGTGGAGATCTCAGGAAAACTTTTCAACTGCGAGCAATCTGTGAGATCAAGTGTACAGAGAGAATTCAAGTTGATGTTGGTTGGAAGAGCCTCTAGCTTTGAGCATCCGCACATTCTCAACGTAGACAATCGTTGAAGGTTCCCTATTGAGGAAGGAAGCTCCACGAGACTTGAGCATCCACTGATATCCAACGTCGAAAGTTTTGTGCAATTTCCAATAGGAGGGAGCTCTATCAGACTTGTGCAATTACAGAGCAACAAAGTCCGGAGATTAGTCGAATTCTCGATGTTGGGGAGCTCCACGACACGTGAACAATTATTTAGACGCAATTGCACGAGATTAGGAGCATTGATAGAGGACGGGAGCTTCACAAGACTTGAGCAATGATTGAGATACAGTAGCTCAAGTTTAGTTGCATTCCCAATAGAGGGAAACTCCACCAGATTTGAGCAATAAGAGAGTTTTAAGCTCCGAAGATTGGTCACATTCCAAAAAGAAGAAGGGATTCTCACCAGACTTGTACAATGACTAAGATCCAACTCTTGGAGATTAGTGACATTCTCAAGAGAGGAGGGGAGTTCCGTTAAACTTGAACAAACACTAAGATTTAAAATCTGGAGACTGGCGAGTTTTCCAATAGAAGAGGGGAGTTCCGTTAAACTTGAACAAACTCTAAGATTTAAAATCTGGAGACTCGCGAGTTTTCCAATAGAGGAGGGAAGCTCCACCAAACTTGAGCATTCTTCAAGAGGTAATTCTTCGAGATTAGTTGCTGTTGAAAGATCGGGAAGCTCTTTCAGATCTTTAGAATAACTCAAATCCATCCACCTGAGATTTTTAAGTTGCTGCATTGACAAATAAGAAACTGTTGATACCATTGGCCTATAAAGTTGGAGTTTATAGATATAAATTATAGATATAAAATTGAAAATTGAAAAAAAATTTTAAATCAAAATTACTTACTTTAGTTCCTTCCCATAGCTTCTGAAGCTTGCTTGAACTCAGTTCTAGTTCGACAAGAAACTCCAGATTAAAAGTACAAGGCAAGCATATATTCTGGAACCCTGTCCAATACAGTAATCTAATCTTTTGTGAATGATATAGCAGTGAGTTCAGTTTCTCAGGCAGAGCAACATCATCACCATTGATTATTACGAATTGAAAATCATGCATTCTTTCAAGTGCTTTCTCACTTATATTCAATTCTTCATCAGTCTCAGATAAATCTAAATAAATCCCTATAAAACGCCTACCATCCTGAAAAGGAACCAAAAGAAATATAAGTAGTGATGGTTAGTTACTAAATAAACTCAATTTGTAGGGAGCAACGCAATGTTAACACTTACTGTTGTATCATCACTGAGCACTTCACATATATCTCTTGCATCAACCAAAAGCTGACGTTTCGTAAGACCATGATGAACAAATTGCTTACGGGAAGTTTCTATTCCAAATTGTTTTAGCAGAGTATGGATCTTTATTATTCCGTTTTCAATAGATATAAGAGATCTCTCAGCTAAGACGTGAAGACCTTGCCTCACATCCAAGAACTTATTTGCAAGAATCGCTTCCACTTTATGAATTGATTCGTAGTTGAAAAGGCATGCTAAATAAAGAAATAGATATTTATCTTCATCACATAAGGCATCGTAACTGAACTTAATAATGCTCTCTATTTCTCCATTAAGGCTGGATTTTAACCTTGGTAGTATCCTTTTCCACTCCTGCTTGGACATTCCCCGCAGAGTGGAGCCTAGAACTTTCAATCCCAAAGGGAGTTGGCCAGCAAGGTATGTAACTTCCTTAGCAAGCTCACAGAAACCATCATATGGATGCTTTTGTCCAAAGGCATGCGTACAAAAGATTTGAAAAGCCTCATCACTTGATGGAAATTTCACTTTGTAAATATGATTGATCCTATGAGCGTTCAAAACTCTTAGATCTTCTGTTGTGATAATAATGCGACTACCAGGACCAAACCATCGAGTGTTTTTTGCCAAGGCATCTAGTTGTCCTAACCCATCCACATCATCAAGAACGAGTAACACTTTCTTGTCTTTTAACCGTTCTTCTGCCATTCCTAAATGAGAAATCATGATATCTTTTTGATTGATCATTTGAGACAACATCTTGTTTTGTAATTGTGCATTGTACTCATCCAAACAAGGTCTTGGATAGCATCCTTTGATATCGACCATGAATGCGCCAAGTTGGAATCTGCTGGAAACTTGGTTAAACAGAACTCTGGCGATGGTTGTCTTCCCAATCCCAGGTGGCCCCCAAATCCCGATCATCCTTACTTCATCCAAATCCAGGCATAACAATTGTTCCATCTTTTCCATATGAGCTCTCATCCCAACGAAACCATCGAAATCCCTTGATGGTGTGGAGCTATTTAACATGTTCGAAACATCAGTGGCTATTTTTTCGATCATGGCCGCTTCACTGCTCCTAACATTGATCCACATCCAAAACATATGTATGTTCTTATCTTAATATTTTTTAAAAGCTACAAATAAAGTAAATATTAATTAAGGAGAGTATAAATCAAAGAGGACAAACCAGTTGCGAGAATGCTCTCCGGCTATTTTGGCCACATCCTCCAAAGCATTTCTCCATCTCTCAGTATGCTCTTTTGTTTTACCATTACAAGCTTTTCTGAAGGCTTTTCCAAAATCTCCAGTCTGTTTCTTAACTTCAGTTGGATCCACTTCATAGAAAATGGTCATGACTATTTGACCCAACTCTTCCCTGCATTTCATGATCTCCACCAACTCATCAAGACACCAGGACGAAGAAGCATATTTCCTCGAGAGCAAGACGATCGCAATCTTGGATCCTTTGATAGCTTCTACGAGCTCAGGACCGATCGACTTACTCCTCTCTATCTCATTGTCAATGAATGTTTCAATTCCCTTTCTTCTGAACGATTCCAGGATGTGACTAAGAAAGGTTCTTCGAACATCTGCCCCGTGGAAGCTCGGGAAGACATGGTGTTTCCAGTTTCGAGACACAGAAGTTGGAGGAGATGGAAGAGATAAAGAAGAAGATTTCGTTACTTTGTTATCTTGTTGGAATCTGAATTTAGTAAAAAGCGTGAAGAAGCCTACTGCGGCTGCGACTGAGGCAAGGAAAAAAGAAGAGTCCATTAGTATGGTGAAGGATGGAGCAAGATCCTAGATGGATGGATGAAGGATTTTAACAAAGAGGAAGAGTCTCTGTGTAGATGGATATAGACCGTTGCCGACTCTATTGACACAGAAACTCCATGGATGTTCCTGGAAAATATAGTGAGATTTCGTGGAAAATGTTGCTAACGACAAAATCACTGTCCTATGCTCCACCATTCACTGTCTCAGACTAGTAATGTCCCCACTATTATAATCTCAAAACAACACCTCACGTCCACACATTCTTTTTTTTTCTTTTTCTTTCTCTCATTCAATCGTGTAAAGAGTTCTTAAGAATCTGTTCAGTGAGATTTCGTGGAAAATATAGTGAGATTTCGTAGACCTTTCTCTCTTTCTCTTTCCACATAATGTGGTGAAGAGTGGATCAAGATCCTAAATGGATTGAGGAAGGATTAACAAAGACCAAGATGCTTTGGGTGAACTTTGTTTCTAACGACAAAATTATTGTCCCTATAATGTAGGTTCCACTATTCTTTGAATTTCTCGGAATCCAAATAATGATAAAGAGACATTAGGAGATATATGATTATAATATCAAACTAGTAATGTTGCTTCAAAACTCGATCTCAATTTTCTCTGATCGTATGTTTGTAGATTGTGTTTGTTATGATTGAGAAAGGTCATATTATTGATAACGAATTTCGTATGGGACCTAATCATTTCGTTGATTGATCTGTAGAAACAAATTGGCAACACTACGAAAAATGATTAAAATATAAAACCATAAACATTAAGCAATATGAGAGGAGGTAAGTTTATAAAAGAAAAAAAATTAAGCTTTTGAATTATCTGTAATACTACGAGAATATGTGACTCAAGGATTTCAGGGTACAACAATTCTAAACTGTTTCTGCAATCACTCGAAACACAGCTCTAACAAACTCAATCACTACTATACTCTCTAAATATTTACTTTATAACCGAAAGAGATTGCTCGAGTTTTAGCTTTTGCAATATGTATATAAAAACGATCAATTTGAGAGGAAGAACTCTCATATATATAAAGGTTTTGGGATAGATTCTATTGAATATGTTCACCAACAAATCAAGCCAAATCAATCCACAAAATCAGCAAAGGGTGGGGGACGTGATCTCTCCTCACTTCCGAATCTCATGGAGTTGAGAAACGAAGAAGACCGCGTCTTCAAAGATCGTGAAAACAGAGATCAACTTCGACTCTTGTTTTCTCCTTCGACCTGATCCAATGGCTTATCGCAGCTCCGACATGAGCTCAACCACATCTCTTTGTGTGAACGGATACGTTGACTTTGTTGGTACAGAAGCTCCATGTATGTTTCCTATCAACAAAAAATATAGTGATGAGATATTTCATGGAAAATGTTTCTAACAAAAAAAATTATTGTCCGTATCATGTAGGCTCCACTATTCTTTGAATTTCTCGGAATCCAAATAATGATAAAGGGAAATTAGGAGATATATGATTATAAAATCAAAATAGTAATGTTGCTTCAAAACTCGATCTCAATTTATTGTGATCGTATGTTTGTAATCCTGTTCAAAAAATCGCTAGATGCTAATCGGGAGTTTTGATAGGTTTAACACCTAACGAGATAATTGAAGATTAGACAAAAATTAATTGAGAATTAATTTTAGAGCTATTTAATTTTTTAAAAAATATGTTAATTTTCCTTTTTATTAGTTAAAAATATGTTAAGTTAGATATATGATGTTAAAAACATGTTTTGAAAATAGTTTTATAATTTAGTTTAGTTTAAAATTAAATTATGATATATGATATCAAATATAAATTATTATATAAGAAATTAAATGTATTAATTAAAATTTATATTATTGATATAACCATTTAGGATGGTTTGTATTATTGGAGCTCAGAGAATTATTAGGAAAACGGTCAATTCTCCCATAAACTATGTTAATTTATCGCATTCATACGTGCAATTTTTGACTGTGCCGTATGGATCCGAGAATGAAGTAAGTCGATTTCTATTTCTCTATTTCTTTGATTTTTGTTGTATTTAGGTTACGAAATTTGATAGTTTTGGTCTAACATTGTAAGATTTACATAACTATAGTCTCTTATTTAAAATTAACTTGATTAGATAGTAACAAATATTTAGTGTCCACCATGTGTTCAACGAAATGTGTTAATGAGTTTTAATGTAAGAATTTTTGGACAATGATGCAGTGATGGGGAGGAGGCCGATGCAAATTTCGCTTGTTACCACAGTAGACAATTTGTAAAGGTTTAAGGGCAGATCTACTATAATGGTGGTGGTTTTCGGTTTATTGAGTCAAAAACAAATAAGTTGTTTACACAGTTGATGAATTAACTTCCGGTGAGTTTGTTTGCACACTACAAGAATATAGGGTATTCATAGCAGAAGAAGATATCGTTTTAAGTGTTTATGTTATGGTTGACTTAGCCTTGATTTTACATAGCATTTGTTTTTTTGTAAACACTATCAATGTGTTGGGCAGATAAAAATTTGATATGCAGGAAAATATTTGCTTCTATAATAGCACGAGTACAAATAAATCGCTACGTAATTGTCGAGTGCGTAAAAGTTTTTATTTGCCCGCCTCTCACTACAAGAAAACAGGAAAAAGACGACTGCAATAATAGTCGCTAAACATATATTTACGACTATTTAGCGACTAATTCATGTAGTCGTAATTCGATAGTCGCTAAACTTTGTAGTCGTAAAAATAGTCGCTAAATGGCGACTATTTTACGACTATTAACTGTAGTCGTAATTGTAGTCATAATTTAGTCGTAAATAATTACGACTATACTACGACTAGTATACGATTAAACGGAATGAAGAAACGTAGTCGCCAAATAGTCTTAACATTAAGCGACTGAACAACGACTACGCTACGACTATTTGGCGACTACGTACCGACTAATTTGCCGACTAATTTAGCGACTACGTTTGACGACTAATTATTATGACTATTTAGCGACTATGTAGCGACTAATTTGCCGACTAATTTTTATGACTATTTAGCGACTATGTGGCTATTTTGAAAAAATGAAAAAAAAAATTATTTTATTTTCAGATTTTTAAATTAATAAATTACAAAAAAAAAAATTTCTTTACTAAATTAATTAAATAAAAAAAATAAAATACATATATGTATAAATGTATGTATATATACATATATATTGTATCGATGTTGTGGTTCGCCAGTGAAAAGCTTGGTCGGCGGCGAGTTTGTCTGGCAACGAGACGACGGAAGAGAAGGCGGGGGAGATCGGGAACATGGTAGTAGAGAGAAGATGCGGTGGCTGAGGATTGGAGATGTGTTGGTGGTGAACGACGGCGGAAGCTTCCACATGTGGTGGAGGTGAACGACGGTGAAGCTTCGACTCGTTTTGTTAACGATGGCTCTTGCTATGGCCACTCGTTGCTTTTGTCCACCGGATAATTGAATTCCCCTTTCACCCACCATCGTATCAGTAACCTTAAAATCAAAATCAGTAAAATTAATGTCGGTTTATTTTGATCCGACCCGAGAACACACCAAACCCATTGATTTGGGAATTGGAGTAAGAACCCTGAAGCTTGAGTTTTTACCTGTTGTAGACCACTGATGAATCCAAGGGCATTTCATAATTCAAGCATCACTGCCTCAGATTTTTTCTTTGGCGGATTCGGAAAACCCGCCGTCGTTAACAACACAGTAGGGTCCACCGTCGCGGGAACAAACGTTGAGAAGATCGTAGGGCTCAACACGCTTGGTGTCTCACTCGCGTGTATCGACTACGCGTCTGGAGGTTTAAACCCGCCGCACAGGCATCCACGCGCCACCGAAGTGATCTTCGTATTGGAAGGCGAGCTCGACGTCGGGTTCATAATGACAGCGAACAAGCTCTTCGCTGAGACGGTGAAGTTAAGAGAAGATACGATTGGTTCTTGGCTCACAAGTCTCGTTTGTTGTCTTAGCAATTTTAGTCTAATTGGTAAATGGTGAAACTTGACTAAAGTATCGAAGAAAGAAGAAGAGGAGAAGAAGAGAAATAAAAAGGAGAAGATTTGATCCGTTGGTCTAATCTATCAAGGGTGGATGATAAACCAAAGAGCAATCCTTGTCATTAGGAATTAGCCAATGAGAAGCTTCATCTCAATAAAACTCAAATAACGTTTTTTAAACACTATATAATTCATTTTGATTATAAAAGAATGGAAATGATCTAACCATTATTATAAATAATCTAATAACTATTATTTTTATTCATTTTGGGAATTGGAGTTTTAGAAATTTTAAAAATGATTAGATTAGATTTTGATATAAAAATAATTAGTTTTAGACTTAAAATGATTAGATTTTTTTTATTTTGAAGATTTTAGCATGGGTCTTTTGAGATTTATTTGTAACTCTCCTAAGCTCCAATCAGAAAGAGCTACCATTTTGTGATAATTTTTAAAGAGTCACAAACTTGTTCTTATGAATTTTAAAGCTTTAGAGCCAAACATGATTCAATATATAGTATTAGAATCAATGATATTACAATACACAACAAGATCAATCATTTAAATTAGTAAAAACATTAAATACAATGAGTTTAGGACATTTCAAAAGCATTACTTAACATTATATATAACACTTAAGTAAGTTTAGAATTTGTTTTTAAAATATAGAAAACTTCAATTTTTTCTGCTGCTATAATGAATCACTATCTATAGTAGTTCAAATCAATGTAGAAACTTTGAAACTTAACATATTAACAATTTTCTATTGGTAATTCTTTGTATTAAATTGCGAGGATCGCTAAAGAGTAACAAAACCGTCTCAAATTCAGATGTCAGTCGCAAATAAGTCCCGTATATGTGAGTCTGTTGGTGCTCGGCATGCCATCTCATTGCTGCTGCAGTCTTGTGGCTCTGATACATTCTCTTCAATCTGTCAGCAATAGGTAGATACCACATACGACTATATGGTACTTTGGTTTTCTTCGTCGGTTGTCCTTAGGCTTCCATCTTTGTGCACCACAAAACAGACATTTAGCGACTACATAACGACTATTTTGGCGACTACGGTTTGTAGTCGCCAAAAACAGGTACACCAACCCCAACTTGAATAAAACGTGTTTTCTTCCGGTATGTTACGACTATTTAGCGACTACAGAACGACTACGTTACGACTATTTAGCGACTACCCTATCAGTCGCCAATTACCAGTACACCTACCCAAAGTTAAAATAAACGTGGTTTTTAAATGGTATGTTACGACTATTTAGCGACTATATAGCGTCCCGCCGCTGAAGTCGCAATGTAGTCGCTATTTAGGCGACTACTTAGCGACTCCCACTTGTAGTCGTAATTGAGTCACCAAAAAAGGCGACTATTAGGCGACTAGTTTCCCATGTGTGTCGTTTAGTCGTAAAATAGTCGCCTATTTACGACCATATTAGCGACTACATAATTTAGTCGCAAAATAGCGACTATTTTACGACTAAATGTGTGTAGTCGTAAACGAGTCGCCTGGTAGTCACTAAATAATCACTAAATTTGGCGACTAATTATGTAGTCGCCATTCGTAGTCATAAATTACCTGTTTTCTTGTAGTGTCTGGAAAAAAAATAGATTAAAAAATGTTTTAGTTCTTAATTTTCTCTAAGGCAAAATAGATCTCAGTTTCTCATTTCCCCTCTCGAAAACTCACTCTCTCACAGAGTAATCCTAATCCGACACTCTAACAAGGATTTCTTGTTTTTGTTGCTAAGGGATTCCCGTCAATTGCTCAAGAACGAAGCTGATATTGGAAGGTTAGATGTTTGTTAATCGATATGCACAGACATGGATTTTGGGTTTTGTATTGAATCGAGTTTGTTTTGCTGTTTTGCAGGCAAGTTTCAAGGTTCGAGTTTGTTAAAGGTATGTGAAATTTATAAACATTTAGAAACAATTTTGCTGTTTTGTGTTATCGACTATTGTCTTGCTGTTTACAGAAATAATTTGTTGTTTCCTGTTATCAATCTACTCGAACCATATATTGTAAACTCGAATCAAATTCAAGGTTACAGAAACATTAAATGTTTTGTGTTATCAAAAAAATTAAAGTACCGAGATGTTTTTGGTATCTAATTTGAGTGCCTGATTTACATATTTGTTTGTTTGATCTTTGAAAGTTATTATCTTATATGTATGTATATATACTTGGTTGTGGAGCTTTGGTGTTGTTATAACATGAAAAAGTCTTGGGTTTGGCTTCCAAGGTATGAATTTGTTAGTTATTTTCATTTATTTGTTAAGTACGATTGACAAGTGATACTGGGTATGGATTTGTTTGTTATTTTTTTTTAACTCACAGGGCTAGTCTTAACTATCAGCGAGGGGCAACTAATTTTGTACATGCATCATCAGTGTGGTTGGGTAATCCTAGTGACATGTTGTGTCCCTACATAGACTGCCGTAATTTGTGCCATCAACCGATATATATATATAGTGTTAGATCATCTAGTGATTAGGGGTATAGATCAGATATATCAGAGGAGTTCATGTTGGAGTATGCACGGGGATATAAGGACTGATAAGCCATATGATGATCCGAGCTCTACATTTGAAGCTTATGACTTGATTAGAACAGCTTTCTTTGATGGTGAAGACAATACACAGCCCTAGAGCCACAATGAAGATCAGCCAGATGAGGTTGATAGTAAAGAAGAATATGAGTTTAGGAAACTAGAAGATGCTGAAACTCCACTATACTCCGGCTGTCTCAACTACACCAAGGTGTCTGCGATTATGGGGCTTTACCAAATTAAAGTGAAGAGTGGGATGTCGGAGAATTACTTTGATCAGCTATTGACAATAGTGGCTGACATACTTCCTATAGATAGTGTTCTCCCGAGACCGACAGATGAGATGAAGAGATTCTTGAAGAAGTTTGGTTTTGGATATGATATGATTCATGCATGCAAGAACGAGTGTATTCTTTACCGGAAGCAATATGAGGATATGGAAAGCTGTACAAGATGGGAAAGGGATAAACATACTGGTGAGAAAAAAAGTTATTCCAGCTAAAGTACTGAGATATTTTCCAATCAAAGACAGATTTAGGCGGGTGTTTAGATCCAAAAGGATGGCTGAAGAGGTGCGTTGGCATTTAAACCATGCTAGTTCAGATGGTACAATGCGTCATCCGGTGGACTCAATTACTTGGGCCAATGTGAATAATAAATGGCCAGAGTTCTCTGATGAACCAAGAAACCTCCACCTCAGAATTTCAACAGATGGGATGAATCCTTTCTCGATCCAGAATACCAAGTACATCACATGACCAGTTTTATTAGTCAACTACAACATGCATCCAACAAAGTGTATGAAGGCAGAGAATATAATGCTCACTTTATTGATCCCTGGCCCAACTGCACCAAGCAACAATATTGACGTCTATCTAGCACCATTGATAGATGATCTAAATGATTTGCGGAATGAAGGTATTATGGTTTACGACTCATTTCTGAAGGAGAATTTTACGCTTAAAGCAATGTTGTTGTGGAGTATCACTGATTATCCAGCCTTAGAGACATTGCATGGGTGTAGAGTGAAAGGGAAACAAGCGTGTAATGTGTGTGAAAGGATACACCCTTTAGGTGGTTTAAATTTAGTCGAAAGCATGTGTATTTAGGTAATATAAAGAGGCTCAGACCTGGGCATCCTTATAGAAGAAGAAAGAAATGGTTTGACAACACTGTGGATGAAGGGAGTGCAAGTAGAATTCAAAGAGGAACATAAATTTTTGAAATACTTAAGGATATCAGAAATGAGTTTGGAAAACCTTTAGAGAAAAAATAGCAAAAGAAAACGAAGAACTATGTGTGAAGATGATGTGATTTCAGATGAAGACAATTATAATTGGAGGTGGAAGAAAAGGTCCATTCTCTTCGATTTACCTTACTAGAAGGTAAGTACTTTATAAATTCTCAATAAATTAACTTAAGTTCTATTATATTTTGCATTTTATTTCTAACTTAATCTTTATCTACTTTGTTAGGATATGTCGTTCGACACAACATTGATGTTATGCATGTAGAGAAGAATGTGTCTGATGCTATCTTGTCTATTTTGATGCAATCTGCTAAGTCTAAAGATGGTTTAAAAGCACTAAACGGTTTGGAAGATATGGGGATTCGAGGGAACTTACACATTCAGATGAGAGGGAAGAGAACTTACTTACCTCCAGCTTCTTGTTGGCTGTCAAATGAGGAGAAAAGGAGATTGTGCAAGAGGTTAAGTTTATTCAAAGGACCTGATGGTTATTGTGAAAATATCGCCAACTGTGTGTCAGTGGATCCTCCCTTAATTGGTGGATTAAAGTCTCACGATCATCATGTGCTTCTGCAAAACCTCCCACCAGTTTCTTTGCGAGGCATCCTACCAAATGGACCTAGGATTATAGTGACTAGAATGTGCAGTTTCTTTAACATATTATGTCAGCAAGTTCTTGACCCTCAGAAGCTAATATCAATAGAGGCTGAGTGTGTAGAGACGTTGTGCCAACAAGAGAGTTATTTTCCTCCATTTCTTTTCAATATAATGTTCCACCTACCCATACATCTAGCAAAGGAGGCACGTTCGAGTGGACCTGTACACTTTAGATGGATATATCCTTTTGAAAGGTACTCAAATTTTTTTTTATCTTACAACGTTTACTAATTCCTTCATTTTGATACTCTTGGTTATGTTGTATGCAACAATATAACATATTGTATACTTAACCTATAGGTACATGAAAACGCTTAAGTCATATGTAAAGAACTATGCAAGGCTAGAAGCGTGTATGGCTGAAGGATATTTGGCTGGTGAATGTATTGCATTCTGCTTAGAGTTCTTACAGAATTCTGTAAAGGTTCAAGAACCAATAAACCGTAATGAATGTTCCGTCCTCTGAATCCATTCTTGAAGGCCGACCATTGCAGAAGGCTGGGCAAGTTATTCTTAGTGATAAAGAACGAGACATAGCCCATCGATATGTTCTAATGAACATGGCAGGGATGAATCCATATGTAGAGTAAGTTCACCTCTTTCTCGCGTCTTACAACTTTTACTAATTCATTTATTTTGATACGTTACTTATAGAAAACTAACTTATTGATATTTTATTGTTAGTATGCATTTGGAAGATATTCAAGCTAATGATATCCGATGTGGAAGAAATGAGACTCTTTTATGGAAATTCCACGCAGCCAGGTTTTCACAGTGGGTAAAAGAAAAGGTTTGATGTTATGGATTTACTAATGGGAAAAATGTTAAAAAAAAGCATGAACTTTCAAAATGTGGACAAAAAAGCATCAACTTCCGAAATGTCATTTAAATCGCAAAGTTAATGTTGACTTTTTCTTAAAATAGCTAACTTGTGTTGACTTGGCCATATGAGACACAACGTTAAGTTGCTGTTAGATCGAAAGTTACGGGGTTAACGTTCCGTTATCCGTCTCCGTCTACATGTCCAAACGACCTCGTTTTTCTCTCTGTAAATGTCGCAATCATGAACTTCCTAATTATGGACAAAAAAAGCATGAACTTCCTAATTATAGACCAAAAAGCATGAACTTTCTAACTATGGACAAAGAAAGCATGAACTTCTATAATTAGGAAGTTCGAAATTGTCTAGTTGTCGATTTGTGGAGATGGTGCGGACCCGTGGAGGACGAAATAAGCTTTCGATTCATCGGTCGTCGCGCCTAAAGAGAGCCGGAAGATCCCGATATATATATGAACCTTAGACGGTTGAGATCCCATCAGATACGGAGGCCCTTCATTATCCACCAGAAGCAGAGACTAAGGCCGTGCCAATCTCACCAGCAGAGATTGAGGTCGTGGCAATCCCCCAAGAAGCAGAGACTGAGGGCGTGGCACTCTCACCAGCAGAGACTAAGGCATTGGCACTCTTACCAGCAGAGATTGATGCCGTGGCGATCCCAACAAATCCAGCGATTGAGGCGGTGGCACTCCCACCAGCTGAGATTGAGGCCGTGGCGATCCAACATGTAATTGATGTTTTAAATGACATTGCAGAAGTTCATGCTTTTTTTGTCCATAATTAGGAAGTTCATGCTTTTTTGTCCATAATTAGGAAGTTTATGATTGCGAGATTCTACAGAGAGCAAAACGAGGTCGTTTGGACATGTAGACGGGGACGGGTAACGAAACGTTAACCCCGTAACCTTCGATCTAACAGCAACTTAACGTTGTGCCTCATATGGCCAGGTCAACACAAGTTAGATATTTTCAGAAAAAGTCAACATAAACTTTACGACTTAAATAACATTTCGGAAGTTGATGCTTTTTTTGTCCACATTTTGAAAGTTCATGCTTTTTTTAACATTTTTCTCATTTACTAATACACTAAATATTAGTCTCTTTTTAATCTGTTGAGTCACTAAACATAATACTAACTTTATTTTCTTTTCTTCTATGATATTAGATTCCTAGTAACTCCCAAGATCATTCACCTAAGATGAGATGGTTGGCTTTGGGACCAAGACATATAGCTGAGACTTATAATGGGTATATCATTAATGGGCACAAATTTGACACTGCTCGGCTTAACCAATGTACAAGATTGGTCGAATTCCGCTTGGTCCTAATGCAGCGGCTATTATTGTCAACTCTGTATCAAAAGAAGATGCATATGTCTAGAGGCCAACAACAATGATTGTCTCACTTGGCCAAGCTGTGGGCACCAAAATTGCATGGCTATCTGATAAAATCATTTTGGACAGTGATACGAACTCCCCAACTGATAATCATACTGTTAGTTCATTGGTAATGTTTTCATTTTCTCTATCTTATTATGAACTTTTGAAATTTATGCATGCTCTATTCTAAATATATAAGTATATTTTATGCATGACTTAGGCACCACTTGATAGAATCGTCATATTTGATTGGAATTTGGGGGGATGTGATAGTTGTCAAGGGTCAATTGATTTCAACTGATCCAAAAGAACTGGCCAACAATATTCCTCTCGGCCCCAATGCTGCAATCGTTAAAGTTGATATGGTGGTTAATAAAGATGCTTATTTGTGGAGACCTAGTAGTGAAATGATATTGATGGGTGATGACCTTGATGAGTTTATCGCATGGCCTATTCCGAAGATAGGGATGAGTAATCAACCTCCAAGAAGAGCATCACCAAAAGAATCATCACCTGCGGTTAAAAAAAATCCCTGTAATGCTATAAATAATTTGTTAAAGTGGTTGGAGTTGTTGTTGTTGATGGACTTCTGATGAAAGGCGTTTTAAATTTGTGAGTGACAAAGTGCAAGTTGCAGCAAGGTCAACAGCATGAAATCAAATGAACAAAAAAGGTGCATGCTGTTAGATTGCAATGACACTGGAGAAATTGTTGCAGAAGGTAGAATTTGTTCAACTAATGTAGAAGATAAAGTTTATTTTGTCCCTTTAGGCCCTGATGCTAGCAAGGTATGGGTACAAGTTTTAAAGATTGGAAGTGCTAAAGTGTGGAGACCAAATTCAGAGGTTGAATTCATTGGTGATGCTTTAGGAACTACAGTCGCATGACCTAATGATAAACTTCAATTTCTATGATATTGTGGTGAAGTATGTTTAAAAACTTGGAATATTGTGATATTGTTTTAATTATATGTAGGAATATTGTATTCCCTTTGTGGTGAACTTTATTTGAGACTATACAAGGTATCATGTAATAATATTTGTCTTCAAATTGAAATTTTTAATTAAATTATCCAGAAAACAAGCTCATAAATAATCTGTGATGTGAATGCACGACAAAGAAAAATAACATAAGCCAATGTTATATAAAATATATAGAGAAAAATTACAAAACGGTGTTATATACTAAATAATAATAACAAAAAAAAAATGCTATTGTAATTAGAACTATAGCTGGTAAAAAATGCTATTATAAAAGACCAAACAAGAGCACACAAAAAAACCGCTATCTTATGTGCTCGACCTATTATTGCGGCCGATGACATAGTGTTTCTAAAATCGCTATCATATTAATTGATAGCGTTTTTCGGCCGCTACTAATAACTGTTTTTCTTGTGGTGTTGGCTAGAAAGTTTAGTATAAGTTGCCTTTTGAAACACAACTGGAGCGGAAAACAATTTCCAGTGGAGATGAAAATTTCAAAAAAATGTGTTTGGCTACAGTATGGATCAAACACATTGACACCTTAGTGGAGCCTGATCATGATGAAATTGAATCTGAAAATGCTAACAAAAATGAGGAAGAAGCCAATGAGGAAGCAAGAGTTGAACGTGGACAGTTTGATGAAGAAATAAGAGTGGAAAGAAATGTGGCTACTTGTGTTGATGTTGATGACGAGTATGATAAGTATGCGACATCAGTAGAATCAAATGGTGAAGATGATGGTAATGATGGTTATCAGATACATCAAAAGTAGTGGTGAGCTGAAGTTTAAACAAGTCTTTGATAGTTTTAGGAGCATTCAAAAAAGCAATTGTGGAGTATGTGTTGAATTCAGGAAAGAATATCAAGTATGTGAGATGGGGAAAAAATAAATTAGAACTTAAATGTGCAAGTGAATGTACACGTGAAAGAGAGAAATAAACTGAAGGAGAGAATCCAGAGATTGAAGAACGTCATCCAGAGTTCGATGGAGGTCATCCAGAAAATGAAGAAGAGATACAACGATGTTCATGGAGGATATTGCTCTTATGAAACAACATTGCAGAAGTGGTTGGTAAAAGTTTACAATGATGACCACAGTTGTATGAATACAAGGTATAACAAGATTCCTACTCAAGAAGTTATTGCTAGGCTATTTGTGAATATTTTTAGAAATAATCAAAAATTGATGCCTAAAAATATTCAAGCGGAAATCCAGAAGCGTTGGAGTTTGATTGCATCTAGTGATCAATTCAGAAAGGCAAAGGCAAGAGCATTGGAGATGATCCAAGAAGAGCATGATGAGCAATACTCAAGACTCAAAGATTACCGCCTTGAGCTATTAGAGTAAGATCATTGTTTTTGTTAATTAATTGTTCATTTTTTAGTCTCATATAACATGTTCTGAAGTAATTGTTTCATATTTTGTTAGTTCCAATCAAAATTCAACTTTGGAATTAGAGACATTCGAGACAGATGGTGGATTAGATGTCTCCTACAAATTTTATGTCTTCTTTGGTAGGATAAAGAGAGCTTGGCGCAACTATTCTCGACCAATATTTGGTATTGATGGTTGCTTTCTCAAGTACTTTACAAAGGGTCAGTTGTTGGCTGCAGTTGGACGAGATTCCAACAACGAGATGTATCCCATTGCATGGGATGTTGTGGAGAAAGATAATGAAGACAATTGGAAGTGGTTGCAGATTGATTTCACCCTTGGAGATGGTTCCGTTTTACTGTCATATCAGATAGACATAAGGTAATTCTTTTGATTCTTTACCTTAAATGATTTGATTCTTAATTGCAAGTCTTAATGGTGATTGTTATATGCATTTGCAAGGTTTACTGAACGCTGCTTCTCAACTATTACCACATTCTGAGCATAGGATGTGTGCAAGACACATATATGCTAACCTAAAAAAAACCATCCACATAGAGCTGACATGAATGGTTTATTTTGGAAGGTTGCAAAGAGCTACAACAGCGCACAATATGAGAAAAACTTGGAGAAGTTGAAGATGTATGACATGAATGTTTATGATTTAGTAATGCAGAAGAATCCAAGAAATTGTAGTCTTTGCTTTTTTAAGCCAACAATGATATGCTCAAATTAACCCTAGAGCTACTCTCTCAAATTAAGAGATCGATGTACTACTTAGGGATCAAATCCACAAGGATTTTAGATTCACACAATAGGTTAACAGTTTAGAAATATAAACAGAAGAAATTGTAAATTTAAAATAGCAAGAGAATTAAAAATCGGGTTGTAAGATGAATGGGAGAAAAGCTAAGCTTAGAAAAATTCTCAGGAAATTCAGAATTGTAGAACAAAACAATTATCAGGATTGTAATTAAGAACCGTTCTAAAACTCAAATCACTAATGTAAAATCAACCAACTTTCGTTGTGAAGATTATCTATGCCTAAATTTTAGAATCCCAAATCTCTTTGCGAATTCTTCAAATTAAACAAGCATTAAAGTTCAAGTTTGATATGTTTACAAAATCCCTAAACCAAATCTCTTTGCGAATAGGGTATTTTGCTCATCTTAGATAGTTCAGGTAATCAATTACACTTTTATGTCAACTAATCAACCTAAGATCAGATTCTAGGTAGCTTAGCTAGAATAAGCGATAAACACAATCTAGATGAAAAACTCTATAGATTCAATCCTAACAATCTAACAACCTAACAATTCATGATTTCCTTTGAAAACCCTTAACCTAACAGGGAGATTACTCAGACATGATAAATGAAACACAAATCATGAATGAAATAAATTGCAATAAGATATTGAATAAGAAACAAGGAGTTCGAAATCTTCTCTCTGCAGTGAGTTCTGATCTGTCTCTCCCAAAAACTCTCTAAAAAACTAGAATAAAAGATAATGATAAAAAACTCTCAAAAACCTAATTATGGTCTAAAATACAACAAGGACTTGTCTTGCAATTAGGAAAAACTTCTGGGAAAATCTGCAATTCTTCAAAAGTCTTTAAAACTCGTGTGAAACAAGTTGTCGCGACCGATGTCGAGCGATACCAATGGCTGGTGTCGATCGACACCAACACCCATTATGGTCTCCGAGTTGTTCTTCTCAGCTACAGAATGCCAACTGCTCCAAAATCTCCCAAAAAGCTCTAACTGAGTCCAAAACGTACCTGAACCTACAATGACTCTAAGAGACACTAAAAACACCAAAAAAACCCTAAAAAGAAGACTAATATCATGATTAAAAATCGAAAAAACCATGATATATCAAACAACCTGCTGTGGTAACGTAAGTAACAATATCTCCGAGTCATTTAATAATGCCATTAACTCTACAAGAGAGATGCCTTTGGTGGAAATGCTGGAAACTATCCGGAGAAAAGCAATGCTACGCATAGATCTTAGAAGGAAGAAGGCAAAGAAGCACAAAGGAAAATATAGTATAAATGCGATGGAGAGGGTGCATTTGGAGCTGAAGAAGATCATAAACTACACGGCATGGTCTAATGGTCCAGGTGAGTTTGAGGTTAAGGAGAAGAAATCATCATTCATGGTTCACATGGGCATGCATTCTTGCATATATCGGAGATGGGACATGTCAGGCATTTCTTGCCCTGATGCTTTGAAGGTGATTACATATAAGAAATTGAATCAAGAAGACTTGGTATCTAAATCTACAAAATTGATAAATACACAAAATTAAGGATTTTGACAGTTTTTTTTTTTTTTTTGGTTTGAATACAGATTTTGACAGATTTTTTTTTCGATTCCTTGGCTCTAGTTTGTCATTAAGCCAGAAGCCTTCTAGTGATGAAGACGACTCTACTGCCTCTGAAATTGACTTATTTGATTGTTTTGGCCAAGTCTTTGTTATTTCTTTGCTAAAATATGAAGCCCTAGAACTTTTTTGTTAACATTAGAATGTATTCATCATTGCATATAATTTGAGGTTCCTTTCTGAGAAACTGTTACATACTTGATATTTTATACATGTATATATATAACTTCCCTTTTCGTGCTTCGAGATGTTCTACATGGTTTGAAATCTAACGGGAGTTCAGTTTATATTTTCTTGTTGGTGATGGGAGCCTTTGTGGGAGTTTTTGATGATATGCTGATGGTTTTTCTGTGGTTCAGGGGTCGTGGGTAGCGTCTGTTTTGGTCCAAATAACCCAATGAAGCCTCACAGGCTTTGTATGACCCATCATCTTAGCCTTGCATATGTCCTCCATAGCAAGATGGAAGTTTATGTCAGTCTCTTGCTCATCATTTATGTTTCTTTTTCTTGTTACATTTATTCTTTTTTTTTAATGATCTCACCGTACATCTCGTTTGAACTCTTTATGTGTTTATATTGTATCAGCATCCACACAAGGCATATCCTATTGAGATGGCTCAGTTCCATTCTCCCGACTATGTGGAGTTCCTGCAACGGATTAATCCAAAAATCAGAACTTGTTTCCCAATGAAATGGCTAGATGTAAGTTTCGTATCTTCATTAATTAGTTTTTGCAATCTACATTTTCAGCTGAAATTAAGTTACTGTGATGCAGATAATCTGGGAGAGGATTGTCCTGTCTTTGAAGACTCGTTTGAATTTTGTCAAATTTATGTGGTGGAACCATATGTACATACACACAGTATATGTTGGTATTCATGTTTGCTTGTCACTTTAGAGAAATGACTGACCAAAATTTTTGTCTATAGATGCTGCACGTAGATTAAACAACAAACTCTATGACATTGCTATAAATTGGGTGGGTGGGCTGCACCATGCCAACAAATGTGATGCATCTGGGTTTTGTTACATCAACGATCTTGTACTCGGAATTCTTGAGTTGTTGAAACATCATCCCCGTGTGCTATACATAGATATAGATGTTCATCACGGTGATGGGGTTGAAGAAGCTTTTTACTTCACTGACAGGTACAGTTACAAGTCCATAACTACTTCTACTACAAGAAAATATAGCGACTATTCTGCGACAAATTTGTGACTCAATTACGACTACAGAGAGTTAGTCGTTAAAGAGTCGCTAAAAGGCGACTAAAACTTATAGTCGGTAAAGTAGTCGTTAAAGACGACTATTATGCGACTGAAAGTCTGGAATAATTTGCGACTTATGCAGCGAGTGGTAAATTAGTAGCTAAATGGCGACTGAATTGCGACTTGTGCGGCGAGTCGTAACGTAGTCGTCATTCAGTCGTAAAATTGTCGCATAAAACACGTTTTTTTCGTTTTGTGGTAGGTGAGGTTGGTGTACCTATTTTTGGCGACTACGACGGGTTGTCATTATGTAGTCGCCATGTAGTCGCTAAGTAGTCGATGTTTAGTCGCTAAATTATCTATATAAGAAAACTCGCCCATTTGTTCTCATCATTCGTTCCCAACACAAACAAACCAATAATAAGAAGAAAAAATCGAGTTTAAGAGCTTTTCAATATATAAGAAGATTGATGAAGAGATGGGAAACTTCTCGGAAGAATTTAGAGCGGGGGTGGAGCAGTTCATGACATTTGCAAATAGCCAGCGTTTAGCACAGGATAATGGGGGTAAGTTTTATTGCCCTTGTAGTAAATGCAAAAATGATAGGCGTATTCCGGGGGCTAGAATTTGGAACCATCTATTTAGTTATGGGTTTATGGAAGATTATTATGTTTGGTATAAGCATGGGAAAGAAATCAGTATGAATTTAGGAACGAGTTATGTTGGTTGTCCACTATATGATGGTTGTCGTGAAGGTCACTCGTAATTATCTTTAGCTGCTGGAGTTATGCAAACTAAGGCAGATTATAATATGAGTGAAAAGTTAGTGGATTCGGTTTGTGAAGTCTTAAGTGAGTATTAACCAGAAGGAAACCAGGCAATTTAGGCCTCTCATATCATATAATTGATGTTTGTATCAACAATTGTATGATATTCTGGAAAGATAAAGAAAAAGAAGATAAATGTCTCTTTTGTGGTGCACAAAGATAGAAGCCTAATGAAAACCGACGTCGAAACAAGATACCATATAGTCGTATGTAGTATTTACCTGTTGCTGACAGATTGAAGAGAATGTATCAAAGCCACAAGACTGCAGCAGCAATGAGATGACATGCCGAGCACCAAGCAAAGGATGGAGAAATGAGTCATCCTTCTGATGCGGCTGAGTGGAGATATTTTCAAGAACAAAATCCCGGTTTGCAGAAGAACCCCGAAACGTGTATCTTGGATTATGTACCGATGGGTTCAATCCATTTGGCATGTCTCGTAATCATTCGTTATGGCCTGTGATCTTGACTCCATATAATCTACCCCTGGTATGTGCATGAATACAAAGCACTTGTTTCTTACAATTCTGAATTCAGGGCCAAACCATTTACGAGGTGCTTGCTTGAGGCCATAGAGAGCTTTCTTCAAGCGGCATACATGATGTGGGCGATCGTGATCAACAAAACTAGGTGGTTGAGAGACATACACATCGTCCGTTAGACTCCCTTGGAGGAAAGCATTATTGATGTCGAGTTGACGTATGCTCCAAGAACACTTGACTGCAACCTCAAGAACAGATGTATAGTCATAGATTTGATAATGGGGCTGAACGTCTCGAAGTAATCAAGACCATACTGTTGATTGAAACCGCGTGCAACAAGCCTTGCTTTATACCTATAAGTGGAACCATCAGGAAGATATTTTAGTGTAAAAATCCACTTACAACTGATGATATGTTGAGTAGCTTTTGGTGGCACCAAATCGCAGGTATTCATTTGCGCATTAAACTCGTCAGACATTGCGTTTCTCTAATTTGGATCCTTTAGTGCCTAAGCGACGGTCGTTGGGATCATGGGGACACGAGCAAAGGTGGTGGTTGTGAGGGTGTATTTAGAGTTTGGTTTTGTGATTTGGTTTTTAGAGCGAGTTTTCATGGGATGGATATTTGGTGGTGGTGGGGTGGATTTGGATTTTCCGGGAAAGGTTGAGGAGTCGGTGTTGTCGATTGTGAAGTTGCAGATGAGGGAGAAGAATTTGGTGTAGGCGATAACGAGCCAGGTTGTGATGGGCTTGGCAAATTTAAGTGAGGATTGATTTGAGTTGGGCTTAGGCATGTTTCAGGATTTGGACTCTTTTGTCGCTCAAGTACAACAATAGAAGAAGAAGCTTCAACGTCATCTTCAACATGTCTTGGAGAATGCAGAGATAGATCTGGTGATGATGGTAGTGCCATAGCAGACGGAGACTACGGTGGTGGTGCTAGTGACACTTGCACGACGGAGCTGTCACGAGGGATCGGAACAGTTGTGTTCGCAGGTCGTGGTCCTCGTCTGGTGTAGACACGCATTGTCGAGGCTATTTGTTGCTGGAGTGGGTGAGGATTAGAGCGAGGTGGCGATGATGAAGGAGCTTGTACGAGTGGCCTTGGCTGGACAGGATTTCAATTAATTGGTCGGGAATCGAAGATGTCTGAAGGAGTTGATGATTCTTTGGGTGGTATCTTCGATATGGACTCTGTGCCAAAAGGGAAGCTTGTCTCCACAAATTGAACGTGCCTTGATGTGTAAATGCGACCAGATTGTTTTTCCAAGCAAAGATATGCACTTTGTGTTAGTGAATATCCAAGAAAAACAAAAGGGCTAATCTATTCTCCAATCTGTGTGTCGTGTATAGGCGGAGCCATGGAAAACATAGGCAACCAAATACGCGAAGCTTCAGATAATTTGGTCGTTGTTTGAAGAGCTTCAAGTAAGGTGATTCACCACTTAAAACTGAAGTAGGCATCCGATTGATCAAGTATACGGCAGTGGCAAAAGCATATGTCCAATATGATTGTGGAATTGATGTATGACTAAGCAGTGATAAACCTGTTTCCACAATATGACGATACTTCCTCTCGGATATGCCATTGTGTTCTGGTGTGTGTGGTGGAGTAGTCATGTGAGATATGTTGTGACTGGACAAGAACGGACGGAGTGCAATAAATTCACCACCATTATCAGAGTACAAAGTGCGAATCCTACTTTGAAAGCGATTCTCCACCAGGGCTTTGAATGCTACAAATGTATCTTTGACTTTAGATTTCTGCTTCAAAGGATAAAACCAAGTATATCTTGTATAATGATCAACGATCACAAGATAACACTTGTAGTTATCAACTGAGAATAACAGCGATGTCCAAACGTCAGTAAAGAGGTATTCCAAGGGTCCACCTGAGACAATAGAGGTTTCATAGAAGGGAAGCTTGTGGCTTTTGTTAATAGACAGTCATTGCAGTGTGTTTTGATGGAATTAGAGACTGGTAGGGACAACTGGGAGACAATAGTCTTCAAGATAGGAAGAGCTGGGTGACCAAGTCTTGAATGCCATGCGGTGATGGTTTTTTTTGGGCATGGTGAAGTAGAAAAGGCGGTTATGGGTGACGATGATATCGGCCACTCATATAACTCATTTTGAGTTCTGCCTTGATGCAATTTTGTACCGGTAGCGAAGTCTTTAACTTGAAAGTGAGTAGGGAAGAACTCCACTGAGACTTTGTTAGTGTTACAAAGTTTGTAAACCGAGACAAGGTTCTTGTGAATGTTGGGTACACAAAGAACTTGTCTTAAAAGGAGAGGTTTTACAGATGATGGCAGCGTTGTAGAGCCAGTGTGAGTGATGGACAACCCCGAACCATCAGCGATGGTAACTGCATCATGACCACTATATGGTTGATGATGGCGTAGATGTTGAAAATTGGATGTGATGTGGTGCGTCGCTCCACTATTGAGTAGCCATGGTGAGACAATGTTTGCTTGTGGCATAGAATGAAGTTGATGTGGCTGATTTGAAGCTTGTTGGATGCATCGTGTTGCACAATGCCCATAGACACCACAGAATTTTCACTTAATTCGAGGGTGTCGTAGTGGTGAAAAACCAGGAGGAATGAGTGGTGCTTCCTTGTTAAGAGTTTTCTTGTTGCTTGAGAGTGCACGATTGGTAGTGATTGAGAACGCCATGGAGTGATAGATGAAGACGAAGAAGAAAGGGATAAAGAAGAGAAGGGCGGCTGGGGAAAAAAAAAAAAATTTAGGTTTTTAGGGATCTTTGCTCTGATACCATATAAAGGTTATTGAATTGGTTCTTATGTATATTACTAAATGATATGAGTATAACTTATATACACAGCTAAGGCTTAACTAGAGTAATTACCGAGAATATTGAGACAATAATGAAGAGCTCAATTACATGGATTTGACGTGTGAAGGGAAATCAGATTATGCTCTTTCCTTAACACTCTACACAATTGTTCTTCAATGCGGGGCAGATTCGCTAGCCAGGGATCGACTAGGATGCTTTAATCTCTCTATTGATGGTGCTTTTTCTTCTTGTAATCAAAATCTCTTTCTCTCTTTCAATCTCTTTTTTGCTAGTTTCTATGTGACTCTGATTCTGAAACAACATGCCCTTATGCATTTCCCAGGACATGCTGAATGTGTTAAATTTGTGAAGAAATTCAATCTTCCCTTGCTGGTATCTCTCTCTCTTGACATATATCTAGTACGGCCTTTTGTAATCTTAAGTTCCTCTACGACGAAGTCAGTTTCTATCCGATTGTTTATTAGGTTACAGGAGGTGGAGGATACACAAAGGAGAATGTTGCTCGGTGTTGGACCGTTGAGACTGGCATTCTTCTAGACACAGAACTTCCTAATGGTTAGTAAAATTTTTTTAATGTTTGTTAGAGAGAGGTTCATGTTTGGGACTTCGGGGCTCACCGGTAAATTGTTTCTGCAGAGATTCCTGAAAACGACTACATCAAGTATTTTGCGCCGGATTTTTCTTTGAAGATACCGGGTGGTCACATTGTAAGGAGCTCTTGTGTAACTTATAGTTCCTCATTGCTTTAACAAAATCTATAGAGAGATTGAGGATCATTTGTGTTTTGAAATTAAAACAGGAGAATCTAAATACCAAATCGTACATCAGTTCGATCAAAGTGCAGATTTTGGAGAATCTGCGATACATTCAACACGCTCCAAGCGTGCAGATGCAAGAGGTAAACTCGGATCATCGTAGGACAAGTGATGCTTTTATCAATCTTCTTCTCTTTTTTTTTGTGTTATCTAACACTGATCAGTTTTTTACTTGAGTTTCTTAGGTTCCACCGGATTTCTACATACCAGATTTTGATGAAGACGAACAAAACCCAGATGATCAGAGAAGAGAAAATATCTTAGGACAAACGGATTTGATGATGGAGAAGGATGATGGAAACGATGAGAGAGAGAGAGAGAGAGAGATAAGGGATTGAGAAGATATTTCTTTTTGATTAAGTTTTTTCGAAAATGGCTAAACGCCTTACAAGTACTTAGTCGAACCGGCCGTAAACCAACACGTAAAAGTTGTACCACCAAACCAATACAAAATCATAAAAGCATAATTAAACCAGGTCTCATTATCTTAAACCATCTTACGATCATCCTGTAGCAATACTCTCTTCTTCGGAGCATCATTGGCCTCAAGGATGAAATGTTGGGTGTTTAGCGATAAAATCTTTGTAGAACTCCCAAGTAGCCTTTTCCGGTGGCTCTCCCTTCCATTGGACCAGTATTTTTGTCATTGCTTTGTTGTGGCGGTTAACCATCTTCTTTTCCAGAATTAGCTCTGGTTCCTTGGTGGTTCCCACATCGGTCAAGTACTGTGGTAGAATCGGGGCAGTGAATGGTGGATTAGGACAGAGCTTCAGCTGGCTGACATGAAAGACATTGTGAATAGTTGTTTCACTAGGTAAGTCGAGCTTGTAAGCCACTGGGCCAACTCTGTCGTTGACACAAAAAGGACCATAAAAGCGGGGGCTGAGCTTATGAGGTACCCCTTTGCTCGTTTTTTTCTGAGATCCTGATTTGAGTCATGATGAGTCAGTTTATTAAATTAACTACAATCTTCCTGACAAAGGGGGAAACATATGCAAAACTCCATTGGGGGAAACTGCTTTCAGTTACATTTATGCTTGATTTTGGCTGATTATCTTTAAAAGTAGGCAAGCTAAAAGATATGTTCTTTTTCAGGTTGCTGTGGAAGAGAAATTGGTTCATTCATGAAAAAAACTGCAAGATCCTTGCTTGGATAATAAGGTTTTCAATACTGCTTATCTATCATACTTCTATCAAACATGTATGTAACATACAACCTCATTTACATTTACATATAGTGCTAGGCCAAAAGCTGGTACTGGTGCTATTGCTAATGGAGAAGCTTCGGGTTGAAAGAAACATATTACTACAATTGATGATGTTCTCAAGGGTTTGGTGGAATGGCTTTGTGCTCAGGTTTCTTCTTCTTTTCTCTTACTCTCTTTCCTCTTTGTTTTCTTTCTTGTTTATGTTGGTCCTGCACCAGTGTTTAAGTGTTAGTTTTCTTTGTCTTGTACACAATGCCATTGTTAGAGCTAGAGTGTTCAGTGGTATAGCATGTAAGTAGTGGGAAAGACTGAGGCAGTTAACATTTATTTGTTTTTGTGGAAATCAGCAATATCAATTCTACTCTCTCCATGCCTTTGTTAGATTACGCAAATGCACACAAACCAAATTAGTTAAATCGAAAACAAACAGCTCTTCTGCTTAGGCAAAAGTCTTTAATTTTGATAAATATTTAGATGCAAGTTTGGTGATATGGAAGGAACATTTATGTTGTGACATGGTGAATCCATAAAAGCTTTTGATGTCCATTGTAGATATAATAATCCTTAATTTTGATATGCAGTTGAAGCAACCTTCTCATCCTACTCGTGGTGTTCCAATTGCAATCAGCTGTCTGTCGTCATTGCTTAATGAACCTGTTGTCAGATCGTCGTATGTTTAGGCAGATGGTGTTAAGTTACTTGTCCCTCTAATTTCGCCAGCATCCACTCAGCAGTCTATCCAGGTAACTATATATTTAGTGAAAAACAAGGTACTCGTTTAAGTAGTTTTCAGTGAAAAAATGTCCATTAAAGCTGTAAAAAAGAATTGCAGTTTCCAAATCGTGCAAAGTTCTTGGCAGAAAGGCCATGAACAAATTAGTAACGATTAGATAGCTCTA
Organism: Turritis glabra; assembly: GCA_900406565.1. Classification (NCBI taxonomy): domain Eukaryota; kingdom Viridiplantae; phylum Streptophyta; class Magnoliopsida; order Brassicales; family Brassicaceae; genus Turritis; species Turritis glabra. The sequence goes on along the minus strand of OVBN01000181.1, from coordinate 721,727 downwards.
TTTCAGTTTTCAGAAGGAAGAACTGCTCTCTTTTTTGTCATAATTTCTCAGTATCTAATTCATGTGATTTGTATGCTTTTGGCCTACAGCTTCTGTATGAAACATGTCTCTGCGTGTGACTTCTGTACTATTATGAGCCTGCAATAGAGTACCTGGCAACATCTAGGACATTGCAAAGGCTCACGGAAGTAGTTAAGAGCTCGACTAAGGAAAAGGTGAGCTATGTTTTCTTGTGTGACTTGGTCATTACTATCTTGCAATTAGTTAAAGATCATACGACATGGCTTGGTTGATTAATCAGAATCTCAGTCGCGCAATACCAAGATTATTTGTTTCGTTTATTTGTTTTTGGATCCTTCATTTTCATAAAATGTGGGTGTGATGCACTTGTTATTATGTTATTCGCGCGGTATTTTATCTTACAGTTGTCAGGGTTGTCATATTGACGTTCAGGAACTTGCTTCCAAAAGGTACATTTGTGCCCAGATGGTTGATCTTGGACTCCCGCATATTATCCAGTCTAAAACGTTTTTAGTAAAAACACAAGCATGGAGTGACGAGGTAAGAAGACAATTTCAATGCAAAGCCTGAGGACAGCTTTTTATTAGCTGTGCAAGATGAATTTTTTAATCTTCTGCTATAAATAAAAAATTTGGTTATATATTTTGAACTGTTAAGGACTTGTTGGATGCACTGAACCAACTAGAAGAAAGTCTAAAAGACAAGATCAGGAAATTGAGTTCCTTTGACAAGTATAAGCAAGAGGTTCTTCTTGGCACAAAGAGGCCAATTTCTGGCGTGAGAATGTTACAAGCTTTGAGGTGAATGACTTCCAGGTATTCCTTCTTTAAACCTGTCTTGGGATTCAAAGGGCACAAAGCGGGCTGGTTCTCCTAATCACGTGTTAAAACTTGTGGATGCAGATACTCAGGTCCTCCCCACGATCATGGACACGTCGAGTGATCCAAGATCGTTGGCGGTGGCATGTTTTGATCTCTCACAGTTCATACAGTACCATGCAGCGGGGAGAGTGATTGTAACAGATCTCAAGGCAAAAGAACGAGTGATGAAACTGATGAACCAGGAGAACGCTGAGGTCACCAAGAACGCCCTCTTGTGCATCCAGAGGCTTCTCTTGGGTGCTAAGTACGCTAGCTTCTTGCAAGCTTGATGGTAACTTTGCATGTTTCTATAATATGGAAAGTAACCAAAACACACATATTGTGATTTCCTTTTTTTTTTTTTCCCTGTCCAAACAAAACCTGCATCATCTGTTTATTGTTCGTCCTGGAAATTATCTGCTATTGTATGCTTAAATAAATTATTTCTAGGCCTTTTTTCCCTTCTTTTGTATTTATATTCAATAAAAAAGGCTTATTTGTTACAGAGAGACAATTTTGGGCCAAATTGTTGTGTATAATGTGAGAGTTTGAGCTTAAATGGAGATGAGATGAGACTTTTGATTTACTCGTTATGAATACAACAAAGATGATTTAGTGTTGTAGATGAGATGGGTCTTCTGCTCGTTATGACTAATAACAAGACTTGCTCGTCTACTGAAATTTATGATGCAATCCATTATCACAACATATTAACCAATTTGAATCTACTCATGACTTAGATTCTTTCTCCTCCTCCTCGTCTCTATCTTTGATTTCAGATTTTACTCATGACTTAGATTCTTTCTCCTCCTTGTCTGCAATTAATTTCAATAGTTAAACATAACACAACATTACACATTGATAATGCACAATTTTATAAACTTAAAATTAATTAAAGATGAAAATGGCTTAAACTTTTCTAACCTCATAATGTTCATTAACATGAAGGAACCTCCAAGATTTGGAGTAACCCGCATTCTCTGACCTTCCACTTGATATTGCTTGTTTTGAACTCAAAGACAAGCTCGCTGGAAGTCACCTCCTCTGCTTCAACTTCAAATGTGTAGATATGCTCTGTTAAATATATATCTATTACATGGCAGTTTGGTGTACACCGAACCTTGAGATCTTTTTGTTTGTCCACGATGTGAATCCATACCAACGTCGAGCTCTCACAAGTTTCTTCTGTACCCTCAACCAGCATGACACAAGCCTTTAATCTCAAGGATGTAGGAAGAAGCGACTCATTCAACTTGATTGCCAATAAACCTCCAGCAGTAGCTCGGTGGTTGAAACAGGCAGGCACTTGTGTACCGGGTAATATTGCATATCTATGAGTTGATGTGTGCATAATGAGGTCTCTGGCTTCTTGATTCAGTTTGAAGCAGTTGGCGAAGTGGAGACGAATCTCTGGATTGTTAAAGGAACAATCCAGTCTCTCAAGGGATTTACAGTTTTCTACAACTAAATAAGATAAGGAATCTGAAAGTTGGGGGAGTGATACCAGATTGTTGCAATCGTTGAGTCTAAGTACACGTAAACGAGACATTCCCCTGACCCATGGAGAAACTTCTTGTATATCTTTGCTCAACTGCAGCTCCGTGATGATGTCAAGAGCATGCGGGAATTCCTTGAGGCTTTCAAAGTATGACATCTGAAAGTCAATAAGACGAGACCACGACATGATCGACAAAGGAACTTCTTTTACTGCAGTTCCTTTGAGCATGAGATACTCAATGTTTGTGGAGATCTCAGGAAAACTTTTCAACTGCGAGCAATCTGTGAGATCAAGTGTACGGAGAGATTTCAAGTTGATGTTGGTTGGAAGAGCCTCTAGCTTTGAGCATCCGCACATTCTCAACGTAGACAATCGTTGAAGGTTCCCTATTGAGGAAGGAAGCTCCACCAGATTTGAGCAGTTAGGTAGATCAAAATATTCGAGATTAGTGAAATCTCCAATAGAGGAGGGGAGTTTCACGAGACTTGAACATCCACTGATATCCAATCTCCAAAGCTTTGTGGCATTTCCAATTGAAGGAGGGAGCTCTATCAGACTTGTGCAATTAGAGAGCAACAAAATCTGGAGATTAGTTGCATTCTCGATAGCGGGTAGCTCCACAATACATGAACAATTCTCTAGAAGCAATTGCCGGAGATTAGGAGCATTGATAGAAGACGGGAGCTTCACAAGACTTGAGCAGTTACCAAGATTCAGTTGTTCAAGTTTGGTTGCATTCCCAATAGAGGGAAGCTCCACCAGATTTGAGCAATAAAAGAGATTTAAGATCCGGAGATTGGTCACATTTCCAATAGAAGAAGGGATTCTCACCAGACTTGTACAATGACTAAGATCCAACTCTTGGAGATTAGTGGCATTCTCAAGAGAGGAGGGGAGCTCCGTTAAACTTGAACAAACTCTAAGGTTTAAAGTCTGGAGACTGGCGAGTTTTCCAATAGAGGAGGGGAGTTCCATCAAACTTGAGCATCCTTCAAGACGTAATTTTTCGAGATTAGTGGCAGTCGAAAGATCAGGAAGCTCTTTCAAATCTATAGAATAATGAAAATCCATCCACCTGAGATTTTTAAGTTGCTGCATACACAAATAAGAAAATGTTGATACCATTGGCCTATAAAACAGGGTTTGAAAATTGAAAGTTTTTAATTAAAATTACTTACTTTAGTTCCTTCCCATAGCTTCTGAAGCTTGCTGGAACTCATATCTAGTTCGACAAGAAACTCCGGATTAAAAGTAGAAGGCAAGCATATATTCTGGAACCCCATCCAATACAGTAATCTAATCTTTTGTGAATGATATAGCAGTGAGTTCAATCTCTCAGGCTGAGCAACATCCTCACCATTGATTCTTACGAATTGAAAATCATGCATTCTTTCAATTGCTTTCTCACTTATATTCAATTCTTCCTCAGTCTCAGATAAATCTAAATCAATCCCTATAAAACGCCTACTATCCTGAAAAAGAACCAAAATAAATATAAGTAGTGATGGTTAGTTACTAAATAAAGTCAATTTGTAGGGAGCAATGCAATGTTAACACTTACTGTTGTATCATCACTGAGCACTTCACATATATCACTTGCATCAACCAAAAGCTGACGTTTCGTACGGCCATGATGAACAAATTGCTTACGGGAAGTTTCTCTTCCAAACTGTTTTAGCAGAGTATGGATCTCAATTTTTCCGTTTTCAATAGATATAAGAGATCTCTCAGCTAAGACGTGAAGACCTTGCCTCACATCCAAAAACTTATTTGCAAGAATCGCTTCCACTTTATGAACTGATCGGAGGATGAAAAAGCAGGCTAAATAAAGAAATAGAGATCTATCTTCATCACATAAGGCATCGTAACTGAATTTTATAATGCTCTCTATGTCTCCATTAAGGGTGGTTTTTAACCTTGGTAGTATCCTTTTCCACTCCGGCTTGGACTTTCCCCGCAGAGCAGAGCCTAGAACTTTCAATCCCAAAGGGAGTTCACCAGCAAGATATGTAACTTCCTTAGCAAGCTCACCGAAACCATCATATGGATGCTTTTGTTCAAAGGCATGCATACAAAAGATTTGAAAAGCCTCATCACTTGATGGAAATTTCACTTTGTAAATATGATTGATCCTATGAGCGTTCAAAACTCCTAGATCTTCTGTTGTGATAATAATGCGACTTCCAGGACCAAACCATCGAGTATTTTTTGCCAAGGCATCTAGTTGTCCTAACCCATCCACATCATCAAGAACGAGTAACACTTTCTTATATTTTAACCGTTCTTCTGCCACTCCTAAATGAGAAATCATGATATCTTTCTGATTGATCATTTGAGACAACATTTGGTTTTGAAGTTGCAATTGTGCATTGTACTCATCCAAACAAGGTCTTGGATAGCATCCTTTGATATCGACCATGAATGCACCAAGTTGGAATATGCTAGAGACTTGGTTAAACAGAACTCTGGCGATGGTTGTCTTACCAATCCCAGGTGGCCCCCAAATCCCGATCATCCTTACTTCATCCAAATCTAGGCATAACAATTGTTCCATCTTTTCCATATGAGCTCTCATCCCAACGAAACCATCGAAATCCCTTGATGGTGTGGAGCTATTTAACATGTTCGAAACATCAGTGGCTATTTTTTCGATCATGGCCGCTTCACTGCTCCTAACATTGATCCACATCCAAAACATATGTATGTTCTTATCTTAATATTTTTTAAAAGCTACAAATAAAGTAAATATTAATTAAGGAGAGTATAAATCAAAGAGGACAAACCAGTTGCGAGAATGCTCTCCGGCTATTTTGGCCACATCCTCCAAAGCATTTCTCCATCTCTCGGTATGCTCTTTAGTTTTACCATTACAAGCTTTTCTGAAGGCTTTTCCAAAATCTCCAGTCTGTTTCTTAACTTCAGTTGGATCCACTTCATAGAAAATGGTCATGACTATTTGACCCAACTCTTCCCTGCATTTCATGATCTCCACCAACTCATCAAGACACCAGGACGAAGATGCATATTTCCTCGAGAGCAAGACGATCGCAATCTTTGATCCTTTGATAGCTTCTACGAGCTCAGGACCGATCGACTTACTCCTCTCAATGTCATTGTCAATGAATGTTTCAATTCCCTTTCTTTTGAATGATTCCAGGATGTGACTAAGAAAGGTTCTTCGGACATCTGCCCCGTGGAAGCTCGGGAAGACATGGTGTTTCCAGTTTCGAGACACAGAAGTTGGAGGAGATGGAAGAGATAAAGAAGAAGAATTACTTTCTTTGTTATCTTGTTGGAATCTGAATTTTCTAAAAAGCATAAAGAAGCCTATAGCGGCTGCAACTAAGACAAGGAAAAAAGAAGAATCCATTAGTATGGTGAAGGATGGAGCAAGATCCTAGATGGATGGATGGAGGATTTTAACAAAGAGGAAGAGTCTCTGTGTGGATAGATATAGACCGTTGACGACTCTATTGACTCAAAAACTCCATGGATGTTCCTGGAAAATATAGAGAGATTTCGTGGAAAATATTGCTAACGACAAAATCAAAAGGAAGATGCTTTGATTATTGCCTAAACATGGAAAATAGAAAATGTTTCTACCGACAAAATTATTGCCTCTATCATGTGTAGGCTCCACTATTCTTTGAATTTCTCGGAATCCAAATAATGATTATAAAATCAAACTAGTAATGTTGTTTCAAAACTCGATCTCAATTTCCTGTGATCGTATGTTTGTAGCCTTGTTTAAAAAATCTCTAGATTAATCAGAAACTAACACCTAACGAGAAAAACATTAGACATAGATTAATAAGAAATTAGTTTTAAGATTATTTAAATTTTTTAAAATATGTTAACCTTCTATTTCACTAGTTAAAAACATGTTAAATTAGTATATATGATGTTCAAAACATGTTTTGAAAATAGTTTTATAATTTAATTTAGTTTAATATTAAATTACAATATATGATATCAAATATAAACTATTATATAAGAAATTAAAGGTATTAATTTAAATGTATATTATTGATATACCTATTTCGGATGGTTTGTATTATTGGACCTCAGAAAATTATCGGGAAAACGGTCAATTTCCCCACAAACTATGTTATATTATTGCATTTATACATGCAATTTTCGACTGTGGCGAAAACTATATGAACTAAACTTAAATTTGAATTCCCTATATGAACTATATTATTCTGGTGAAAACTCTCAAATCGTGAGACGGTGTTACTATCCTATTAACGGATGATGACGTGTCCGCTGACAGGACGACACATGAGCATATGAAACGACTGCGTTTTGGCACAGGTAGACTCGAATTAGACAACGAAACAAAACGATGCCGTTTTTTATGTGGGGATTTTTTACTCGAATTAGGGTTCATACTTTGCATTTGTCGAGGCTTTGAGAATCTGAGAGAGAAATTGAGACGAGAGAGACAGAACGAGACGAAGAGTGAGTCGAGAGACATAAAAGATACACGATCCGTTAGAAGTTCGGGTTCTTCTAATCGAATTAGGTGAACCTCCGAGATCGAATAGAAGTACAGATCCGAGAATGAAGTAAGTCGAGTTATATTTCTCTGATTTCTTTGATTTTTGTTGTATTTAGCTTACGAAATTGGATAGTTTTGGTCTAACATTGTAAGATTTACATAACTATTGTCTCTAATTTAAAATTAACTTGATTAGATAGTAACGATTATTTAATGTCCACCATGTGTTTGACGAAATCTGTTAATGAGTTTTAATGATTTTTGGACAAAGATGCAGTGATGAGGAGGAGGCCGATGCAAATTTCGCTTGTTACCAAAGTGGAAAATTTGTAAAGGTTTTAGGGCAGATCTATTATAATGGTGGTAGTGTTCGGTTTATTGAATCAAAACCAAGTAAGTTTTTTTACACAGTTGATGAATCAACTTCCGGTGAGTTTGTATGGCCAGAAAAGTTTAGTATAAGTTGCTTTTTGAAACACAAGTGGAGTGGAAAACAATTTCCAATGGAGATGAAAAATTCAAGAAAATGTGTTTGGCCGCAATATGGACCAAACACATTGACATATTTGTGTAGCCTGATCGTGATGAAGTTGAATCTGAAAATGCTAACAGAAATGAGGAAGAAGCTGATGAAGAAGCAAGAGTTGAATGTGGACAGTTTGATGAAGAAATAAGAGTGGAAAGAAATGTGGCTGCTTGTGTTGATGTAGATGGCGAGAATGATGAGTATGCGACATCAGTGGAATCAGATGGTGAAGATGATGGTAATGATGGTTATGTTAGATACATCAAAGGTAGTGGTGAGCTGAAGTTTAAACAAGTCGTCGATAGTTTAGAAGCATTCAAAAAAACAATTGTGGAGTATGTGTTGAATTCAGGAAAGAATATCAAGTATGTGAGATAGGGAAAAAATAAATTAGAAATTAAATGTGCAAGTGGATGTGCATGTGAAGAGAGAAAGAAACTGAAGGAGAGAATCCAGAGATTGATGAAGGTCATCCAGAGTTGGAAGGAGGTCATCCAGAAGATGAATAAGAGATACAACCATGTTCATGGAGGATTTATTGCTCTTATGAAACAACATTGCAGAAGTGGTAGGTAAAATTTTACAATGATGACCACAATTGTATGAATACTGGGTATAGCAAGATACTTACTCAAGAAGTTATTGTTAGGTTGTTTGTGAATGATTTTAGAAATAATCCGAAATTGATGCCTAAAAATATTCAAGAGGAAATCCAAAAGCATTGGAGCTTGATTGCATCTAGTGATCAATGCAGAAAGGCAAAGGCAAGAGCATTGGAGATGATCCAAGAAGAGCATGATGAGCAATACTCAAGACTCAAAGATTACCGCCTTGAGCTATTAGAGTAAGATAATTATTTTTTATTAATTAATTGTTCAGTTTTTAGTCTCATATAACATATTCTGGAGTAATTGTTTCATGTTTTGTTAGTTCCAATCAAGATTCAACTTTGGAACTAGAGACATTCGAGACAGATGGTAGATTAGATGTCTTCTACAGATTTTATGTGTGCTTCGGTAGGATAAAGAGAGCATGACGCAGCTATTCTCGACCGATATTTGGTATTGATGGTTGCTTTCTCAAGTACTTTACAGAGGATCAGTTGTTGGCTGCAGTTGAAAAATATTCCAACAACCAGATGTATCCCATTGCATGGGCTGTTGTGGAGAAAGAGAATTAAGACAATTAGAAGTGGTTCATCGAAAAGCTGCAGATTAATTTTACCCTTGGAGATGGTTCTCATTTTACTGTCATTTCAGATAGACAGAAGGTAATTCTTTTGATTCTTAACCTTAAATGATTTGATTCTTAATTGCAAGTCTTAATGGTGATTGTAATATGCATTTGCAAGGTTTACTGAATGTTGTTTCTCAACTATTACCACATTCTGAGCATTGGATGTGTGCAAGACACATGTATGCTAACTTAAAGAAGAGTCATCCACATAGAGCTGATATGAAGGTTTTATTTTGGAAGGTTGCAAAGAGCTACAATAGCGCACAATATGAGAAAAATTTGGAGAAGTTGAAGATGTATGACATGAATGTTTATGATTCTGTGATACAGAATAATCCAAGAAACTGTAGTCTTTGTTTTTTAAGCCAACAGCTTGTTGTGGTGACGTAAGTAACAACATCTCCGAGTCATTTAATAATGCCATTAATTCTACAAGAGAGATGCTTTTGGTGGAATTGTTGGAAACTATCCGGAGAAGAGCAATGCTACGCATAGATCTTTGAAGGAAGAAAGCGAATCCGTAAAAGAATCAAGGAGAGGAATGAGTCACCACAAAAGAAGAAGAGCAAGGGCAAGGAGCTTAAAGTTTCTAGAGAGAAAATAATAATACATTGTGGAAAATGTGGTGGTGCAGGGCATAACACAAGGAAGTGCTAGAACTTTAGAGCTGCGGTTTATAGACCTCCAAAGAAGGGTAAAGGAAATACAACAGAGGAGGGATGCATCAGATCAAGTCAGCCAACTCAAAGCCAAATCATTGACTAAACTTTGAGGCTTGTATATTCACTTGTTGATGCTATGTTTTATGAATTCATTTTATGAGATTGAGTTTTGAAGTTATTTTTCTTTTATGTTGCAGGGTGTTAAAGAGGGATTCAAACGGGTGTTTTTATAGTTGTTACAAGTCCATAACTACTTCTCGAACGTTGGTTCTATAGAAACTAATTGACAATATCTTTGAATTTCGTTTTGGCAGAGTAATGACTGTTAGCTTTCATAAGTTTAGGGATAAGTTCTTTCCAGGGACAGGCGATGTTAAGGTAATATTCAGAATTCAATTCCTGATTTATGAGGACGGTTTTAATGTGTTTGAATGAATTGTCATTGTGATGTTTTTTTCTTTAAAAGGAAATAGGAGAAAGAGAAGGGAAATATTACGCCATTAATGTGCCGCTGAAGGATGGTATTGATGACAGTAGTTTCAACCCTCTGTTCAGGACAGTAAGTTCTTTAACTGAAACAATCAAATTCTTGATGCTTCACCTTTTTCGTGTTTTGATAAATATTCTTTGATCTCTAGATAATTTCCAAGGTTGTTGAGATATATCAACCGGGTGCAATTGTTCTTCAATGCGGGGCAGATTCACTAGCCAGGGATCGACTAGGATGCTTTAATCTCTCTATTGATGGTGCTTTTTCTTCTTGTAATCACTATCTCTTTCTCTCTTTCAATCTCTTTTTTGCTAGTTTCTATGTGACTCTGATTCTGAAACAACATGCCCTTATGCATTTCCCAGGACATGCTGAATGTGTTAAATTTGTGAAGAAATTCAATCTTCCCTTGCTGGTATCTCTCTCTCTTGACATATATCTAGTACGGCCTTTTGTAATCTTAAGTTCCTCTACGACGAAGTCAGTTTCTATCCGATTGTTTATTAGGTTACAGGAGGTGGAGGATACACAAAGGAGAATGTTGCTCGGTGTTGGACCGTTGAGACTGGCATTCTTCTAGACACAGAACTTCCTAATGGTTAGTAAAATTTTTTTAATGTTTGTTAGAGAGAGGTTCATGTTTGGGACTTCGGGGCTCACCGGTAAATTGTTTCTGCAGAGATTCCTGAAAACGACTACATCAAGTATTTTGCGCCGGATTTTTCTTTGAAGATACCGGGTGGTCACATTGTAAGGAGCTCTTGTGTAACTTATAGTTCCTCATTGCTTTAACAAAATCTATAGAGAGATTGAGGATCATTTGTGTTTTGAAATTAAAACAGGAGAATCTAAATACCAAATCGTACATCAGTTCGATCAAAGTGCAGATTTTGGAGAATCTGCGATACATTCAACACGCTCCGAGCGTGCAGATGCAGGAGGTAAACTCGGATCATCATAGGACAATTGATGCTTTTACCAATCTTTTTTTTTTTTTTTTTTGTGTTATCTAACACTGATCAGTCTTTTACTTGAGTTTCTTCTTAGGTTCCACCGGATTTCTACATACCAGATTTTGATGAAGACGATCAAAACCCAGATGAACGTGTGGATCGTAAGTATCGAAAAACCACCTTGAAATCTACTTTAATCCCTTCGTTTTCTCAGCGGCTAATGTTATATTCTAAACGGTTTGATTATTTCAGAGCGTTCACGGGATAAGCAGGTGCAAAGAGACGATGAATATTTCGATGGGGACAATGATTACGATGCTTCGTAACATGGATTCTTAGAACACAAGACAATCCAAAGTTGGTTAATTTTTGTTTGTTTGTTTAGTTATGAGAATTGCAATGATAACAACGTTATTAACGGCTATATGCGCACCAAAACCAGTGATGATTTATTCGATCTTCTTCATCTTTTGTCTTGTGTATATGAATGAAGCTTTCTTTTTTCAGCTTGCCTCATTTTTTCTCCATTGTTACAGTTAATTTAGGGAAATCGGACTTAAATTGATTGTCAAAAACCAAGGTCTAGAATATATATATATATATAACAAACAGAAGATTTGAAAACCAAAATTCACCGATTATTAACAAAATCTGAGAAAGAACAGAAAAAAAAAACCGATCAAGGATTTGTTGATCAAAATTGCATCAGAGTCATGGAAGTTTATGATTTCCAACACTGCTCAATAATTTGAGCTTCTTTTATCAATTGTGATTAACTCATCATTTGCAACGGATGGATAAAGATAAAAAAAAAAATCATTAGAAAGAACTGAAACAAAAACACAAATGAATAAAATAAACAGAGAAAATGAGAAGCAATGGAGAGAGTAAAGAATTAGGTCTCCAGGGGCAAGAGGAATTTATTGGGGGCTGCGAGGTAGGGTTTTCTTTACATGTATTTATATGAAAAGTGGTCAAAATCTAAACCCTAGGTTTAAACTGTCTTAACCATGGTTAAATTCACTATATGAATTTTTTTTTTTCCTGTTCTTCTTCTGATTGAGGAACACTACCAATGTGGACCAATAAGAAATCTGCATTGAGGAATATAATCCCTACATAGATCTACGTTTAGTTCGGTTTTTTTTTTTTTTTAGATTTTGAAGTTTGTTGGTTCGATTTTTTAGATTTCAGGATTTTCAAATTTTGAAAAATAGATTCTAAAGTTTTGAATGCTTGCGACTAATGGGACAAGCAAAACCGTTTATAGATTAGATCATTTTCTGTTTACCATTAATGATAAGTTGTGTTTATAGTAATTACATTTGTGTTTATACATACCGTTTACATAAAAATAAATTTGGTATGCAATAGATTATTGTTTGTCTCAAAAATAGAATATTTCAGTCCATTAATAGTTTACTTTGTTCCGTCCGTAATATCCATTTAAAGCTTAAATATAATTACATTTTATTTCATTTGATTCATTGAGTATAAAAAATTAGTTTGTTCCAGATTCGGATTAATTATATTAATATTATATAATTTTATTATGTTTAAATGTGAATTTCTTAAATAATTAATTTTTCAAAAATAATTTAAATGAATTTCAATTGATTCCCTTAATTCGTATCAATTGCATAAAATTTGGATTGACTTCAGATCATTCGTTATTGAATTATTATAAAATTAGGTTCTGGAATTAGCAAAATTGCATTGATGAATTTTGATTTTGATTTTTTTTTGGGTGAAAATGATGAATTTTGATTAAGTTCTATTTTTATAGCCCACATATTTTGTTCATTGTGTCCAACCTTCTGAAAACCGTGAATGGGTATGAAACACAGTTGTCATTGCAATACGAACACAATGAAATTTAGATGAAAAATGTTCCAAAATCTCCCAAAAAGGAGTTTCAAAGTCAAGCAAGAACACCAATATTAGATCAATTCCCTCTTTCTGTCCATACATTCAATATACCCTCTGCAAATATACATCAAAATTCATCAATTGATCAGTAATCACTTTATCTCAAGTTGATTAATGTGCTTATATAAATACCAATGAGAAGTTAAATTGATGAATTTTTTTAATTTTTTTTTGGGGTGAAAATAATTAATTTTGATTATGTTCTACTTTAAATAGCCCACATATTTTGTTCTTTGTGTCCTACCTTCTCAAAACCGTGAATGTGAATGAATATGAAACAAAGTTGTCGTTGCAATACGAACACAATGAAGTTTCAATGGAAAATATTTTAAAATCTCCCAAAAAGAGTTCCAAAGTCAAGCAAGAACACCAATATTAGATCAGTTCCCTCTTTCTGTCCATACATTCAATATACCCCCTGCCAGCAAATATACATCAAAATTCATCAATTGATCAGTAATCACTTATCTCAACTTGCTAAAGAAATTGATTAATGGGCTTAACTTAAATACCAATGAGAAGTTAAATTGATTAATGTTTAGTGGGCTTCTTCTGCCTCCCAATGGCCCATAATTACGACAATTGCCAGTAAAAACCGGCGACAAACACAACGAAGTTTTATCTTCGAACTCCGGCGCCGGTAAACACAAAACCTCCGTAGGAAGATGGCACCAATACGGCTACGTCGTACCCGTATAAAATCAAGTTTTTGAAGCAACATTACTAGTTTGAGGAACACTACAACGTGGACCAATAAAAAATCTGCACTAAAGAATATAACCCCTTCAGAGATTTACGTTTAGTTCGGTTCCATTTTTTAGATTTCAGGATTTTCAAATTTTGAAAAATAGATTATAGAGTTTCGAATGCTTGCGACTAATGGGACAAGCAAAAACCAGCGACAAACCCAACGAAGTTTTATCTTCGAAAAATCCAACGAAGATGATCAGGACTGGAACCCAATACACAAAGAGGCCAATTTCTGGCGTGAGAATGTTACAAGCTTTGAGGAGAATGACTTCCAGGTATTCCTTCTTTAAACCTGTCTTGGGATTCAAAGGGCACAAAGCGGGATGGTCCTAATCATGTGTAAAAACTTGTGGATGCAGATACTGAGGGTCCTCCTCACGATCATGGACACGTCAATGATCCAAGATCGTGTTGAGAATGTTTGGTTTAAATATTGGGTTAAAATATAATTGGTATATTATAAATACACAATTAATAAATTAACCACAAATATATAAGCCAAATAATTAAGAAAACCACTCTTATATTTATTTGTAAATCACTCACAATACAAAGTTTATAACTTAAAAAAAACAAACCTCACACACTCACAACACTTATTTTATACGTTGCTTGATATTGCAACTTCTCTCTTATATTCTCTTTTATATTTTATACTATGGGATGATCATGCTCTTGCTTGATCTCTCTCTATTTATAGAAAATTTGCAGCCCATTTTGTTGACAACCTCCACCTCTTATTTTCAACAAAAACAACTCTTTCATCTTCAACAAAAACTGCACCAACCATTACCTTCTATTTTTGACCTTTCATAAAAATTTAGCACATGTAAAAGTGATGATGAATTACTTTCAACACTCCCCCTCATCATCAACTTTCCTTGTGCGTGTAGTCATTCCAAGTAATGTCCGAAATTCGATAACCTTTGATGTAGATAAGCTTTTCGTAAAGATGTCAGCAACCTGATCTTGTGTCTTGACTGGCTTCATGACAATGTCTCCTTGAAGTACCTTTTCTCGCAAGAAATGATGATGTACTTCCACATGTTTGGTTCTGGCATGAAAAACAGGATTCTCGGCTAAACGAACAGCTGATAAGTTGTCACAGTGTAATGAAACTCCATCTTCTATTGGCTAGTTTAAATCTTTCATGAGTTGAGTTAACCAAGCACACTCTTGTGCTGCCATCGCTCCTGCTCTATATTCTGCTTCTGTGGTTGAAAGAGAAACGGTAGGTTGTCTCTTACTGCACCAAGATATAGCTCCTGAACCGAGATTAAATACATAACCTGTAGTTGACCTTCGAGTGTCATGATCTCCAGCATAGTCAGCATCACAATAACCGCTGATCTTATTTTGTACTCCTTTCTCATAGAAGAGTCCCCAATCAATTGTGCCTTTAATATATCTCAGGATTCTTTTAACGGCTTCAAGGTGTGGTTTCTTCGGTTTCTGCATGAACCTGCTGACAACGCCTACAGCGAAAGTTATGTCTGGTCTAGAAAGAGTTAGATAGATAAGACTACCAACTATTTGTCGGTACATTCTTGTATCATCCAAGTCCTTCCCATCATAGGCACACAACTTCAAGTTTGGCTCCATTGGTGTAGAGATTGGCTTGCATCCAACTAACCCAAACTTCTGAATGAGATCTCTTGCATATTTTTGTTGACCAAGAAATATGCCAGTTTTTGTTCTTTCAACTTCCAATCCTAGGAGGTGCTTCAATTCACCAAGCTCTTTCATTTGAACTCGAACTGATAAGTTTTCTCTTGTCCTTTGAATATCGTTTGTGTCGTCTCCGGTGATGATTATATCATCTACATATACAAGGATAACCGATAATTTTTCTCCTTGAACTTTCACGAACAAACTTGAATCTGCTGGGGTAACATGATAACCACTTTGGACCAAGAACTCAGCAATTTTCCCGTACCATGCTCTGGGTGCCTGCTTCAAACCATAAAGTGCCTTCTTCAACTTGCACACACACTCTGGTTTTTCTTGATTCACAAATCCTTGAGGTTGATCAATATAAATGTCACGATCAAGTTCTCCGTGTAGAAAAGCATTTTTCACATCCATCTGCCATAATTTCCATGACTTACTTGCGGCTAGAGATAGTAAAACACGAACTGTAGTTATCTTCGCCACTGGACTAAATGTCTCCTCATAGTCTATGCCATACTCCTGAGAAAATCCACGTACAACTAATCGAGCCTTGTATCGTTCGATCGTACCATTTGGAAGAGTTTTCAACTTGTAAACCCATTTGCAAGATATAGGTTTAATACCTTCAGGTTTAGGCACTAAATTCCAAGTTTGATTTTGCTTTAGTGCTAAAATCTCTTCTTCCATAGCCTTTCTCCATTCTGGACTCCGTGATGCCTCTTCAAATGTAGTTGGTTCTTTGACTTCAGCATAGGCAGCATTTACGTACTTTGGATTTTGTCGTCTTTCTCTTGTAGATCTTCGTAGTTGGGGTTGTGATGGGTCTAGTTGTTCTTCTAGTTGACTAGTCTCCACTTTATATGGTGTTTAATGAATACCTATTTTCCAAGGGCTTCTTGACTTGGATCCTTCATTCAATTGAGGTGAAGATGATTTTGGTTCTTCTATATCGTCATTGTCTTGAGAAGATTCTAGTTGTATCTTCGTTTGTAATTTTTCTTGCAACTCATGTGTATCTGGTAGCGGGACCTTGTTTGCCCACCATGAAGATGCCTTATCGAATACAACATTTCGTGAGACATATATCTTGTTTGTATTGGGATCACAACATCTCCAGCCTTTCTTTTGTTCGTCGTATCCAACAAAAATGCAGCGAATGGCCTTCTTGTCAAACTTCGTACGATCGTCATCGGTGATAAAAACATAGCATACACAACCAAATACTCTAAAGTAATTGACTGTTGGTTTCACATCATATAACTTCTGAAATAGTGAAACAAACTCCAGTCTTGGTTGTGGTAGTCTATTGGTGATATAAACTGCCGTCTTCATGCATTCTGCCCAAAATCTTGTATCAACGTTCTTAGCATGTAGAAGACTTCTACATATTTCTGATAGATGACGATTCTTTCTTTCCGCTACTCCATTTTGTTGTGGAGTTTTTGCACAAGTAAGTTGTCTCCGAATGTTCACCTCCTTGAGGTAGTTGTTAAACTCATTTGAAGTATATTCTCCTCCATTATCAGTGCGTAGAGACTTGATCTTTTTCCCGAGCTCACGTTCTACTTCGGTCTTGAATTCTTTGAATTTTTCTAAAGCCTCATCTTTATGCTTTAAAAAATAAACCCATACGTATCTTGAAAAATCATCAATAAAGGTTATCAAATATTGATAACCATGCATTGATGGTTGTTTGATTTTTCCCATCAAGTCTGAATGAACTAGCTCCAACGGCTCCTTAGCTTTAAATTTTGACTCCTTGTAAGGCAATTGATGCGCCTTACCATATTGACATCCAGCACACACAATCTCATGGTTAATTTCAAGTTGTGGGAGTCCTTTTAACGTTGACTTCTGCATCATAATTTTTAATTTGTTGTAGTTGACATGTCCGAGTCGTGCATGCCACAAGTCGCCAGTGTCACTTCTCCTGGTCTTTTCAACATAGGTTTCTTCTGCTGACATCACATAGATAGCCTTCATTTTTGGTCCTTCTATGAACGGTGTACCAATGACTTTTAAATCTCGATACACCTTCACATCTTCTGGGCCGAACAATACGTAGTTGCCTGCACTTGTCAGTTGAGGTACTGATAACAAATTCTTCTTCATCCCGGGAACATGATAAACACTTCGGGGTTGAAATTCTTCATGTCCATACTCATGTGGTAGATTTGTCTCGCCAACATGAGCTATCGGCAAATTGTGTGTTATCAGCTGTTAGGATAACACGATCTCCATTGTATTTTGTGATGTTCAACAATTTTGACATATCTCCTGTCATATGATTGGAACAACCTGAATCAACAATCCAATCATTCTTGTAGTCGATTGAGTGATCACATACAGCGGTAAGTACAAATTCCTCTGTTGGATCTTGCTTTCGTCCATCATCAATGTCTGTTTCCTCCATAAAGAAAGAAGTTTCAAATTCCCAATCTTTTTCTTCACCGCCTTCATTCTTTGAAGATGTTGAAGCATTTCCTTCAATTTTCTTGGACCAGCAATTCCTTGCATAATGTCCCTTCTTGCCGCAGTTGTAACATTTATCGCTTTGATTATTATTTTGTTGCCACCGGTTATGACCACCATGATTATTTTGAGCTCCTCGAGCTCCCCATGAATGGAAACTTCTATTGTTGTTTCCTTGAACATCTCTTTCTTGCACGTTGAATCACCTTGTACCACGTCCACGTCCTCGACCTTGACCTCGGCCTCGACCTCGTCTTCGTCCTCGGCCATAGTCATATCCTTGTGTGCTTCTTCTGTTGGTGAATAAAGCTGTCTCTTCACCGTTGGTTGGTCGGCTAAGCGTGGGTTTATCTAGATCCTCTTCAATGATTAGCAAATTCTCTAGATCTGCTAAATTTGGTTCGGTAGCCCATCCCCGAGTCGCCGTGATAATACTCTTGTATTGCGGCTTAAGACCATGAATGATAATTCTTTTTATCCTGGTCTGGGTAGTTCCATTTTCAGGATTTAGTTTAGAAATCTCATCACCAAGAGATTTTACCTTTGAAAAATATTGACTCACGGGCATATTCTTCTAGGAGATTGACAAAAGCTCATTTTCAAGCCTTTGTAATTTTGCGTCATTCTTCTTTGCAAAAATTGCCGTCAATATGTCCCAAGCTTCTTTTGGCGTTCGGGCATCTTTGATCCGTTGTAAAAAGTCTTCTTCTACAGCAATGGTTAAAGCGTACATAGCTTTACCCGCCTTAACTTTCCACTTCTTTAAGGCGTCAGTATCACCCGCTGGTCTTTGAGGTACAACATCTGGACGTACCGGTGTTGAGGTTGAGGTGTCAGAAGTTGTGTCTGTGCTTCTTGCTTCTCGTGGTGGTGTCGTCTCAGCTCCGTTAACGATATCCCATAAGTCTTGTCCGAGCAAATAAAACTTCATACGAGTACTCCATGACCCATAATTGTTGTAATTGAGCTTCTCAATAGAGGTAGTAAATTCCGCCATGATTTTAACAAAGCCTCCAAATAACGACCAAAAATATAAGAGTTGGTCGGATCAACTTCGCTCTGATACCAAATGTTGAGAATATTTGGTTTAAATATTGGGTTAAAATATAATTGGTATATTATAAATACACAATTAATAAATTAACCACAAATATATAAGCCAAATAATTAAGAAAACCACTCTTATATTTATTTGTAAATCACTCACAATACAAAGTTTATAACTTAAAAAAAAAACAAACCTCACACATTCACAACACTTATTTTATACGTTGCTTGATATTGCAACTTCTCTCTTATATTCTCTCTTATATTTTATACTATGGGATGATCATGCTCTTGCTTGATCTCTCTCTATTTATAGAAAACTTGCAGCCCATTTTGTTGACAACCTCCACCTCTTATTTTCAACAAAAACAACTCTTTCATCTTCAACAAAAACTGCACCAACCATTACCTTCTATTTTTGACCTTTCATAAAAATTTAGCACATGTGAAAGTGATGATGAATTACTTTCAACAGATCGTTGGTGGTGGCATGTTTTGATCTCTCACAGTTCATACAGTACCATGCAGCGGGGAGAGTGATTGTAACAGATCTCAAGGCGAAAGAACGAGTGATGAAACTAATGAACCACGAGAACGCTGAGGTCACCAAGAACGCCCTCTTGTGCATCCAGAGGCTTCTCTTGGGTGCTAAGTACGCTAGCTTCTTGCAAGCTTGATGGGAACTTTGCATGTTTCTATAATATGGAAAGTAACCAAAACACACACATAAGGTTTTTCCTGTCCAAACAAAACCTTCTTTTGTATTTATATATAATAAAAAAGGCTTATTTGTTACAGAGAGACAATTTTGGGCCAAATTGTTGTAGATGAGATGGGTCTTCTGCTCGTTAGGACATGCTCGTCTACTGAAATTTATAGTGCAATCCATTATCACAACATATTAACCAATACGGCTATCCATTATCACAACATATTAACCAATAAATTAAAAAATATGTTTATTTTCTCTTTCACTAGTTAAAAACATGTTAAATTAGAATATATGATGTTAAAAACATGTGTTAAAAATAGTTTTATAATTAAATTTAGTTTAATATTAAATTAGAATAAATGATATCAAATATAAATTATTATATAAGAAATTAAATGTATTAATTTAAATTTATATTATTGATATAACTATTTAGGATGGTTTATATTATTGGACCTTAGATTATTATCGGGAAAACGAACAATTCTCCCGCAAACTATGTTATTTTATCGCATTTATATATGCAACTTTCGACTGTGCCGAAAACTAAATGAACTCAACTTAAATTTGAATTCCCTACACAAACTATATTATTCCGGTGAAAACTCTCAAATCGTGAGTTGATGTTACTATGTTGTTAACAGATGATGACGTGTCCGCTAACAGGACGACACGTGAGCATATGAAATGACTGCATTTGGCATAGGTAGACTCACATTAGACAACGAAACAAAACGACGTTGTTTTTGATTTGGTTCATACTTTGCATTTGTCGAGGCTTTGAAAATTTGAGAGAGAAATTGAGACGAGACAAAGAGTGAGTCGAGAGACATACAAGTTCGGCGATCCGTTAGAGGTTCGGGTTCTTCAAATCGAATTTGGTAAATCTCCTAGATCGAATAGAAGTACGGATCCGAGAATGAAGTAAGTCGAGTTCTATTTCTCTGATTTCTTTGATTTTTATTGTATTTAGCTTATGAAATTTGATAGTTTTGGTCTAACATTGTAAGATTTACATAACGGATCTCAAGGCGAAAGAACGAGTGATGAAACTGATGAACCACGAGAACGCTGAGGTCACCAAGAACGCCCTCTTGTGCATCCAGAGGCTTCTCTTGGGTGCTAAGTACGCTAGCTTCTTGCAAGCTTGATGGGAACTTTGCATGTTTCTATAATATGGAAAGTAACCAAAACACACACTTATTTGTTACAGAGAGACAATTTTGGGCCAAATTGTTGTGTATGATGTGAGAGTATGAGCTTAAATGGAGATGATTTAGTGTTGTAGATGAGATGGGTCTTCTGCTCGTTATGACTTGCTCGTCTACTGAAATTTATAGTGCAATCCATTATCACAACATATTAACCAATTTGAATCTGCTCAAATATTTAAACAAACAGAGAAAGGAACCAATTATAATTAAAAATGAAAACAACTGTCCGAAAAAATGGTTATAATTTGGACAACATGCTTCCTACTCTGGTTCCAAACAATAGCCATGGTTTTTTTGTGGCCGAGGAAAAATAAGGTAGAAGCCTGTAAATTTTTGCTAGAGACTTTTACACTGGTTCCCATTTACTGACAATCAGTTTGAGGGATCCCATAAATTATCGCTCAAACTGAACATAAAAATAATAACATTGATACCACAGAAAGGAAAAACTATTCCAAACAGAAAGACATACATGACGCTGTACGTGCTGAGTTTTTGTTGGGGGCAAAGGATGGTTTCGGGTCTGAATTGTCATATTCTTGTTACCCGTAGCAAGTCGGAGAATCGCAGCATGCATAACATTGGTGTAGATTGGACCAGCATGCTGACAAGTACTGTTGTGTAACACGGTGTATCCTGAACTCCCATCTGGATGCTGACCATCCACTAAAACTGCCCCATACCTAAAGACACTCATGGGTAGCATTTAGCAAAGTCAGTACATAAAATAGTACATTGTAACATTCTCAAAGAGGTCTCCAAAGTAGGGAAAGTAATGCAAAGAAAATATCACCTAAGTAACTGTTTTGAGTAAAACAATGTTAACTCTTTGATTAATAACAGTGTAAGGCATGTCCCGCAGAATATTAAAAAAGTGGATTTTGATATTACGAAACAAAAATAAAATCATAAATAACTTTCAACGCTGAAATTTCTTCGACCCATGCATCTTTTAGATTGGCAGAAATCGATGTGACACAAAAGGGCAGCTTTTTAAATGCATATGTTATATGAATCATCAGAACTATAGCCCTCACTTCCAGCAAAAAAACAGTGGAACAAAATAATTGAAGACAGGAATATCTGGAGCACATGGATTATTTAGCTTAATTTTCACAAAAGAACAACAAAGCATGAATGTGTTGCTGACCGATACATACCTTGACTGGTAGGACTGATCAAAACTAGATATCAGAAATTCGCTCATTGAAAGTAGAGTGGGCCCCAACGTGGGACCTGCTGCATCAATTGCATCAGCCAGTGCCTCTTTTGGATTAGGAAATTTATATGAACTATTCCTCAAGGACTGAATCCAGCCTCCTTCGATATTTTGTGCAACCTATATGCACCGGAGAAAAAATTTGAACACAACAAATGTTTAGTATTATGAACTCAACCATAGTGCACTGTGATCAAATTCATGTAAGCATAAAATTTAACAAGTGAATGTGTAACAGAACTACTGCTTGCTCTACTACTTGTAACAAAACCTTGGGTAAATTGTTGAAAGTAGCATAAGGCGAACGTACTCTCTACATCCACTAACTCAAATAGTGAAACGAATAGGTCACCAAGCAATTAGTTTCTTATGCCTGTGTCGAAGTTAAGAGAGTGAAAATGAATTTTGATTTACCAGGATTAATGTGATAGTTACTAGAGCGAGTAAAATAAGATGCCTCCTAATTTTATATAAACAGAGAGAACATGCATTCAGAAAATATCATAGAATATAAATGATACTCAACAGACCTCTTTGGCAATTGGCTCAGACAGATCAAAAGGAATCGGACCATCACCACCGTTGCCGCTCAGGAAGGATTAAAATATGCAGTTGTCAAAGTTACGGATTTCTGATCAGGATGTGGCTTGAGCTGAAGAAAAAGAAGGCCAAAAAGCAAGAAAACTGCTGGGATGATGAATTGGAACGCCACTGTTTTGCGGTCTCTGCAAGCAGATCTTGCTCTCTTTATGAACAATGCTTTGCAATGCCGCCAAAACATTGACCTTGAGATAATGGAACAACCACAACATTGCATGCTAATGAATCCAATGAAAGTCCAAACTGCTGCAACGATTAAACTGCAAGCTTTTGCACCTGAGGTAATCATAACTCCAGCACCCTCATTACAACTTGCTAGCAACTTGGGTTGCATAGTACTTTTCTGATTAGATCCAGTGCATACCAGAGAAACCTTGGTATCAGGAGAAACAAATATATCTTCCTGCTTATCCTCGATATCTAAGGTACAGCCAGCAACTCACGGAAACACCTCTTCATCTGTCGTGACAGATATACCATAACTCTGAATACCAGGATAATCTGAGTCCTCAATCTCACTAATCCTAGATCTGTCAACAGAATTCTTCATGCAACTTTCGATATCTCTGAACATGTTTTCAACATAAGGCAAGGAAGCCAAAGGAAGCTTGAAAGAAATTTCAATAGTTAAACATAACCCAACATTACACATTGATAATGCAAAATTTTACAAACTTAAAATTAATTAAAGATGAAAATGGCTTAAAGTTTTCTAACCTCATCATGTTCATTAACATGAAGGAACCTCCAAGATTTGGAGTAGCCCGCATTCTCTGATCTTCCACTTGATATTGCTTGTTTTGAACTCAAAGACAAGCTCGGTGGAAGTCACCTCCTTTGCTTCAACTTCAAATGTGTAGATATGCTCTGTTAAAAGTCGATCTATATAAAAGTAGCTTGTTATACACCGAACTTTATGATCCTTCTGTTTGTCCATGTTGTCAGTATTATGGACATGGAAGTCCCATCATCATCACGCGTTTCTTCTGTCCCCTCAACCAGCATGATACAAGCCTTAAATCTCAAGGATGTAGGAAGAAGCGACTCATTCAACTTAATTGCCAATAAACCTCCCGTAGTAGTTTGGTGGTTGAAGCAGACAGGCACTTGTGTACCGGGTAATATTGTATATCTATGAGTTGATGTGTGCATAATGAGGTCTCTGGCTTCTTGATTCACTCAAGGAACTTACAGTTTTTTGCAACTAAATAAGATAAAGGAATCTGAAAGCTGGGGGAGTGATACCAGATTGTTGCAATCGTGGAGAATAAGTACACGTAAACGAGACATTCCCCTGACCCATGGAGAAATTTCTTCTATATCTTTGCTCAACTGCAGCTCCGTGATGATGTGAAGAGCATGCGGGAATTCTTGAGGCTTTCAAAGTATGACATCTCAAATTTCCAAAGGAACTTCTTTTACTGCACTTCCTTTGAGCCTGAGATACTCAATGTTTGTGGAGATCTCTGGAAACTTTTCAACTGCGAGCAATCTGTGAGATCAAGCGTACGGAGAGATTTCAAGTTGATGTTGGTTGGAAGAGCCTCTAATATTCAACTAATTTGTACTATATAAGTAGTTTTCAGTGAAAAATGTCCACTAAAGCTGTAAAAAAAAATTGCAGTTTCCAAATCATGCAAAGTTCTTGGCGGAATTGCAGTTGCTCGGTGTTGGACCGTTGAGACTGTTATCATTTTCCAATAAATTGTTTTTCAAAATTGTTTTATAATACAATTATCTAAATAGTTTCATACATCTAGATATCTAGGGGGTTATTGATAGATGGATTCTTCAGAACTTTTGATATTCTTAATAAAATTTAGTTTTACTAGTTTCATGATTTTTAAATTCCATTAAAAAAAATTGTTATTCAAAAAGTTTAGTTTTCATTGATTCTGTAGTTTTTTAAAAATATATTTTTATCAAGATATCAATTGTTTGTAATTTTATTCATAAAACAAAAAAAAATTTAAACCGTGAATATCCCTTAAAATATTAAAACCAAATTAGTTTAATCGAAAACAAACAGTTCTTCTGCTTAGGCAAAAGTCTTTAATTTTGGTAAATATTTAGATGCAAGTTTGGTGATATGGAAGGAACATTTATGTTGTGACATGGTGAATCCATAAAATCTTTTGATGTCCACCGTAGATATAATAATCCTTAATTTTGATATGCAGTTGAAGCAACCTTCTCATCCTACTCGTGGTGTTCCAATTGCAATCAGCTGTCTGTCGTCATTGCTTAAGGAACCTGTTTTCAGATCGTCGTATGTTCAGGCAGATGGTGTTAAGTTACTTGTCCCTCTAATTTCCCCAGTTTCCAAATCATGCAAAGCTCTTGGCAGAAAGGTCATGAACAAATTAGTAACGATTGGATAGCTCTATTTCAGTTTTCAGAAGGAAGAACTGCTCTCTTTTTTGTCATAATTTCTCAGTATCTAATTCATGTGATTTGTATGCTTTTGGCCTACAGCTTCTGTATGAAACATGTCTCTGCGTGTGGCTTCTGTCCTATGTGACTTGGTCATTACTATCTTGCCATTAGTTAAAGATCATACGACATGGCTTGGTTGATTAATCAGAATCTCAGTCGCGCAATACCAAGATTTTTGTTTCTTTTATTTGTTTTTGGATCCTTCATTTTCATAAAATGTGGGTGTGATGTACTTGTTATTATGTTAGTATTTTATCTGACAGGTTGTCAGGGTTGTCATATTGACATTCAGGAACTTGCTTCCAAAAGGTACATTTGGTGCTCAGATGGTTAATCCCGGACTCCCGCATATTATCCAGAGTCTAAAAACACAAATATGGAGTGACGAGGTAAGAAGACAATTTCAATACAAAGCCTGAGGACTGATTTTTATTAGCTTTTCTGTGGAAGACGAATTTTTTAATCTTCTTCTATAAATACAGTAACAAAATCTGGTTATATAAGTGATTTTTAGTACATAATCATGGTTAACCCCGTTATAATTTGAACTGTTAAGGACTTGTTGGATGCACTGAACCAACTAGAAGAAAGGCAAGATGATCAGGACTGGAACCCAATACACAAAGAGGCCAATTTCTGGCGTGAGAATGTTACAAGCTTTGAGGAGAATGACTTCCAGGTATTCCTTCTTTAAACCTGTCTTGGAATTCAAAGGGCACAAAGCGGGCTGGTTCTCCTAATCACGTGTTAAAACTTGTGGATGCAGATACTCAGGTCCTCCCCACGATCATGGACACGTCGAGTGATCCAAGATCGTTGGCGGTGGCATGTTTTGATCTCTCACAGTTCATACAGTACCATGCAGCGGGGAGAGTGATTGTAACAGATCTCAAGGCAAAAGAACGAGTGATGAAACTGATGAACCAGGAGAACGCTGAGGTCACCAAGAACGCCCTCTTGTGCATCCAGAGGCTTCTCTTGGGTGCTAAGTACGCTAGCTTCTTGCAAGCTTGATGGGAACTTTGCATGTTTCTATAATATGGAAAGTAACCAAAACACACACATAAGGTTTTTCCTGTCCAAACAAAACCTTCTTTTGTATTTATATATAATAAAAAAGGCTTATTTGTTACAGATTGTTGGGGGAGTGATACCAGATTGTTGCAATCGTGGAGTCTAAGTACACGTAAACGAGACATTCCCTTGACCCATGGAGGAACTTGTTGTATATCTTCGTTTACCAAATGCAGCCCCGTGATGATGTCAAAAGCATGTGGGAATTCCTTGAGGCTTTCAAAGTATGACATCTCAAAGTTCCTAAGACGAGACCACGACATGATCGACAAAGGAACTTCTTTTACTGCAGTTCCTTTGAGCATGAGATACTCAATGTTTGTGGAGATCTCAGGAAAACTTTTCAACTGCGAGCAATCTGTGAGATCAAGTGTACAGAGAGAATTCAAGTTGATGTTGGTTGGAAGAGCCTCTAGCTTTGACCATCCGCACATTCTCAGCGTAGACAATCGTTGAAGGTTCCCTATTGAGAAAGGAAGGTCCACCAGACTTGAGCATCCACTGATATCCAATTTCCAAAGCTTTGTGGCATTTCCAATAGAAGGAGGGAGCTCTATCAGACTTGAGCAATTCTTGAGATTCAATATCCGGAGATTAGGAGCATTGATAGAGGATGGGAGTTTCACAAGACTTGAGCAATAGGAGAGATTTAAGATCAAGAGATTGGTCACATTCTCGATAGTGGGGAGCTCCACGACACGTGAACAATTTGTTAGAAGCAATTCCCGGAGATTAGGAGCATTGATAGAGGACGGGAGCTTCACAAGACTTGAGCAATTTTCGAGATTCAATATCTGGAGATTAGTTGCATTCTCGATAGCGGGGAGCTCCACGACACGTGAACAATTTGTTAGAAGCAATTTTCGGAGATTAGGAACATTAATAGAGGGCGGGAGCTTCACAAGACTTGAGCAATTATTGAGATTCAGTAGCTCAAGTTTAGTTGCATTCCCAATAGAGGGAAGCTCTGCCAGATTTGAGCAATAAGAGAGATTTAAGTTCCGGAGATTGGTCACATTCCTAATAGAAGAAGGGATTCTCACCAGACTTGTACAATGACTAAGATCCAACGTTTGGAGATTAGTGGCATTCTCAAGAGAGGAGGGGAGCTTCACAAGACTTGAGCAATTCTTGAGATTCAAAATCTGGAGATCAGTCGCATTCTCGATAGTGGGGAGCTCCACGACACGTGAATAATCATTTAGACTCAATTCCCGGAGATTAGGAGCATTGATAGAGGACGGGAGCTTCACAAGACTTGAGCAATTTTCGAGATTCAATATCTGGAGATTAGTTGCATTCTCGATAGCGGGGAGCTCCACGACACGTGAACAATTTGTTAGAAGCAATTTTCGGAGATTAGGAACATTAATAGAGGGCGG
Organism: Turritis glabra; assembly: GCA_900406565.1. Classification (NCBI taxonomy): domain Eukaryota; kingdom Viridiplantae; phylum Streptophyta; class Magnoliopsida; order Brassicales; family Brassicaceae; genus Turritis; species Turritis glabra. The sequence goes on along the minus strand of OVBN01000181.1, from coordinate 694,474 downwards.
GAGCTTCACAAGACTTGAGCAATTATTGAGATTCAGTAGCTCAAGTTTAGTTGCATTCCCAATAGAGGGAAGCTCTGCCAGATTTGAGCAATAAGAGAGATTTAAGTTCCGGAGATTGGTCACATTCCTAATAGAAGAAGGGATTCTCAGCAAACTTGTACAATGACTAAGATCCAACTTTTGGAGATTAGTGGCATTCTCAAGAGAGGAGGGGAGTTCCGTTAAACTTGAACAAACACTAAGATTTAAAATCTGGAGACTGGCGAGTTTTCCAATAGAGGAGGGGAGCTCCACCAAACTTGAGCATCCACTAAGACGTAATTCTTCAAGATTAGTTGCTGTTGAAAATTCGGGAAGCTCTTTCAGATCATTAGAATAACTCAAATCCATCCACCTGAGATTTTTAAGTTGCTGCATACATAAATAAGAATATGTTTTAAACCAAAAAGAAAATGTTGAAAATTAAAAACTTTTTTTTATCAAACTTACTTACTTTAGTTCCTTCCCATAGCTTCTGAAGCTTGCTTGAACGCATATGTAGTTGGACGAGAAACTCCGGATTAAAAGTAGAAGGCAAGCATATATTCTGGAACGCCATCCAATACAGTAATCTAATCTTTTGTGAATGATATAGCAGTGAGTTCAATCTCTCAGGCTGAGCAACATCCTCACCATTGATTCTTACGAATTGAAAATCATGCATTCTTTCAATTGCTTTCTCACTTATATTCAATTCTTCCTCAGTCTCAGATAATTCTAAATCAATCCCTATAAAACGCCGACTATCCTGAAAAAGAACCAAAAGAAATATAAATAGTGATGGATAGTTACTAAATAAATTCAATTTGTAGGGATCAATTCAATGTTAACACTTACTGTTGTATCATCACTGAGCACTTCACATATATCTCTTGCATCAACCAAAAGCTGACATTTCGTAAGGCCATGATGAACAAATTGCTTACGTGAAGTTTCTCTTCCAAATTGTTTTAGCAGAGTATGGATCTCAATACTTCCGTGGTCAATAGATATAAGAGATCTCTCAGCTAAGACGTGAAGACCTTGCCTCACATCCAAAAACTTATTTGCAAGAATCGCTTCCACTTTATGAACTGATTCGAAGTCGAAAAGGCAGGCTATATAAAGAAATAGAGATTTATCTTCATCACATAAGGCATCGTAACTGAACTTTATAATGCTCTCTATCTCTCCATTAAGGCTGGCTTTTAACCTTGGTAGTATCCTTTTCCACTCCTGCTTGGACATTCCCCGCAGAGCGGAGCCTAGAACTTTCAATCCCAAAGGGAGTTCACCAGCAAGGTATGTAACTTCCTTAGCAAGCTCACCGAAACCATCATATGGATGCTTTTGTCCAAAGGCATGCATACAGAAGATTTGAAAAGCCTCATCACCTGCTGGAAATTTCACTTTGTAAATATGATTGATCCTATGAGCGTTCAAAATTCTTAGATCTTCTGTTGTGATAATAATGCGACTTCCAGGACCAAACCATCGAGTGTTTTTTGCCAAGGCATCTAGTTGTCCTAACTCATTCACATCATCAAGAACGAGTAACACTTTCTTGGCTTTTAACCGATCTTCTGCCACTCCTAAATGAGAAATCATGATATCTTTCTGATTGATCATCTGAGACAGCATTTGGTTTTGAAGTTGCAATTGTGCACTGTACTCATCCAAACAAGGTCTTGGATAGCACCCTTTGATATCGACCATGAATGCACCAAGTTGGAATCTGCTAGAGACTTGGTTAAACAGAACTCTGGCGATGGTTGTCTTACCAATCCCAGGTGGCCCCCAAATCCCGATCATCCTTACTTCATCCAAATCCAGGCATAACAATTGTTCCATCTTTTCCATATGAGCTCTCATCCCTACTAAATCATCGAAATCCCTTGATGGTGTGAAGCTATTTAACATGTTCGAAACATCTGTGGCTATTTTTTCGATCATGGCTGCTTCACTGCTCCTAACATTGATCCACATTCAAAACATATGTATGTTCTTGTCTTAATATTTTTTAAAAGCTACAAATAAAGTAAATATTAATTAAGGAGAGTATAAATCAAGAGGACAAACCAGTTGCGAGAATGCTCTCCGGCTATTTTAGCCACATCCTCCAAAGCTTTTCTCCATCTCTCGGTATGCTCTTTAGTTTTACCATTACAAGTTTTTCTGAAGGCTTTTCCAAAATCTCCGGTCTGTTTCTTAACTTCAGTTGGATCCACTTCATAGAAAATGGTCATGACTATTTGACCCAACTCTTCCCTGCATTTCATGATCTCCACCAACTCATCAAGACACCAGGACGAAGAAGCATATTTCCTCGAGAGCAAGACGATCGCAATCTTGGATCCTTTGATAGCTTCTACGAGCTCAGGACCGATCGACTTACTCCTCTCTATCTCATTGTCAATGAATGTTTCAATTCCCTTTCTTCTGAACGATTCCAGGATGTGACTAAGAAAGGTTCTTCGGACATCTGCCCCGTGGAAGCTCGGGAAGACATGGTGTTTCCAGTTTCGAAACACAGAAGTTGGAGGAGATGGAAGAGATAAAGAAGAAGAATTACTTTCTTTGTTATCTTGTTGGAATCTGAATTTTGTAAAAAGTGTGAAGAAGCCTACTGCGGCTGCGACTGAGGCAAGGAAGAAAGAAGAATCCATTAGTATGGTGAAGGATGGAGCAAGATCCTAGATGGATGGATAAAGGATTTTAACAAAGAGGAAGAGTCTCTGTGTGGATGGATATAGACCGTTGACGACTCTAAAGATACAGAAACTCCATGGATGTTCCTGGAAAATATAGTGAGATTTCGTGGAAAATGTTGCTAACGACAAGATCACTGTCCTATGCTCCACCATTCACTGTCTCAAACTAGTAATGTCCCCACCATTATAATCTCAAACAACACCTCACGTCCACACATTCTTTTTTTCTTTTCCTCTCTCTCTTTCTCTTTCCACCTAATAATAATGGTAGAACAAAAGAGTTCATATCATTCATTCGTGTAAAGAGTTCTTAACAACCTGTTCAGTTTAACAAGATTTAAAACATCAGCAAGCTTCACATCATTTTTCAGCTACCAATCTCAATCTTCTGTTACGATACTGTCCAGCAGAGACTCACAAGCATCTTCAAGCAAGTCCAGTACCTGTGAAAGAAACAAGTAGACAAGTAACAGATCAAGATTCAAGTTTCCAAGTGAGTATTGCCCTAACCAAAACAGATCAAACAGGAAATATAAGCATTCCCCTTGCAAATTTCTGGAATGGAAGGCCACTTGGGAGTGACAACAATGGTAGCACCTGTCTAAACCAAAAGTTACTAATCCACAATCAGCTTCTCCAATCTCTGATGGTTATTACCTTCTCAAAACCTTGAGCTCCACCATAATATGGATCAGGAACAAACTTGTCAGTGTGTTTCTTGCAATACGAACACATTAGCTTAACCTGAAAATTCAATGAAAAATGTTGTGAACATCGCCTAAAAAGAGTTCCAATGTCCAGCAAACAACAACAAACACCAACGATACCTTCTTATCTGCATCGGGCGGGAAATTCCCTCTGGCTTTCCATACATTATAAGCCTTCAATATGTCCTCTGCAAACATCAAACATTCAAACTCATATATATTTCAATTCTCCATAACTAATCAGAGACTTGCAAGTTGCAAACTAGGCTGAATCATATTTGCAAAGAAATTGATCTAACCACACAATTCCTGTATAAGGTTGAATAGTTACTCTTGCTTCTACCTTTGTTCTGCTCATCCATTGCAAGAATGAGATCAAATTCCCTGAAATCAGATGCTTTTATCGGTCTGGATAATGACGTTATCTCAATCCCACGCCGTTTCGCAGCGCTTCTCATTCTTGGATCCGCCATATTCCCCTTGTAAAAGAACAGTTTCACTAATCAAAAACATAAATTTCAAACTCTCCACAGGTCCTTTTTCCCACCAAATTACATCCACCAAAACCCTAAATCCAAAATCAAGACTTTCTACATCTGAAAGCATCATTGCCTGATTGTTCCAATCAAGATCATATTCCCTAGTAATAAGAGCAGTTTCACATCATCATTGATTCAGAAACATGAATTTCAAAGTCTCTACAGCTCCGTATTCCGACCAAAAAACCCTAAAACCAAAATCAAACCTTTCTACATCTAAAACCATCATTCACCAATTGTTCAAATCAACCATCAATCTGGCATCTCATAAACCCTAAAATTAGATTATTTGTTCTGTACTCTTCTCTTTGATTTCAAAAAGCAAAAGAATCAGAACAGAATGATTAGTACACCTCGTGATAATCAATGGTTCCAGCGGAATCAATGTTGAATTTGGAATCGAGACCTCTCTTCTTCACAATATCTCTAAAGACACCTTCAGCTGCTGGGCTCCGACAGATGTTTCCGAGACAGACAAAAAGAACAGAGAAAGGTTTGGTTTCGCTGCTCTGCGTCGGGGTCTCCATTGAAGATGATGCAAAGCAGCCAAGGGAAGGAGAAATAGTGGGTTTTTCTCGGAAAATCGAAACGAGACTCGGGTTTTTGTCAGATGATCGGAAAGTGGAAGCGAAATGAGAAGGAAGAAAGTGAGTGTGGTGGCAAAATGGTAAATAGGAAGGGATTGTTGGAGAAGTTGTGAGCTTGGGACAATACATCATTCCCTGGAAAGTTGGAGATTTGGGATATACAAGAGTTTTCTGCTCTTTTAACTATGTTTCCGTAATAAGCAGAGGAAGAGAGGGGCACAATTGGGAATATACATTTACAAATGTTGAATTAGGAATTTAGGACAGTGTTTCAATTTATTTATGATGAATTGTAAATTTCAATAAAAATAATTAAATACTACTCCCTCTGTTTCAAAATAAGTAATTTTTAAGGTATTTTTACACAAATTAAGAAATCACACAAATTCATAATTTGTTGAGTTTCTCTATGTAAGAAAATCATTTATTATCTAATTCAACCAATGATAAAAAAGACTATAGAATATTATTGCTCAAAAAGAATTAAAAACAAATTAATGTTACATTGAAAAATTAAAAGATCACTTAAAATAAAACAAAAATTTTGATGTAGAAAATTATTTATTTTGAAACAGAGGGAGTATTGATTTAGAGTTATAGAAATAACTTCTCATTGGTTTTTTCGAGAATATATGTGGTTTTGGGAGTAGATGATAAGAGTGCTTTCACTGTAGAATAAAAAAAACCAACCAAAAATACCATAAAAAAAAAAAATTTAGCTTGTCACTAGTTAATCTGAGTGCCACTGGAGAGTGTAAAATTTTCAATCTGTCCTTAATGAAATAATTGATTAAATTTTATTTGAGAAAAAAAAATTCCTCTCCTCTCCTCGACATTGCCGACGACCAAATTCGGGAAAGGAACATCCGACTTAAGCTCCGATTGCATCAGCTGGACTTGCCGTCACCGACGTAAATCCGAGCTCCCACAGCGCCTCCGATTCCGATCTGCCGCCGAGATCCGGTAATCATCTCTCCCAAATAGACTCAAACAATTATAATTGTTTATTTGTAGATTTGATGTGAAATTTCTTGTTTGGGTATCACACATTCGGTTGTTAATAACATGAAATTGGTGCATTGTCAAGTTTGGGCTGTTGAATCGTGTTGAATCGTGGTGAATTAGAAAAATCGAATTGGAAGATTGCATAGAAACCCAGAAATCTGCAGAGATATGACAACTGGTACAAATGGTATAACTGAGACATAATAGGACATCTGGTACAAATGGTATTACTGAGAAATAATAGGACAAGTGGTACAAATGGTATTACTTTGGGAACCAGTGTGTAATTGTGTTTTAATTTTGTATTGTAATTCCAGGAGGCGATGAAGAACAACCGGACCAATATACATTTTGACTATGGAGGGTACTATTCTGAAGGGCATGAGTGGATTTCAAACAATTATTTATACGTTATATCGTTGAAGACGTCATCATTAGAGAAGATAACTTACTCGATGTTAGTAGATAGAATCTGCAAAAAGATTGTGATAGATGAAACCACAAGGAAGTTGAAAAAGAGCTACAGTCTATCTAAAGCTCGGAGAGAGTCATATATTGTAGATGACGAAGATGTATATGTTTTTCTAACGTCAGTGGATAATGAGGGACTTAAACCTGTTTTGCATGTGGAGTTACAAAATGATTTGGAAGAATGTCAAAGGGTGGAACAAATTTCAGGGGTGGAACCAAGAAGTTCAGTTGGTGTGAATTATGAAGAGCTGGATTCAAATGGCAGAGCTAATGATGTGGAGAATGGTGGAATCCTTACTATTTTCAGAGGAGAAATGGTGGAAGAACTTAATGAGGCGATTATCGAAGATACGATGGAGGATGCAGTTTGGGAGCATGTATCAGGCAACGAATTTGCGACTGTGGATAGCCCAATGGATAACCACGAAGATGACGGTCTGGATGGTAGACATGAATACCTTGAGCTTCCAAGTGCTGCAGAAGAAAGTCAGAGAAGTCAGAATGTTGACGAATGGGAAGATGGCACGGGGATTGAGATAGGTCAAGAATTTTGCTCTAAGGAGGCAGTGCAAGATTTGGTTAATAGAGCTGCAAATAAGTATTTTTTGCGACCGAAACTATAAAGTCGGATCCTGGGCGACTCATGTTAAGATGCCGACAAGTTTCAAAACGTTGTAAATGGTATTTACGAATTGCAAAAGTTAAGAAATCAGACTGTTTCACTGTCAGAGTTCACAGGAAGATGCATACATGCCAAAGGTCTGATGCGAGTACAAGCAATTGTAAACATACCGGGACACCACGATTAATAGCCTCTGTTTTGTATGAGGATTATCCAGGTCAGTTGAACACTCCGGTTCCTAAAAACATCATGAGTATTGTTCGAGGAAGACTTGGTTTGCATTGTTCCTGCTCTACCGCATGGAGAGGGAAAAAACAACACGTTAGTGATGTGCGTGGGAGTCCTGAAAAAAGCTACACGATGTTGTATTCTTATTTGTACATGTTAGAGAAGGTCAATCTCGGGACAGTAACAAGTGTGGAATTGGATGCGGAAAAAAGGTTCAAGTACTTATTCATCGCTTTGGGTGCTTCCATTGAAGGGTTTAAAGTAATGAGGAAAGTGGTAGTTGTGGATGCAACTTTCCTTAAGACTGTATACGGTGGTATGTTAGTTTTTGTAACAGCTCAAGATCCTAATTATCACTATTATCCCATTGCGTTCGGTGTAATTGATAGGGAGAAGGATGCGAGTTGGTCCTGGTTTTTCAAAATGCTGAAAACAGTTATACCGGATGAACCCGATTTAATTTTTATGAGCGAAAGACATCAAAGCATCATCAAGGCAGTCTGTGAGGTGTTCCCAAATGCAAAGCATGGCCATTGTGTCTGGCATTTGTCTCAAAACTTGAGACGAAAGGTGAAGAGTGACAAGGATGTAGCTGCGGCAAAATTCATTGAATGCGCTCATGCTTATACTGAGTTTGAGTTCAACAAAGAGTATGGTCATTTTAGGAAAAGATTTCCTAAAGCCGGTGAGTATTTGGATAAGTGCGTAGATCTGGATAAATGGGCAAGGTGTTATTTTCAAGGAGATAAGTATAATATAGACACCAGCAATGCCGCAGAATCAATGAACGGTGTGTTTGATAATGCAAGGAAGTACTACCTGTTACTTATGATTGATGCGATTCTGGAAAACATTTCTGAGTGGTTTAATAGTCATACGAAAGACTCTGTTGCTGCATTAGAGACAAGGAAACTGGTGCCTTATGTGGAGAACGTAGTGCAAACACTATGTCCAATTGCAAAACTTTTGCCGGTGACTGAGCTAAACAACTTTCGATGTGAATACAGCGTTATTGGGCTCGATGGTAAGACTTATTTGGTGGACTTGATAATGAAAAGTTGTTCTTGCAAATGTTTTGATATAGACAAGTATCTGTGTGTCCATGCAATTGCCGCCGCCAGAAACTTTGTGGGGAAGGAAAGGAGAACATCGAATATTGAAATGCATGACCTATGTTCGATTTATTACTTGATTGATACGTGGTCATTGGCTTACTACAGAACCATTTATCTCATCCCGCATGTAACTACTTGGAGTATTCCGAATGAAATTAAAGAATTGTGCATCTTCCCGCCCGAGTGCACAAAAAAAAGGAGAAGAAATCAAGAAACGCGGTTTCCATCCACCGGAGAACGTCGCCGAAAGACGAGGAACAAGTACCAGCCTGGGATAAACTTGAATAAATGGTTGCACCCGATATTCCTGAGGATGCAACATAATTTATGTAATACTCTATTTGTTTGTGTTTTGGGATTTATTTTAATAAGAATTTTATTATTATGAACACTTGTTTTTGTTTTGTAATTTTTTTTATGACAAAAGTATATTTTGTCTCGTTTTGTCTTGATTTGCATGACAAAAGTGTTTTATGAACATGTCTGTCATCATCATATGTACTGCTCATAACGTATCTGATTTGTTTTCATTCGATTAGTATTACCGTCCAGCAGGTTCAACTAGATATAACTATGAAAAAATTGATATAATTATATTGAACTGAAAATTTTTTAAAAATTAAAAATTAATAAAATCACCACAATACAATCAATACCAAATCACCTAAAATATGAATAATTTATTAATTTAAAACCAAATAATTATACTAACCAATTCTTGTTATCATTTAAAACACTTCTTATAAGTTGTGATCACCTTATGATGGATGGGGCAAAAACTATAATTTCGTTAAAGTTAAATATTGTAAACCTCATATCTGCTAATTAATATTGGTTCCTCATCTGGCCAACTGTAAATTAAATAGATTTATCAAAGTCCAACTACAAATATGAAAATTTGTGGAAAGTACAACTATGGTTAGTACCGGACAACTGAACAAGTTTGGGACAACTATGTCTTTATTGCGTCGTCTTTTTCTTTGTCAACCAACACATGTTTTCAACATAAAACACGTGGGGTTGATTTTATCATAACTTACTTTACTCTTTCTTTCTTTCTTCTTTCATCATTCTTCTTCCATCCATAGTTGTCTCGGGTTTCATCCGTCGCTGTCGATTATCCGTCGCTGACGATTTCATCCTTTGCCGTCGATTATCCGTCGCCGACGATTTCATCCTTCACCGTCACCTCCGCTAGCTATCATCTCAGCCGTATCCGATTTAAGCTCTTAACAAGGTATGTCATTACTAGGTAGGATTTATAGATCTAGGGTTTGAAGATATTGAAATTCATATTTGCTTATTTATAGTTGTAGAGTGAGTTATAGATTTTTAGATCTAGGGTTTCAAGATATTGATTTTGCCGTTTTGATTTTGCCGTTTTGATTTTTTTTTTCTTTTTGGTTTGGCAATAGCAATAATGCCAATCAGTCATACAGAAAGTTCTTCATCAGAAGCAAGTTTTGATGATGGCACCTGTTACGATGGTGATTTTGGTGTGCCAACACAATTTTCTGTGGGAAACATCTCAAACTTGAAGTGTGTACCGTGGACAATCAAAAAAAAACATACTATAAATGTCCAATGAGTGGTGAGGTATGTGGAACAAGATAGTGAAGTACGTGTATGATTGTCGTTGCCGTTTGTGTATTATTGCCATTTGTGTTTGATTGTATGTGTAGGATGAGAGTTCACGTAACTAAGCCATGGGATATGCCAATTTCAGAGGAGTTCTTTTGCATAAGGAAACATTTTGACGAGCATAGTGAGACAATGAACCAAATGCGTGTTGAAATTGACGAGCTTAAGGAGCGCTTGGACAAAAAAGATGGCGAAATCATAAGGCTTAAGGCGTTACTTGCAACGAAGTGGTAGTATGTTCTCGAAGGCATTGTGGGAATTGCATGTGGATCCTCTATTTTTTTTTTGGTAAAATTATGTTAGTGTTTAAAACATAATCTAATGTTTGTTTTAAACATGATAGTTTTTATATGTTAATGTTTTCTAAAACTATCTCAATGTTGTTTAAAATTATATTTTGGATAAAATTTAACGCAATTAAAAATCGATCATTTATTTAAACAAAGGTGTACCTAATACGACCCAGTTGTACTGAAACTTAACGCCAATTAAAATCTATCATTTGTTTACACAAAGTTGTACCTAATACGACCATCACATTTTATACATAAATCCTAAAAGAAACACACATAAATATGCGTTTATCCAAAAAAATAAAAACAGACTTAAGTTTCCTAAAACCATCAAAGTATCACCTTAAAATCACATCAACCATTTGTCTTTTTTGGTCTTTTACGGTCAGCCACATACGGTGTCTTTACCAGTCCAGATGGTTGCCTTCTACGCTTCTTCCCCGGTTCATTGTCCTCCTCATCCTTTTCGTTCTCTTTTTCCTTCCCCTTTTCCTTCTCCTTTTCCTTCTCCTTCTTCTTCTTTTCTTTCTTCTTCTTTTCCTTCTTCTGCGTCTCCTCCTCATCACCATGCGTTTCCTCCTCCTCCTCAGCATGCGTCTCCACCTCATCACCAAGCGTCTCCTCCCAAGCATGCGTCTCCTCCTCACCATGCGTCTCTTCCTCACCATGCGTCTCCTCCTCAACATTCTTCTTCTCCTCATCACCATTCTTCTCCTCCTCCTCACCATTTGTCTACTCCTCACCATGTATCTCCTCCTCACCAGCTTTTCCTACAGTAAAACAATAAACATCCACCATATATAAATTAAAGACATAAAAAAGAACAAAATACATACCTATATTCGTATGTTGGAAATCATCACTAAGGAAGGCACCATTAGGTTGTTGGAAAGCACTATCTGGCGCATGCATATTCTTCTCATCTTCTTTCCTTTGTACCTCTGCAACTGAAATTTCAAGAGCTCGAATTCTCACATCGTGTGCTTCTAGCTTCCCTATAATTTGGTCAAAGCCTTTCACCATGGCTTCCTTTAATGACAGAATTTCCGAAACAACGTTATCGGCTCTCCCAGGAACATTTCCTGACACGTTTTCCTCCTCAATTTGCAGGATGCTTGGAGAGTTTCAAGCACCCACATCCGCTTCATACATGTGCTTCCACCAGATTTTCTTCCTCTGTGCGATTAGACGGTCTCTCCAACTATCAACAATAGGATCAATGAAACCTATCCCTTCATCAACAACATCATCTTCTATGATGCGCGCCAACATAGCTTTTTCTTCATCGTCCGGCTCCAAAATGCTAGTGATATATTGTTACAATTCAAACTTAAAATGATATTCAAACTCATACTCATAAAATAAACTATAATTCACAAATTCTTCCCTTGACACATCCAAGCTCCTCTTTTATGTCTTCCAATGGAAAACCTTTCATCAAACTATCACTAAACTTGCTCTTGCAAATCCTCGGACAGTCATTCTTGAACGGTACAGGATCTCGAAACTTACGTCCGAGATGTAGAATACACTCAAATGCCAACATCTACGCATATTCAAAGTACAAATCACAAAATTATAAGTTTAAGTATAAAAATCATGAGTAAAAACATAAAGTGTTATAAAGTGTTACCTCTAGAGGAAGAATAAATCTAGAGAAGGTCGTCTGCGCTTTCGGTTTCACATAACCTTTCAAGTTCTTCATAATCGTCTTAATCCCTTTCATACACTCATCAAATGTATAACAACCCCATGGAAATGTCTCGCAGGCATGCACATCATCAACAATTCTCAGCAGGAAAGAATCTATCTTTCCATTAGACTTGGACTTCGCAATGATCACGTTGCATAAAAATAACAAGATAGCCAACTTCATCCTATCTCCACAGATCTTGTCCTTCATTTCATCCAGCTTATCTTCCACATCTTTGATTTTTATTCCAGAACTCTTTCCAAACACCCTTTCTGGAAACTGTAAATCTCCAGTTTCCTTGTTCTTAGGGTTATAGTTCTTGGGGTAATCATGGCAGTTTAAACCAGTTAAGAGCGCGTGCTCTTTAATGGAATACCTAATAGGCACTCCATTCACCACAAACCAGCACTCTTTTTCCATCACTGTACGTGCGGTGCGAAGCAAAAGCATCCACATGCCTTGAGACATGTGGTTTGGTTCCTTAGGCATGTGGAATACATGCCTAAACTGCGAATGCTCCCTGAACCATTTTAATTCTTCATCAAATCCCTCTATATACTCCACTGTATGAAGCACACTACACCGAGTCCCTATCTTACAGGTCTTGTTGTATTCACTTTGACCAAAGAACATATTCTCTGGCTGCATTGGTTGTTCATCATCATCGGTATCCTGAAAATTCATACACATGCCACAAATTAATCCTAAGTTGCACTAGTTGTACTAGTTGTCCTAGGACCAAATTTCAAAATGCAATCATAGTTAACCGAAATGCCACAACTAATCCTAAGTTTCAAGTTGTACTAGTTGTCTAGGAACAAAATTTCAAAATGCAAACACATATACTAACTTATTTCATCCAGTTAACCGCAATTGTACCAAAACAATTAAAACATTAAATTGGACAACTTGTACTAGTTGTCTATGAACACAATTGCAAAATTCAAAACCAAATAAACTTGCACAAATTCGAATTCCCACCTGATAATCAATGTTATCCTCTTCCTCCCTATCTCCTTCACTTGAATTTGTCTTCTCCGGACCCTTACTAACGTTTGCTTCATCCTCTGCAACATCATCTTGAGCATTCACTTGTTCCTATTCATTATTCACTTCTTCTGCTTCTCTTCCTTCCGATGAATCATATTCAACCCGCTTGTCTTTTACACGAGCCATTATTTCTACAACAACAACGGTTAAGGTTATGAATCTCTAGTTAATAGATTGGCCAGATTCTATAATAAAATCAATTGGCCGGATTGAGAGCAACGATATGTGCAAATCTTACCGATCTCAACAGTCATCACACACGGACGACGACGACAGTGACGACCAGAAGACGGAGACGGCGAGAACGGCAACAGTCACCACACACGGAATCGCTGAAGGCAGCGAGAGTAAATCGGCGGTACGAAGGCGGTCTAGAACACAGCGGCGGGCTTCCCAACTTCTCCAACGGTTTCTCTTCAGCTCCCCACCGTTTCGACAAGAAGAAGAAGAAGTTCAATTTACGGTTTTGTTTTTCATTTTTACACAAACAAATGGGAGTTAGGGTAAATAAAAGGGAAAAATTGAATGGGTCGGATCGGATAATAGGTTGGATGCGGATATTTTGGTTGGGTCATGTAATTTTAGAAGTTTAGTTAGATTTTTTTGACATTTTATATTTTGTTGATTTAAAAAAAAATGTTAAATAAAATAGTTTTATCGTCAATGACATATCTGAAAACTTTGTTGCAAATCGTGGCATTTTAGCCATTGTTCCGTTTCTTTTTATGTAAGCTTTGAACAACTTCACATTTCTGCGAATATTTCGGGAGATTGTTGATTGGTCACGGTCCAATCAAGACAGTGTCGTTGAAAAGGAGTCTTTAACCTTGGGTATCACCGGCTCGATAGTCGATACACATAGCTTCTAAGAAGATGGTTAGGGAAAAAAATAAGAATGACTCACTACACAAGATATATCATACAATAAATATAACGCTTAACTGGTGCAAATGGGAGGCTGTCTTATTCCTGTAGATTTTCATATTGTAGGTTTCAATTTATTGATGATAAATTGTAAATTAAAATATATATATATATCTATATATTATTGGTTTAAAGTTATAGAAAATTGTAAATCATAAAATTATGCATTTATAATCAAGTTTTAATATATGTGAAAAACCTAAAAATGGATTAATTAAGAATAGACGGAGTAGTACATAACAAATGTTTGAATAACGAAAAGTGCAGTAAACGGTTTAAATTATATATTTAAAAATAAATTTTACAAAATCAAATAAATGAATGGTATTAATAATGTTATAAACTAGACTTGATGTGTCATGAAAGTCTTTTCCGTAGGAATAGGTTTAGTGTAGGTCTGGTCCGGATCCGGATATCTGGAGTTTTTGGAGATATCCGGATTCGGATCCGTAGTTTTGATATCCGTTTCCGGCTATCCCAGATATTTCAGATCTGTAAAAAATCTTAGATATTCGCGGATATCCAGATTTGGTTTTTTTTTTGTTTTTTAATTTTTTTATTATTATGTAAAACTTTAGAGAAAAGTTTTTGAAAATATATTAATATTATATAAATAAATGAAAATATTATTATAATATATAATTTGAGACCACAAATTTAAAAAAAAAATATTATAGTATATAAATAATTAAAATACTATTAAAAATATTATTATAATATTAATAATATGGATATCTAGATATCCGATTTTGTTTTTATCTATTATCCGAATCTGTATCCGTATCCGGCCAGATCCGTAAATTTTATTATTTAGATTCAAATCCGGTCCATCCGAATATCCTGTTTTCCAAAATGGATCGGAGCGGATCCGGAATCGGATCTCGGATACTGGATAATAAGTCTCAGGCCTAGTTTAGTATCGTGTGACTATCATGATTTTCATTTAATAAATGCTACCAACTTTATTGGTTAACTGATATCCAAACCCATGAAGAATAAACTTGATGTCATTCTAAGCTTCGAGATTAACTTATCGGCCAATTGGCAAATAAGACAAATGTGGTTAGTAAAAAACACTCGAGTGCTTAATAAATATCTAAATTTGGTGGATCCGAACACGACTCGGATCCGAACGTGTGACCTGCTCTCATAAGTCAAGGCAAGTAAAACTCTATAATATTAAATACTATCTTCTTTCTAATGGGAAGGGAGATTGGATTCGTTCTTGCTTGAGTATCAAAATATCTTAAGCCCTCTTTGCTCACAATCCTTAGTCTCACTACTTTTATGACCACTTTCCGGTCATCATTCATGAATGGTTCTCAGCTCAAATAAGAACACAAGACGATGTACAAACTGATTAGCTTAATAAAAAAAAGTTTAGCAACCTTCGCCTTTGTATTTTTTCAAATGTAACATTGGTTATGCCTAGTCAAAAGAGAAAGCCACATCAGGAGCATTACGGGTTCTGAGAAATAGTCAAAAGAGAAGTTACTTTATATAGTCGGAGATCTTTCTCCTTGATGCATACGAAGATGTAGGCGAAAATGCATAGCTGATCTTGGGCTATAGAGAGCATGAGTAGCCTAAATTTCTACAATGTTGTCTTTGGAGCAAGCTCTTTAGACATTGTTCAAGTAATTCGGGAGCCTAAAGTTTAAGACTATCTATCTCGAAACAGTTCGGTTTGAAGAGGAAGGTGTTGGGTTTAGCAAGCTTATGTATGCTTTCTAACGTTTCATTGGAAGATACGCGATGATACCGGCGATGGAATATTGCCCTTTCTTTCCTCTTTTTCAGTCGCTGGATTTTGTTTTGATAGAACTTCTTCTCCAGAATTTGAGTCGCAGGTATCGCTAGATTTTCTGGCGTTTAGCTTTACAGACGCGGCGACTCCATGCTCCTTTTCTCTCACCTGTAACTTGTCGCTGATTTGAGATCTAAATTGTGTCGCTGGCGACATAATAAAGAACTGGGCCTATATTGTAGTCTTTGCTAACAAGTATCCGAAGATGAATTTTGATTCGCTTGTTGAAGCCAAAATCGTTCTTTGGATGAAGGAAGATCATATAGAAGAGGTGAGATTTAAAGACGAGGCTAGTGCTTTAGAATTAGAGTGTCGATTCGTTGAAAGTAATGAGGAGAACATTATGGTCGGTAATGTTGGAACTTAATTTTTTGACAAATGACTTTTGGTCAACTTTCTGGTGACTTTTCCGGTGAAGTCCATCACCAAAATTATCGGATCTTGGGATTGTTGGAATCCGTGTAATGAGAACTATGAGTTAGTGTATTTACATGTCAAAATTGAAGTTAATTTGAATGAGTAATGAAGATTCAAAGTGGGTAGCTTGCATAACTTCAAAACCTTGTAATTTTAACTAAATGTTAAAATGTGCAAATGTCCCACATTGGAAGAATGAAAATTTTTCCACTAGTATATATAGTGATACACATTTAACAAGGTTCACGAGCTTTGGGAGGAGGACATTATGGTGAAGGAGATTTAAAACCATTATGCAAAACCACAAACGCGCGCGCCGTCGCCGTTGGGCCGGGCCGGGCTGGGCTCGGGCTGGGGTCTTGGGTCTTGTGGGATTTAGTCCACAGATCAAAGACTATATATTCTCTCCGAAAATTAAATCGGGCAAACAACGATTTCATACGGTTTTCAAAATCAATCAAAAACGTTTTCGCGAATGCTTTGTAGCGATTCCGTGAAACGGTTTCAGTTTCAATTAAGCGATTCTACAAACGCTCTACGAGTGATTGTGTAGAAAGCTTAATCCAAGTTGGATAATAGTACTAATCATATTCTGATTTTGTGAACAGATGACTACCAACGTTGACAACATGAACGACACAGGTATTACTGATGGAAATGGTGAGCCGATAACCCAAACTGGGAATGGTCAGCCACTCGTTCTTCCCAAACCCAATGTCCCAAACGTTCCGAGCACAATAGTAATGCCTGAACTATTTAATGGCTTAAACTTTAACTCGTGGCAGCAGAAGATGCATTTCTTTCTGTGCATGCTGAGTTTGCAAAAGTATCTGACCGAAACTAGACCAGTGCTTTCTGATGAGAATACTGATCCTCATGCGTTGGCAAGTGTCCATGCGTGGGACCATGAGGATTTTCTGTGCAAAGGCTATATCCAATCACGCTTAGTAGAGCAGCTATACAAGGTTTTTAGCAAGGCTAAAACTTCCAAGGCTCTCTGGGATGCTCTGGAAAATAAGTACAAGTCGTACAATGTCGGATCTGGGAAACATGCTACTAAGAAACTTCTTAACTATCGTATGGTGGACATAAGGCCCATTATGGACCATATTCAAGAGCTACAGATGATTACGAAAGAGATAGTGGATGAAGGAATGCATATCTGTGAGACTTTCACAGTGAATTGCTTTATCGAGAAGTTACCTCCTAGTTGGAATGACTTTAAAAACTATCTCGACTACAAGTAAAAGCCGATCACTTTGCTTAACTTGATATCCAGGCTGCAAAATCATTCAACTGAGCGAGGCAAATCTATGACCGCCATTGATCATGATGCAAATGTTGTTGAGTACAGGAAAAAGGGAAAAGCAAAAGTTATGTACAACAACAAATCGTTTGTGCCCAACAAAGCTACTCCCAACAAGGTGGCACCTCAATCCTCGACTCGCTTTAAGAAGCAAGGTTACGTGAAGAAGTTTACTGGGAAATGCAATCATTGTGGCAAATCTGGTCACAAATCTGCAGAATGTCGCAGTAAAGCCAAGACACATAATCAGGCAAATGTGACTGAAGTTGATCTGTGTGCAGTGGTCACAGAAGCTAATGTGGTCACGGGTGAAGAGAACCCTAATGAGTGGTAGTATGACACTGGCGCAACCACACACATCTGTATCAATAGAGATATGTTCAGCACCTACCAGAAAAGCAAGTCTGATGAGAATCTGAGAATGGGAAACGTGTCTCACTCCAAGATTGAAGGTACAGGAAAAGTGATGTTGAAGATGACTTCCGACATGGAGATCTCTCTCTCCAACGTGAAGCATGTTCCCGACATGAAGAAGAATTTGATTTCTGGAACTCTCATGAACAAGCATGGCTTTGCCATCAACTTTGCGTCTGATAAGTTGACCATTAGGAAGAATGGTGTCTTCATTGGAAGAGGTTTTGTTAAAGAAAGATTGATCAAAATGTGTTTGATGACAATCCGTAAGAAAAATGATGTATCTGCTTCCAAAATTTCAATGAATAAGATTCCAGTTGCTTATTTGATTGAATTTTCTAATATTTGGCATGAACGGTTAGGATATGTGAATTATAAGTCTATTCAAAGACTAATTAATTTGAACCTGATCCCAAAATGTAAAATTAGCAAAGACAAATGTAAAGTATGCGTTCAAGCAAAACTCACTAAAACGCCATCTCCTCATGTTGAGAGAACAACCGAACCTCTAGGTTTAATCCACACAGATTTGTGCGACTTAAAATACGTATAAACTAGAGACGGTAAAAAGTATTTTGTTACTTTCATAGACGATTGTACAAGATACTGCTATGTGTACTTGCTATGTAGTAAAGATGAAGTCTTGGAAAAGTTCAAAGAATACAAGACAGAAGTTGAAAATCAACTTGGAAAGACTATCAAAATAGTCAGAAGTGATAGAGCAGGTGAATATGATGGACCATTCAATACATTATGTCAAGAAAAAGGCATTATACATAAAAAAAATTGCTCTTTATTCACCAGAATCAAACGGAGTTGCAGAAAGGAAAAATAGAACTCTGAAAGAAATGATGAATGCAATGTTGCAGGAATCTGGACTACCCCAGAATCTGTGGGGGGAAGCGCTGCTCACCACAAATTATATCCTCAACAAAATACCACACAAAGTAACTGGCAAAACGCCGTACGAACTTTGGAAAGATATTGTACCTTCATATAAATACCTGAAAGTGTGGGGGTGCTTAGCAAAAGTTGCGGTACCACTTCCTAAGAATGTCACAATCGGGCCTAAAACTGTGGATTGTATTTTTATTGGATATGCACGTAATAGCAGTGCTTATCGGTTTCTGGTACACAAGTCAAATATACCAGATATCCATGTCAATACAATCATGGAATCAAGGAACGTATCATTCTTTGAACATATATTTCTGTGTAAAGACAAACAATCTCTGAAACGAACTCATGAAGAAAGAGACGCAAGTGTTTCAAAAAATGAGGCCAGAACTTCTAGAGTTATAGTGACTGAAGTTGTAACGCCCCGACCGCCACCTCTTAGTAGGCCCCACATCCTCTCTCGGCCCGTGGGCCCACCCTTAGCCTGACGGTCGGTACGTTACGTTCGGGAGGTTTTAAAGACTTGTTTACCGACCCTACAAATCACCACGTGATCTTTCCCCGTGTTTTGTCCTCACTCACACGGTTCTAAAAATCACTTTCCGGAAGGTCACCCATCCTGAAATTGCTCCAGCACAAGCACGTTTAACTGTGGAGTTCTCTCAGGACAATTGACCGAAAAGATAAGTGCACTTTGGTGACATAGATGGCCAAATCAATTCTTTTAAACCTCTCCGCATGCACCACCATATTTCCTGAAACCGGAGTGTTACAGAAGCAGACAATGAAGATGAACCTAGACGAAGCAAAAGAGCTAGCCAAGAAAAATCGTTTGGTCTTGACTTCATGGTCTTTCTTTTAGAAAATGAACTGAGGACATACACAGAAGCTATGTCTACACCAGAGGCGTCCTACTGGAAGGAAGCATTCAACAGTGAAATCGACTCCATTATGTAGAATCATACATGGAAGATTACTGAATTACCTCCAGGGTTCAAAGCACTAGGGTGTAAATGATATTCAAAACAAAATTGAAAACTGACTGCTCAGTTAATAAGTACAAGGCCAGACTTATGGTGCAAGGATTTAGACAAAAGGAAGGTCTGGACTTCTTTGACACATATTCTCCTGTAACGAGAATAACTTCCATCATAATGCTAATAGGAATTGCAGCCTTACGAAACCTGAAAATCTATCAAATGGATGTCAAAACTGCTTTTCTAAATGATGATCTAGAAGAGGAGATATATATGAAACAACCTGAAGGTTTCATAGTCCCAGGGGGAGAAGACAAAGTCTATCGACTTGTAAAGTCTTTGTATAGACTTAAACAAGCTCCATAATAATAGCATGAGAAATTTGACAATGTTGTGATGTCAAACGGATTCAGCATCAACGAATGTGATAAGTGTATCTACATCAAGCGTACTAAAAATGGATACATTTTGTTATGTTTATACGTTGATGACATGCTCATTATGAGCAGTAATAAAGATATCATTCAACAAACTAAGAACATGCTTAGTCGACAGTTTGACATGAAAGACATGGGTCTTGCAGACGTCATTCTTGGTATCAAAATCACAAGAACTTCTGATGGAATAATTCTGTCTCAAGACCATTATGCTGAAAAGATTCTTGAAAGGTTCAAGAACTACTCAAATGGAACAGAAAAAAGTCTTGTGGACTCACAACTTCACTTGACAAAAAAATCAGGTAAAGGGGTTTCTCAAGTGGAGTATGCACGAGTAATCGAAAGTCTGATGTACTTAACCAATTGTACTAGACCTGATATAGCACATGCAGTAAATGTACTGAGTTGCTACACAAGTAATCCAGGTCACACACATTGGAAAATCATAACAAAAATATTAAACTACGTTCGATACACTAAAAGTTATGGGCTGCACTATGGTAACGAACCAACAGTATTGGAAGGATACAGTGATGCTAACTGGATTTCAGATTCCAAAAACTCAAAATCCACAAGTGGATATGTTTTTACTCTTGGAGGTGCAGCGGTTTCATGGAAATCCACGAAACAAACTCTATTAGCCAGATCAACCATGGAATCTGAGTTTATTGCATTAGACAAAGCAGCAGAGGAAGCAGATTGGCTTCGTAGTTTCTTGGAAGATATCCCGATGTAGGAGAAACTAGTCCCGGCACAGCGTGTACACTGTGATAGTCAATCGGCTATATCTCGGGTACTGAATACAATTTATAATGGAAAATCTTGTCATATCAGAAGGCGACATAAAACTATTAGACAATTGATCTCAACTGGTGTAATTACTGTGGATTATATCAAGTCGGCTGATAACCCAGCGGATCTATTTACTAAAGGTTTGCCACGAGATCAAGTTGTAAAATCATCAAAGGGAATAGGTTTAACGCCTATGAATTAAAAAGGATGTTCGATGGAAACCCCACCTACGTGACTGGAGATCCCAGGAAGTTGGTTCAAAGGGACAACTAAATCAAACAAACTCTAATAAAAGCACTAAATGACATCAAGTCACTACCCAGTTCTCAGATGACTAACAGTGTTACCTGTAAGTTTTTAAAAAGGTTAAGCATTGCTTTTAATGAATAATTTCATAGTTTTCATATAGGCAAAGTATTACAGGATACTTTTTATACGACAGAAATGAGTGGAAGTCACCTACTGAGTGTGAAATGAGGCCATTTCTAGGAGGATGAAGATAAGGCTATGTTCTCCAAGTTCACTCATAATTAACCAGACAAGTTCAATGCCAAAATGAACACAATAGAGAACTTAGTTCTACGAAGAAATGAAACTGGGTTTTACCTGTTGTCTAAGTTTACATAAAAATCCGGGTGGTTCAAGACATCATGTTCACTTCCTGGCCAAGTAAACTCGACAGATATTAACAATAAGTGGTTCAAGGCTGAAATATGATACTACCTCATACACAGTTATTTTCTGTATATACTCTTGAAAGTTGAGTATGTCCGGTCTGTATAGTCTTTCGAGTCAGTAGAGTCGTCTTATGTTTAGAGTCATTTCTATTCATGTTGGGGATTGTTGGAACTAAATTTTTGACAAATAACTTTTGGTCAACTTTCCGGTGACTTTTTCGGTGAAGTCCATCACCAAAATTATCGGATCTTGGGATTGTTGTAATCCTTGTAATGAGCACTATGAGTTAGTGTATTTACATGTCAAAATTGAAGTTAATTTGAATGAGTAATGAGGATCCAAAGTGGTTAGCTTGCAAAGCTTCAAAATCTTGTAATTTTGACTAAATGTTAAAATGTGCAAATGTCCCACATTGGAAGAATAAAACTTTTTCCACTAGTATATATAGAGATACACCTTTAAGCAAGGTTCACTAGTTTTGGGAAGAGGACACTATGGTGAAGGAGATTTAAACCTATTATGCATAACCACACACACGCGCGCGCGCCGCTCGAGGTTTGAGGCTCGGGTCTTGGGTCTTGGGTTTTGGTGAATGTGGGCTTTAGCCCACATATCAAAGACTATTTTTTTGGAAAAAAATTTTATGCAACTTATTTTACATTTTATTTCTTTAAAATTAATTTGCATAATAAAAAATTAATTATAAAGAGATATTCTCTCCGAAAATTAATTTTGAATCGAAAATTATTTTCGAATCATATCTCCAAAAATTAAATCGGCAGCTGCCCACTAGGTGACTTCCACTCACCACCACTCACCAAAAGCTCCGACATTTTCGGCTTTGAATCACGATTTGTGGATCGTGTTTCTTCTTGCAGTTTTAAAAACTCCTCCGTCTCCTTCTCGAAATTATGCTAAAGAAAACCGACAAAATTCCCTCTCTCATTTTTACAATCATAAGTGTCTATCAAGTGTATATCGTAGATCGAAGTTCGTAGACTCCGTATTTCGGGTGTTGCGAATACGGTTTCGCCGTGGTTGTATCCTGAGATTCAACATCTCTAAAACTGCCACACTGCGGGAGATTGTTTGAATTAAGGAAAGAGATCATATCTCGACTCCACGTTCTTCCTTTCTTTAATCGGTTTCTTAATTCGGTTTTCGCGGACCTATCAGATAATGCAACAGATTTAATTGTGGGAATTTGCAATGTTCAGATCCTCTACTTATCTGCCAACACACTCGAGGTTTGTATTCCAACCTCATGTTTCTCAGTTTAGAGTTAATGAATTGTAATTTAGTGATGGTGATTTAGTGGATAATGAGATGGTTTTGGTTCCAGGTACTCGCGTACTGCTGCAAATCAATACCAGTATTCAACAACCTAAATCATTTAACTAGTAAGAGTAACTCAGAAGTTGGATGGGAATCATTACTATTATAACAGATGTGAGCAAGACAATATGAATGTAAAAGACACAACACAGATTTAACGTGGTTCACCAACACTTGCTGTTGGCTACGTCCACGGGCAAAGAGACACACTTTATTTCTGGAGAATATAGAGAAAACAGAATACATGGAGGCTAGGTTAATTAGAATACTTATAGGGAATAAACCCTAATTAACCTAGACTAATCGGACTTAATCTCATGGGCTCAGTTATATTCAAATCATATCCAACAAATCTCCACCTTGACTTGAATCCTCCAAACAGATGTATCAGATGCGCTGTTCACAGCCAACTGTAACAGACTTCTCCACCGGACAGATGTACCAGATTCAGCTACCAGACTGTTGTACCATATGCATTATCACAATGCCAGATGTACCAAACAACTATAGCAGACATAACATACCAGATTTCTCCTTTGCTTCAGATATCCCATCAGGGACCAGATGCTCTGTTGAGCCAGATGCTCCAACAAGCCAGAAATTTCCACTGAGGCCAGATGTTCCATCAGGAACCTACTGCTTCTTCAGAAGCCAGAATGCCTCTCTCAGGACCAGATGCTTCATCAGAAGCCAGAATGCCCCACTGGGGTCCAGATGCCATGTTCGGCCAGATGCTCTATCAGGAGCCCGACACCCCTCCAGGGGCCTAATGTCACTTCAGAGGCCTGATATCCCTTCAGGGACCTGATGCCCCAACAGGGGCCTGATCGCCCTTCTGGGCGCTTAACAGCTTGAGATATTCAGCAAGTCTAAACAATGTTTAAAGTTGCTCTGAGGAACCTGCTTAGTGAACATATCTGCAGGGTTATCTGCAGTCCCTACCTTCTTCACTTGAATCCTATTTTCGTTTCTCAAGAAATGATATCTCACATCAATATGCTTGGTCCTCTCATGATGAACCTGATCCTTGGCTAAACAGATTGCACTCAAACTGTCACAATACACAGTAGCCTGATCATGATGCAGACCAAGATCACTTACCAGTCCTTTTAACCAGATACCTTCCTTAGCAGCTTCTGTCAAGGCCATGTACTCTACTTCAGTAGTTGATAACGTCACAGTTGGTTGCAGAGTTGCTTTCCAGCTAATCACAGAATCACCCAGGGTAAACTCGTAACCAGTCATCGATCTCCTGCTGTCTACATCTCCAGCATAATCAGAATCAGAGTAACCTGCAACCAGGCTCAGTGCCTCACCTCCATATATGAGACCAACATCAGATGTACCTTTCAGATACCTGAAAATCCTTTTCACAGCTAGCCAATGCTCTTTTCCTGGTTGTCCCATGAACCTGCTGACAACACTGACAGCATGTGCCAAATCTGGCCTTGTACAGACCATTGCATACATCAAACTTCCCACAGCACTAGCATAGGGAACCCGAGACATATACTCTTTTTCTTCTTCAGACTGGTGAACAAACATGGTAAGATGAATATTAGTAGCAAATGGAGTATCAACAGACTTTGATGATGACATACCAAACTTGTTTAAAACCTTCTGAATGTAACATTTCTGTGACAAGAAAAGCTTCTTCTGACTTTTGTCTCTGAGAATTTTCATTCCCAAAATCTTCTTTGCTGCACCCAAATCCTTCATCTCAAATTCAGCACTCAGCAGATCTTTCAATCCCTGAATATCACACATCTGTTTGGCAGCTATCAGCATGTCATCCACATAGAGCAACAAATAAATGTAAGATCCATCTTTCAGCTCTCTGATGTAGACACCACTATCATATGGACTCCTGGTATATCCCAACTCCAACATATAGCTGTCAAACCTCTTGTACCACTGTCTAGGAGACTGTTTAAGTCCATACAGGGACTTGTTCAGCTTGCAAACTTGATCCTCCTTTCTAGGAACTTGAAAACCGTCAGGTTGAGTCATGTATATTTCTTCTTCCAACTCTCCATGAAGGAAAGCAGTCTTCACATCAAGCTGTTCAAGTTCTAAATCCTGCTGCGCTACTATTGCCAACAACGCTCTGATGGAGGTGTGCCTGACCACAAGTGAGAATATCTCATTGTAATCAACCCCTTCTCTTTGGCTAAACCCTCTAGCAACAACTCGAGCCTTATACTTAACTCCTTCAACCGGTGATATCCCTTCCTTTTTCTTAAAAATCCACTTGCAGGTAACAATCTTTCTTCCAGGTGGTTGTGTGACCAGATCCCATGTCTGATTCTTACTGTGAGATTCCATCTCATCTCCCATAGTAGCAAACCATTTCTCAGCCTCAATCCTAGAAACAGCTTCTTGATAAGTGGATGGCTCATGAGTATCCACCTCTTCTGCAACCTGTAAGGCATACCCTGCCATATCCTCTAGACCATAACCCGCTGTATCCTCATACCTTTGAGGTGGTCTAACTCCAATCCTCCTTGTACGGTGTAGAGCGATATTGTAGCTTGTATCCTCAGATGGTGTAGATTCTGATTTGATTTGTTCTGACTGATCAGCTTCTGTTTGTAGCTCTTGACTCTTTTCAGGTTCCTATAGATCATATTTCTGATCATCTTTCAGCTCCACCTGTTCGTCAAAACTATAATTTTCTGCTGCAGTGTGGGCTTTGTTGAATATCCGAGCATTGAACTTTCATCAAATACAACATTTCTGCTCAAGATCACTCTGTTCTCTGATGGAGACCATATTCTGTATCCTTTGACTCCATCTCCGTAGCCCACAAAAATTTTCTTCCTTGCTCTTGGTTCCAATTTACCTTTACTTACATGATAATAAACTGTGCAACCAAAAACTTTAAGATTAGAGTAATCAGCAGTTTTACCAGACCATACCTCTGAAGGTATCTTACACTTGATGCCAGTGTGTGGTCCGCGATTGATCAAGTAACAAGCTGTACTTACTGCTTCAGCCCAGAACCTCCTTTCCAAACCAGCATTAGAAAGCATACACCTTGCTCTCTCCAACAGTGTCTGATTCATCTGTTCAGTCACACCATTCTGTTGTGGTGTATACCTGACTGTGTGATGACGAACAACTCCTTGATCCTTACAGAACTGGTTGAACTCAGATGAACAAAATTCCAGAGCATTGTCTGTCCGCAGCCTCTTGATTTTCTTTCCTGTTTGACTTTCCACCAAAATTTTCCACTCCCTGAAATTTTTGAAAGCTTCACTTTTGTGCTTCAACATGATAACCCAAGATTTCCTTGAGTAATCATCAATCATTGACACAAAATACCTGTGCCCTCCCAAAGAATCCACCTGAGCTGGACCCCAACAGTCTAAATGGATGTAACCCAACGTACCTTTGGTAATATGAACAACTTTAGGAAACTTATTTCGGTGGAGCTTCCCAAAAACACAATGTTCACAAAATTCCAAACCCTTGACTTCGTGACCACATAGAAGATCTTCCTTTGATAGAATTTGCATCCCTCTTTCACTCATATGACAGAGCCTCATATGCCATAACTTAGTCATATCATCTTTGTGAATCTCTGGAGATGCAACATTTGTTGTACCCATGAGTGTGGACCCTTGTAAGATATACAATGTACCACGTATGACACCCTGCAGAATCACATCAGAGCCTTGATAGACTCTCAGAACTCCGTCTCCACCAGAATATTTGAAACCTTTGCTATCAAGCAAACTCACAGATATCAAATTCTTCTCCATCGACGGAACATGTCTAACATCATTCAGTGTGCAGAATCTACCATCATGTGTTCTGATCTTGATTGAGCCAATTCCAGCAACCTGACTCGTAGAGCTGTTTGCCATTTTGATGCAGCCATTTTCTACCTGTGTATATGTTGAGAACCACTCTCTCTTTGGACACATATGGTACGATGCTCCAGTATCCAGAACCCACACCTCTGAGCTGTGAGTGTTCCCATCAGCAGCTAGAGCAAAATCAACTTCAGACTTGGTGTCACTTTCAGCTACAGCAGCAGACTCAAATTTCTTCTTCTTAGGGCAATCTGATTTCCAATGCCCTTTCTCCTTACAGTAATTACAGACATCATCTGGCTTAGGACCTTTAGAAAACAACTTTCTGTTTTTGTTGTTCTTGATATATCCCAGCCCATTTCTGCCACTGGCTACTAGCCCAGAGGCTTGATTGTCTGTAATTATTTCAGACGCCTGATGACGCAACACCCTGTTGTGGAGAGCTGATCTAACTTGTTCTAAGGTAATTGTATCTTTATTCACTATGAATGATTCCACAAAGTTCTCATATGATAGTGGTAAAGATGCCAACAGAAGCAAAGCAGCATCCTCATCTTCAACTTTTACATCAATATTACGCAGTTCTAGTAATACTGAGTTCAGCTGATATAAGTGCTCTTTGAGTGACATACCTTCTTGCATCCTCAATGCGAACAGACGTCGCTTCAGCAGCAACTTGTTTTGTAAAGACTTTGTCATATACAAACTCTCTAACTTCTTCCACAGATTTATAGCACTTGTTTCATCAGAAATTTCAATAATGACTTCATCTTCAAGACACAACATGATTGTAGAGTGTGCCTTCTCTTCGATTACTGCCATCTCAGCAGCGTTGCCCTTCCCCTTACTGTCTTTCGACAACGACGCCCACAAGCCTTGTTGCTTTAACAAGGCTTGCATCTTAATCTACCACAGACTGAAACTGTTTCTCCCAGAAAACTTATCGATCTTCACATTCAACGCAGACATCTCCTCACCCGATTTCAAACGCGGAATTCCCAGAACCTGATTTTGCACAAAACCTTGTGCTCTGATACCAGTTTGTTATAACAGATGTGAGCAAGACAATATGAATGTAAAAGACACAACACAGATTTAACGTGGTTCACTAACACTTGCTGTTGGCTACGTCCACGGGCAAAGAGACACACTTTATTTCTAGAGAATACAGAGAAAACAGAATACATGGAGGCTAGGTTAATTAGAATACTTATAGAGAATAAACCCTAATTAACCTAGACTAATCGGGCCTAATCTCATGGGCTCAGTTATATTCAAGTCATATCCAACAATTACCATGGCTGCTCAAGACCTGTCCAAATCTACACGCTGTCGTCTTCCAAGTATGAAACAAACCCCTTTAAAGCATATGTAATAAACACACAGATTAATGCAACTAAATGTTGAAAATGTTCCTCTTTAATTGTGCTTCAGGGACTCCTTCACAGAACTACAGATAGATGCGGAAACGTGTGTTTGTGCAGATCTCGGGCAAAAGACATTCCTACCTGCCTATCATCAAGTCCGGTGAAGGTGCTAAACATTTTAATCAACGATGAAAACATAGAGAAGCAAATAGTGCAGGTCAATCATTTCTTGAAGTCATTGCCACATCTTGAACAATTGGTTTTATACTATGAGTCATATTTTGACGGAGATATGAAAGTGTCAACGAAACTTCAAATGCTTATTAGGGTAGCTTCACCAAGGTGTAAGGTCCATCTTATCTACTTTGCCCACTTCGGTGTCGACTAAATGGAGTCTTCGTCTTTAAAGAAAACATTTCTGGTTTCTTAGGTCTCTTATGAACCACTCTTTGACTTTTTGGTTATATCAAAACCATATATGGATGTGAATACAAGTTATGTATAGTTGCTAATAGATCTCTACTCTAAGAAAATGTCTGTTGGTTAGCATCATAGTTTTTAAAAAAGGTGTTTTTATTCTTTGTCCTGTTTTGGCCGACGATGTTAACTTTCATGATTTGTTTATTTCAGTTCTTGTGTTGTGTTGTAGCTTCCATGACAAGTTAGGTCTCATGTTTCAGTACTTTGTTGATGGATAATGAGTTACTTAGTGGCCTAGGATTGTTGATTGTACAATTGTAGAATATTACACAGATGGCCTTTAAAGTTTTCTTAAGAAGAGAGAAAAAGATAAACTCAGGCCCAAGGTGTCAACAGATAGCCCATTTCAAAAAGATTAACAAATTCATTAGCCAAAAAACAGCTAGTAACCACAATTAGGCGGCAGGTCGGAGTCTCACGAATTCGGGTATATAGTTATAAACCTCAGGAAACATCATTTAAAGATTTGTTTTGGTCATTGTTTTGAATGTTCTAAGTTATGAATGTATTTGAAACTCTTTTACTTGTATTTTTTTGTCTAACTAGAAAACTTCCGGTTTGAGACGAATGTTACAAATTGGTATCAGGATTCAGGGCCAGACTCAACAAAACCGGTTTCGACCCTTAGCAATTTGTCTTTCAATAATATGGTTTCAAAGGAGAGTTTTCAGCAAAACGTTTCTTTTTGCGAAAATGAAAATGAGGCCGAGCGACCACTAACCCGAGGTTCGTGCGATAGGGATTTGAGTTCACAATGCAAATTGTACTCCAATAACACCATCCTTGTCCTTGGTGCCTTGGTGACATGATATTCAGAAGACAAGTGATTAGATATTTATTTATATTGTACCATAGGAATAAAATACTAATAATCACAACTGAAATAGAACAAACACAAAATATGTATATGTCATTATCTTTATCCCGTAGGGGCCTAGATTATATGTCTCTTTGTTTATCTCTTTTGAAACATATGCAATAACAAAGATCTTAAAAATCATAGAGAAATCCAAAAAATCCTCTCAAATAATTCCGTAATTATTGTCTACTTACATAAATAAAACATATCAATAGAATACTGTATCATCTCTTAACCATCGATGTATATAAATTTGCTTTATAAATAAGCAAATACGTTAAATTACGAAACGAGTCATATTTAAACCCTTAAATTACAACTTATGCCATCGTCTTTGTAATCTTCTTTGATTCTATTTTTTCTCATCCCCAAAAAGGCAAAATCTCACAGTTACTCCTCTCTCTCTTTCTCTCTTCTTCTTCTCTCTCGTCGTCACTCATTGGCTCTGAGTAGATCGGAAAATGGAGCCATGGATTGACGAATTAGCCGACGATTTACAGAGTGTTAGCTTTACATCAGCCGGAACCACCGTGAATCGAAGCACAAGCTCCGGTTCTCGCTCCTCCTCCTCCGCCGCAGCTTTAACTCCAGCACCATCAGCTCACGGTTCATTCTCTTCCTCGAAACTCCCTCCCTCACTCCGATCATCTCTCTCACTCTCCGATCTCAGATTCCGTCTCCGTCTCGGTTCCGGCGACATCGGTTCAGTTTTCTTAGCCGAATTCAAATCCCTAACCGCCGTAACAGAAACCACCGCCGTTAAATTACCTCTGTTAGCAGCGAAGGTTATGGATAAAAAGGAGCTCGCGAGCCGGAGCAAAGAAGGTAGAGCGAAGACGGAGAGAGAGATACTCGAATCTCTTGATCATCCGTTTCTTCCGACGCTTTACGCCGCCATTGATTCGCCGAAATGGCTCTGTTTGTTAACGGAGTTTTGTCCCGGCGGTGATCTTCATGTTCTCCGTCAAAAACAAACTTATAAACGTTTTCATGAATCCGCCGTCAGGTAACAGTTTCCGTTTAGTAATTAAATTTTCAAATATTTTGGGAAGTAATTATTATGAAGAAGTGAATAATATAAAAGCTGATGAAATCAGGGGAAGTGGGACTCGCCCAGCTGGCGAATTGTCTCGTAGTTAACACTTAAACACACATAACTGAATTTATGGCACCGTTAATTAATTAGGAGTTCTAAATTATTGCCTTTTTAACGGTAATTATTGTAATCTTTAGAGCTATAAAGTGAAAAATCACACTAACGAGATTTAATTTCCGTAATTTCGTCAGAAAATTTTGGCAGTTTTCACTAATTAACTTATAAATATTGGTAATGAATTTTGTAGATTTGTTGTTGGAATATGTATTTATTGATTGATGTGTTCGATAATGTATTTTTTTAGACTAGACTAGAAAAGTCTATTTACGCCACACAAAAAAGGGACTAGAAAGTGTATTTTTAATCAAAACCATACAGTGGCGATTTATTTATAATATACTAGTTTTTAACGGTAATTATAGACTAATTATATCATAGGCCCGTTAAGTTTGTTACTTGTAATAATTATCTTAGTGAAAATCACACACAATCGAAGTTTTATTTCCGTAATTTCGTCCGAAATTTTGGCATTTTTCACTAACCTTAACTTATATATTTGAAATAATTTTCCAGATTTGTTATTGGAATATGTTATTTATTGATTGATGTGCTCGATAATGCTTTTTATTATAAACTAGGAAAAGTCTATTTACGCCACACAAAAAAGGGACTAGAAAAGTGAATTTTAGTTAAAATCATAGAGTGACCATTTTTATAATATATAGTTTTTATTTTATTTTATGTAAGGAAATGTACGCACGATTAACAAAAGTGTGTGCATCTTACATACATGTGTGCGTACATCGTAGGGCATAATTAAGTCGTTGCAATCTGGTGCGATGCTTAAAAATGAAAAGTCAAAACGAGTGGGGTTTGACTTTGATCTCGAAACAAATCACTTGAGGACACGTGTAAGTTTTGTTGTGGAACCCAGGTGATTGAATTAAATCACGTAGCATGCCATGGAAGGGGAAAAATGAATATATTTCTTTTGTAATTGGGCATGTGGTTACAGTACAAGCACATCCCAGCTAAGCTGGTTCTTGTAATATTATTTACAATACTGCCATTCCCTTTTATTATGAATTATAATATTTAATATATATATATATATATATATTTTTTTTTTTTTTTTTTTTGTCAAATGATCTTAATGGGTTGGTCCTACAATTAAGAGGAATTTTTGGAAATTATGAAATTTATTAACCTGTTTTGAAAAGTAGTTGTGGCTGAAAGTGGAAACGATGGTAGTGCTGTTTGGTAGTAGATGAAGTTATCATTTGTTAGTTGAGGTTAGCCACTTATTACCCATTTATGGACCAATTTTGTATCACGTGATATTACTAGAAAACCGGATCTTGTTCTTCTTGGTAGATGATAGATCTGATTTATTTTGTGTTCTTAAGTTATTGTCAGATTGGCAAGTGTAGTAGTTTACACGTTAACAATTCTACAAGTGAAGTCAAGGTCATGACCAGTTAAGTTACAACTAAATTCTTATGTATAGGACTTTATACTTTTCTTTTGTAACTGAGTTCTACAAGGTTTCTTCTTTGGTGTTAAAGTAAAATGATTGAGAATTGGGACCAAAACATTTAGTAGTCCAATCTTTTATCATGATTTGTAGGGATTCCTTAATATATAGATATCTATTTTTTAAGGTTGTCCTACAAAAAAAAAAAATTCAAGGTCCCATTTCGCTCCAGTTAGCTGCATTTTTCATATAGAATGGGTTATTTCATTTGACGAAAAATGATCCTTTGAACTCAATTAGATTCTGGCCTTTCTTTAAATGATATAGAGAACAATGGCTCTACGGAAATGCATATATGAACCGAATAAGTTTCGGGTTTATCTTTTGTTTGAACTTGTTCTTAGAATACAGTTTTTACTCTGTTTTCTGTGGAGTATGTTTGTTGATTGTGGACCCATGAAGACAAAAAAGGTCGGCTAGAGGAATCTTGGATAATGTCTTAGCACCAGAACTCTCTATTAGACAAAAGAGTTCGTTAAGCCAACCAACCTTGTAGGTCCACTTTTGTTCCTTACGTATAGTGACATCAAACCCAAAACATCATCTTCTTGTCCCCAAATCCAACAAATGCTGTTTTGTCACAATACCTAAAATTGTAACCAAAATTTCCAAACAAACTCTTGTTAAATTATTGCAAATCTCAATTATTCGTTTTGTCCTCACTACCATGTTTTCTTCTCTTTGTCCCTTCTTTTCAGATTACTAATCAACATCTCTTAACTATTTTCCAGATTCTATGTGTCGGAAGTGATCGTGGCCATTGAATATCTACACATGTTGGGGATTGTTTACCGCGACTTGAAGCCTGAGAACGTGCTGGTTCGATCAGATGGTCACATCATGCTAACCGATTTTGATCTCTCCTTAAAATGTGACGAATCTACTTCCACGCCACAGATAGTGCTGAACCGGAACAACGCTCCTAACGGCTCGTCTGACCAGAACGAGAACCAAGGCATGGACCACCATCAAACCACATCGTCCTCTTGCATGATTCCTAACTGTATCGTCCCTGCTGTCTCTTGCTTCCACCCGAGAATCCGAAGGCGCAAGAAGAAAACTGATCACCGTAACAACGGTCCTGAGCTTGTGGCCGAGCCTGTGGACGTCCGGTCCATGTCCTTCGTTGGAACGCATGAGTACTTGGCTCCTGAGATTGTTTCAGGTATTCTTCAAATCTACCTCATTCTCATCTCCCCTGTTTTAGTTTAGAACATAGCATCCACAAAAAAAATTGCATAACGAGAAAACCTAAAATTTGAAAACAAAATCTTCAAATCCTTCAAAATTATACCCAAGCTCTCCTCACCATTAAATCTTAGTGTGTGTGCAATCCAGTCTTTGGTTTTGTATGGTTTGATAAGATTTTAGTTTCAAGTTGGATTTGGGTTTTAGAAACTACATATTCCATTTGAATGATTTTCATGTAAAACGTTTTGATTCTTAGGAAAGTTTATACAGTTCTTAAAAACAAAAGAAATAAAAATGTTACAATTTTCATGTAACTTTCCGAAATGAAATCCTAACATGAAACGTAAAATGTGGATGGCAGGAGAAGGGCATGGGAGTGCGGTGGACTGGTGGACATTGGGGATATTCATGTTCGAGCTATTCTACGGAACGACCCCGTTCAAAGGGATGGACCACGAGCTAACCCTTGCCAACATCGTGGCTCGAGCCCTCGAATTCCCAAAAGAGCCAACAATTCCAAGCGCGGCCAAGGATCTGATCTCTCAGCTACTGGCCAAGGACCCGAGCCGACGTTTGGGGTCATCTCTGGGTGCAACGGCCGTGAAACGCCACCCATTTTTCCAAGGAGTGAATTGGGCATTGCTCATGTGTACTCGCCCTCCTTTTCTTCCTCCGCCTTTTCGCAAAGACCTTTTGTCAGATGACATTTGTCCTGAAACCCATGTCGACTATTATTAATATCTTAATTAGCACTACGTAATTAATTAATTTTCTTCGATATACATTAGTTATTTGTAATAAACAAAATCAGCTTAATACTAGTATAGTTGCATTTCGTGAAATAAAAACTTAGCACAAATGCATTTAATGAAAGTTTAAAACAGTTGCATTTCATGAAACAAAAAAACTTAGTGCAAATGCATTTAATACAAATCCAAAGCTAATGCAAATCAAAAACTTGACGACAAGAAAAAAAAATACTCCCTCCGTTACATTATGTATGATGTTTTGGGATTTTCACGGATATTAAGAAATGAATTAAAATGACTATTTAACCTTGTTTCAGTTTTGCTGTGCAATGTTTATAAAACAAAAAAATATGTTTGACTACACGTCAAACGAAACAACAAATATGATGAGAAGTATTGTTTCGTCTTCTTTATTTATTTTGTTATAAAAATATTAATAAATCTTTATCATTAACGACAGAATAATATAGAAAGATAAAACTGGTACTTTTTTGCACAAAAATACTTTAAAAACATATAACATCGAAACAATTTTTTTTTCTAAAATATCAATACATAATGAAACGGAAACGGAGGGAGTATTAAAAAGAATATACACGACTACACCTAATATGCATTTCAGTCATTTATTGTTTACTGAGATTTTGGTACAACTAAATGAGTTCCACATTTATGCATCATATTCGCTTTCATCATAAAAACATTATTGATGTCTTTCTGATACTACTTGCCATTTGATTTCGGACAAGCAATTTTAAATTATTTCCAGTGGATTTGGACAGATAAATGACGTAATTGAATGAAGACCCACGTGCCGCATTCATGACATAGAAGTAACTCCACGTGCATGACTTTACTGTAATTGTACTTTTGGCTTATCCTAAAACTTTACAATCCAATCATTGATTCTACACCAATTCGACCGTCATGGGTAGGCCTTAATCATGGGTTCTCTCGAATTCATATAGTAGCTGCCGGTTTCGGACAAGTGCAGAAGAAGAAAAAATATTCAAATAAAGTTTTTTGCAAAGAAAAACACAATTTTCTATCTAAAAACTCAAATATTTTAGCTTTAAATATTAATACTTTTTATTCAACAAAAGTATAAAACGACTATTTGTCAAAATATATAGTGTTAACTGATGCAAAACAATACCACGAAATATCTACTTGTTCCGCTCTTTGTTGAGGGTCACCAAGAACTTGAAGCCAATAATGATCCAATAGTCTCTAAGGCTAAAGGCTCCACCTAACCCTGCTTTTGGTTGTTTGGAACTTCGTGAATATTTCAAAGAAAAAGTTCAATGTGTAGCGAACATATTATAGTTAAAAATAAGCTTAATATATAGGTCTAGTCCTTTGCTTCCAAATTAAAATTTAGTTGAGGATAAATAATTTACGTTTTTACATGTATTATCAAAGTCGTTTCTCCATTAATACAGATGAGGCCAAATATGTTAAAAGAAAATAAAAAAATCAATATAGTTAGTTTCGTTATTAATAATTTAATCAAAGTCAATGCTCACAACATGATCGGTCGGTTCCATAAACACGTAGCAAACATGAAAATAGAAACAAACAAAACGGGAACAATGTATAAGCTGGATTTATCATATAACACTTTTTCCTTTGTATCTACGTTACATGTAGAGATTCCAATTTAACGTTTCGCCGTTTAAGGTGATTGGGCTGGATTTCGATTTCAGATTTACTGTGAATAGTTCATAAGAAAAACCCAAAGAAAAGGCTTCATAAACGTTTTAAAGATAAATTCTATGTTTAAGAATCATAGACCTTGTCTGAATAAAAAGAGTAGATATCATATAAGAATTTTAAATTCAAAGATTCAAATACTTTTTGCTGACTAAAAAGCAGACTCGAGTCAATGGAAAATACACTCTTTTGTTAAATCAATGAATAGAATCTGGTCTCTTGTCTTTTTGTATATGAGATGAAATTAAGAAACTTAAATAGAGTTTCTCATCGCTCTAAGTACTAACTAATAGTGGAATATAACTATTTATAGAAAAGTCTATTAATGTTTCTCAGAGAGGCTTACGGGTTTGTTCGAGTCTTCATGGAAATGTCGTCCCACTCCCACGTGATATGTTTGGCAGGGGAGGCTAATGAATTGGTTATTATGTATATATATTCCGTAAATACATACTATTGTGGAAACAAAATCTCTCTTATTAGATTCATTCATTTTAAAAAGTTTTCTGTAGATGATGCACATACATATGGCAACCTCAAAACACTAGTTTGATATTTTCTGATGACTCTCAAACGTTTAAATTAGTAAATATGGTTGAAAACGAAAAAAGAATCGGACATGAAAGAGCAAAACATGTATATAGATTACATTGGGTCAAAAAATTTGGTATGCGGCATATTGTATCGGTATGAGACAAATGATGTTACTTCTTAAAACGGAAAAGATTAAGAGCTTAAATTTATGTTAAAGAGTGTGAAAATTAGATCTTCTTTAAATTTTATAGAGAAAATGACCAAATTTGTGTACAGATTAGGAGTTGGGTTGCACGAGTTCTAAATACTCGAGGTCGATCACTTAGTTTTGTTATCATTTGAGCTAACTGTCTGACATGAAAATTTGGAGATGGGTCAACGTGAAATGATATTTTGTTAAGTTGTGTACTCGTGTTCTTTGTCCTTTTTGTTTTGTCAAGAAAGATTGATTAGTTGCGTTATTTTTATCCACACACAGTACGTAAAACAACATATTATTTATTACCCTTTATTTAATACGATCAAGATTAAAAAGAATAAGTAGGGACCGTTAATTAGTTAGAGAAACCTAAACTTTCTGAAGATAAATATGAATTATTGAGTGTATTAGTGACAGATCCATAAAATTGTTTTACAGAGGTCAACAAGTTATAGTACAAGAAACTGTACAATTCTATAAATATTTTGTCTTCTATATAACATACCGCATTTAAACAAAATTTTGAAATAAAAGTTTTAAACTGGTTTTGAGACATTTTTATTATTATTTTGATTAAGAATTTTTTTTTTTTAATTTGCAAGACAAAATTATATGGACATAGAGAAAAGAAGAAAAAATGGATGAAAGTGATTGGAAAAAATTGAATTATGGGCTATAGCCCAAAAAGATAATATAAACAAAAAAAGATCGAATTTAGATTAGAGTGGTCAATTTAAGAGATCTCAACAAAATTAGCCACTTGCACCAAACAAATACAAGACAATCTCTCTCATATAATTTTAAGGGGAGTCAATTGTTCCTCCTTCCTTTAACGCGGGTCTGCCACTGGAGTGTATATGATCAAAGATCACACGGTCAGCCAGATGGTTTTCTTGAGGTTTTCATGCTACTCATCCGCAATCATCCTTCATACTAGTTTACATCATCATGTATAACCAGATAATCTATAATAGAGTGTAATTATTATCGGGAGTTCAATCCGGATCCGCTCCGCTCCTAGGTCTGAAAATAGAATACCTAGAGCGATTTGAGCCAGTTCCAGATAGTAAAATCACAGATTCGTTGAAACAAATGTCTAGATTCAGAACTATTAAATATATTAAAATGTTAAAAGTCTATATATATATAAATTGACTTGAAAGTTTATATATAAAAAATTGACTTGAAACCAGATAGTAAAATTTGTTTTAAAAATATTATTCAAAGTTTTCTATTATATTTTTGTTAGTTTATATTTTATAACTAGAATTTAACCCGCGATATACCGCGAGACAATTTTTTTTACACAATTGAATCAAAATAATATTAGTAGTGATAACAAAATAATGAAATGAAGATTTACCCGTATTATAGCGCTGAATTAATGATGTTTTAAATTTCTATTAATATCGATCCAAATCCGTCCCGCCACATAACATATCCCGTGGTATTCTATTTTATTAATTTAAATGTTCATAATATTTTAAACTTTTTATAAAGTTTAAATATATCAATAATGATATATAAAAATTTCTAAATTTAAAAGTTTATAAGATCCAATATTATTAAAATGGTTCAACTAAAGAACCAAATTAAACCGGATACAAATTTTTAAAATTTGGATGCTTATTAAGTTTACCTTCCTGCTCACTCGGATATATTAATATTTTTGAATTACATTTGGGAAAAACCCTTGGTTTTCGAAACTATTTACAAAACTTGCCATTCTTGGGTCGGGTCAATTTTGAAATCGGGTCACAAAATATTCGAAAATCTTTAATGGATATTGACACCAACAATTACCATAACAAATTTGAGCTAATTTCCTAAAATATCTTAACCTAATTCAAACATAAATATATGATTCTCCTTTCACTTTTATTTAATCTTATATTTAAATTATTTTGAATTATTATATAATACATTTAGTGAATAAAATCTGAAATTTTTTTTTGCATATAATGTGATTAAAATTTTTTAAAACGGACATATATTACTCAATAAGTGAAAAAAAAAATATGTGTACAATGTCCCACATTGCCTGAAAAATAGGACAGTGGTTCAGAGTCATACTATAAAAGAGACCAAAATGATTCCGAATACAAATGAGCAGGAAGTTTGACTTATCATGCGTCCAAATTTAAAAGTTTTATTCGGTTTATTCCGGTTCTTTATTTCAAAAAGTTTAAACTTTTAAAATTTTTTAAAATATTATAAATATACTTTATATAAAGTTATTATAAATATTTAAACTTTATTAAAATTTAAATATTATAAATATTTCAACTTTAGTAAAATTTAAATATTTCAAAAATTTTAAATTTCTAATAAGTTACACTTTATTAAACGTTTAAAATATTTATAATATTAAAACTTTTATGAAGTTTCAAATATTATAAATACTTTAACTTTATAAGAATTTTAAATATTATA
The DNA here is from genome assembly GCA_900406565.1 of Turritis glabra. Lineage (NCBI taxonomy): Eukaryota > Viridiplantae > Streptophyta > Magnoliopsida > Brassicales > Brassicaceae > Turritis > Turritis glabra. The sequence continues at coordinate 655,837 of OVBN01000181.1, read as the reverse complement.
AATATATAAACTTTGTAATAAGTTTAAACATTATAAATATTTAAACTTTATAAAACATTTAAAGTATAATATTTAAACTTTTAGAAAAATTAAAATATCACAGGACAGAGTTATATGACGGGACATGTTTGGATCGAACACTAAACAAAACAAACAATATTAACAAAACAAATACAACTTAAAATTTAAATTTTTTAGTTGAAAAAAAAAATCGATCTGCGGTGTACCGCATGGTAAAATCTAGTATTTATACATGATTGTAAGTATTTGTCACAATAGGTTCATAGATATTCTTTGAAACTTAGGGTTGCAAAAATCAAAGTAAAAGAGATAAAAGGGTTCAAAAATCTATTGTAAATTTGTCACAATAGGTTCATAGATATTCTCTGAAACTTAGGATTGCAAAAAAGTATGTAGAAAATAAAACGTAATTAGAGATAAGAAACCGGAGACAAAGGAAACTTGTGCTAATCTAGATCCAGCCACCAATCTAGTGAAAAGCGGACTGGAACGGTGGATCTTCTATGAACAACTCATTGATCTCGTTTGTGGCTTCCCGACTGATGGACATGACCAATGGATATTATGCGAGTGTTCAACCGGGTGTATGATTTGTGGATTCGTCCAGCGGATTAGTCATCTTTTTCCATCCAACAGTTTTTTGTGCATTTTGTTGTAATTTTAAATCCTTTTCGCCTACTTTACTTGAAAATATCCTAAAAACTCCAAAGGCTCTTTTTATAATTTTTCATCTTTTTCATCCACTCTATCTGAAAACACGTTAAAGCCTCTAAAAACACTATTAAAAACCTAAAAGCATAATATAAAAAAATTCAAAATCGGGTTAGAAATACAAATTCAAAACCCTGAAAAATACCAATATATCAACAAAGGAATTTCATTGATTTGAGTGTTATCTCATCGTGGTATGTTGGTTCTGTTGCCTTCACTGTCAAACAACACTTGAGTCATTGAAACTATTCGCGTGTTATGCGAAACCGTCGGTTTGAAGAAAACAAAATTAGTGCTAAGAAGCATCACCATTGGTCGGTGGAGCTCTATACAACTTTTTCCGTATGTAATTTGGGTGAACTCGATTGATTTTATTTGAATGCAAACTCGTGAATTTCATAAATTTGCTTTTAAAGTTTTCTTCGTTTGAGAGTGTAAAATTTCTAAAATGTTTGAACCTTGACAATTTTTTTGAAAGTAGCAGTGGTGCATGGAGCTGCCATTATGAATATCTCTTGTAGGGGTGGGGATTTTGGTTTATTTTTGGGTTTGGTTCGATTTTTTTTTAATAAAACTTTAATTAGTTTGCTTTGGATTCTGTTCGGTTGGTTTAATTTCGCTCAGTGTATGTTAGGAGGGAAACTAATAATTCAAGTTTCTTGGTTGATTTCGGTTTGATGTCAATTAAGAAATGGTTGAGTTGGTTTAGGAGAAGATATGAGCTGACACATTGGAGACACAAACTACATTGAGAGCTTCAATATATCAACTCATGGGTGTATAGACATACACATCTCCAAGATATTCCTTTCCTAGAAAACAGAAAAGTATGGGCATAAGTGTTTTTTATGTTTCTATATGGGGCTTACGTTTTGTTGCTGAAGGTGCAACAGAAGAGGTGTGTAAGTGTGTTGTAAGCAAGATTGTATTCTCTTCTCATTATAGTGAATTGTCAGAGTTGATCTGGCCCCAGACGTAGATCTAATCACACCGATTAGATTGAACTGGGTAACAAATCTTTTGTGTGTGTTCATTGTGTTCTTATTTCTTTGTTTTATGTTCTATGGTTTAATAGACAAGTATAACAGAGAAGTGACTGAGAGCTTGAGTGATTTTGTGAGCTTAAAAGGAGAGAAACAGAGAGGGTTTAAAAGATTACAGAGGAACAATGTATCGATTAACAACCTATCCCTGCAACTGATCTGCTTCCTCGTTCAACAGCCGTTCAACAGGCGTTAAACATGCGTTCAACAAGAGTCTCAAAGTGAACAAGGTCCTGTAACAAGTGGTATCAGAGCCCATAGAGGTGAAGAGACTGAAGGAAGCTGACACGGTTGTTACAAAATCATGGCGAACGAGCTCATGGCGAACATAAAAGTTGATGTAAACAGATTTGATGGCACAGGAGATTTTTCCTTATGGAAGATAAGGATGATGGCACATTTGGGTATCCTTGGATTGAAGGATATACTCACAGATCACGAGTTGGTGATGGAGGAGACGATTCCGGGTAACAACAAATCGAGAACTGTAGGAGACGGTGCAACCGCATCAGAACCTGTGACTAAGGTAGTCCCTGACCCTAGTAAGATTGAAAAATTTGAGAAAGCTATGGGGTTTATCATAACGAATTTTGGTGATCATGTGTTGAGAAAGATTGAGAAATGTATCACTGCTGTGGATATGTGGTCTACATTGAATAGGCTGTACATGGAGAGCACTCTACCTAATAGGATTCACCTGCAGCTTAAGTTCTATACATTTAAGATGGATGAATCCAGAAGTGTTGATGCAAATGTAGATGATTTACTAAAAATAGTTGCAGAGTTGGGTAGTCTTGATGTGAAAGTGACTGATGAAGTTCAAGCCATCCTGTTCTTGACATCTCTGTCACCAAATTATGATCAGTTGAAACATACTCTTAAGTATGGTAGGGACTCACTGACACTAGAAGAAGTTATCTCAGCCGCTAAGTCAAGAGAAAGAGAAATCTTGGAGGCCAAGAGAGAGTATAAGAGCCATGCAGCAAGTTTGTACACAAGTGAGAGAGGAAGACCGCTTACTAAAGGTTCCAGGGATGCTAATGGGAAAAGGAGAAGCAGGTCAGGTTCACGGACAAGGGTTACTTGCTGGTTTTATAAGAAAGAGGGTCATCTGAAAAAAGATTGCTATGCTAGAAAGAAGAAACTTGAGGGTGAAGGACAAGTAGAGGCAGACGTTATTACAGAAAAGTTAGTCTTCTCAGAGGCTTTGAGGATTAATGATCAGAATGCTAAGGATGTGTGGGTGCTAGACTCAGGTTGTACTTTCCATATGACATCAAGAAGAGACTGGTTTGTTGACTTGTATGATAATGGTGGTACTACGATTCTGTTGGGTGATGATCACACAGTACAATCACAGGGACAAGGATCGATCAGGATTAACACACAGGGAGGAACTATCAACATGCTGCAGAATGTTAGATATGTTCCAAATCTGAGAAGGAACTTTATTTCAACCGGAACCTTGGATAAGCTTGGTTTTAAGCATGTAGGAGGTGATGGAAAGGTGAGATATTACAAGAATAACAAGACTGCACTCAGAGGAAATCTCTCAAATGGTTTGTACCTGTTAGATGGTAAAACAATCTTACCAGAAAACTGCAACATGGAGAAACAGTTTGAGAAGCCGGTGAACTGTAACGTTGAAAAGCAGTTGGATAAGACAACACTTTGGCATAGTAGGCTTGGACATATAAGCGTAAGTGGCTTGAAGATATTGACTGGTAAAGGGCTGATTGAAAAAGAAGACATCAAAGAAATGTAGTTATGTGAGCATTGTGTCATGGGGAAGGCTAAAAAGCTGAGTTTCAATGTGGGAAGACACATAACTGATGATGTTCTTGGATATTTACATGTAGACTTGTGGGGGTCTCCTAGTGTGACTCCATCTCTATTAGGAAAGCAGTACTTTCTATCCATCATTGATGACAAATCAAGGAAAGTTTGGGTGATGTTCCTGAAAACAAAAGACGAAACGTTCAACAAATTCTGCGAGTGGAAAGATTTGGTGGAGAACCAAATGAACAAGAAAGTGAAGGTGTTGAGGACTGACAACGGTCTAGAGTTTTGTAATGCCAAGTTTGATGGGTACTGCAAGGCGCATAGCATAGAGAGACACCGGACCTGCACTTACACACCACAACAAAATGGTGTTGCAGAGAGGATGAACCGCACTATCATGGAGAAAGTCAGATGCTTACTGAATGAGTCAGGACTTGGTGAAGAGTTCTAGGCTGAGGTAGCCTCCACTGCCGTTTATCTGATCAATAGATTTCCATGCTCGGCTATAGACCACAATGTACCTGAAGAGATTTGGCTTGACAGAAAACCGGGATATAAACATCTCAGAAAATTTAGTTCAGTGGCTTACGTGTATCATGATCAAGGAAAGCTGAGACCAAGAGCGCTTAAGGGGATCTTCTTGGGCTATCCACAAGGAACTAAAGGCTACAAAGTCTGGTTGTTGGAGGAAGAAAAGAGTGTGATAAGCCGAAATGTTATTTTTCATGAAGATCAAGTGTACAAGGATTTGAAAACACAAGAAGAACAAAGTGCTGAAAGAAACTTCGAAAAAGGAGAGTCAAGTGGAGGAAGTGTCAAATTGGTTATGAATCTAACTCCGGATGTATCTCAAGCTGCAGGAAATATTGATCAAGGTGGAGTTTTGTCAGAAAACTCAAGTAAATCCGAAGAAGAAAATGCAGAAAATTCAGAGATACATGATGATGAAGAAGTTGATGATCTAGTTGGGTACCAATTAGCAAGGGACAGGGAAAGAAGAACTATTGTTCCTCCAGCTAGACTCAACGACTATAGCATGGTGGCTTTTGCATTATTCACTGCAGAAGACACAGAAAAAGAAGAACCCCAATGTTTCCATGATGCCCAAAAATCTGAAGAATGGGAAATGTGGAATGGTGCTATGGGAGAAGAAATGGATTCATTAACAAAGAACAGGACATGGGATGTGGTTGATAGACCAGTGAATGCAAAGGTGATTAGTTGCAGGTGGTTGTATGTGAAGAAGCCGGAAATTCCAGGAGTTGAGCCAGAAAAATACAAAGCAAGGCTTGTGGCTCGCGGTTTTACACAAAAACAGGGCATTGATTATCAAGAAGTGTTTGCTCCTGTTGTAAAACACGTTTCTATCAGGATATTGATGTCTGCTGTAGTGAATCAAGACTTGGAGCTGGAACAGATGGATGTAAAGACTGCGTTCTTACACGGAGAACTTGACAAAGAGCTTTACATGGAACAGCCTGAAGGATTTGAAGTAAATGCTGGGAAGGATCAGGTATGTTTGTTAAAGAAATCTCTTTATGGTCTGAAACAGTCACCAAGACTGTGGAATAAGAGATTTCACAAGTTTATATCTGGAAAAGGGTTCAAGAGAAGCGAGTATGATTCATGTGTATACGTGAAAGAGGTTGATCAAGAACACATCTATTTGCTATTATATGTTGATGACATGTTATTGGCAGCAAAAGATATGGTTGTGATTAACAAGTTAAAAGCAGAGCTGAGTTCAGAATTTGAAATGAAAGATATGGGAGCAGCTAGTCGTATGCTGGGAATCGACATCAAAAGAGATAGAAAGGAAGGTGTTTTGTATTTATCTCAGGAAAATTATCTGAAGAAGGTGTTGCAGAGGTTTAAAATAAGTGAAGCAAGATCAACAACAACTCCAATGGGTGCACATTTTAAACTGTCTTCAGTAAGAGTTATTGAAGAATGCATTGATGCAGGAAAAACTCCATATTCAAGCATAGTTGGGAGCTTAATGTATGCAATGGTCGGCACTAGACCTGATATTGCATATACAGTTGGCTTGATAAGCAGGTTCATGAGTAAACCAGGGGTTATGCATTGGGAAGCAGTGAAGTGGCTGCTCAAATATATTAAAGGATCACTGGACTTAAATCTAGTCTACACAAAAGACAAAGATTTTGAGGTTCAAGGCTTTTGTGATTCTGATTTTGCTGCAGATCTTGACAGGAGAAGATCAATAAGCGGTTATGTATTCACTGTGGGAGGCAATACTGTAAGCTGGAGGTCTGTGTTACAACCAGTGGTAGCGTTATCCACTACAGAGGCGGAATACATAGCACTTAATGAAGCTGTTAAGGAAGCGATTTGGATAAAGGGTCTGATTCAAGACATGGGTTTCAAGCAAGGAAAGGCATTGATTTGGTGTGACTCTCAATCTGCGATTTGCTTGTCTAAGAACAGCATGTATCATGAAAGGACAAAGCATGTGGATGTGAAGTATCACAAGATTAGAGAGGTCATTGAAGCAGGCGATGTTGATGTTCTTAAGATTCATACATCGAGAAATCCTGCAAATATTCTAACAAAGTCTATTCCGGTTGCTAAGTTCAGGTCAGCTTTAGAGCTTCTAAAGTTGATCAGCTAAAGATGGGATTCATCTATTGCCAGAGGTTAAACTCGAAGTAAGTACAGTTCACTGAAGTAATGTAGAAGAAGAAGAAACCTTGAATTAAGGTGGAGATTGTTAGGAGGGAAACTAATAATTCAAGTTTCTTGGTTGATTTCGGTTTGATGTCAATTAAAAAATGGTTGAGTTGGTTTAGGAGAAGATATGAGCTGGCACATTGGAGACACAAACTACATTGAGAGCTTCAATATATCAACTCATGGGTGTATAGACATACACATCTCCAAGATATTCCTTTCCTAGAAAACAGAAAAGTATGGGCATAAGTGTTTTTTATGTTTCTATATGGGACTTACGTTTTGTTGCTGAAGGTGCAACAGAAGAGGTGTGTAAGTGTGTTGTAAGCAAGATTGTATTCTCTTCTCATTATAGTGAATTGTCAGAGTTGATCTGGCCCCAGACGTAGATCTAATCACACCGATTAGATTGAACTGGGTAACAAATCTTGTGTGTGTGTTCATTGTGTTCTTATTTCTCTGTTTTATGTTCTATGGTTTAATAGACAAGTATAACAGAGAAGTAACTGAGAGCTTGAGTGATTTTGTGAGCTTAAAAGGAGAGAAACAGAGAGGGTTTAAAAGATTACAGATGAACAATGTATCGATTAACAACCTATCCCTGCAACTGATCTGCTTCCTCGTTCAACAGCCGTTCAACAGGCGTTAAACAGGCGTTCAACAAAAGTCTCAAAGTGAACAAGGTCCTGCAACAGTGTAGTTCATTTTGGTTTTAATTCGGTTCAATTTTAATTTGGTTAAAAAATTAAGACAAATTAAATAAATAAATAAATCTAATTACTCAAATACTACAACAAGACTATTATAAAAGGGGAAGAGATACAAAGTCATATTTTGTTATTTTGCCTTATAGAGAATTAGGGCTCTTCGAGTTAAGGAAATCTAAATAAATTTTACTTTTACATTAATCAAACGTACTTTTAGATTTACAATATTATTTTAACTTAGAAACATATAAACACATAAGGTCTATTAGTTTGGTTCGGTGTACAATCAAACTGAACTGTTCGGGTTGGAGAAAAATTTAACCAAGAGGTTTGTACATTGATTATGGTTCGATTTGAATCGGTTTAGGTTCAATTGGTTCAGTTTGGTTAAAATACATATCCCTAATCTCTCGGTCAATATATTCCATTCCTTTAAATATCGGTCAAAGTATAAGATTTAATAGATTCCTTTTTTAAAAAATTTGGTCAAATTTTTGACCACAAACATGTATCGTCAATAAAAGTCATATTAGGTTAATTATGATACCAAATAAGTTGGTAGGACTCATACGCAATGGCAGACCCATGAATATTTCTTTATCGAGGACATAAATTATTACATATATATATATGTATTTACTCGTTCAATTTCAAGTATTACACTCAAACGGATAAAGGAAAATGTTGAGAGTGAGACTGGGATTCCCGAACTATCCATTGGATAATTTTTTCTTTTTCTTCGTTTTACTTATCCTTTTTTTTTTCCCTCAGATTTGTAAGAGTTTCAGAAGTTCTGGTTCGGAGCTTTTGTTGTTGATGAAGTTTTAACAAAAGTGTTTTGCCTGTGTGGTGGTAGGAAAGCGTATTACATGCATCCAAAGTAGTTTATGAGAATTATACTCTCTCTCTAGATGAAAAAATACCTCAATACATTAAACTCGTTCAAGCCACACTAAAGTTTTTAACTACCACAAACTTAAGTTTCTTCCTTGGCCACTAATATATGTTTTTTACATCCAATATGTCTAAGGATCGATGGTAGCATATGACATCTCTTTACTGCATAAATATTAAATCAACATTATGAGCTTTATTATTAAAAAACAAATATGACTACTCTTTATTGCATATATTAAAATCTTACCGGGAAAGAGCATCGAGGATGAATCATACTTCCATTAAAATCCTTCTTATGCATCTTCGTTCTTAGAAACTAAATGTTTTGTTTCCACAGGATAAAGCTAATGGTAGAACGTTAAGGTCCTCTCTACTCGAAGACCGTTATGGTAGCAAGAAAAGATATAGGGGTTGATTGATTTGGTTCATCATATTTGTCCTCTATCCCGAAATTCAAGTATACTTCTTTTATGATCATATTCATTTTTTTATAAACCCTTTAGTGTCAACAGCATGAATGTGATCGTAATATAAGTATACTTGGATTTGGGGCAGAGGGCAAATATGATGAAGCAAGTAAATCAACCCAAATAATCGGTGAAGTTATTTCTGGTTACCTTAAAGGTCTTCGAGCAGGACCTTAGTAGTCTGCCCTTATCTCCTCCAGATATATTTAAGTGTTTACATCTTTACATTACATTTTTATAGTAAGTTATAAGTTCAAGGTTCTTGGAATATTTGATTTTTTTGCGATATGGTAGTAATTAGGTATGTCAATCGAGCTGTCCGATCCGTAACCCACAAATCTCGCATATATTCGAACCCGACCCATTTTGGCCCGAAAAAATTCCGAGCCTATAGTTTAAACCCCGACCCGATCCTAACACGATTACATGCCTTTTTCAGGTTTTTTTTTGGAAAAAAACAAACTTCTAAGTTTATAACATCTCTTGAAAAACATTAGTATTCATTAAACCCAACTCTCAAAAGCAAAGGTTTAAAACCAAATAAATTGTTTAGACTTATACCAAATAAAACATGAAATCAAAATATTTCAAACTAGGTAGTAGAGCCAAGATTTTAATTTGCTTTGATGTCTTCTAAATCTTCCACTATTTAAATGCCTTCTAAATCTATCTCGTCATACAATTAAAGATAAAATTTTCAATTTGATGAATTTTGACATATATAAATCATATAAAATATCATAAATAAAGATTTAAAAATATTAAGTAAATATGAAAACTGGGGTTAAATTTTTCAAATCTATTTAAAAAAATCCTTAAACAAATCTCGTGATTAAACTAAAATGTTAACAAAAATATCAAACCCATTCGGGGTCAAGGATTTTTTGGGTTTAGTTTGGCCGTGCTCGGGCTGGTCCGCGGGCTTCGTAATTGACATGCCTGTAGTTGTTGTCTAGTGAAGAGAAAAAAATATGTTGAAGATGTAGTTGTTGTAAACTAGATTAGGAAAATTACCAGGTTATGTGTGTATTTAATGATAGATAAAATACAGTTTTCACAAATTACTTTTTAATCTGAAGAAAATAATTTCATTACTTTTAATTTAGTCTATTAAAGTCATTTAGAAGAAGATGATATATTTAAACTGTTTATTCACTAATTAATAGTTACCTTGTGAATAAAGACTATGTTGAATGCTTAGTTTTACTATGCAAATTCCTTACCCAATAGTGCTTACAGTAATGGAGGTCAGATGTGAACTTTTTTTTTAATCTAAAAATAGACTAATTAAAAATCTACCACAAAGAAAAATTAAAATGTGAATTGCAAATTTTTAACTCGAAACCTAATCCAAACTAAGCCCTCCTAAAGTTGATATATAGTTTACAATAATGTTGTGTCACCACCCTGATGCAAATCCGATATAGTGCATGTTGTTGATAAAAAAAAATATATGATAAAAAGTTATGTTTTAATAAAATTTAGAGAACAAAACTACAAATTCTTATTTTTTCTACAACTACAAACTTTTATTAGACGACACATAAAACTACAGATAAAAAAGAAATACAAAAAATGATTAACAAAAGTTTTGAAAGATGATAATCAACTTTTGTCGCTAAGATTCGAGTGGAAAGAAAAAAAAAAGTTTATTACAGCAGGAAATGAAAACTGGAAAAATTAAAATCATTGAATTCGAATAGCTCAAAAAATTTCAAATATCCAATGGGTTAAGTTAGGTTCTTAGATTCTATTTTGGGCCTAATGAAGTGGAGGAGGAGGAGCCAATGGTCGGACCTGGACTTGCCCACGTGGAAAACGAAAGCGTCCACTTCAGTTTGATCGCAAGCTTATCTTGATTCGCTTCCTTCTGCTAATATGTAACTATGTCTCGTTTCTCTGTTCCTCATCAATTTAATCGAGTCAAGTTTTGGGGTTTAGGGTTTTAGGGTTTTAGGGTTTTAGGTTTGAAGAATCTGTACCTAGTTTAATTCATTGTTTCTTAGTACTTATTTGTTTTGGATTTCTTGGAATCCAAGGATTATATAAGTCACTATTTTTGTAAACACAAATCTAATATTTTTGTTGACTAAAAAGCAACTATGAAAAACATTTCATTGAAAGATTTAATAAATGTTATCTGATATCTTACATTATCTTACATAGTTTTAATATCAATGAAAAAAATTTAGATGTGCACTACACTTGAATTAGGTGCAATTATTTTCTCGTTAGCGATATTTTCCATAAAATATCATTATTTATTTCGGTATGGTATGAAACATCCATGGAGCTTCTCTGCCAAAAGAGTCAAACGTTCAGTATCCATTATACACAAAGCCTCTTTTTTAATCCTTCCTCCATGTAGGATCTTGATCCACTTTTTACCATACTATAGAATTCTTCATTTTTGCTTGGCTCAGTCGCAGCCGCGATAGATTTCTTCACATTTTATACGAAATTCGGAGTCAAACATAAAACAAAGAAGAAACTAACTCTACTTCTCTACCTTCTTCATCGGTTCCTCGATCTTCTTCGTCTCAAAGCTGGACACACCAAGTCTTTATGAGCTTCCGCTGGAAGATGTCCGCGTAGACTTTCTCAGTCATATTAAGAAGGAATTTCATAGAAAAGGAATCATTCCATTCATTGATAATGAGATTAGAAGAGGATGTATCCATCGGTCCTGAACTCATTAGGGCGGTTAGAGCATCTAAGATCGCGGTTGTCTTGTTCTCAAGGAATGCTTCTTCAGAGTGGTATCTTGATGAGTTGGTACAGATCATGAAGTGCAGCGAAGAGGTGAGTCAAACAGTGATACCCATTTTCTATAAAGTGGATCTATCTGATGTCAAGAAACTCACTGAAGATTTCGGGAGTGTCTTCAGAAATACTTGTACAGGTAAAACAAAGGAGGTTATTGGAAGATGGCGACAAGCTCTGGCGAAAGTGGCAACAATCGCCTGCTACGATTCTCGCAACTGGTTCGTCCTTTTGATTTCTATTGCTCTAATCTTTCATAATATGTGTATATATTACATTCCAGTTACGAATGTGTATGTAATTTTTTACTACTGATTAATGTGATTAATTGATCGTCCATCTCTTTTAGGTACAATGAAGCGGCCATGATTGAAAAAATTGTCATTGATATTTTGAACATGTTGAATAACTCACGCCACCAAATGATTTCAATGGCTTTGTTGGGATGAGAGCTCATTTGAAAAATATGGAACCAAAATTATGCTTAGACTCAGATGAAGTGAGGATGGTACGAATTTGGGGTCCTTCTGGTATTGGTAAGACCACCATTGCCAAATTCTTATTTAAACAGTTCTCCGGCAGTTTTGAACTGCGTGCTTTTACGGAGGATGTTAAAGGATATATGTATGCAAGACCATTGTGTTCTGATGACTACAGTACAAAGTTGCACTTACACAAACAATTTATGTCCCAGATAACCAACCACAATGATATCGAGGTTCCTCATTTAGGAACTGCACAATACATATATGTTGCACGACAAGAAAGTGATTTTTGTTCTTCATAATATCGATCAGTCAATATACATAGATGCTATCGCAAAAGAAACTCGGTAGTTTGGTCCTGGAAGTCGTATTATCATCACAAAACAAGATAAAAGGATTTTGAAGGCATATGCATCAACCATATTTACAAGGTGGATATATTATCTATCAACATATGAAGCTTGTCAAATCCTTATATATCTGCTTTTGAGCAAAAGTTCCCTAAAGAAGATTTTGAGGAGCTTGCAATGGAAGTTACACTTCTTTTAGGTTTACTCCCTTTAGGACTTAGGGTCATGGGATCCTATCAGGGCCGGCCCTGGGCCAAGCTAGATGAAACATTGGCCTAGGGCCCCCAAATTTTCAAGCCCATTAATAAAGAAATAATTTATAAATAGGCTCCCGAATTTATTTATTTTTGCAGTAATAGGCCCCCAAAGTTTTTAGTTTTTGAAATATGTACTTATGTTTTAAAAAATAACTCGAAACTACCAAACAAAAATTTGTTTTGGATTTGGACCCCCGTAATTTCAGGGCCGGCCATGGATCCTATTTCCGGAATATGTCTAAGCAGGAGTGGAAAATGCAATTCCAAAGTTAAGGATTAGCCTTAATGGAGAGATTGAGAGCATTTTAAAATTCGGATACGATGGCTTGGATAACGAAGAGAAAGATTTTTTACGTCGTATAGCCTTTCTTTTAAGGGTGAATCGACTAAGAAAGTGATAGAGATTCTTGCAAAATATTTCTTGAATGTGAGGCACAGTCTTCACATCTTAGCTGAAAAATCCTTCATATCCATAGACGATGAGAGAATACAGATGCATAAATTGCTAGTACAGTTGGGTAGAGAAATCGTTCGTGGTGAGCTTGGGCAGCAGTCCATTCGTGAGCCTGGACAACATCAGTTTTTGGTTGATGCTAAAGATATTTGTGAAGTACTGACTAATAATACAACAGTAGGTTTTTATAATTATCCTTCATTGCATTATTAGTCCATGCAAAATTAATTTATCTGATAATTAACTAATTATTTCTATCTTATGTCATTTCTTTCAAGGTACTAAAAATGTTATAGGCATAGATTTCAGCTTATCTAAGATTAAAGACAAGTTAAATGTCACTGACAGACCCTTCAAGCGAATGTCTAATCTTAAATTCTTAAGATTTCATTGCGCATATGTGACCAGACCCCAAGGGTTGAATCATCTATCTCGAAAACTGAGATTACTAGAATGGAAACATTTTCCCGATGACATTTTTGCCTTCCAATTTTTGTAGGAACTAAATATGCGGTACAACAAACTTCAGAAGCTGTGGGAAAGAAATCAGGTACGTAATTGTTATGTATTTATCTCCAATTTTAAAATTTTAGTTTTCTTTTCTCTATAATTTGTTTTTCTACGTACACCTTTTAGGCTTCAATAAGGAGTGATCTTAACACTCCATTTTTATTTGCTTCAAAATCTTAATAATTGGAAGTTTTTTTTTTCTTTTTCTTTGCTACTAAATATGTTCTTCAATGTTGCCTTTATTTGTTTCTACAGCCTCTTGGAAGCTTCAAGTGCATTGATTTAAGTTATTCCAGAAACCTGAAGGAGCTACCTGATCTCTCAACTGCTACGGATCTTCAAGTTGTGTGTCTTACTGAATGCTCAAGTTTGGTGGAGTTTCCCTCCTCTATTGAGAATGCTACTAATCTCTTGCACTTGAGCCTCATAGGCTGGTCAAGTTTGGTGAAGCTCCCCAATTCTATTGGAAATTTTACCAATCTCCAGAATTTGTATCTTGATAGGTGCACTGGTCTAGTGGAGCTTCCGTCCTCTATCGGGAATGCTACTAATCTCTTGCACTTGAGTCTTGTAGGCTGCTCAAGTTGTCTCCAGATATATTGGGAATACCACTAATCTCCAAATATTGTCTCTTGATATGTGCACTAGTTTGGTGGAGCTGCCCTCCTCCATAGGAAACCTTCATAAATTGCGTTACTTGAGTTTGAAAGAATGCTCCACGCTAGAGGTTCCTCTGATGAACATTAAACTTGGAGTCTCTCGAAAAATTTGATCTTACTGATTGCTGTCTTTTGAAAAGTTTCCCTGAGATCTCTACAAACATCGTTCTACAATCTGAAGGTTTAAGGCTTGCATCTTGCTTGTTGATAAGGGTGTCGTTGGGGCTCGAGATGGGAACATGATGGAGGTACATCATCACATGATTTACATCAGCTACCAACAGAATGGCTTCACTCTTTATGAAGAAAGAGGAAGTATAATTCTACCTGCCCTTTTAACGGAGCATCTGTACATAATAGAAGTTGAAAACTGGCAGTTTTCACCAAAATTGTCTTTAAGTTTGACGTCAAATCTGACAAATGGGGTATAGGAGAAGGCGGGGTACTCCAACTCCCTAATACAAGATTAATACTGCGCTAAAGTTGACTGAAAAACATCGTGAGAATGAGAGTCCAGAGACAAAGAACAGCTATTGATGGATTAAAGTGATGATGTTTTATCTTGTATACTCCTGGTGCAAGTTGTTGTGAGTAACACCACTCTTGTGGTATTTTGGGTGTGATTCTGTTTAATATGTAACTCATGGAGTCACAATATTTGTGTGTACATAAATGACTAGATACGCTTTTGTATGCCTAAACATGATGAAAAACTTGGTTTTTTTTTGGAATAATCCTCCTCTTGTCATAAATTTCATAATCTATATTAAAAGTTATCACAACTGTAATGAACCTTCATGAATCTATAAGAGCTATAACACATTCTGAAGTTTGCATATGTAGGTCGCTGTACTTGTCGAGTCTCCAGTAAACAACAACAAAAATTCAACCAAGAATCGATCAAAGGCATCAAAGATCCAACAAGAAACTAGTGTCAATTGATCTACACAATAATGTAAGACTTTTCTTAAAGAAATTAATAATGCTATTAAACTTTATATATTTTGCAAATAAAAATTCTTTACTCAATTCATTTTTACCAACTCGAGGCTAAAAAAATAAATATACCGGAGTTGAAATTAGGAGATTAAAATTCTGCATATATCAATTGGGTTGGGCTCATAAATTTTATACATGGGGCTATAAGGCCCAATATCATATTTTATTTCATGAATCTGCTTCTCTTCTCTCTGATTTCACTCGCTGTCTTAAAATTCGAAGTTGTAGCAACCTTGCTTTCAATCGACGAAGGAGTTTTGAGTTGACAACTAGAGTAGAAGAAATCTATGGAGGAAGAATCTCAGAATGGTGGAAGCGCGAGTCCGACTAAAGAATTGGCGGTGGCGGTGGCGGTGGTGCCGGCGCCTGAAGTGGCGGAGGAGGAGCCGATGGTCGGACCTGGACCTGCTCCACGTGGAAAACGCAAGCGCCCGCTACAGTTCGAGCAAGCGTATCTTGATTCGCTTCCTTCTGCTAATATGTAAGTATGTCTTGTGCTTTGGAACACTCTCTGTTCCTCATCAATCTAGTCGAGTCAAGTTTTGGGGTTTAGGGTTTAGGTGCTCTTGATATTGTTTTTGCGAAATCTTCGAGGAACTGGTAGATTAAGCTTGTAAACGAGTACACATATCTGTGAGTATCTCAAACTAGCGACAATTTGGCGGGGTCTGATTGAGTATTAGTTGATACATTGATCCTCATTATTGCTTCAATTTGAGATTTTGGTTTTTGGTTTTTTTGGAATTCAAGGAATTTCTAAGCTCTGCTTATGTGAATTGATGTTGTAAAGTTGCTTTGCAGCTAGTAAACTCTTGTATCTTTTTTTTCTTCCTCCAGGTATGAGAAAAGTTATATGCATCGCGATGTAGTTACACATGTTGCTGTTTCAGCAGCTGATTTCTTTATAAGTGGAAGCATGGATGGTAATGTTTCTGATCTTTGTGATATTTATGTGATTTATGATTTCATTCTGGTTTTGTAGTGTCAAAGCATAAAATAATATCTGTTATAGTCTCTTTTCTCTCGGATACTAATGGATCACAGTGAAACTTTTTGTATTTATCACTTCGGTTTAACATAAATATGTTTTGTTTCATAATCTAGGTCACTTGAAATTTTGGAAGAAAAAGGGTGTTGGGATCGAGTTTGCTAAGCATTTCCGTTCCCATCTCGGTCCAATTGAAGGTCTAGCGGTAAGTATCGCCAGTGATTTCTAATGTGAACTCTTTTTTCGATTTAAGATACTGTCACCTCAAATCCAGGCATATGCTCCATGTTTGAAAGATTAGCTTTTTATTTATTTATTGAATGGATATAGTTGAACTGGTGGGAAATTATTGTTAGACATGTTATTGTTTCCACAATTTTTGTGTTTGTTTCTAGTTCTGTTATCAACCATGACTCGTTTCAGCAATGCAGGTTAGCATTGATGGTTTGCTTTGCTGTACAATCTCAAATGATCATGCTGTTAAAATATATGATGTTGTCAACTACGACATGATGGCCATGATCCGTTTGCCATATATTCCTGGTGCTGTTGAGTGGGTCTACAAACAAGGAGATGTCAAAGCCAAACTTGCTGTTAGTGACCGAAACTCATCGTTTGTGCACATTTATGATCCCCGTTCTGGTTCCAACGAAGCCATTGCTTCAAAAGAGGTTTGTTTCAATCTGTTTTTCTTTTGTTGCTATTTCTTGACTCATCATTTTTTATAAAGCTAAAAAGTTTTTTTTTTTTTTTAATTTTTGTATGCCCAGATACATATGAATCCAATTAAGGTCATGAAGTACAATCCTGTTTCGGACACTATGATCTCTGGTGACACAAAAGGAATCATCGAGTACTGGAGTCCAGCTACATTGCAGTTTCCTGAGGATGAGTATGTCCTTGTCTCACTTCTTATCATAAACGCGTTTATTATTTCCATTTTGGTATTGTTGTTTTTTTTTTATTAGTTGTAGCCTGTAAGGTAAGAGAAGCATACCTGTTTTCTGTGTGTGGCCATATTGCTGAGAATGACGCAAAGAGGAGCCTGTAGTAGAAATACTTTAGTTGCCAACTTGTTAGATGACCATCTTTAGAATTTGAGTATGGTTGATGGGCTGCTTTCATCTATGGTTCACATGTTGACCTTTTACTTCTTGTTGTAGGGTAAACTTTAAACTGAAGAGTGATACAAATCTCTTTGAGATTGTAAAGTGCAAAACAACAATCTCTGCCATTGAGGTACGTATGTGGCATTTAGTATCTTTAGTTTCTCTTTACGTGCTTAGAATGCAGATATTAGCAATTGATATGTCCAGTGAAAATCATAGTGCAAGCTTTGGTCTGTAAATTTAGTGAAATTCTTTTCAGGTGAGCCCAGATGGTAGACAGTTTTCCGTTACATCTCCTGATCGTAGGATTCGCGTGTTCTGGTTTAGAACTGGTAAACTGAGGCGGGTATATGATGAGTCACTTGAGGTAAGGTTACATATTCTATGCTTCTTCCCTTACATGTTGTTTTCACTTTAATCTTTCATGATTAATGATCTATTCCACTATCAGGTGGCCCAAGATCTGCAGCGGAGTGATGCTCCATTATACAGGCTTGAAGCAATTGACTTTGGTAGAAGAATGGCAGTTGAGAAGGAACTTGAAAAAACCGAGAGCGCTCCGCAGCCCAATGCTGTTTTTGATGAAAGCTCTAATTTCCTTATATACGCCACTCTTCTTGGAATAAAAGTAAGAAATCCACTTATTGTTTTCGCTTTAAATTACCATAGACTAGCATATCAGTCTAGACATGATAAGTATCCTGTCTCACATGCACATGATACAATTAAAGAGCATAAAGACCTGGGCCTTTCACCACTGGCTAGCCTTTAGCCCTTTACTTAGGTGATTAAAGTAACCAAAATTTAATGTGGTTACTTTTTTTTGTTACCATATATTAAAGTAGTTATGCTCTCTGCCAATTTAGTGAATGTAGAGGAAAAGAAGCTTGAGATTTTATCGTAAATTTGGGTGTTTAAGGGGGAGTGGGAGGAGCTCCATTATCACAAATGTCTTTGTATTTCCAGCAGATCATTATGTGACCAATTTCTATAGTTTGATTATATCAGAACTCTTCCATGCTCAGTAAATGGAATCATAACAAGCAACTGCTAATTTCTCTGTCTACCCTTTTGTTCTCTAGATAATAAATTTACACACCAACACAGTTGCAAGGATCCTTGGAAAGGTGGAAAGTAACGAAAGGTATCTGAGAGTTGCATTATATCAAGGTGATCAAGGAGGCAAGAAAGTTAGGAAGATCCCAGCAGCCGCAGCAAATGTAAATGAAAGCAAGGAGCCTTTGACTGATCCGACTATCCTATGCTGTGCCTTCAAGAGACACAGGATCTATATGTTCAGGTATGTGATTCATATCGTGCTAAAATGACATGTTTATGTTGCGGGAGAAAGAAATCTTTTTTCGCACCTTTAGATTCTACTTTGTAGAAAGACCTCTTATGTTTTCTCTAGATATCCGTAGAGATACCTTGATATTGCCGAGAATACTTTGAATTTATTATCAACAAATTGGTTTCTGCAGTCGGAGAGAGCCAGAAGAACCTGAAGATGCAAGCCAAGGGAGAGATGTGTTCAACGAGAAGCCTGCTGCTGATGAGCTTATGGCTGTCTCAGATATTGGAAACTCAGCCACAACATTACTTCCAGAGAACGTGGTATGTTTTCATATCCCACAATGTTTACACCTATTTTACTAATCATTACGTAGTCTGTTTTTTTGGATCTTTAACACAATAATTCTTTTTAACTCCTAATTATCCAGATCATGCATACTACGCTGGGTGACATTCACATGAAGCTTTACCCAGAAGAATGTCCCAAAACTGTGGAGAATTTCACAACACACTGTCGAAATGGCTATTATGATAACCACCTTTTCCACCGGGTTATCAGAGGATTTATGATACAGACTGGAGATCCTCTTGGGGATGGTACTGGAGGACAGTCAATTTGGGGCAGAGAATTTGAGGACGAGTTTCACAAAAGGTAAACATTTCTTACTGCCATGCCTGCTTTGAGTTTAGCCATCCTTTAGAAACTGACTGAAATGTAACGTACTTTGTGATACGTTGTTGTTCTTCTTGGCCTGCAGTCTACGGCATGACAGGCCGTTCACATTGTCTATGGCAAATGCTGGCCCAAACACAAATGGGTCTCAATTCTTTATCACAACGGTGGCTACACCATGGCTAGACAATAAGCACACTGTTTTTGGAAGAGTTGTGAAGGGAATGGACGTCGTTCAGGTATATGATTTGATAACCAAAAATAATGTTTTTACTTGTTGGCTTAGTGTGACTTCGTGTCTAATCATAAAACCAAATGAATAGGGTATAGAGAAAGTGAAGACAGACAAGAACGACAGGCCTTACCAAGATGTGAAGATACTTAATGTCACTGTTCCGAAATCTTAGCATCTCTGCTCTTCTCTCAAAGATAGTGAACAATCGTTGCTGATCCATACCCCGTAATTGGTTCTGTGCTGGGAAGTTGGTCTTGCGGCTAATCTGAATTTGGTGGTTTATCTGAGATGGATCGAACTGTGGGATATGTTTGTTGTGCCCGAGCAGATTAAGTTGGTGGCATCATCTTCTTGATACTAGTGAACATTATTTTTTAGTTTTGTCAAACAACTTTATGCGAATGCTTAGTGACCAAAGACTTCAACTTCTAATGTTACTTCAATTCCGCTTATTTGCTTGTAATAGAGTGGATCTACTTTCTCCTAATTTATCAAGTTTCGGGGGTTTATGTCTCAAAAGACAACCAATGTGCAAAGGGTAACTAGCTAACTAGCGATTCTTTAGTTCCTTCTTTTTGTTTTGGGACTACCTAATATGATGATAGTCTACTCTAGGCTAGGCACATTCATAAGTTATAACACACAATTTCTTAAGAGTTACCTTATTCAAAGAGTATACTTGATTGGCTTTGTGGGCCATTCATTTGGAAATTCATAATCTTTGTGGAAGATGACGCCATTTTTCACAGGAGACTTGTTAAGTCAAGCTTTAATCTTTTTTTCCGCAAACGTAAGAGACAATCCATGCATCTAGAGTCATCACGTATCAACATAACTCGTTTTACTTCTACAGAGAACAATGGGCTTGTTCTTTTACCACTCGTCGCGACTGTGTCTGCGACAGCACAAAACGACGGTGACAGTAGCCAAACATAAAACAAAACGACAGAGATGATCTGATGAAGGTGTCGCAGGAGAGAGAGAGGAGTGTCGCATTTACAGCAAAGGGATCGCCGGAATTTCGAGCGACTGTTGCAATGACTCCTTTAACAATAACGGCGACACTTTTTAACAAAAGCGGCGACTCTTTTTAACGATTTGAATTCTGGCAACGTCTATTTTGTAGTCGCAGAAAGTGGTCGCTGCGACCACGTGACGAACAGGGCCAACATCAAAGAAAAAGAGAGATAATAATAACGCATTCTTGTAGTGAGTGGAAGATGATAATAATATGGAGTTTTTTGTTTGATAGTCTTGTCCCTTTCTAACTCAGTACTTGTGTTTGGTTCTCGAGCTAAGCACTTGTATCGTCCAGACCAGAGGGATGCTCTTTGAGAGTTCAAGAACGAGTTCTATGTCGAGGAGTCGTTGCTGTAAGAGGGGTGGACGAACAACACTGATTGCTGTTATTGAGACTGTGAAAATAAGTCTTGATGAACAAGCAAATGATGACATGGACAACTCAAGAACTCACTCAGGTTAATGTAAATTAAACTGGAGTTAAGTCATGAGTTGGGACCACAAGACACAAATGGCTAGCTACTGCAAATAATTAATAAAGTTGCAGGTCTTGGCGTGCATTTAAAAAATGAGAGGACGTGATTTGTTTACGTATGCAAATGCAAAAGGAGTCAGCTTGCACTTAGTGTTGCAGCACAAGGTTTTGATGTCTCCATCTATACAGAGGAACATTATGCAGAGAGTAGAGAGAAAAAAAAAAAACGACAGTGAGAGTTTTAGAGAGGTGTAAGAAAGAGAGAAACTTTGTGTAGCATAAGCTTAGATCATTGTTCTCTTATTCAAGAATCATTACAGAGTGAGTCTAAGTGCTAGTGAAGGGCATTAGGCGTTCACTTGTATGTTCTTGTTGTAAACACCAAACTGAATCTAGTGAATTCCGAGCTAAGCCTCGGCGAGACGTAGCGACCATGGTTAATGGGTCGTGAACTCGTTAAATTGTCGTGTGTTCTTTTTTTTTTTTCAGCAAGCTTTCATATTACTCTGTTTGATCTGTTCTTAAGCTCTTTGTTGTCTGAAAACTACTTCTTTTTTGGGTTAAGTTTGGAACAGAGGAACGTCGACGCTTTTGATTTAACAAAACTTAACAGATTGGTATCAGAGCCTTGGTTCTTTGGTTATGGTTCTATAAAGTTCTCTTTAGTCAAGAATCATGGCGTCAGCAAGAATAGAAGTGGAGAAGTTTGATGGGCGTGGAGACTACACATTGTGGAAAGAAAAACTAATTGCTCATCTCGAGTTACTAGGCCTGAGTGAAGCCTTAAAGGAGACTGAGATTTCAGAAGAAAAGGTCTCAGATCCACAGAAAACAGACGAAGGGAAAGATGAAAAAGTACAAGAAAGAATCTCTGAAGAAAAGATGAAAAAAGCCAGAAGCACTATCATCTTGAGTGTTTCAGACCAGGTCCTGAGAAAGATTATCAAGGAAAAGACTGCAGAATCAATGTTCAAAGCTTTGGACAAGCTGTACATGTCTAAAGCTCTACCAAACAGAATCTACCTGAAACAGAAGCTTTACAGCTTCAAGATGAATGAAAATCAGTCTATTGAAGGTAACATTGATGATTTTCTACGTCTAATAGCAGATCTTGAAAATACCAATGTTAGTATAGCTGATGAGGATCAAGCCATATTGTTGTTGATGTCTTTACCAAGACAGTTTGATCAGTTAAGAGATACGTTGAGATATGGGACAGCTAGAACTACTTTGTCTCTAGAGGAAATTATTGCAGTCATACACGCAAAGGAACTAGAGCTTGGTTTAAACAGAAAGGGTCCCAAAACTCAACCAGAAGGTCTCTATGTCAAAGATAAGGCAGAGAATAGGGGAAGACCTGAGCAGAGAGAAAAGGGTAAAGGAAACAGAGCAAGGTCCAAATCTAAGAGTAAACGAGGATGTTGGATCTGTGGAGAAGATGGACACTTTAAAAGTTCATGCCCAAACAAGAACAAAGCTCAGTCTAGACCTAAAGATCAAGGCAGCAACAAAGCTGAAACTTCAACAGCAAAAGGGAATCTAGTGGAGACTACTGGGTTATATGTGGCAGAAGCTTTGCATTCAACAGAAGTAAATCTGGAGAATGAATGGATTATGGATACAGGATGTAGTTGTCACATGACCTACAAAAGAGACTGGTTTGAAAAGCTTAATGAAGATATATGAGGTACAGTCAGAATGGGAAACAAAACAGTCTCTAAGGTTAAAGGAGTGGGAAGTGTACGACTTAAGAATGAAGATGGTCTGAATTTGAGGCAGAGAGTGGTGTACTAAGTATCAAGGCTGGAGGTCAGACTCTACTGCAAGGAAGGCGATATGAAACTCTGTACCTACTTCAGGGAAAAGGTGTGACAGAGAAATCATATGCTACAGAGAAAAGGGAGGATGATATAGTACTATGGCACAAAAGGTTGAGTCATATGAGTCAGAAAAATATGAATGTGCTAATAAACAAAGGTCTTTTAGACAAGAAGAAAGTATCTATCTTTGATTTGTGTGAAGACTGCATATATGGAAGAGCTAAAAGAGTGGGTTTTAACTTAGCTCAGCATAATCCAAAGGAAAGACTTGAATATGTGCATTCAGATTATGGGGAGCACCATCTGTTCCATTCTCACTCGGTAAATGCCAATACTTTATATCATTTATAGATGATTATTCAAGAAAGGTGTGGGTATACTTTCTGAAATTCAAAGATGAAGCATTTGATAAGTTCGTTGAGTGGGTTACTTTGGTGGAGAATCAAACAGAACAAAAATTGAAGACACTCAGAACTGACAACGGGCTAGAATACTGCAACAAGCAATTTGATGGATATTGTGAATCAAGAGGGATTCAAAGGCACAGAACATGTGCTTACACTCCGCAACAAAATGGAGTTGCAGAGCGCATGAACAGAACCATCATGGAGAAGGTAAGAAGTATGTTAAGCGATTCAGGGTTACCAAAACGATTTTGGGCTGAAGCTACTCATACTGCCGTCACTCTTATCAATAAGGCGCCATCATCAGCTTTAAAATTCGACATTCCAGACAAGAAATGGTTTGGAAAGACACCAGTATACAGCTACTTAAGAAGATTTGGTTGCATTGTGTTTGTACACACTGATGATGGAAAGCTAAGCCCTCGAGCTAAGAAGGGTGTTCTTGTTGGTTATCCGGTTGGAGTAAAAGGTTACAAGGTTTGGTTGGTGGAAGAAAAGAAATTTGCAGTCAGCAGAAATGTTATTTTTCAGGAAAATGCAGTCTATAAAGATTTGGTTAAAGGAAGTGAAAGCATTGCTGTAGATGATGATGATCTATCTAGATCATACGTTGAGCTAGATCTTGATGCAGAAAGAGACATTACCTCTGGTGGAGAACATGAAACTGGTCCTCAGTCACCAAGATCAGCTACTCCAAATCTGCAATCTCCAATACGAGCTAATGATGATGCAGGAAGTGATATAAATCAATCTCCTAGGAGTTATCATCTGGTTAGAGATAGAGAAAGAAGAGAAGTCAGACCACCTGTGAGATTTGATGATGAAGATTATTATTGTGAAGCTCTGTACACAACAGAAGATGGAGATACAATAGAACCTGAAGATTACAGAGAAGCTAAAAGAGATGCAAATTGGCTTAAATGGAAGCTAGCTATGGATGAGGAAATTGATTCTCAGATGAAGAACAATACATGGACATCCATTGAAAGACCTGAAAATCAAAGGGTCATTGGATGTAGATGGATCTACAAGTATAAGCTTGGGATACCGGGAGTAGAAGAACCTCGTTACAAAGCTAGGCTTGTTGCCAAAGGGTATGCTCAGAGGGAAGGAGTTGACTATCATGAGATCTTTGCTCCTGTAGTGAAGCACGTGTCTATAAGGATTCTGCTTTCTATAGTTGTTCAAGAAGATTTAGAGCTGGAGCAGTTAGACGTCAAGACAGCTTTTCTCAATGGAGAACTAAAGGAAAAGATCTACATGACTCCTCCTGAAGGTTATGAATGCATGTTCAAAGACAATCAAGTTTGTCTCTTGAACAAAGCTCTGTATGGGTTAAAACAGGCACCAAGGCAGTGGAACGAAAAATTTGACAAGTATATGTCAGAAATTGGTTTTGTCAGAAGTGAATATGACAATTGTGCTTACACTAAGAAGCTTGGTGAAGATTCTATTATGTATCTACTCATCTATGTAGATGACATGCTGGTGGCTTCTAAGGACAAAGAAGCAATTGGTAATCTGAAAAGAGAGCTCAGTTTAAAGTTTGAAATGAAGGATCTTGGACCTGCAAAAAAGATCCTTGGTATTGAAATCATCAGAGACAGAAAGTTGGGAGTCTTGAGGCTGTCTCAAGAAGGTTATTTGAACAAAGTCCTTGAGACTTACAATATGAACGAAGCAAAGCAAGTTATGACTGCACTGGGAGCTCATCTGAAAATGTGTGCTGCTACCGAAGAGAAACTGGCAAGAGATGAAGACTTTATGAAGTCAATTCCTTATTCTAATGCTGTGGGGAGCATTATGTATGCCATGGTCGGTACACGTCCTGATTTGGCCTATCCTTTAGGAATCATAAGCAGATTCATGAGCAAACCTATCAAAGATCATTGGTTGGGGGTTAAATGGGTGTTGAGATACATCAAGGGCACACTAGCAACAAAATTGTGCTACACGAAGAGTTCCGAGTTTAAACTGGTGGGTTATTGTGATGCCAACTATGCTGCTGACCCAGATAGAAGAAGATCTATCACGGGTTTGGTGTTTACCCTTGGAGGAAACACTATCAGCTGGAAATCTGGTCTGCAAAGAGTTGTGGCTTTGTCAACAACAGAATCTGAGTATATGTCATTGACAGAAGCAGTAAAAGAAGCAGTTTGGTTGAAAGGTCTGCTTAAGGAGTTTGATTATGAACAGAAGACTGTGGAGATCTTCTGTGATTCTCAAAGTGCTATTGCACTCTCTAAGAATAATGTGCATCATGAAAGAACGAAGCACATTGATGTGAAGTTCCACTACATCAGGAATGTGATAACAAATGGTGAAGTGGAGGTGTTGAAAATATCAACAACGAAGAATCCTGCTGACATTTTCACAAAAGTCTTGGATGTAAACAAGTTTCAAACAGCATTGAACTTGTTACAAGTCAGGTCTGAGTAATCTACTCAGGGATCCGAGGCTGGAATCCAGATACTAGTTAAAGGTACTCTCTCTCAAGTGTGTGCAGTTATTTGGCTTGATCATCTTTGTCTCAGGTGGAGATTTGTGAAAATAAGTCTTGATGAACAAGCAAATGATGACATGGACAACTCAAGAACTAACTCAGGTTAATGTAAATTAAACTGGAGTTAAGTCATGAGTTGGGACCACAAGACACAAATGGCTAGCTACTGCAAATAATTAATAAAGTTGCAGGTCTTGGCGTGCATTTAAAAAATGAGAGGACGTGATTTGTTTACGTATGCAAATGCAAAAGGAGTCAGCTTGCACTTAGTGTTGCAGCACAAGGTTTTGATGTCTCCATCTATACAGAGGAACATTATGCAGAGAGTAGAGAGAAAAAAAAAAACGACAGTGAGAGTTTTAGAGAGGTGTAAGAAAGAGAGAAACTTTGTGTAGCATAAGCTTAGATCATTGTTCTCTTATTCAAGAATCATTACAGAGTGAGTCTAAGTGCTAGTGAAGGGCATTAGGCGTTCACTTGTATGTTCTTGTTGTAAACACCAAACTGAATCTAGTGAATTCCGAGCTAAGCCTCGGCGAGACGTAGCGACCATGGTTAATGGGTCGTGAACTCGTTAAATTGTCGTGTGTTCTTTTTTTTTTTTCAGCAAGCTTTCATATTACTCTGTTTGATCTGTTCTTAAGCTCTTTGTTGTCTGAAAACTACTTCTTTTTTGGGTTAAGTTTGGAACAGAGGAACGTCGACGCCTTTGATTTAACAAAACTTAACAGGGACGGTATCTCTTGTGATCCTAAGACGGGTAAGGTGGTTCTGTTAGACCTCGAGGCCAGTACTCCCAATGGCCCTTTGAGATCTAATAGTAGTTTGTTTAGACTACGACATCTTCACAACTTGTATCTTTCCTACAATTATTTTTCGGGTACTCTACCAGATTCCATCGGCAACCTCAAGTATTTGAGGGTTTTGAGACTTCGTGAATGCAATCTCTTTGGAAAGATGTCTTCTTCACTCGGAAATCTTTCTTACCTCACTGATCTTGATCTTTCTTTTAATGGTTTCTCCGGCGAAGTACCCGATTCGATGAGCAACCTAAACCGGCTAAGATATTTGAAACTTGTATCGACCAAGCTCAGTGGCAACTTTCCTCCTCGTGTGCTACTTTACTGGACCGAGCTCACCTCGATCGACCTTCTTTCTAACCAGTTCCAAGGTATGCTCCCGTCTAACATGAGTACACTCTCCAAACTGGATGATTTTGAGATTAACGAAAATCTGTTTTCCGGATCTATTCCTTCGTCTCTCTTCATGATCCCTTCGTTGATCGAACTTGATCTGGGAAGGAACGACTTCAGTGGTCCTCTTGAGATTGGGAATATCTCTTTGCCATCTAAACTTCAAGTCTTATTCATTGGAGAAAACAATTTCAATGGACCAATCCCGGGATCTATATCGAGACTAGCCGGGCTTTATTATCTTGACCTCTCTTTATGGAACACAGGGAAGGGCATTGTCGATTTCAGCATCTTCTTGCATCTCAAGTCACTTCAGTTCCTTGACCTCTCTTATCTTAACACAAGAAGCATGGTTGACATGAGTATTTTCTCACATCATCTCATGTCACTTGATTATTTGGATCTTTCGGGGATTAATTTGAAGAATATCAATTCAACTCTCCATCTTTCCTCACCCATATCCACCTTGACTTTATCTTCCTGCGGTATTGTTGAGTTTCCCAAGTTTCTACAAACCATAACCAGCTGTTTGTCTTATTTAGACATCTCTAACAATCAAATTGAAGGCCAAGTACCAGAGTGGTTATGGACACTGCCAGAGTTGTGGTTTTTAAACATTTCTCAGAATTCCTTCAGTGGTTTTGAAGGATCAGCAAATGTTATTCAAACAAGTGGAGGACTAGAAATGCTTGAGTTCAAACACATTCAAGGATCTTCCTCTGTTACCAACTCTACGAAGTTCTTTTTCGGCTCTGATAATCGGTTTTCGGGAGAGATTCCTAGAGCAATATGCAAATCGGTTTCTCTTGACACACTTGTTTTATCCAACAACAGCTTCAGCGGTTCGATTCCATGGTGTTTTAAAAAATTTGACTCGTATTTCAGTCCTACATCTTCAGAATAACATCCTTTCTGGTATTTTTCCAGAGGGATCTATCACTGAGTACTTGAGATCACTTAATGTTGGTCACAACCGGTTATCAGGAGAACTCCCCAAGTCTCTTATCAATTGTACTGAGCTTGAGTTTCTGAACGTGGAAAACAACAGAATCAGTGACACATTTCCATTCTGGTTGGGATTGTTGCCCAAATTACAGATTCTTGTCCTTCGTTCTAACGAATTCTATGGTCCAATATCTTCTCCTGGAGAATCTTTAAGTTTCCCCAAGCTGCGATTCTTTGACATTTCAGATAATCACTTCACTGGAGTCTTGCCATCAGATTACTCTGCGCTTTGGAGTGCAATGTCATTGGTCGTGTACATTGTAGATCATACACAGATTAAGTATGCAAAACACTTGATCATTATTGATGATGTGCCGAGTACGAATGTGGGACGTGTGGGACGTAACGCTGGAAACTATCATAACTCAGTGACTATGACGGCCAAAGGATTGAAGATGGAGCTAGTTGGGAGTGGTTTCACAATCTACAAAACCATCGATGTCTCTGGAAACAGATTCGAAGGAGAGCTCCCCGAATCCATCGGTTTACTCAAGGAACTGATTGTGCTCAACATGTCAAACAACGCTTTCATTGGCCGTATCCCACCATCTCTGTCGAACTTGACCAATCTCGAATCATTAGATCTATCTCAAAACAAATTATCCGGCGAAATCCCACCAGAGCTCGGGAAACTCACGTTTCTTGAGCGGATGAACTTCTCTTGCAACAGGCTTGAAGGTCCAATACCACAAGGCACTCAGTTTCAAAGCCAGAATAGTTCTTCATTCGCAGAGAATCCCAGACTTTGCGGTCGTCCTCTCCAAGAAACCTGCGACAGAGAAGAAGAAGCAACAAAGCAAGATCAAGATGCAGAAAAGGAAGAAGACGATCAAGTATTGAGCTGGATTGCAGCAGCTATAGGCTATGTACCTGGTGTTGTGTGTGGAGTCACCATCGGCCACATTCTAACTTCATGTAAACGTGACTGGTTCATGAGAATCTTTCACTCTTTTACTTAACGCGTGCCCTCCTAGTTTGAGTGCTAGTTATCTGTCTCAATCTTGGTCAAAAAGTGAGTAGAACTCTTCTTGTCGAAGTATCACTTCTCATGAGGATGGTGTCTTCTTGCAATAATAAACTTAACACTTGTTTGAAATATATAGTGATGATATCTACATATATCAATGATCTCCATGACATTTAAATTAATATCTCAATTCGATTCTTCTGTTCATTTGGGATTCCAATACATTTAACCTTTGTAAAGATTAACTTTTGCATGAGGTGTGTATCAAAATCCAGCCCTCTTAGGCACTTTTTTATGATATAAAAGTGCTAAATGAAAAATCCATAAGATAGTAGAAAAAAATCTTCTTGCTTCATTATCTAAGGAGAAAAATTCGTAATCCAAGAATCTCTGATAACTACAAGAGAGGAGCAAAAACCGGATCCACTAAGAGTACAAAAAATCAATTCTCGATCTTGCTTACTCGAAGAGACTGAATCCCATGTCCTGCATTTAAATTGAGGTATATAACCAAGAGTCAGATAAAAAGACCATTACCAAGTGCAAAATATCAAGATCATAACAAAGAGTAAGTAAGAAGGAAATCGAATGCTAAAGAGAGAAATGCATACATCATCAGACTCCTCTTTCTCTTCCTTCTTGGTTTCTTTCTTCTCCGGAGCTGCAGGAGCAGCAGCACCACCACTTGATGGAGCAGCTGCAACAGCAACACCACCACCAGATGGAACACACGCCAACTTCTCCCTACCAGAAGCAATCAGCTCAGCAATGTCCTTACCACTCACTTCTTTCAAAAGAAGCTCAATGCTCTCTCCATCAACATCAGCACCAACTACAAAAACAAAACAATACCAATTCACAGTGAACTCATATTCTACTGCAAACAACAAACCCATAAATCATCTATGACAAAAAAGGGCCTTTAATCAGGGATTCATACTATCAAACATCAGAAAACTTTTGACTACAGCTTCAAGAATCAAACTAAACTGTTACAACTAAAACAAAGCAAATGCAGAATCTTCCCAAATCATCATTGCTACTACTTCTTCTTTCACTGTAAGACAATCTAATCATTCAAAACACATTCTAAAACAAAACACAAAAATTTACCAGCTCCGATGATATCTTTGATATTATCAGCAGAAGGATTAGCGTTTCCTCCCAAAACAGCGAGGAGAAAAGCAGCGGCAACCTTCATTTTTCTGCTTTTGATACACAGCCAAAAAGTAAAATCAAATTAGTTAGAAATTGGAATTAATCACAAAGAGATTGATTCAGAGACATTGAAAGAAGAGTTACCAAGAAGATTTGAGGAGCAGGGAAGCTACTTTGGAAGTTTGGAGAAAGTGAAGAAACTAAAATGGAGGAAGAGGATGATGAGTTATATATATAGTTAGGGTTTCTTAAGTTTCCGGTTATTCACGATTCCGGTTTTATTCTCAAATTTTTGGTTTTTTTCTTGGCTACCGGTTCTCAAAAATGTCATTTTAATATTCGGAAGGATTAATATGCCATTTTTTAACTCTCAAAATATCTCTTTTAAACTTTGTTTGCAAAAAATTTATTACAGAAATATAGTATTAAAGATCTAAATTCAAAGTGGCAAAAGTTACAAATATTTACAAAAGCCTGCAAATATTTTAAAACCTGTCATTATTGTCAACGAATTTTAAATAAATCTCCAAGATAACTCTATCGCAGATGTTTACATACTTATATTAAATCTTTTGGTTAGCAAATTTTTTTTTGAATGATAGATTTGTCATGAAGATTTATTTCCACTGTAGATTTAGCCTACATATTTGTTCTTTTGTTACCATGCCGATTTATAAGTTGTCACATATTTTATGTTTACCGCAAACTTATCTTGCAGATTTTAAAAAAAACACCGCAATTTTTTTTACATATTTGTATTTTTTTCTAGAGATTTATTTTCGCAGACTTAGTCTGTCTGCATCACTTATTTTGCACTAACTGTCCCATATAATATGTTTTTTTGCATAAACCGCACTTGAATCATACCGCATCCTCTAATTCGTTTGTCTTATACCACTTAACCCGCTGTCACCATTTGGAACATTAATTAGTTTGTAGAAAAGTGGAGATAGTGGCCAATATATATAGTGGACCACTATTTTTTTGTGGAACCTAGCCCAACATTAAAATCTGCACATCTTAACTAAAATATAGTTGTTCCTTGTTCGATTTCTTCAATATTCCCAACCACCAATCTAATTTAACCCAATTTTTTCTCTCTTACTATCTCGAATTTTCTCCAAAAAAATAATAATACTGATTTTATGGTTTTTATTGTTGTCGAGAACACGATATGTGATATATCTGCTAAGGGAGATAATTTTGATTTAAATGTAGTGTTTTGGAAAATAAAAATCGCGTTCTAGCAAAGATTCGATGATAATGATATTAAGGTCTTCTAGATGAAGATTATTGAAAACAAGAAAATAATTTTTGAAAAAAATATCAAAATCCAACTGTACCTCCTCATATAACTTTTAAAGATGTGTGTCCAATTGATTATTTTTTTGTGTGGAATTTTTGGGAAATGAATGCCTAGTATTCAAACCCATCTTCGTGAGCCCTTGAATAAATGATCTAAAACTTAAAGTTTTATCTAAAACTTTATGTTGTAAATTTTACTTTTCACTAAATAAGTATGATTTTTGTCTTTATCCTTTCTTCATGAGAGGTTTTTTCTCTATCAATTTCTTATGAATGGAAGACTATGATTAGAATAATATGTTGGACAACTACTCCAGCGAAGTTAAGTTGACAAAAAAAAAAAAAACTACTCTAGCGAAGAAATGACACTCCAACGAAGATTCGATTTTCCTTATGCAAAATTTTCTACTTGATAGCTGGAGTTGATTTTCCTGATAGCGTAGAAATGACACTCCAGCAAAGAAATGCCTAATGCTCAACCCCATCTTTCTAAGCCAAGTAAGATTTATTTAAAAAATATATACAAAGTTGTAAATTTTACTTTTTCCTAAGTAACTATGATTTTTTTTTTATTTTTTCGTTGTAAGAGATTTTTTTATCTATCAATTCCTTATGAAACGAAGATTGATATTGCAGATAGCATGATAGAAGACCACATCATTAATAAAAAATGGTAATTCATCTCCACATATCAATTTGAAAATTGGAGATATAAACGCGAGAAATAGTTTCAAATTTTTATTGAAGATATTAGACTAATAGTGGGCCACTATTATTCAGTGAAACATGCTAACGTTCCCCATCCATACATCTAAACTAAAATATCTTTGTTTATTTCTCAAACTCTTTCAATATTCCCAGTCACATCTAATCTGATCCTAATTTTTCTTTTTTTATAGTCTCAAATTTTTTCTGAAAACAAAAAATTTAATTTCATGGTTTTATGGATGTATAGAACACGGTATCTAATATATCTGTTAAAGAATATACTTTTTATTTAAATATAACGTTTTATAAGATAGAAGTGGCACTCTGACGAAGATTCAATGATACTGATATTAAATTTTCGGGATAACGATCATTAGAAACAAACAAATGATTTTTGGAGAAGAATGTAAAATTTCAGTTGTACCTCCTCACGTAACTTTTGAAGACGTGTGTTCAAGAGATATTTTTTGTGGAATTTGTGGGAAAACAATGTGTAGTGCTTAATCTCATCTTCGTTAGCCAAGTAAAATTTTAAAAAAAATCAGTGTTGTAAATTTTACTTTTCACTATGTAAATATGATTTTTTATCTGTGCTTTACTTATAAGATGTTTTTTTCTCTATCAGCTCCTTATTAAAAAAACCTGATGTTTTGGATAGTATGTTGGAAGACATTATCATTTACAATAAAAAATGGTAAATTATCAATATAAATCAATTTAAAAATTGGAATGTGTGCGAAAAATAATTTTTAAAAATCTAATTGGAGATAGAGGACCAGTATTTATTTGTGGATCCGGCTAACCAACCTTACATCTAAACTAAATTATATTTGTTCATTTCTCGATTTCTTCTAACATTTCCAGCCACCGATATAATCTAACCATAATTTGTTTTTCTCTCTTATAGTCTCAATTTTTCTCCAAAAACGAAAAACTAATTTCATGGTTTTTATTGAGGCCGAGAACAAGATATCTTAATCTAATATATGTTTTAGAAGGAGATATATTTGAATTTAAATATAATGTTTTGGAAGATAGAATTTACGCCCGAGCGAAGACTTGATGATAATGATATTAGGGAAGATTTGATGATAATGATATAATATTTTTTTCTCTATCAATTCCTTATGAAAGGAAGACTCATGTTGCAGATAGTATATTTGAAGACCATATGTCCGTGTGTGTCTATGAATACGAAACTCCATCCAAATTTCTACTCAGAAGCGATGATGGAGATTTTGCGAGTTTGATGAAAACATTGACATAATATGGAGTTTGTGTCCAGTTTGCTGCACCTTCTATATGCAGTTGGAAACTTATAAAAGTTGTTTGTGATGAATTGATATTGGATTTCAAGGCTGATGTGTTGGCTCTGCCGGATGACGACTTGCACTTGTCGGACTGTCGCAACCAATGAATATGTGAGAAGTGTGTTTGAGTTTCTTTAGACTAATAAAACTTCAACGGTTCTGAAGGTGATTCCTAAATACTTTAAACTTTTTCTTTTCCCATTCAGATTTTTAGTAAAGTCAAAAGTTAGTCTCACATGAATGCTCATTGAAAGATTGTAGATTTTAGTCTCACTAGAAATTAGTCAAAAACAATCATTTGAATGAAAACAGTACTTTTTAGCAAAAAATTTCCAGTTAAAAATATAATTTATAAAGAAACCCCCGCGTAAATTTCCCGATTTCTCTTGTGCAGAATTTTTTACTTGATAGCTGGAGTTGATTTTATTCCCGTTTGGCCATAAAGTTTGATATAAGTTAGTAAGTTTGATAATCTCTTCTGTGATATCCCAATATACAATATTAGATTTGTTTCTGATTCTTTTAATTTCGTACCAAGATCAGGCAATGCTGTAGCTGATTTTTTGGCCAAATCTGCTTTATCCTTGTTAAACATTTCCTTCA
This sequence comes from Turritis glabra, assembly GCA_900406565.1. NCBI lineage: Eukaryota > Viridiplantae > Streptophyta > Magnoliopsida > Brassicales > Brassicaceae > Turritis > Turritis glabra. The sequence goes on along the minus strand of OVBN01000181.1, from coordinate 622,272 downwards.
TGATTGGTGTTTAAGATTAATATAATTAGAGTTTCGCATTGCTCAGCGTTGTTTGGTTCCTTTCTCGATTGAAGCTCATTATAAAGATAAAATCTATTGCGATATTGCTCTCATGGATATCAGCCATATCCTTTTGGGGCGAGCTTGGCAGTACGATAGGGGTGTGTTTCACGACGACAAACGCAATAGCTACATTTTTTTGTATGAAAACCGTAAAATAGTGTTGCTTCCATCACCACCACCGCCTACACCCGTGATCCAACCATTGTTGAAGAGGACCAAAGAAACGCAGCCGTTACCTGGTTCACAAACGTTGTTATGTTCTCGGTCTGAATTTGAACATGAGTTCAAGGAGGTGGGATGTGTATGGGCCTTGGTAACAACATCGACATCACAGCCATTTGTATGATCATTACCGCCTCATTTTGTGGAGTTGTTGGCGCCTTTACGGACGTTTTTCCGGACGAGTTACCACACAATTTGCCCCCTCTTCGGGATATCCAACACCATATCGATTAAGATTTAATTTAAAAATATATACAAAGTTGTAAATTTTACTTTTTCGTAAGTAGCGATGATTTTTTCTTTATTTTCTCGTTATACGAGGTTTTTTTATCTATCAATTCCTTATCAAAAATAGATTGAATTTGCAGATAGTATGATAGAAGACTACATCATTAATAAAAAATTGTAATTCATCTCCACAAATAAATTTGAAAATTGGATATATAAACGTGAGAAATAGTTTTAAATTTTTACCGGAGATATTAGACCAATAGTGGGCCACAATTAATATCTAAACTAAAATATCTTTGTTTATTTCTCAAACTTTTTCAATATTCCCAGTCACAACTAATCCGATCCTAAATTTTCTTTTTTATAGTCTTGTATTTTTTCTAAAAACAAAATATCTAATTTCATGGTTTTATGGATGTCGAGAACACAATATCTATATATCTGTTAAAGGAGATACTTTTTATTTAAATATAACGTTCTATAAGATAGAAGTGGCACTCTGACGAAGATTCAATGATACTGATATTAGATTTTCGGGATGACGGTCATTAGAAACAAACAAATGATTTTTGGAGAAGAATGTAAAAATTTAGTTGTACCGCCTCACTTAACTTTTGAAGACGTGTGTTCAAGAGATATTTTTTGTGGAATTTGTGGGAAAACAATGTGTAGTGCTTAATCCCATCCTCGTTAGCCAAGTAAAGTTTTTAAAAAAACAGTGTTGTAAGATGTTTTTTTCTCTATCATTTCCTTATTAAAAAAACCTGATGTTTTGGATAGTATGTTGGAAGACATTATCATTTATAATTAAAAAATGGTAAATTATCCATATAAATCAATTTAAAAAATTGGAATGAGTGCGAGAAATAATTTTTAAAAATCTAATTGGAGATAGAGGACCAGTATTTATTTGTGGATCCGGCTAACCAACCACACATCTAAACTAAAGTATATTTGTTCATTTCTCGATTTCTTTTAACATTTCCAGCCACCGATCTAATCTAACCATATATTTTTTTTGTCTCTTATACTCTCAATTTTACTCTAAAAACGAAAAACTAATTTTATAGTTTTCATTGAGGCCGAGAACAAGATATCTTAATCTAATATATGTTTTAGAAGGTGATATTTTTGAATTTAAATATAATGTTTTGGAAGATAGAATTTGCGCTCGAGCAAAGATTTGATGATAATGATAATAGGGAAGATTTGATGATAATGATATAATATTTTTTCCCTATCAATACCTTATGACAGGAAGACCGATGTTGTAGATAGTATGTTGGAAGACCATATGTCCGTGTGTGTCTTTGAATACGATACTCCATCCAAATTTCTACTCATAAGCGATGATGGAGATTTTGCGAGTTTGATGAAAACATTGATATAATATGGAGTTTGTGTCTAGTTTGCCGCACCTTCTATATGCAGTTGGAAACTTATAAAAGTTGTTTGTGATGAATTGATATTGAATTTCAAGGCTGATGTGTTGGCTCTGCCGGATGACGACTTGCACTTGTCGGACTGCCGCAACCAATGAATATGTGAGAAGTGTGTTTGAGTTTCTTTAAACTAATAAAACTTCAACGGTTCTGAAGGTGATTCCTAAATACTTTAAACTTTTTCGTCTCCCATTCAGATTTTTAGTAAAGTCAATAGTTTGTCTCACATGAATGCTCATTGAAAGATTGTAAATTTTCGTCTCACTATAAATTAGTAAAAAAACAATCATTTGAATGAAAACAGAACTTTCTAGCGAAAAATTTCCAGTTAAAAATATAATTTTTAAAGAAACCCCCACGTAAATTTTTCTGATTTTTCTTGTGCAGAATTTTCTACTTAATAGCTGGAGTTGATTATATTCCCGTTTGGCCATAAAATTTGATATAAGTTACTAAGTTAGATAATCTTTTATGTGATATCCCAATATAAAATATTAGATTTGTTTTTGATTCTTTTAATTTCGTACCAAGATCAGGCAATGTTGTTGCTGATTCTTTGGCCAAATCTGCTTTATCCTTGTTAAATATTTCCTTCATGATTGTTGTTTAAGATTAATATAATTAGAGTTTCGCATTGCTCAGCGTTGTTTGGTTCCTTTCTCAATTGGAGCTCATTATAAAGATAAAATCTATTGCGATATTGCTCCCATGGATGTCAGCCATCTCCTTTTGGGGCGACCTTGGCAGTACGATAGGAGTGTGTTTCACGACGATAAACGCAATAGCTACATTTTTGTGTATGAAAACCATAAAATAGTGCTGCTTCCATCACCACGACCGCCTACACCCGTGATCCAGCCATTGGTGAAGCAGACCAAAGAAACGCAACCATTACCGGGATCTAAAACGTTGTTGTGTTCTCGGTCTAAATTTGAACATGAGCTCAAGGAGGTGGGATGTGTATGGGCCTTGGTAACAACATCGACATCACAGCCATTTGTCTCATCATTACCGCCCGATTTTACGGAGTTGTTGGCTGCCTTTACGGACGTTTTTCCGGACGAGTTACCACACATTCCACCCTCTTCGGAATATCCAGCACCATATCGATCTTCTTCCCGGAGAGTTACTTTCTGATAAGAGGGGGGGGGGGGGGGGAGGGGGGGGGGGGTCTCTCCAGCGCCAGAGAGAGTAGAACCACTCTCTTCTAATATTTAAATAAGGAGTCCTGTCGACCCAAAGTACTGCATGGCTTTTCATTGTTCTCCTTTTGTTCTATTTCTATGTCTTTTTTTTTCACGTACTATGTTATTAGTGAATTTTTTCTTGTTTGGGGTTCTACAGTAGGCTTCCTCTTTTATGTATGCTTTTAATGCTTCGGCTTTGTGAAATATTTCTTTTAATATCCGGTCTTCATCTTTTTTTCTATTTTCCTCGTTCTTATTCTTAACTTTAGGCATCTTCTCATTGTTCTGAAGATTGTGCTTGACCTGTTTACCTACAAACAGATGTTTTGTGTTATTTAGCATGTTTCTAAGCCTTGTAAGATTTATTTTAAAAATATATACAAAGTTGTAAATTTTACTTTTTCCTAAGTAGCGATGATTTTTTCTTTATTTTTTCGTTGTAGGAGGTTTTTTTTATCTATCAATTCCTTATCAAAAGAAGATTGATGTTGCATATAGTATGATAGAAGACTACATCATTAATAAAAAATTATAATTCATCTCCACAAATCAATTTGAAAATTGGATATATAAACGTGAGAAATAGTTTTAAATTTTTATTGGAGATATTAGACCAATACTGGGCCATTATTAATCTGTGAAACATGCTAACATTCCCCATCCACACATCTAAATTAAAATATCTTTGTTTATTTCTCAAAGTCTTTCAATATTCCCAGTCACATCTAATTTGATACAAAATTTTCTTTTTTATAGTTTTGTATTTTTTCTAAAAACAAAATATGTAATTTCATTTTTTTATGGATGTCGAGAACACAATATCTAATATATCTGTTAAAGGAGATACTTTTTATTTAAATATAATGTTTTATAAGATAGAAGTGGCACTCTGACGAAGATTCAATGATACTGATAATAGATTTTCGGGATGACGGTCATTAAAAACAAACAAATGATTTTTGGAGAAGAATGTAAAATTCAGTTGTACCTCCTCACGTAACTTTTGTAGACGTTTGTTCAAGGGATATTTTTGGTGGAATTTATGGGAAAACAATGTGAAGTGCTTAATCCCATCTTCTTTAGCCAAGTAAAATTATAAAAAAATAGCGTTGTAAATTTTACTTTTATGTAAATATGATTTTTTATCTGTGCTTTACTTATAAGATGTTTTTTTCTCTATCAGTTCTCTATTAAAAAAACCTAATGTTTTGGATAGTATGTAGGAAGACATTATCATTTACAATAAAAAAATGGTAAATTATCCCTATAAATCAATTTAAAAATTGGAATGTGGGCGAGAAATAATTTTTAAAAATCTAACTGGAGATAGAGGACTAGTATTTATTTGTGGATCCGGCTAACCAACCACACATCTAAACTAAAGTATATTTGTTCGTTTCTCGATTTCTTCTAACATTTCCAGCCACCGATCTAGTCTAACCATATTTTTGTTTTCTCTCTTATAGTCTCAATTTTTCTCTAAAAAAACTAATTTCATGTTTTAGAAGGTGATATTTTTGAATTTAAATATAATGTTTTGGAAGATAGAATTTGCGCTCGAGCAAAGATTTGATGATAATGATATTAGGGAAGATTTGATGATAATGATATAATATTTTTTCTCTATCAATTCCTTATGACAGGAAGACTGATGTTCCAGATAGTATGTTGGAAGACCATATGTCCGTGTCTGTCTTTCAATACGATACTCGATCCAAATTTCTACTCATAAGCGATGATGGAGATTTGCGAGTTTGATGAAAACATTGACATAATATGGAGTTTGTGTCCAGTTTGCTGCACCTTCTATATGCAGTTGGAAACTTATAAAAGTTGTTTGTGATGAATTGATAATGGATTTCGACGCTGATGTGTTGGCTCTGCCGGATGACGACTTGCACTTGTCGGACTGCCGCAACCAATGAATATGTGAGAAGTGTGTTTGAGTTTCTTTAGACTAATAAAACTTCAACGGTTCTGAAGGTGATTCATAAATACTTTAAACTTTTTCTTTTCCCATTCAGATTTTTACTAAAGTCAATTGTTAGTCTCACATGAATGCTCATTGAAAGATTGTAGATTTTAGTCTCACTTGAAATTAGTCAAAAACAATCATTTGAATGAAAACAGAACTTTTTAGCGAAAAATTTCCAGTTAAAGATATAAATTATAAAGTAACCCCCACGTAAATTTTCCTGATTTCTGTTATGCAGAATTTTCTACTTGATAGCTGGAGTTGATTTTATTCCTGTTTGGCCATAAAATTTGATATAAGTTAGTAAGTTAGATAATCTCTTATGTGATATCCCAATATAAAATATTAGATTTGTTTCTGATTCTTTTAATTTCGTACCAAGATCAGGCAATGCTGTAGCTGATTCTTTGGCCAAATCTGCTTTATCCTTGTTAAACATTTCCTTCATGATTGGTGTTTAAGATTAATATAATTAGAGTTTCGCATTGCTCAGCGTTGTTTGGTTCCTTTCTCGATTGAAGCTCATTATAAAGATAAAATCTATTGCGATATTGCTCTCATGGATATCAGCCATATCCTTTTGGGGCGAGCTTGGCAGTACGATAGGGGTGTGTTTCACGACGACAAACGCAATAGCTACATTTTTGTGTATGAAAACCGTAAAATAGTGCTGCTTCCATCACCACGACCGCCTACACCCGTGATCCAGCCATTGGTGAAGGAAACCAAAGAAACGCAGCCATTAATGGGATATCAAACGTTGTTGTGTTCTCGGTCTAAATTTGAACATGAGCTCAAGGAGGTGGGATGTGTATGTGCCTTGGTAACAACATCGACATCACAACCATTTGTCTCATCATTACCGCCCGATTTTACGGAGTTGTTGGTTGCCTTTACGGACGTTTTTCCGGACGAGTTACTACACATTCCACCCTCTTCGGAATATCCAGCACCATATCAATCTTCTTCCCGGAGAGTTACTTTCTGATAAGGGGGGGGGGGGTGTCGAACACCCTCTCCAGCGCCAGGGAGACTAGAACCACTCTCTTCTAATATTTAAATAAGGAGTCATGTCGACCCAAAGTACTGCATGGCTTTTCTTTGTTCTCCTTTTGTTATATTTCTATATCTTTTTGTATTCACGTACTATGTTATTAGTGAACTTTGTCTTGTGTGGGGGTCTATAGTAGGCTTCCTATTTTATGTATGCTTGTAATGCTTCGGCTTTGTGAAATATTCCTTTTAATATCCGGTTTTCATCTTCCTTGCTACTTCCCTCGTTCTTATTCTTAGCTTTAGGCATCTTCTCACTGTTCTGAAGATAGTGCTTGACCTGTTTACCTACAAACAGATGCTTTTTATTAATTAACATATTTCTAAGCCAAGTAAGATTTATTTTAAAAATATATACAATGTTATAAATTTTACTTTTTCCTAAGTAGCGATGATTTTTTCTTTATTTTTTCGTTATAGGAGGTTTTTATCTATCAATTCCCTATCAAAAGGAGATTGATGTTGCAGATAGTATGATAGAAGACTACATCATTAATAAAAAATTGTAATTCATCTCCACAAATAAATTTGAAAATTGGATATATAAACGTGAGAAATAGTTTTAAATTTTTATTGGAGATATTAGACCAATAGTGGGCCACTATTAATCTGTGAAACATGCTAACATTCCCCATCCACACATCTAAACTAAAATATCTTTGTTTATTTCTCAAACTCTTTCAATATTCCCAGTCACATATAATCTGATCCTAAATTTTCTTTTTTATAGTCTCGTATTGTTTCTAAAAACAAAATATCTAATTTCATGGTTTTATGGATGTCGAGAACACAATATCTAATATATCTGTTAAAGGAGATACTTTTTATTTACATATAACGTTTTATAAGATAGAAATGGCACTCTGACGAAGATTCAATGATAGTGATAATAGATTTTCGGGATGACGGTCATTAAAAACAAACAAATGATTTTTGGAGAAGAATGTAAAAATTCAGTTGTACTTCCTCACGTAACTTTTGAAGACGTGTGTTCAAGGGATATTTTTGGTGGAATTTATGGGAAAACAATGTGTAGTGCTTAATCCCATCTTCGTTAGCCAAGTGAAATTATAAAAGAAAATAGCGTTGTAAATTTTACTTTTCACGATGTAAATAAGATCTTTTATCTGTGCTTTACTTATAAGATTTTTTTTTCTCTATCAGTTCTTTATTAAAAAACCCTGATGTTTTGGATAGTATGTTGGAAGACATTATCATTTACAATAAAAAATGGTAAATTATCCATATAAATCAATTTAAAAATTGGAATGTGTGCGAGAAATAATTTTAAAAAATCTAATTGGAGATAGAGGACCAGTATTTATTTGTGGATCCGGCTAACCAACCACACATCTAAACTAAAGTATATTTGTTCATTTCTCGATTTCTTCTAACATTTCCAGCCACCGATCTAATCTAACCATATTTTTTGTTCTCTCTTATAGTCTCAATTTTTATCTAAAAACACTAATTTCATGGTTTTTATTGAGCCCGAGAACAAGATATCCTAATCTAATATATGTTTTAGAAGGAGATACTTTTGAATTTAAATATAATGTTTTGGAAGATAGAATTTGCGCTAGCGAATATTTGATGATAATGATAGTAGGGAAGATTGGATGATAATGATATAATATTTTTTTCTCTATCAATTCCTTATAAAACGAAGACTGATGTTGCAGATAGTATGTTGGAAGACCATATGCCTGTGTGTGTCTGTGAATACGATACTCCATCCAAATTTCTACTCATAAGCGATGATGGAGATTTTGCGAGTTTGATGAAAACATTGACATAATATGGAGTGTGTGTCCAGTTTGCTGCACCTTCTATATGCAGTTGGAAACTTATAAAAGTTGTTTGTGATGAATTGATATTGGATTTCAAGGCTGATGTGTTGGCTCTACCGGATGACGACTTGCACTTGTCGGACTGCCACAACCAATGAATATGTGAGAAGTGTGTTTAAGTTTCTTTAGACTAATAAAACTTCAACGGTTCTGGAGGTGATTCCTAAATACTTTAAACTTTTTCTTCTCCCATTCGGATTTTTAGTAAGGTCAATTATTAGTCTCACATGAATGCTCATTGAAAGATTGTAGATTTTAGTCTCACTTGAAATTAGTCAAAAACAATCATTTGAATGAAAACAGTACTTTTTAGCGAAATATTTTCAGTTAAAAATATAATTTATAAAGTAACCCCCACGTAAATTTTCCTGATTTCTCTTATGCAGAATTTTCTACTTGATAGCTAGAGTTGATTTTATTCCCGTTTGGCCATGAAATTTGATATAAGTTAGTAAGTTTGATAATCTCTTATGTGATATCCCAATATAAAATATTAGATTTGTTTCTGATTTTTTTAATTTCGTACCAAGATCAGGCAATGTTGTAGCTGATTCTTTGGCCAAATCTGCTTTATCCTTGTTAAACATTTCCTTCATGATTGGTGTTTAAGATTAATATAATTAGAGTTTCGCATTGCTCAGCGTTGTTTGGTTCCTTTCTCGATTGTAGCTCATTATAAAGATAAAATCTATTGCAATATTGCTCCCATGGATGTCAGCCATCTTGTTTTGGGGCGACCTTGGCAGTACAATAGGGTTGTGTTTCACGACGACAAACGCAATAGCTACATTTTTTTGTATGAAAACCGTAAAATAGTGTTGCTTCCATCACCACCACCGCCTACACCTGTGATCCAGCCATTGTTGAAGGGGACCAAAGAAACGCAGCCGTTACCTGGATCTCAACCGTTGTTCTATTCTCGGTCTGAATTTGAACATGAGCTCAAGGAGGTGGGATGTGTATGGGCCTTGATAACAACATCGACATCACAGCCATTTGTCTGATCATTACCGCCTGATTTTGTGGAGTTGTTGGCGCCTTTACGGACGTTTTTCCGGACGAGTTACCACACAATTTGCCCCCTCTTCGGGATATCCAGCACCATATCGATCTTCTTCCCGGAGAGTAACTTTCTGATAAGGGCGGGGGGGTGTCGAACACCCTCTCCAGCGCCAGGGAGACTAGAACCACTCTCTTCTAATATTTAAATAAGGAGTCTTGTCGACCCAAAGTACTGCATGACTTTTCTTTGTTCTCCTTTTGTTCTATTGCTATGTCTTTTTGTATTCACGTACTATGTTATTTGTGAACTTTGTCTTGTATGGAGGTCTACGGTAGGCTTCCTCTTTTATGTATGCTTGTAATGCTTCGGCTTTGTGAAATATTCCTTTTAATATCCGGTCTTCATCTTCCTTGCTACTTCTCTCGTTCTTATTCTTAGCTTTAGGCATCTTCTCACTGTTCTGAAGATAGTGCTTGACCTGTTTACCTACAAACATATGCTTTGTATTATTTAGCATGTTTCTAAGCCAAGTAAGATTTAATTTAAAAATATATACAAAGTTATAAATTTTACTTTTTCGTAAGTAGCGATGATTTTTTCTTTATTTTCTCGTTATACGAAGTTTTTTTATCTATCAATTCCTTATCAAAAATAGATTGAATTTGCAGATAGTATGATAGAAGACTACATCATTAATAAAAAATTGTAATTCATCTCCACAAATAAATTTGAAAATTGGATATATAAACGTGAGAAATAGTTTTAAATTTTTACCGGAGATATTAGACCAATAGTGGGCCACTATTAATATCTAAACTAAAATATCTTTGTATATTTCTTAAACTCTTTCAATATTCCCAATCACATCTAATCTGATCCTAAATTTTCTTTTTTATAGTCTCGTATTTTTTCTAAAAACAAAATATCTAATTTCATGGTTTTATGGATGTCGAGAACACAATATCTAATATATCTGTTAAAGGAGATACTTTTTATTTACATATAACGTTTTATAAGATAGAAATGGCACTCTGACGAAGATTCAATGATAGTGATAATAGATTTTCGGGATGACGGTCATTAAAAACAAACAAATGATTTTTGGAGAAGAATGTAAAAATTCAGTTGTACTTCCTCACGTAACTTTTGAAGACGTGTGTTCAAGGGATATTTTTGGTGGAATTTATGGGAAAACAATGTGTAGTGCTTAATCCCATCTTCGTTAGCCAAGTGAAATTATAAAAGAAAATAGCGTTGTAAATTTTACTTTTCACGATGTAAATATGATCTTTTATCTGTGCTTTACTTATAAGATTTTTTTTCTCTATCAGTTCTTTATTAAAAAACCCTGATGTTTTTGGATAGTATGTTGGAAGACATTATCATTTACAATAAAAAATGGTAAATTATCCATATAAATCAATTTAAAAATTGGAATGTGTGCGAGAAATAATTTTAAAAAATCTAATTGGAGATAGAGGACCAGTATTTATTTGTGGATCCGGCTAACCAACCACACATCTAAACTAAAGTATATTTGTTCATTTCTCGATTTCTTCTAACATTTCCAGCCACCGATCTAATCTAACCATATTTTTTGTTCTCTCTTATAGTCTCAATTTTTATCTAAAAACACTAATTTCATGGTTTTTATTGAGCCCGAGAACAAGATATCCTAATCTAATATATGTTTTAGAAGGAGATACTTTTGAATTTAAATATAATGTTTTGGAAGATAGAATTTGCGCTAGCGAATATTTGATGATAATGATAGTAGGGAAGATTGGATGATAATGATATAATATTTTTTTCTCTATCAATTCCTTATAAAACGAAGACTGATGTTGCAGATAGTATGTTGGAAGACCATATGCCTGTGTGTGTCTGTGAATACGATACTCCATCCAAATTTCTACTCATAAGCGATGATGGAGATTTTGCGAGTTTGATGAAAACATTGACATAATATGGAGTGTGTGTCCAGTTTACTGCACCTTCTATATGCAGTTGGATACTTATAAAAGTTGTTTGTGATGAATTGATATTGGATTTCAAGGCTGATGTGTTGGCTCTGCCGGATGACGACTTGCACTTGTCGGACTGCCACAACCAATGAATATACGAGAAGTGTGTTTAAGTTTCTTTAGACTAATAAAACTTCAACGGTTCTGGAGGTGATTCCTAAATACTTTAAACTTTTTCTTCTCCCATTCGGATTTTTAGTAAGGTCAATTATTAGTCTCACATGAATGCTCATTGAAAGATTGTAGATTTCAGTCTCACTTGAAATTAGTCAAAAACAATCATTTGAATGAAAACAGTACTTTTTAGCGAAATATTTCCAGTTAAAAATATAATTTATAAAGTAACCCCCACGTAAATTTTACTGATTTCTCTTATGCAGAATTTTCTACTTGATAGCTAGAGTTGATTTTATTCCCGTTTGGCCATGAAATTTGATATAAGTTAGTAAGTTTGATAATCTCTTATGTGATATCCCAATATAAAATATTAGATTTGTTTCTGATTTTTTTAATTTCGTACCAAGATCAGGCAATGTTGTAGCTGATTCTTTGGCCAAATCTGCTTTATCCTTGTTAAACATTTCCTTCATGATTGGTGTTTAAGATTAATATAATTAGAGTTTCGCATTGCTCAGCGTTGTTTGGTTCCTTTCTCGATTGTAGCTCATTATAAAGATAAAATCTATTGCAATATTGCTCCCATGGATGTCAGCCATCTTGTTTTGGGGCGACCTTGGCAGTACAATAGGGTTGTGTTTCACGACGACAAACGCAATAGCTACATTTTTTTGTATGAAAACAGTAAAATAGTGTTGCTTCCATCACCACCACCGCCTACACCCGTGATCTAGCCATTGTTGAAGGGGACCAAAGAAACGCAGCCGTTACCTGGATCTCAAACGTTGTTCTGTTCTCGGTCTGAATTTGAACATGAGCTCAAGGAGGTGGGATGTGTATGGGCCTTGGTAACAACATCGACATCACAGCCATTTGTCTGATCATTACCGCCTGATTTTGTGGAGTTGTTGGCGCCTTTACGGACGTTTTTCCGGACGAGTTACCACACAATTTGCCCCCTCTTCGGGATATCCAGCACCATATCGATCTTCTTCCCGGAGAGTAACTTTCTGATAAGGGGGGGGGGGTGTCGAACACCCTCTCCAGCGCCAGGGAGACTAGAACCACTCTCTTTTAATATTTAAATAAGGAGTCTTGTCGACCCAAAGTACTGCATGACTTTTCTTTGTTCTCCTTTTGTTCTATTGCTATGTCTTTTTGTATTCACGTACTATGTTATTTGTGAACTTTGTCTTGTATGGAGGTCTACGGTAGGCTTCCTCTTTTATGTATGCTTGTAATGCTTCGGCTTTGTGAAATATTCCTTTTAATATCCGGTCTTCATCTTCCTTGCTACTTCTCTCGTTCTTATTCTTAGCTTTAGGCATCTTCTCACTGTTCTGAAGATAGTGCTTGACCTGTTTACCTACAAACATATGTTTTGTATTATTTAGCATGTTTCTAAGCCAAGTAAGATTTAATTTAAAAATATATACAAAGTTGTAAATTTTACTTTTTCGTAAGTAGCGATGATTTTTTCTTTATTTTCTCGTTATACGAAGTTTTTTTATCTATCAATTCCTTATCAAAAATAGATTGAATTTGCAGATAGTATGATAGAAGACTACATCATTAATAAAAAATTGTAATTCATCTCCACAAATAAATTTGAAAATTGGATATATAAACGTGAGAAATAGTTTTAAATTTTTACCGGAGATATTAGACCAATAGTGGGCCACTATTAATATCTAAACTAAAATATCTTTGTATATTTCTTAAACTCTTTCAATATTCCCAATCACATCTAATCTGATCCTAAATTTTTTTTTTTATAGTCTCGTATTTTTTCTAAAAACAAAATATCTAATTTCATGGTTTTATGGATGTCGAGAACACAATATCTAATATATCTGTTAAAAGAGATACTTTTTATTTAATTTTAACGTTTTATAAGATAGAAGTGGCACTCTGACGAAGATTCAATGATACTGATATGAGATTTTCGGGATGACGGTCACTAAAAACAAACAAATGATTTTTGGAGAAGAATGTAAAAATTCAGTTGTACCTCCTCTAACTTTATAAGACGTGTGTTCAAGGGATATTTTTTGTGGAATTTGTGGGAAAACAATGTGTAGTGCTTAATCCCATCTTCGTTAGCCAAGTAAAATTTTTAAAAAACAGTGTTGTAAATTTTACTTTTCATTATGTAAATATGATTTTTTATCTGTGCTTTACTTATAAGATGTTTTTTTCTCTATCAGTTCCTTATTAAAATTGGATAGTATGTTTTGGAAGATAGAATTTGCGCTCGAGCGAGGATTTGATGATAATGATATTAGGGAAGATTTGATGATAATGATATAATATTTTTTTCTCTATCAATTCCTTATAAAACGAAGACTGATGTTGCAGATAGTATGTTGGAAGACCATATGTCCGTGTGTGTTTGTGAATACGATACTCCATCGAACTTTTTACTCATAAGCGATGATGGAGATTTTGCGAGTTTGATGAAAACATTGACATAATATGGAGTTTGTGTCCAGTTTGCTGCACCTTCTATATGCAGTTGGAAACTTATAAAAGTTGTTTGTGATGAATTGATATTGGATTTCAACGCTGATGTGTTGGCTCTGCCGGATGACGACTTGCACATGTCGGACTGCCGCAACCAATGAATATGTGAGAAGTGTGTTTGAGTTTCTTTAGACTAATAAAACTTCAACGGTTCTGGAGGTGATTCCTAAATACTTTAAACTTTTTCTTCTCCCACTTGGATTTTTAGTAAAGTCAATAGTTAGTCTCACATGAAAGCTCATTGAAAGATTGTAGATTTTAGTCTCACTTGAAATTAGTCAAAAACAATCATTTGAATGAAAACAGTACTTTTTAGCGAAAAATTTCCAGTTAAAGATATAATTTATAAAGTGACCCCCACGTAAATTTTTCTGATTTCTCTTATGCAGAATTTTCTACTCGATAGCTGGAGTTGATTTTATTCCTGTTTGGCCATAAAATTTGATATAAGTTAGTAAGTTAGATAATCTCTTATGTGATATCCCAATATAAAATATTAGATTTGTTTCTGATTCTTTTAATTTCGTACCAAGATCAGGCAATGCTGTAGCTGATTCTTTGGCCAAATCTGCTTTATCCTTGTTAAACATTTCCTTCATGATTGGTGTTTAAGATTAATATAATTAGAGTTTCGCATTGCTCAGCGTTGTTTGGTTCCTTTCTCGATTGGAGCTCATTATAAAGATAAAATCTATTGCGATATTGCTCTCATGGATGTCAGCCATCTCCTTTTGGACGACCTTGGCAGTACGATAGGGGTGTGTTTCACGACGACAAACGCAATAGCTACATTTTTGTGTATGAAAACCATAAAATAGTGTTGCATCCATCACCACCACCGCTTACACCCGTGATCCAGCCATTGGTGAAGGAGACCAAAGAAACACAGCCATTACCGGGATCTCAAACGTTGTTGTGTTCTCGGTCTAAATTTGAAAATGAGCTCAAGGAGGTGGGATGTGTATGGGCCTTGGTAACAACATCGACATCACAGCCATTTGTCTTATCATTACCGCCCGATTTTACGGAGTTGTTGGCTGCCTTTACAGACGTTTTTTCGGACGAGTTACCACCACATTCCCCCTTTTCGGAATATCTAGCACCATATCGATCTTCTTCACAGAGAGTAACTTTCTGATAAAGGGGGGGGGTGTCGAATACGCTCTCCAGCGCGAGGGAGACTAGAACCACTCTCTTCTAATATTTAAATAATGAGTCATGTCGACCCAAAGTACTGCATGGCTTTTCTTTGTTCTCCTTTTGTTCTCCTTTTGTTCTATTTCTATGTCTTTTTGTATTCACGTACTATGTTATTAGTGAACTTTGTCTTGTGTGGAGGTCTACGGTAGGCTTCCTCTTTTATGTATGCTTGTAATGCTTCGGCTTTGTGAAATTTTCCTTTTAATATCCGGTTTTCATCTTCCTTGCTACTTCCCTCGTTCTTATTCTTAGCTTTAGGCATCTTCTCACTGTTCTGAAGATAGTGCTTGACCTGTTTACCTACAAACAGATGCTTTGTATTATTTAGCATGTTTCTAAGCCAAGTAAGATTTATTTTAAAAATATATACAAAGTTGTAAATTTTACTTTTCCCTAAGTAGCGATGATTTTTTCTTTATTTTTTCGTTATACGAGGTTTTTTATCTATCAATTCCCTATCAAAAGGAGATTGATGTTGCAGATAGTATGATAGAAGACTACATCATTAATAAAAAATTGTAATTCATCTCCACAAATAAATTTGAAAATTGGATATATAAACGTGAGAAATAGTTTTAAATTTTTATTGGAGATATTAGACCAATAGGGGGCCACTATTAATCTGTGAAACATGTTAACATTCCCCATCCACACATCTAAACTAAATATCTTTGTTTATTTCACAAACTCTTTCAATATTCCCAGTCACATCTAATCTGATCCTAAATTTTCTTTTTTTATAGTCTCGTATTTTTTCTAAAAACAAAATATGTAATTTCATGTTTTTATGGATGTCGAGAACACAATATCTAATATATCTGTTAAAAGAGATACTTTTTATTTACATATAACGTTTTATAAGATAGAAGTGGCACTCTGACGAAGATTCAATGATACTGATAATAGATTTTCGGGATGACGGTCATTAAAAACAAACAAATGATTTTTGGAGAAGAATGTAAAAATTCAGTTGTACCTCCTCACGTAACTTTTGAAGACGTGTGTTCAAGGGATATTTTTGGTGGAATTTATGGGAAAACAATGTGTAGTGCTTAATCTCATCTTCGTTAGCCAAGTAAAATTATAAAAGAAAATAGCGTTGTAAATTTTACTTTTCACGATGTAAATATGATTTTGTTATCTGTGCTTTACTTATAAGATGTTTTTTTCTCTATCAGTTCTTTATTAAAAAAACCTGATGTTTTGGATAGTATGTTGGAAGACATTATCATTTACAATAAAAAAATGGTAAATTATCCATATAAATCAATTTAGAAATTGGAATGTGTGCGAGAAATAATTTTAAAAAATCTAATTGGAGATAGAGGACCAGTATTTATTTGTGGATCCGGCTAACCAACCACACATCTAAACTAAAGTATATTTGTTCATTTCTCGATTTCCTCTAACATTTCCAGCCCCCGATCTAATCTAACAATTTTTTTTTTCTCTATCAGTTCCTTATTAAAATTGGATAGTATGTTTTGGAAGATAGAATTTGCGCTCGAGCAAGGATTTGATGATAATGATATTAGGGAAGATTTGATGATAATGATATAATATTTTTTCTCTATCAATTCCTTATGAAAGGAAGACTGATGTTGCAGATAGTATGTTGGAAGACCATATGTCCGCGTGTGTTTGTGAATATGATACTCAATCGAAATTTCTACTCATAAGCGATGATGGAGATTTTGCGAGTTTGATGAAAACATTGACATAATATGGAGTTTGTGTCCAGTTTGCTGCACCTTCTATATGCAGTTGGAAACTTATAAAAGTTGTTTGTGATGAATTGATATTGGATTTCAACGCTGATGTGTTGGCTTTGCCGGATGACGACTTGCACTTGTCGGACTGCCGCAACCAATGAATATGTGAGAAGTGTGTTTGAGTTTCTTTAGACTAATAAAACTTCAACGGTTCTGGAGGTGATTCCTAAATACTTTAAACTTTTTCTTCTCCCACTTGGATTTTTAGTAAAGTCAATAGTTAGTCTCACATGAATGCTCATTGAAAGATTGTAGATTTTAGTTTCACTAGAAATTAGTCAAAAACAATCATTTGAATGAAAACAGTACTTTTTAGCGAAAAAATTCCAGTTTAAAATATAATTTATAAAGAAACCCCAACGTAAATTTTCCTGATTTCTCTTATGCAGAATTTTCCACTTGATAGCTGGAGTTGATTTTATTCACGTTTGGCCATAAAATTTGATATAAGTTAGTAAGTTAGATAATCTCTTATGTGATATCCCAATATAAAATATTAGTTTTGTTTCTGATTGTTTTAATTTTGTACCAAGATCAGGCCATGTTGTAGCTGATTCTTTGGCTAAATCTGCTTTATCCTTGTTAAACATTTCCTTCATGATTGGTGTTTAACATTAATATAATTAGAGTTTCGCATTGCTCAGCGTTTTTTGGTTCCTTTCTCGATTGGAGCTCATTATAAAGATAAAATCTATTGCGATATTGCTCCCATGGATGTCAGCCATCTCCTTTTTGGGTGACCATGGCAGTACGATAGGGGTGTGTTTCACGACGGCAAACGCAATAGCTACAGTTTTGTGTACGAAAACCGTAAAATAGTGTTGCTTCCATCACCACTCACAGCCTGCACCCATGGTCCAGCCATTGGTGAAGGAGCCCAAAGAAACGCAGCCGTTATCGGGATCTCAAACGTTGTTGTGTTCTCGGTCTGAATTTGAACATGAGCTCAAGGAGGTGGGATGTGTATGGGCTTGTTAACAACATCGACATCACATCCATTTGTCTCATCGTTATCGCCTGGTTTTGCGGAGTTGTTGGCTGCCTTTACGGATGTTTTTTCGGACGAGTTACTACACCATTTGCCCCCTTCTTCAGGATATCCAGCGCCATATCGATCTTGTTCCCGGAGGGTCACTTCTTGATAGGCTTTATTATCGAATGAGCCCTCAAGAACATGAGGAGCTTCGTCGTTAGGTGGAGGAGTTGATTGCTCGTGGTCATATTCGTGAGAGTTTGAGCCCATGTGCAGTACCAGCCCTTCTCATTTCTAAGAAGGATGGCTCGTGGCGAACGTGTGTGGATAGCAGGGCAATCAGCAGTGAGGTATCGCTTTCCAATTCCAGGACTTGATGACTTGTTGGATCAAATCAGAAAAGCGTTGCTGTTCTCCAAGCTAGACTTGAAGAGTGGGTATCACCAAATACGAATCTGCCTAGGAGACGAGTGGAAGACTGCTTTCAAGACACGTGAAGGATTATTTGGGTGGCTTGTAATGCCGTTTGGGCTTTCTAATGCTGCTAGTACTTTTATGAGAGTCATGAAACAAGCGTTGAGACCATATATTGGGAAATTTGTGGTCGTCTATTTTGACAATATTCTCATCTTTAGTTTGTGACTTCAGTATCATCTCGAGCATCTACGCCAAATTCTCATAATTTTACGTAAGGAGATATTTTTTGTGGCTCGCCATAAATGTGAATTTGGAGTGGATCGTGTATTATTTCTTGGAAACGTTGTTTTCAGCAAAGGTTTATCCATGGACGAGAAAAAAGTTGAAGCCATACGTTCTTGGCCGTCACCTCTTACAATCGCAGAAGCAAGAAGTTTTTATGGGCTGGCCTCTTTTTACCAGCGATTCTGGTGTTACCAGATTTTTATTTACCATTTGAGCTTCATTGTGACGCGTCGAAGGTGGGCATAGGGGTAGTGTTGAGTCAACAGAACAAGCCGGTGGTATTTTACGCTATTGTTCAAGCGATTAAGCACTGGCGGAACTATCTTTTTCATCGTGAGTTCGTGTTGTTTACAGATCATGACGCTCTCAAACATTTGGATAGTCAAGCGAAGAATTCTGCTCAACACGCCACTTGGATTGTATTTTTACAACAATTTACTTTCACGATTCATCATCAATCAGGGAAAACGAACAAGGTGGCTGATGCTTTGAGCCGTCATCGTTGTCTTGTGTCAACAATGCACACAGCATTTCCAGGTTTTGCATCATTTTCTGAGCTTTATATTTCTGATCTGTTTTTTGCGACTGTTCTTCGCGATGTGCAGCAGAGAATTCAATCAGATTTTGTTCTTCATGATGGATTCCTCTTTAAGACAATCATATATGCGTTCTAGATTACAACCTTCGGCTGAGCATTATACAGGAACTCCACACGGAAGGACACCGACCGAATGCTACAACTTGTTGCAACATCTTATTTTTGGCCAACATTACGTAGAGATATCGAACGTTGTCGAGCATGTCAGCTTGCCAAGGGACAAGCATCGAATGCTGGTTTGTATCTTCCGTTACCCATCCCGACGCAGCCATGGACTGATGTTAGCAGGGATTTTGTGCTAGGATTGCCTCGCACACAATGTGGAAATGATTCTATTTTTGTGGTGGTGGATCGTTTTACTAAAATGGCGCATTTTATCCCTTGTAAGGAAATCACAGATGCGGTTAAGGTGGCCGAGTTGTTCTTTCGTGAGGTTTATCGTTTACATGGACTACCTACTTTTATTGTTTCGGATCGTGACACGCTTTTTCTAAGCCATTTTTGGCCATCGGTTTGAGATTGTTGGGTACGAGTCTTGATATGAGTACCGCGTATCACCCTTAAATGGATGGTCAAACCGAGGTGATAAATCGAGCTCTCTAAAACATGTTACGAAGTTTGGTGGGCGATAGTATACGTTCGTGGGAGGCGAAGTTGCCACAAGCTAGGTTTTTGTCCTTTTCAGGTGGTATATGGTATCATTCCACGCGACCTGTTGGACTTGACCACGTTGCCAGATCAGACCCATACACATGGCAAGGCTAATGACTTCATCCAAAAGAGTCAGGATGTCCATGTTCGACCACATGCGCATTTGGAGAGATCAACATCCAAGTATAAGGTAGCCGCAGATAGGCATCGTCGCGAGCTTCTTTTTCAACTAGGTGACTTAGTGTGGGTGTTTATCACTAAAGACCGGATGCCTCTCCATGAATACAAGCGCTCGAGGAAGATTGGGCCAGTGAAAGTAATTGAGCGAATTAACGACAATGCGTATCGTGTTTGTAGGATATGGGCTTGGCTAAAGCCCAAGCCCGTTACTATTTCGGCCCAAACACAAGCCCATTACTATTTGGGCCCGAACAAAGTCCCAAAACACTGACGCGCTTTATACTCACAAATCGCCCGTTAGGTTCGGGACGGGAAATTACAGAAGATCCAGAAAAAACCCGCACCTCAAAGATTTCTCTATAAATAGAGGAGGAATCTATTGAGAAGGGGTTGGAAAATTCTCCAAAGAAACTTATAGAGCAAAACCTCTCAAGAGAACGTATAATAACTCGAATTGTATGCAAGTCGGAAATTGTATTCTACTTCGTACTTTCGTTTTTATTGTTTACTTCTGTAATTGCCAATATCACTTCGTTAATAAAAGCGTTCGCTCCGTGCGATCCCAAAAAAATACTCGTATTATTATTGTTGCAACTTCGGTACGAACAATTGGCGCCGTCTGTGGGGAATTCATACGAAGCGTTTGTACTTTCTATTGATGACCTAACAATGATGCCGATGATTCCAGAAGAGTACGATACGGCGGACACTTCCAGAGAAGTCGGAGTCGACCCTACTTCACCCCGTACTTCACTAGCTCAGCAGTACGAAGCTGGACCTTCGACTCGACATCAAAATGCTAGACTTTCCGTTCCGCCACAAAACACTTCCGCGTCAACTCGTGTCGCACATCCGCCTCCTACACTTTCTGCCGCAGCTGCTGTAAATAATATCGGAGCAGACGGAGTCTTGCCAAGGGAAACTACATATGGAGGCGCAACCATGAGAGCTGAGGATGGAACCGCGCCAAGGGGAACGGGAGTCGACGAGCTCTTACAAACTCTTCTCGACCGACTTGACCGTCAGGCACACTGATGACAGAAAGACTGAACGCTGTCATCGCCGCCCAGGAAGCTTCCCAGAACCAGATCGAGCACCTCCAATCATATGGAGGGCGTATCGCACGACCGCAAAGCGACGAAGAGACGACGTGTCCGCATCGAACAACTAAAGAAGAGCGTGCAACTCGACACACAAGGCCAGCTTCGATGATCATCGGATCTGCCGAGGAACGCAGCAACGAAAATCGAGGCTAAATGTCACATAATGACGAACACTCGCTCCCGAGTGAAGAATAGCATACTGGCATACGATTCCGAGAGTTGGAACAACTGAAGACGACAATGAAGAACATGTCGTCAAAAATGCATCGCGCCAGTAGCTCGGCACCTGATATAGAGAAAGTGTTAGAAGAAACACAGCGGTCTCCATTCACTCCGCAGATCTCTAGAGTCCGTATCCGACATATCAGTAAGCTCAAACTGGAAAACTACGAAGGACTTCGTGATCCGCAGCCGTTTTTGACATCGGTAAGCATTGCGATCGGACGCCCTCACTTCTCCGTAGAAGGGTTAGAAGCCGCAAGCTGCCAACTCTTCGTCGAGCACCTAAGCGGAGCTACGTTAACTTGGTTTTCCCGTATGGAGGCCAACTCAATCGACAGTTATCAGGAGCTTACTACTAGCTTCCTTAAGAACTACGGAGTATTCATGCAAAAGGGAGCCTCCAACGCTGACCTCTGGACAATGGCACAAACCCTGAAAGAATCTCTTCGATCGTTTATCGGACAGTTCAAAGGAGTTGTCACTAATGTCGCTATACCTGACGACGCTGCGATCGCCGCCCTCTGCAACACTCTTTAGCATGAATCGAGATTCAGAGAAGATCTCATGTTAAATCAACCGGTAACTTTACCAGATGCGCTGTACCGTCCTAACCGATTCCTCGAGATGGAGGAGGAAAAAGCTGCCATGGCCAAGCGGTTGGCACGAACGAAGGCCCCACCAGTAAGAGAAAAAGTAAAAGAAGATCATTTCGAACCTCGCCAACACTACGATACCGATTATCTACGGGACGACAAAGGAAAAAGGGCAGCGGCGTACTACGTTGGTGACTCTTCAAGCAACCCCGGAAAACGTTGGAACAAGTGGGAACGGGGAACTGATCCAAAGAATGAGCAAACGTATTGCGAGTTCCATAAAAGCTCTGGACATTCAACTGATGAGTGCCGATAACTACGAAGTTTATTATTGACTAAGTTTAAGAAAGGAGATCTCGACATCGAACCAGCCAGCCCAACGATCGCCGGAACAATAATTCTAACCGAAATCGACAAGACGATAGGCGCCGGCCCAACGAGCCCGTTCGCAGAGCAGAACATTCTCGTAGCAGAGAAAGACTCGAACGTCATGGCCAAGCCAACGATGAACCAAGGCAAGTAGAGGGTGAACCAGTCCCACGACGACGAATCAACATGATTCGGAGGCTTGACGTCATGTCAAGACTC